>CM054058.1:54522010-55204510 GCA_028641055.1 Alopecurus myosuroides
TTCCATATTTTTCTACACCGGGGCTAGGGTATCTCCGGAGAGGGGACCCGGAGCGTCGGGATCCCACCTAAACCAATGGTTTTCCATGACATGTGTGTTAGAGTTTCTCATGGGTGTTGGGTGCCAAAGATACCATCACTCTCTATGTTGGGGCCTCACCGACGTCGGATTCTCTCTCGCGGGTTCCAGGACTGCTCACACCCCGAAACTCCCGGATCTGACGTAACGGGGGGAATCTTGCAAGTAGGTGGGCCCTACCATTGTAAAGGGTGTTCCTTGGGCCTAACATGACACAACCAAGAAACTAGTTCCACTTTGCTACCCACTTCCGGCTCACGCAGAGGGGGCTGGACGCCGGTTCCGTCTTTTTCTACACCGGGGCTAGGGTATCTCCGGAGAGGGGACCCGGAGCGTCGGGATCCCACCTAAACCAATGTTTTGATATGCCATGTGTGTTAGAGTGTATCATGGGTGTTGGGTTCCAAAGATACCATCACTCTCTGTGTTGGGGCCTCACCGACATCGGATTCTCTCTCGCGGGTTCCAAGACTGCTCACACCCCGAAACTCCCGGATCTGACGTAACGGGGGGAATCTTGCAAGGAGGTGGGCCCTACCATTTTAAATGGTGTTCCTTGGGCCTAACATGACACAACCAAGCAACTAGTTCCACTTTGCTACCCACTTCCGGCTCACGCAGAGGGGGCTGGACGCCGGTTCCGTCTTTTTCTACACCGGGGCTAGGGTATCTCCGGAGAGGGGATCCGGAGCGTCGGGATCCCACCTAAACCAATGTTTTGCCATTCCATGTGTGTTAGAGTGTAACATGGGTGTTGGGTGCCAAAGATACCATCACTCTCTATGCTGGGGCCTCACCGACGTCGGATTCTCTCTCGCGGGTTCCAGGACTGCTCACACCCCGAAACACCCGGATCTGACGTAACGGGGGAATCTTGCAAGTAGGTGGGCCCTACCATTGTCAAGGGTGTTCCTTGGGCCTAACATGACACAACCAAGCAACTAGTTCCACTTTCCTACCCACTTCCGGCTCACGCAGAGGGGGCTGGACGCCGGTTCCGTCTTTTTCTACACTGGGGCTAGGGTATCTCCGGAGAGGGGACCCGGAGCGTCGGGATCCCACCTAAACCAATATTTTGCCATGACATGTGTGTTAGAGTGTATCATGGGTACTGGGTGCCAAAGATACCATCACTCTCTGTGTTGGGGCGTCACCGACGTCGGATTCTCTCTCGCGGGTTCCAGGACTGCTCACACCCCGAAACTCCCGGATCTCACGTAACGGGGGGAATCTTGCAAGGAGGTGGGCCCTACCATTGTCAAGGGTGTTCCTTGGTACTAACATGACACAACCAAGCAACTAGTTCCACTTTTCTACCCACTTCCGGCTCACGCAGAGGGGGGCTAGACGCCGGTTCCATCTTTTTCAACACCGGGGCTAGGGTATCTCCAGAGAGGGGACCCGGAGCGTCGGGATCCCACCTAAACCAATGTTTTGCCATGCCATGTGTGTTAGAGTGTCTCATGGGTCTTGGGTGCCAAAGATACCATCACTCTCTATGCTGGGGCCTCACCGACGTCGGATTCTCTCTCGCGGGTTCCAGGACTGCTCACACCCCGAAACTCCCGGATCTCACGTAACGGGGGGAATCTTGCAAGGAGGTGGGCCCTACCATTGTCAAGGGTGTTCCTTGGGCCTAACATGACACAACCAAGCAACTAGTTCCACTTTGCTACCCACTTCCGGCTCACACAGAGGGGGCTAGACGCCGGTTCCATATTTTTCTACACCGGGGCTAGGGTATCTCCGGAGAGGGGACCCGGAGCGTCGGGATCCCACCTAAACCAATGGTTTTCCATGACATGTGTGTTAGAGTTTCTCATGGGTGTTGGGTGCCAAAGATACCATCACTCTCTATGTTGGGGCCTCACCGACGTCGGATTCTCTCTCGCGGGTTCCAGGACTGCTCACACCCCGAAACTCCCGGATCTGACGTAACGGGGGGAATCTTGCAAGTAGGTGGGCCCTACCATTGTAAAGGGTGTTCCTTGGGCCTAACATGACACAACCAAGAAACTAGTTCCACTTTGCTACCCACTTCCGGCTCACGCAGAGGGGGCTGGACGCCGGTTCCGTCTTTTTCTACACCGGGGCTAGGGTATCTCCGGAGAGGGGACCCGGAGCGTCGGGATCCCACCTAAACCAATGTTTTGATATGCCATGTGTGTTAGAGTGTATCATGGGTGTTGGGTTCCAAAGATACCATCACTCTCTGTGTTGGGGCCTCACCGACATCGGATTCTCTCTCGCGGGTTCCAAGACTGCTCACACCCCGAAACTCCCGGATCTGACGTAACGGGGGGAATCTTGCAAGGAGGTGGGCCCTACCATTTTAAATGGTGTTCCTTGGGCCTAACATGACACAACCAAGCAACTAGTTCCACTTTGCTACCCACTTCCGGCTCACGCAGAGGGGGCTAGACGCCGGTTCCGTCTTTTTCTACACCGGGGCTAGGGTATCTCCGGAGAGGGGACCCGGAGCGTCGGGATCCCACCTAAACCAATGGTTTGCCATGCCATGTGTGTTAGAGTGTCTCATGGGTGTTGGGTGCCAAAGATACCATCACTCTCTGTGCTGGGGCCTCACCGACGTTGGATTCTCTCTCGCGGGTTCCAGGACTGCTCACACCCCGAAACTCCCGGATCTGACGTAACGGGGGGAATCTTGCAAGGAGGTGGGATATACCATTGTCAAGGGTGTTCCTTGGGCCTAACATGACACAACCAAGCAACTAGTTCCACTTTGCTACCCACTTCCGGCTCACGCAGAGGGGGCTGGACGCCGGTTCCGTCTTTTTCTACACCGGGGCTAGGGTATCTCCGGAGAGGGGACCCGGAGCGTCGGGATCCCACCTAAACCAATGTTTTGCTATGCCATGTGTGTTAGAGTGTCACATGGGTGTTGGGTGCCAAAGATACCATCACTCTCTGTGTTGGGGCCTCATCGACGTCGGATTCTCTCTCGCGGGTTCCAGGACTGCTCACACCCCGAAACTCCCGGATCTGACGTAACGGGGGGAATCTTGCAAGGAGGTGGGCCCTACCATTGTCAAGGGTGTTCCTTGGGCCTAACATGACACAAACAAGCAACTAGTTCCACTTTGCTACCCACTTCCGGCTCACGCAGAGGGGGCTAGACGCCGGTTCCGTCTTTTTCTACACCGGGGCTAGGGTATCTCCGGAGAGGGGACCCGGAGCGTCGGGATCCCACCTAAACCAATGGTTTGCCATGCCATGTGTCAAGGGTGTTCCTTGGGACTAACATGACACTTGAACACACACCACTACGGTTATTTTTGAATTTTACGACTAGATTGAAATTCCAAGGAAGCGGGATACACGACAGTACGTGGATCTAAACATTCTAGGATACATGGACAAACCATTTGTCCCAGCCATCTTGTGGCTCAGGTCTAGTCATACTCCTGCCTAGGCGTATAATACATGTACTCATAGTCGTCGAAGTCGCCGCCGCCGTCGTCGCTGTCGTCAGATGCGGGCTGAAATGTCGATGGGGGAGCACGCCTGGACTGCGGGTAGCGCAGGCGGGGGTTTTCGCCGTTCCTTACGTAGTTCATGACGCCCTGGAGAGTCCGGCCGCGCCACCACAGCCGACGACCAGCCTCGTTGAAGTTCGAAGGAGGCGGGCCGTCCTCCTCGTACCTGGCGAGCGCCCTCTCACGCCGATTAAAGAAGAATGCGTCCCAACCTGCGCGGTAGTTGGGATCCCATTGGGGATACGTCCGCTGCTCCGGTGTCAGCTCGAAGTAGTAGTGGTTCGTGATGGCCACCCGGTGCGCCACACCTTGAGGGACAGGAGGGACCGGCATGCCTCCGGCGCTCAGCATCCACCCGGCGGGGAGCAGAGCTCCTGCGAGTAGGTTATGGTGGGTACGGTGGAAGACATGGAAGAGTTGGCGCGAAGAAATGGAAGAGTGCTGGGTTGTAGATATGTGCTAACTAAGCTAGATGCATGTGTGTTTATATAGTGAGAAATGGAGGGAAGAAGCACACGGATCGTGTGTTTTCTTCGAGGTCTTCCGAGCTGTTGGATCTTTCAAGTGATTGTGAGCCGGTGGATCAAAGATAGGCACACGGATCGTGTGTTTTCTTCGAGGTCTTCCGAGCCGTTGGATCTTTCAAGTGATTGTGAGCCGGTGGATCAAAGATAGGCACAAGGAATGTGTGCTTCTTTCACTTCTTTGCCGAGTGTCATATCACGGGACACTCGGCAAACCTATAAACTGCGCGGGAGGAGTTGGCGTGAAGGGAAAATCTTTCGAGGGAACATTTTTTGCCGAGTACTACGCTAGACACTCGGCAAAGATTTGAAATACTACGCGGGAAGAGTTGGCGCGATGGGCGAAAATTTTCACCGCGTAGTTTGCCGAATGGTGCGTCATGACACTCGGCAGAAACCCAATGTATGCCGAGTTGCCGTTACGAAAACACTCGGCAAACCCTGGACACCGTTTCGTCGCGGTCGTAACGTACGTAGCGCCACGTGGCTCCCACGTATGTCGAGTTCTTAAACGTTGCCGAGTGTTTATTGTTGATTTGCCGTCGTCGATATATACGCCGAGTGTTCCCTGCAGAGGACACTCGGCAAAAACGTGCTACGCCGAGTGTTTCGTCTATGCCGAGTGTCATATGCAGGGCACACTCGGCGTACAATCTGTGTGCCGAGTGTGCACTTGTGCCGAGTGTTTTTTGGGATGGTGTCGGCGTACACGGTTCTATGCCGAGTATCTCGTGCTTTGGCACTCGGCAAAGCGGGAGATAGCCGACGAAATTCGATTTTCCAGTAGTGGTCGTCTTAATAGGCGACCACTGTCGCTCAAGGAATAGATATGAGCTACTGTAGTGCTGCAAATGTGGGATCCCACTTATCCCAATTCTAGATCATTCGGAGATTTTTTAAACTTTTGAAAAGATGATTGAACTAAAAACCTCTAAATGCACTATAAATGGGATCTCACTTTTGCATCCTTAAACTACTGCCGGCCACGGAAAACTGCTCAACGCTCTTCAAGGTGCTGGCCGTAGGCTTCATCGTCAACACGTACAGTGATGATGACGTGGGGTATAGCTTGCGCATGTTCTCTTCTGTTGGAATTCCCCCATAGATCGCATCAATTTAGACAAACACGCGCACATAAATCTTTTTTCCAAGGACACTTGTCGTACCGGCGTTTTTCCTCTTTCTCAATATCTTGGTACAAATTTCTGGTACAAGACCTGTGCATATATGCACTACTAGAAACCGACCTTGCCCCTAGGGGCTTGGGCCTACTCGTACATGATACTACTCAAACTAGGAATTCCCTTGGGCTATATAACTTCCAAACTTAAAGACTCACGCTTAGCAAACTAGCCCAATGCCAACCGACTCGGACCCAACTAGTACTAACACGCACACCCTAACGAGGAGACACTAGCTAGCATTATTACTTCCGGATGGAACTTTCCTGATTCCACTCAAATATAGCTAGACAAATTTGGATTATTTCTAACATTCTCGCTCTAATACAGGCTCGTGGTCTTGACTTTTGGTGCGGTTTCACAACTTGAAAACGCGACCCACCAGATCACATCTGGACTACCATCCCACGCCGTCGCATCTTAGTGTGCCACATGCAGACCAAATACATAACCCCATATAGGTAACTCATCTTGCCGGTCCGCGTCCTTCTTCTCCGTTGGTGTTCGTCTTCTGGTTGAGACCCGCAGATAGCCGCCCGCCATCTTGTCTTCGCGCATGTCTTCGCTAGTTTTAGATACACCTCATCGGAGTTTATCGACTGTGACGTCTCTCATCTTTGCTCCTTAGAGAAACATCTCACTGGAGTTCCTCAACCATGATGTGTTTCAACCGCAATGAACATCCCGCAAACCAACACTTGGACACAAGTCACACCTTTGCAACTCGACGGTCCAGCGGTAAGACAACTCGTTATATAGGCGCAACGCAACTTACCGCATAATAACTGATGCAGCACACCCCATTCCACCAAGTCGAACACCAAATGAACCCATGACAAGATCTCGCGTAAAGGCGATACACGACAAGGTGAACTCTCTCCTCTTCCACTTCGTTTTCGATGACTTGGTGAATGATGCGCTACCTCATGGAACAACCCTATGTGTGCTCAGGGTTGACGCCACCATGGATGCCCAAGACGGTGCCCAAGAACATGTGGAAGAAGTCCGAGAAGACGACGTGAAAGAAGAAGAAAAAGAGGAGAAGGGAGGAAAACAGGGGGTCCGGCCTCAAACCCTGGCCAGGCCAGCCCCTAGGCCGGGCCCTACAGAGCCAGCCGGCCTCCACCCCGGCCTCGGGCCTGCTCCTGCGCGCACCGGGCCGGACCCCTTCGGAGCCCGCCAACCTCCACCACGGCCTCGGGCTGGCTCCCAGGCCGGCCTTTCTGCGCCCCCACCTTGGCCCCAGGCCGTCCACGCCCAGTCTCCACCCCGGCCCCAGGCCGGCGTGCAAGCAGCTGACGCCATCCGTGCCCCAGCTCCCACCTCGGCATGCCAGGGCGGACCCCATGAAGACTGCGCAAATGGAGGGATTATTCGCCTTTTCACCCCTCACCTACCCCCTAGGCTATATAAGGAACTCTGTTGGCTCGATCTAGGGTAAGAGTTGAATGGAGACTTGTGACCTTAGCTCCTTATCCCACTTGTGAGCCTAATCCTATGATTTGTATCTAGAACCGTATCAAGGCTACTCCTAAGATTGTATCTAGTATCGTACGAAGATTCACCAAGTTACCTATCCTTTCTCCTTGGGATTCAGTTAGGGACTTACCAATCTTCCTCAACTAATCCTTGAGGTTCTATTGGCGTGGTGGACTGGCCATGGGTGTGAAATGGTTTCCGATAAGGTGAGTTCGGTTGGATCGACCGTCCCATAGGTTTCCTTAGAGGCTTAGTTGATGAGAGATTTGGGTTATTATGTTCATACTTGTTATCTCCCCTCGATTTCCCACGTTGTTCCCTCGATTAACCTCTGGTGTTCATCGTTCATTCTTCGTGTTTTTGGTCAATTCGTGAAGATCGGGCCACCCAAGAGGGAACCCCTCCATCATTTGGTATCAGAAGCTACATTGACACGAATTCGACCCCCACAATCCCCCTCTTCCACCCAATTTTTCTTTCCCCCACCTCAATTTCAAAAAATTTCACCAAAAATAGCCAAAAAGGGATTTCAACCGACCTGTGGATTCGTTGAGTTTTTCGTGGAATTTTACCGTAGATTTGTTGCCAAAGACCACCCCCACCTTTCTATTCAGCCAGTTTTCTCTAATTTATCAAAAAAAAATCATGGATTTCAAGGAATTTCAAATTTGAGCAAAAAATCACATAAAATTTCAGCTCTTCGATTTCTCGACAGATTTTGTAACTTGTTTTTCGTTGATGCGATTTGAGTGATTCAAGTTTCCACACGAAGCCTACAACATCGTCTACGCAACTACATCAACGGATCAACACGACATCAACAACCCCCGGCCGCAAGTCCGTGATCATCCACAAGATAGGTATAACTTGCTTCCGCTTGAACTAACCCATCGTTCGTGTACATAGCCCATTCGGACTAGCTCTTTTACATTGCTTGACATTGCACTAGTGGCACCGAGAGTGTGTGTTTAGTACTTGTGAGAGCGTAGTTTGACTAGGCTTGGCATTTGCATCCCCATATAGCAAAAAAGCGAAAAGAGAAAATTAATAACAAAGAGAAAAGGAAGAAAAAGATCGATGCCAAGTGATATCCCTTGCAGGAACGTGTAGCTTAGCTTCGCGAAAGAGTAGAGAGTGACCGGTTGCCACAGTGCTAATCTTGTTGCCTCATATAGTTTGCGGTTTACGCTAGCGTCATCTCTTTGTTGGTGTGGCATTAAGCTTAGTCTTCGATAGGTACATTTTGTCTCCGCTCTTCAATTGGCCGCACTAACCCCATTAATCACTTGTGTGCGTGTGTTCCATTTTTTTCCTCCACTAGGTTTGGGTCTTGTGCTAACATTTCATTTCGGTTCTTTTCCATGTTTTACAACACACTTTTCTTTTGATTTGTTGATTTTTCCTTGCCACTTTTCCTCACCCATTTGCTTTTCCCATAAAGCGTGTGTGTTGTCGTTTGCGGTTTTCTTTCGATCTTTTTGACTCACCTTCGACATACTGTCCTACACCTAGGCTTGTCCACTAGTCTCAATACGACCAAAAAAGGTAACGTTGGGTAAGTGAGACATCCATTGCTTTGTGTTTTTGAGATGGCTAGGGAAGGAGCATTCACAGTGTCCACAACCAACAACCACTACGTCACAATAAACAACCATTTCCATCTCTGCGAACTCGTGAAGGACAGATTGGAGCTCTATGAGGACCGTCTCCAAGCGGAAGAGGCCCACTTGAATGATCAAATGACACGCATCAACATCAACTTGGCTAATCGTGCCAACTGCTATGGATCATCATCGTCCTCAAGGTCGCACCGATCAAGCCACCACACTCAAGATCATCACCAAGCTCGTCTCCATGATCGCAATCCCAACATGGAGGATGGTGGAAAACCACAAAAAACACCACCTCCTCCTCCATCACAAGCGCATCGACGACATTGGTGTGACGATAGCTCGCCATCACCACCTCCTCGACACCGAAAAGGCCGTGGTGAACCTCTTCAAAATCAACCTCAACGACCGGACCTTCGACAACATCATCCACCACCTCCGCAAGGCCACGCTCATGACTATGGTCACAATGACTTCCTGGAAGGTGCTCGTCAACATCGAAGGCCACCAAGGCGCAACGCGCGTCCCCATCACAATGACCGCCAAAAACAAGAACTTCCTCCACACCCCCGCCGTGAGCAAAGGCGTCCTCGACAACAAGGCCGTGACAATGATGATAGTGAACGCCGAGAAGCACGACTATGTCACCACCAACAACCACCTCCTAGTGACCACCGCCATTATCCTCCTCATCATGACCGCCAACGCAAGACAATGAGGATGGCCGGTATGATTTTTCACCACCCATATATGATGAAGACCATCATGAGCGACCCCATCGACAACATGAAGACAAATCATGAGTGCCATTCGCTTCAATGTCCCAAAGTTCAATGGTGAAAATGATGCCGAAGAATATCTCGCTTGGGATTAAGGTGGACAAGATCTTCGGCATTAACAACTTTAGTGACAAGAAGATGATCTCTATGGCATCTTTGGAGTTCGAAGGCTATGCACTCTTATGGTGGGAGCGTCTCCAAGACGAAAGAGCCCGGAACCGGATTGCTCCCATTGGCACTTGGAAAGAGATGAAGAAATTCATGCATGCTCGTTTTTTTCCTCCACACCATCCTCGAGAGTATAGGGGATGCACAACTCGCGGAGGAAGAGTACGCGGGGGGGGGGGGGGGGAGGGGGGTGTAGGAGGACACGGCGAAGGAGGAGGAGGGGTACTCCGATTGGGAGTTCTCCTCCGACAAGGAGGAGGAGGAGGACGAGGCGGTTGGGGATTAGGTCCCCGCCAATGACGCCAGTGTGCACGCCCGGGTCGATGACGTCGAGATGGAGGACGCAGCCGCCGTCTCAGACAAGGATATGATCTCCGATATTTTGGAGGAGGTGGATGGCCCGGCCACAATTGTCATCTCCTCTCACGAGGAGTATTGGTTCTCCGGCGGCGCCAGCGCAAGCTAGTTCTGCTAGGCGCCGCCGAAAAAAGTCAGTCGACGATGATGTTATTTTGCTAGGCGTAGTACGTACAAACGTACGTCTAACCCCCAATAGTACTAGCGCAGTTACGCCACCGGAGAACACCGGCCGACGATGAGGATGTAATTTTTTGCTAGCAATGTACAAATTATTGTATATTGTATATCCTCCCTAGTGCAGTCCGCCGCAGGAGAAGGTCGATCGGCGATCGATGTAATTTTTTTCAAGGTAATTAACGTCAATATAAATTTAAGCTCGTACGTAGTGTTCAAATTTGCGATGTTTTGTGTGTTGTTTGATCATATGGCCGAGCATGCATCAATTGGGCGCCCAGAAAACATTAGTGCCGGTCATTAATAACAGTCGTCCGTAGGAGACGGTCATTAAAACTGAACATCTAACAATTAATTGGAGATGGTCAGATATACCAACCGAATCTAATGTAAGATTATTGGTGACGGGGAATAGTTACGACCACCTCGAATAGTTACAGTGACGGAACTAGATTATTAACCGTCCGAGGTCTAGCGTTACAGCCGGTTCTATATTTTTCTGCGCAAACCGGCTGTAGCGACCGTCTTGGATGCTTGTTTTGTACTAGTGATAGTAGAAGCGGCTTTGTACAAGGGGTAGTGTTGAGATTCGAAACGTCGCCCCTACGGACTCGGAGGAGGGCAACCATGTGCACAAGAACCGACACCACTTTCCTCAAGTTTTTCATTGGGAAACACTTCTTATCCTACGGAGGACGATCCACCCGATGGCTGGCTCGCATCCTTTTCGTGGCCCAATTAGTTAGTAGGTCTATTTCACCCCCACATTTTTATTGTTGGACTGGTTTTTTGTCTCGCACAGCCCTTCTTGCGCTGCAGTATGAATTCGGCCAATTCAGTTGTGTGTTCTGTTACGGTGCTACATTATAAATTTTTATTCGCTACAACTGTTCTCCGATTTTGCTACTCCCTCTGTTTTTATATATAAGGCCACAAACTCATATTACAGGTACTAAGGTAAAAAAGATTAAAGCGATTAATGACTAGCAAAGCTAGCTTGATTAGTATCGTTTTCCGCGTTAATAAATGGGCGCATCAAACTCCTTTTTTTCTATTGGCTCCCTTAGGCATGCATGCAATGGTGATTGGGTTGGGTAATTAATGTCATTGATTGCTTTGCTCTATACGAGGAAAAGTTCATTAATTTTACCTCAATTAGTGTTAGTGACCTTGTAAAAATAAAAAATTGTATATTTGGTCCTGGCCTTGTATACAAAAACGGAGAGAGTATAATAGTATATCTTGTTTGCTATGAAGTCTCCGACACGAGTTTCCAGCGATGTCTTTGGGGAAGCCATTATTTTTGCTGCTACAATAGCACAAATTATTTTTGCTACAATTATTTTTTGTTTTTGCTATAATAATACAAATTGTTTGCTACGATGTCTCCGACGAGATCTTCAGTGATGTCTCCGGCGAAGTTATTATTTTGCTACAATATTGTTTATTGTAACTGCAGTTGTCCTCCGTGTTTGCTATAGTAGTATAAAGTTTTTGCTACAAAGTCTCCGACGAGCTCTTTTGCTTTTCTATGTGGACGAATTTTTTTCTACATTACTAAAAAAATTCTTATTTTAATGAACCATTTTTTCTCAAGTGTAGCAAAACCGGAATTTGGGGGAATTTAGAAAATTGCTACATCAGTGAAAATTTCTTATTTTAATGAACCCTTTTTCGTTCAAAATTGCAAAAACGGTATAAGGGGTTAAAGTAGGTTACCTGTCACGTGGAGGACCCGGATGATTTTGCACCCGGATCTTTGGGAGGACGCCCAGCAGTGCCATTTTTCATATGTACAAAACCGCTAGTAGCAGTTTCCACTTTCTAAACCGATATACTCCATGTATATATATAGGCCTTTTGCCCGATCAATAAAGCAGTTGTTTTTATTCTTTTGATGTCAAAATAGATAATGACTGGGGAAGAATCTGAAGTTGTTTGTCCACAATGTACTTGACGAAACAGGCTTTCGCCCCACTTTATAAATAAAGCACAACGGCCAAAGCGATACAAGGTGATGAGGGGTAACCTTTACAAGGCCGATCAAAGATAAGAAGAAAGAAAAACCAGAAGAGCCAAACTCGCCACCGAGGCTACCGGCACGAGGTCGACCCTCGGGGCTCTACGACAACGTCCCCAAATGGGTAACGACGTAGCACGTCGCCGTCGTCGAGACCAACTGGTCAAGGGTTTTCACCCGGAGCCCTAACGCGACGAGGGTAACCACAACACCGCCCGCAAGAGGGTAACGATACCCTCAGGCATCGCCGCCATTGGCGCCGAAACGCAGAGCTTGCGCTCGGAACACCCTACATGCAACGTCCGAAGAGTCGACATGGCCGCCAACACCGAGAATGACCTCCAAATAACAATCTGTGAGTTGCTGCCACCAACGTCAGGAACCCCCGCTGCTCGCTCCTCGCCATCCAAATGGCCAAGGTGGAAAACCATCACCACCGCCACGTCGCTCGTCGTAGAGCCGCCGCGCAGTCCTCCCTCCAGGGCCGCCGCCCCGGCTTCCACGACCTCAACCCGCGGGCATGTGGACACAGCACCATGAGTCCAACGACTAAGGTGAGGTAGACAGCAACCAATGCAACCCGCGTGTCTGGTGTCAGCACCCAATCCGAGGCGATCCGCCGACCTCCACCGTTAGAGACGGTCACCGACCGGACGCAGCTGCAGGGCCTGTCAGGCCCCAGATCAGCCAGATCGATATATCCGGCCAGATTAGGCCCGACCAGCCCCGCCGCCGCGCTGCAGCGCCATGGCCGCCGTCACCATCCACCTACCGGTCCAATGTCACCCCTATCCCCACCACCCTCGCCGGACAAGTGTTGTTTGTCGATGAGGGCAAACACCTCAGGAGCCACGGTGACCGCCCAGGGCCCAAGCACCCGCACACGCGCAGGCAGCAGCTCCCTGGACTTGCACGTCGCCAGCCAGGAGCCAGAGAGACCCCGGGGACCAGCACGTCCATGCCTTCATGCAGCCGCGCTCGCGAACGAAACGTCAGGCACCCCGAGTCCTCGCCGAACACCATCGTCGCCGTCAGGAACACGTCCTTCAGGTCGCGCTCCACCTTGCGGAGGTTGCACCGACGCCAGCCAGGGAAGGGGCCCATCAGCCCAGATCGGGGCCCGTCGGCCCAGATCGGGCCCTCCCTGGAGCTCGGCGCGCCGACCATCTACCCGCCGTAGGACGCCGCCGCCCAGCACACACCAGCCCCCGAAGCTCGCCCAGCCGGTAGACAACCGCCGCCGAGTCCACCAGCCACTGGAGGAAGAGATCCCGACCACCGCGTCGCACCGCCGCCGTCCAACCTGGCCCGCACAGGAGGAGCACGCGACGAGGAGAGAAACACTACAGGAATGTCGCTAGGTCCCGTCGGCCAAATTCTATGCCGACGGCAATTTTTCGGGGCCGTCGGCATAGACCCAGTGAGGAAATCTCAAACTGCGAAAAAAAAATTAGCTATGCCGACGGCCTTTTTTTTTGAGCTACGCCGACGGCATCGACCCTAAGAGGGAATTCCGAATTGCGAAAAAAAATGAGCTATGCTGACGGCATAGCCAAGCTCAAATTTCTTTTTTTTTCACTTAATCACCGTTTTGATCGTAACTTTTGCATTCCAACTCGGATTTTGACGTTCTTTAGCTCGTTTCGAAAAGGAGAAACATATCTAAATTATCATGCATACTGTTAAAGCTAAATTGTTAGAAAACAACATGAGAAAAACGCAACTAACAATAATGGGTTAACAGTTTCGTCTGAGAGGGTTGTGGGGCGTCTGAATCCAACCCAAATCTAGGTGGACCTAAAAATCATGAGAAATAGGTAGTTGTGTCCCTAAAAATGATTTTCTTCCAAAAATCATGAGAAAACTAGGAGGCACCTGTAGTTCAAATTTGACCCGTTTCCAGCTGAATCGGCAGAAACTTGTGTTTTTCAAAAGAGGTGGATGAAAACCTTTTCAGAGGAAACAAATTGGTTATTTGTGCATATAACATGGTCTAGTATTTTCAAAAAATGCAGCTCCCAGGTTTTGCAACATATTTGTGCTTGATGCTTCACAAAAAAAGCCATTTTTCACACTCGGAAAATGGAAAACGGTTTTTTTATTCAATGAAAAGGAAAACTTTCTTCGGGAACATTGTCCGTGCTTCCAATATGCATGTTTGTGTGGAATATGGGCATATTTAAACAAACTATGCCATGGATTTGGCCATTACACCCGTCATTTGGCCCGAAACCCTAGAATGTTCGTAGGAGATAGCTCATTTATGTGAACATATTTTCAACACAACTGTCGTATTCCAAGTTTATTATTTTTGGTAGATACTAGGACATATATAATGACACCACGCGAAGGTCTTGCATCATTTTGGCGTTTTTAAAAAAATTGGAATTTTCTAAGTCGGTTTCATGAAAAAGTCAAGACGGCGGGCATGACCGTTCGTAGCTAGGGCTTGAATATTGAGAAACTCTTGGTGTATCTCTGATGAAATAGGTAGTTCTGTACCTAAAAATGATTTTTTCCCAAAATCATGAGCAAACTAGGAGGCACATGTACTTTAAATTTGACCCGTTTCCAGCTGAATCGGAAGAAACTTGTGCTTTTCAAAAGAGGTGGATAAAAACATTTTCAGAGGAAACAAATTGGTTATTTGTGCATATAACATGGTCTAGTATTTTCAAAAAATGCAGCTCCCAGGTTTTGCAACATATTTGTGGTTGATGCTTCACAAAAAAGACATTTTTCACACTCGGAAAATGGAAAATGGTTTTTTTATTCAATGAAAAGGAAAAATTTCTTCGGGAACATTGTCCATGCTTCCAATATTCATGTTTGTGTGGAATATGGGCATATTTAAACAAACTATGCCATGGATTTGGCCATTACACCCGTCATTTAGCCCGAAACCCTACAATGTTCGCAAGACATAGCTCATTTATGTGAACATATTTTCAACACAACTGTCGTATTCCAAGTTTATTATTTTTGGTGGATACTAGGACATATCCCCAAGGAGGATTTGGCCATCAAGATCTTCTTCCTTTTCACCTCCAACACCTCCAATTGCACAAGTTGTGGATCTTGTTACCCCTTGGAATTTTTAGACCTACAACTTGTTTTCGAGTTGATCTAGTTCCTAGGGTTGATAAGGTTGCTTTGCTGCTGTTGCTAATCCGAGCCATATCATATTTGCAATCATAGTTGCTTTCTGGTTCCTGTCGTGGCACAAAAATCGCTCAAAACGCTGCCGCCACCGTGTTCTACCCGCACTCGGATTCGCAACGTATCAGCCGTATCAAACCGCCCCGCGGTAACGAAATTTCCTTACCAGCGCGCGCCTCGCTTCCACCCGCACGCTGTTCCTAGCCCAGCTCGGATTCGCTGCCGCGCGCTCCAAATCGCGCGAAAACGCTGCCGCTGCTGCCGTACCGTGTCCCTAGCCGCACTCGGATTTCCTTGCGCGCACTTACAAATCCACTCCCCCGCACCGTAACGCACCACACCACCAGCACACCAGCGCGCTGCCGCGGCACAAAACACGCAGTTTCTCTGCCGTGACCAAAAACTCTGCCGTGAGCTCGTTTAACATCAATTTTTTCTTAGATTTTCTTTTGTTTACTCCTGTTTATCTCTGGGTTTCTTGTCTGATCCTTCATAAGCCTTAGCCACTGCCTTTCTACAGCAAATTTTAGGTACCAAAACCCATAAGACTAGCTGTTTAATTGCTCTGCAGGCTGCTCATTTGATCAAATCTGTCCACTAATTTTTGTTTCCATCTACTTTATTGCTCCTAGTTGATTCAAAGGCCATTGAAAAAATCAAAAAATAGAGAAAAAAGGAAAAAGTATAAAAAAAATAGAAAGAAAGAAAAAGCAAAAGAGGCCGAGCTACATATCACTAGTGGAAGCTATTTCATATTTGAAATTTTGTGGACATCTTGAGCAATTTTGTGCCTGTTTTCTTGAGTATTTGCTAGTGTCTTTCTAGTGCTTGCAAAATCTCTACCATATATTTGCTAAGCCACAATTGTCTCCAAGTGTGAGTGTGTTTCCTTTAGTTATTTTTATCACATTGAGCAGTGCATTGGAGTTATTATTTTGGTGTTGTTAGGAATCCCAACCAAGCCCCACCAAATACCTTGTTTTGCATTGTAACACTTGAGAGCCTGGGTATTCTATTCTCACACTTGACACATTTTTCATTGGTACTTGTTGGTAAGTTGATCCTTATTCACTTTGGAACAGTAAGTGAACCTTTCTTTTCTAGTTTGAGTGAGTTTGAGAGGCACCACAACCCATTGATTATTTGTTCACTAACCCATTAATCATGAGTTTTGCTAGTGAATCTTCTGTGCAGGGTGACAAGGAGGAAGCTGATTTGATGCCCAAAACAAAGACTGCTGATGATACATGTACATGGGCAGATTTTAATCTTTTTAGAGGAGCATTTGCTAGTCGGATTGAGTAAAGAGTTGAGAAGAAGATTGAAGAATATGATCAAGTTCTCAGAAAAGATTTGAAATTGCTTATTGAAGAAGCTATGACTAATGTTACAAGGGAAGTTGCAAATATCTCCACACAATTACAAAGGGTTAATCTTGGTGGTAATCATGAAGATGGCCGAGCCATTGCTTATGGAGGCCGTGGAAATTTTCCACCTAGAAGGATACCATTGGAGGATAATAGAGAGGAGGATGGCCTTGGGAAACCAAAATTCTTTGTGCCTACTCTCACATGTGATAATGATGATGCTGAGGAGTTCTTGATGTGGGAATTGAAGATAGAAAAGCTATGGAGATTGCATAATTACACTGATGAGAGAAAAATCAAGTTAGCATCTTCTGGATTTCATGGTTATGCTCTCTTGTGGTGGGATGGCATCATAAGATTGAGGGAAACACAAAATCAACCAGAAATTACTACTTGGGCTGAGATGAAACAACTTATGACTGCCAGGTTTGTTCCAACAAATTATTTGAGGACTCTCTATGACAAATTGCAAAATCTGAAACAAGGAACAAATTCAGTGGATCAATATTACAAGGAGATGGAATTAGTGCTACAAAGAGCTCGGGTTGTTGAAGCAAAAGAGCAAACAATGCAAAGATTTCTTTCAGGATTGTCTTTTCAAATTAGATGCATTGTGAGGCATGTTCAATATAGCAATATGACAGAATTGTTGCATCAAGCAAGGGAGGCAGAAAAGAGGTTGGCCGAGGAGGTTACTATGGCCCCAAGGAGGATTTGGCCATCAAGATCTTCTTCCTTTTCACCTCCAACACCTCCAATTGACACCACACGAAGGTCTTGCATCATTTTGGGGTTTTTAAAATTTTCTGGAATTTTCTAAGTCGGTTTGATGAAAAAGTCAAGACGGCGGGCATGACCGTTCGTAGCTAGGGCTTGAATATTGAGAAACTCTTGGTGTATCTCTGATGAAACAGGTAGTTGTGTACCTAAAAATGATTTTTTCCAAAAATCATGAGCAAACTACGAGGCACCTGTAGTTCAAATTTGACCCGTTCCTAGTTGAATCGGCATAAACTTGTGTTTTTTCAAAAGAGGTGGATGAAAACCTTTTCAGAGGAAAATAATTGGTTATTTGTGCATATAACATGGTCTAGTATTTTCAAAAAATGCAGCTCCCAGGTTGTGCAACATATTTGTGGTTGATGCTTCCCAAAAAAGGCATTTTTCACACTCGGACTATTCATCAAAAGAGTTTAAATTTTTTAAAACTATCGATGTTTTTATGATATGGATGTCATATTTGAATTTATCTAATTTTTCTAATCGATTTAGACATTTTATTTGTCAAATTTTGATTTACGGATTTAAAGATATAAATTATTGTATTTATAAAGTAATTTCTAACATTATATTGTTATTTAGTCAATAAAGATAATTATATAATCATTGTTATTTGTTCAAATATTGTTTTAAATTTAAACAATAGAAAAGTTTAACATCATTCCTCATAGGCTAATATGATTGATATGATAGTAATATCATTATGTTCTAACATCTCATATGGAATCTAGTTTGGATAGAATTTAAAGGTTAAGCGTGTTTGGGCTCGAGGAATTTCAAGATGGGTGACCGAACGAAAAGTTTGACTAGATTAATTGTGTAATTAGAGATTAAATATGTGGGTAAGTGAAAATTTTTGGAATAGAATTTCACAAAAGTTAAAAAAAAATTAAAAAAATTTCAAAAAATTCGAATTTTTTCTTGAATTTTTTTTTCAATTATTTTGGAAATATTGTGCTGACGCCGATGGCTTTAGTGGTGCCAACGGTCATTTGACCTATGCCGACGCGGGCATATGCCGACGGTGGCCGTCGGCACAGCCTGTGCCGACGGGGTTTTAGCCTGTGCAGACGGCTGCTGGCCGTCGGCATATCGGGCGATTCCGGTAGTGAAAGGCCGCCGCCGCCGGCACCGCCCGGGATTTTCCCGGCGGCTCTCGCCCGCGGTGGCGACAGATGAGCTGGGAAGGGGAGACGGGAGGCGGGGCGCTAGGGTTCGCCCCTGTATCGCCCGCGGGAGGGCGACCAGGAGCGGGTTTTTTGAAACTCGTCCACAACGTACTACGTGCAATGTAATTTTTTTGTTCCTCTTTTTTCCGGATTTTGAATTCAAAGAAACATTACAAGTTCATGCACACTTCCTCTGCTTAATAATTGCTTAAATTTGTTAAGCAATATATATCGTGTTCTGTACTGTTTCTTCAGAATCTGAAGATGAGTACTCCCGCGCGTAGTGTGAGTCCGGGTCCGAGTTGAAGATGGCCAAGGAAGCCGGTCTGGAAAAGAACCTGAACACACGTAGATCCATCCGACATGCCATGATATATACACGCAGCACGCACGTACGTGGTACCTCGATTGCTGGAAGACACTACCGCAATCAGATTACAAGATGAAGGATCCGCCGGCCGCGCTCCATGACGACCTTGTTCTCGAGGTCCTTGCGCGCGTGGCCGACGTCCCCACGCTATTCCGGTTCGCCACGGCGGCTAAGCACTGGCGTGGGCTCGTCCGCGACCGCTCCTTTCTCCGCCGCCGCTGGCCGGAGAACTCGACCCACGCAACCTTCCTCGCCGGCTTCTTCACCCAGCGGATGTGCCACAAAAGCGAGGACAACGAGTGTCCGTTCATCCACAAGTGCGTCGTCGACCGTGACTCGCCCCCCGTCTTCATCCCAGCGCCACGCTCTATGCTCGGTCCTGTCTTTCGGTCGCTACCATCAGGCGTCCTGGACGGCGCGAAGCCACTCACTGCGCGTCGTGGCCTTCTCCTTGTGCGCCTGGCTCCAATCCTCCAACACAGCCTCGCAATTCGCCTGGCCGTCTGTGACCTCCTGGCCGGCACCTGCGACGAGCTTCCGCCGCTGCCGCGCGATCGTAACTGGGCGCCCCAGAGCTACGCCATCTTAACCGGCCAAGACTGCCCTTCACCGGAGCGACAGAAACAACCGTCCTCCCTGGCGCCAAACTACTCGATGTTCTTCAAGGTTCTGGCAATCGGCTTCGTCTGCGACGCTTACCGTGGCGGCGTGGAGTGTACTCTGCGCACGTTCTCGTCCGCCGAGTCGGGCTGGGCGACGCGTGCCGAGCGCTTGGAACACCACTACGGCTACCCGTCGATTCAGGACGACGCCACGGTGTGCTGCCATGGCATCACACACTGGCTTTGTGGTGACTCGTGGTCAGACAACCCGTCAATCTTCACTATCAGTGTGAGCCCTGAGGATGGTCAGATACCGAAGCTATCCTTGCTGGCGAACAAACCCACCGCCGAGGTTTCTCACCTGGCTACTGTCGATGGAACACTAACATTATTTCTTCTGTACACGGGAATAGAAGACCTCTGGCTGCACACCTGGACATGGACGGACGGTACCCGCTGGCACCGTACTAGGGTGACAAAGCTAAAACCGCCAGAGCATAGGCGGATTGAGAGTGTGCTCTACTTTTGGTCAGGAGAAAAGAGTGGCACAGTGTTCATCATCGACTCTAACGTGTATATGTATGTTGTTTATCTTGAAACTGCAACAATGGAGGAAGTGTCCAGCCAATTCCGTGGCATGGTTGGTGATGCCGTTCCCATGGAGATAGAGTGGCCAGATGTATTCATGTCGCGGCTCGCTGGAAGCTTGCAATAGAAAGAGAGACAATTTTAAGTAGCATATGTCGTAAGGTAAGATAGTATAAACATTTGAGCACCATCGTTCATGTCTCGAAACGTTGGAGAACCAGCAGTTGTCGGATGTCTGATGTGCAGTTTAAAGTTTTATACTACATACGAGCCAACTATTAACGATCAAATTTCATGTTTCACCCACACAAGGATTATATTTCCATTAATAAGTGGTATTCTTGTCAATACTGAGACATTTGTGGTGACTTCACCAATGCTGAAGCTCCACGATTATGGTCTTTAGTGGAATTTCGTATAGTGTGTACGTCTTAAGTCGTGCATATGTGTGTATGCGTTTACGTTGTTGTTTCTAAAAAAGTTCGCTGTCTTCCGAGAACTGACTACTAACTCGGTGGCAGAGGCAGCGAGTATGTATTCCTGCCAAAAATGATTCGCGTGGACGTAGACAAAAATGATTGCACCTTTGATCCAGCAGGCAGGAATAGAAATTTCATTGCTGGTTCCGTCGGTCCGGTCCACGCGACAAGTATTACTATCCGCTTATAATTACAGTTTGGGGTAAAAGGTGCAATCATTTTTGTCTCAACAATCTCATGCTATTAATGCTCTCGAGGCCCTAACCAGGTGGCCGCCGACGAAGCTTGGCCGAGATCAAGACTGCAAGTTTGTGTCCTCATCATGGACGATAAAAATGGTATACCACAATAGTTTTTAACTTGTTCGATGATAAATAAATGCCTCGTAAGGGCGTTCGATAGTGTTCTATCTGGCTAGCAGATACGATAGTGTTCTATCTGGCTAGCAGATACGCAGCTTGCAAATTGCCACAAACAGCAAAAACATGTGGCAAAGCAACAAAAAAAAAATGCAAACAGCCGTCCAAAGCGAAAAGACACCCTTACTAGCGCGCGAGCGCTCGCTCGATTCTTACTGCGCGTGCAAGCAAGCTGCGCAACGGTTTGACTTTTTTTTTTCCGGTGCCGATTCAAGGCGGGAACAGTCCACGGAATACCATGCACGGACTACCTAGCTGCGCGACCAACATCATTATATTGCTTGCCACCGGGTAAGTAATCACGCCTAATTAATCTCTTCCCTTTCTTTTTTGTCCGTTTTGTTTCTCTTCATTTTTATGACTTCCTTTTTTGTCTATTCCATTTCTTCTATAATGTTAACATTTATTTCAAAAAAATTGGACATCTTTTTTCTTCATTTTTTAGGCAAGTGGTCTTGCGCAAGCATGTCCTTGCTATTGTTCTTTTTTTTAGCGCTCGATCGATTCATTTCCTCCCGCGTGTCAGCTATTACCTTATGTTCATTATTATTCCCCTCTGTTGTTTCATCCTGCGCTATATTTCTTAGTATTTTTTATCCCTGGAGTTACAAAAATGTGTACAATAATTTATTTTACCGAAACCTAAAAGTTCACATTCGAGTTTTTTGTTTCCTTTTTTTATGGAAACAAGTATTTCTTCTAAAAAATCATTTTTATTATGTCGTAGTTTCAATTCCTTTTCCGGGTAAAACACTATCGGGTTGTGACAAGAAAAGAAACACTTTATACTAGTATAAGAAGTAGGAAAAAAAATATAACTACCACTTTCTGCTAGTATGAATATGGGAACATGTATTTGATCGGTAACTTCACTGCTAGGTTCTTGGTAAACTTATTTGCTAGTTCTTTAGCCCGATAACTTATGTGCTAGGGTATTTGGCAAATATTTATTAGAGCATCTCCAGTCGCGTCCCCCAAACACGCCCCCACGGCCTCTTCCCGTCCGGACGCCCCCTTGTTCCCGTCCGGCAAACCCAGCTTAACCCCGCCCCCAGGGGCTCCCGTGGGGGCGTCAGACGAGAAGAAATGGCCGCGTGGCGTCTGCGGGCCCTCCCCGTCAGTGAGACGGCACGCAGACAAAGCGGCGCCCGGTCTTCGTCTTCTCCCGAGACAGCGCAGGCGCCGCAGCGAGCCATCGCTTCGCCCAGTCGGGTTAATGCGCGGGCGGCCTTTCGGGCTGCCCCGCCGGGTATAAATGCCGCCCCCTCCGCTATCGCCGCGCACACTCTCCTCTCGCCGCCATGGACCCCCTCGCCGCAAACGGCTTCCCCGCCATTCTCCCCTCGAACACCAGGCGCGCGCCGTCTACGAAGCCTGGTACCCGTGCCCGCCGGACGTGCGCGTCGGGCACGGCTTCCCAATCGGGCTCGCCGGCGTGCCCATCCCTAATGCGCCGTCGGTGAGCGACGTGTCCTGGGGGCGGGAGGTGAACGCCCACTTCTACCGTCTCACGCCGGCGCAGCACGCCGACCCCCGCTGGGACCCGGCGAACTCGGCGAGCACGGCGCTCTATGTCGCACCCTGATTTCTAGGGGATACTCACCGTACGAACTGGATAGCAGATGCTTGGATTATGGGGCATAACTGCTCCCACGTCCCAGCTTCCTGGTAGGCCTGCGCTTATGCGCGACAACACAAGCCCTGCTATTCCATCGTCGATGTAAACTATCCACTAGAGATCAAAGGCACTTCCGTCGACGTACTTCAAACCATACACACATGGTACGTCAACGGCGTTTAACAAGTGATATCACAACAGATCTCTACGACACAAAAGATTGAAATAAGTTGCAAATAGCTCTCATTAGAGCAGAGATAGCAAATACAATCATTCAGAGGGCACATGCCCCAACAATTCATCATTACATCACAGCGGAAGCATTCAACATGTCTGAGTACAGACAAGAACCAAATAGGCCTAAGAGGCCGGAAACGAAAAGACGGAGCCCATCCACGAAGTCTCGGATCCTGCCCGGGTCCGCTATCTACTCGTCAGCAGTCTCGTCAAACTTCACGTAGTAGCCACCATGTAGATCCTCGGAATCGTCGTCTGCGTAAACCACAGCCCCAAAGGGGTCAGTACATAAACGTACTGGCAAGCAAGACTCACAATTCACCAAGGTGTAGCCCGTCAACACCAAGCACAGATGCCTTGGGTTCAACGGAAGAGAGGGGATATAAAATATGCTGCAACTGGCTGCTCTAACCAACTACCGAGATTCTACCACTTCCGGCTAACAGAAAGGAGATAAGATCGAGGATTGTAACCAACTGAAAGATAACTTCAAACAAACCCATCCTGGATCTCGCCCCTTATCCAAAGAAGCAATCCGAGGATAACTCACACGGTTGTAATAATGATGGTTCAAATTATTGTGTCAATAAGCATATTACTAGTCAAGTTATTAATCATGGGGTGTAACATGTTGATCATTATGTTTAAGTTGTCCTGAGTACTTGTTAGCCAGTACTTTCACCAAGTAATCCATAACCGCGGAAAACACGGCTTCTCGAGAAGATTATCCCTGCAGGGTTGCACCAATTTGGCCGTACACTCAAGAATAACCCGCCAGATGGAAATGCACTTCCACCAAGCGGGGTACTCTACACAACCAACCATTCTTCGCATCAAGACCAAAGAACCTTGGGCGCACGGCTAATCAAGCCCAGAAGAAAATGGACCATCATAGCACTCTAAGACCGTGTCCCCCTATATGCCGACTACAAAAGTTCCACCCTGGCCTGGGCTCGCAAAAACATGCATGCGGCAAATGGAAAACACGAACTAAATGAGGCGATTTGGACGAGATGCGAATCAGGTCAAGATGAGGGGGGCGCCCATACTCGCTTCCCAAATGCGGGTAGTGCGCTCATCATGGATCAGTAGACAAGACCCTTTTCCTATTAGGGTCGACACTAGCAGGCTCCAAAACCTCTCATGGGCCTCCTGCCGGTGCCTTATCATCAAGTTTATTATTAATAGTAACATTAGCATGATTGATTGATTAAACATCGAGCCCCCAGAACATAATAACAATATAGTAACTGAGAGTAACGGTAACAGACTCGAGCAAAACAACCTAAGCATGCTAGTAAGAAACGGGCTCAAACAATGGTTATAGGTATGGAGGTGAGGCAATATCAGGGTTCAGGGTATCATGTGATAGGTTCGCAACAGAAACAACTACTACTAAGGCTAGCAGAAATAGACAACGGAAAGTATCGGTAACCAATGTTGAAAGGAACACAGTGGTTCATGTGAGTGATAACTTGCCTGCAAAACCCAGTAGCCTGGTACTGAGCTAAATCCTTAGAAGGGATGTCGTAAGTATCGTCGGTCTCAACGTCGTCGTTTATCCGGGAAGAAGCAAACAAACATTGCAGAAAGATAAACAATC
The DNA here is from genome assembly GCA_028641055.1 of Alopecurus myosuroides. Taxonomy (NCBI): domain Eukaryota; kingdom Viridiplantae; phylum Streptophyta; class Magnoliopsida; order Poales; family Poaceae; genus Alopecurus; species Alopecurus myosuroides. The sequence continues at coordinate 54,546,272 of CM054058.1, forward strand.
AATATAATGGCATAGGTGCACAAACATGGGATGATGCATGACAGTTTAATTGATGCATCCAAAGGAAATAGTTGACAAGATAGAAACAGGATTAAATGGACCCATATGCAATTGGATTGCATATGGAAAGCCCATGAATTATGGTTGAATTAATTGTTTTACAACTAATCAAATTGTGTAAGTGAATTAGCATGATGCATGAATGAGTAAAACAACAAAATAACAACAATAGAACCAAATGGAAATAAGGCTTAACAAGTTTGGAAATTCATTTATTAAGTGTTGGAATTTTGGTTACTTAAAGGTGTCACACAAGCATTTGTTGTTTTCATCAAGTTAAATTGTTCAAAATAGATAACCAAGTTTATATTTGAGAAGAACACAAGATTTTGGGTGGAATACATGTTTCACTTGTTGAAAAAGGATTTCAAATAAATTATTTAGGAATTAAACAAGTTAAACAAGAATTAAATGAATTTAATTCAAACATGAACTTATTTGAATTTTTATTTGTTCAAAACATCAAGTAAGATTCATATTTGAAAAGTTTATAATTTTGTGTTTGAAAACATATTTTATATGCCCCAAAAGAATTTGTTTTGATCAAGTTATAAATTTAACAATATTAAATGAATTAAACAAGGTTTAAATTATTTAACCAATTTTAATTATTCAAAACATGAAACAAAATTTATATTTGGAAAGAGGGTTTAATTTTGCATGGAAAACATATTTCATTTGTGGAAATTGGATTTAAAATGAGCAAGTTATTATTTTGGCAATTTTAAATGCAATAAATAAGAAACAGTTGTTTTCAGCAATTTAAATTATTCAAAACAGCAAACAAAATTTATATTTGGAAAGTACATGAAAAATTGATTGGAAAACATATTTAGTTTGTGAAATTTGGAATTTTTATGAGCAAGTTATGAATTTTGCAATTTTAAGTGAATTTGACAAGTTTTCAAATATTGCACAAATTTAAAATATTCAAAACAGTAAACAAATTTTATATTTGGATAGAACATTTAATTTGGTATTGAAAACATATCAAAAATGTTGGATTTAGAGTTAAAATGAATTATTTATGCAATTTAGAAGATATAGGGCAAATCTGCCATTTTTTTAATGAACCAAGGACTTAGAAATAATTTTCCAGGGCTAGAATTAATGTGCAAGGGCCTAGGTGTGATTCTGAGATTTGTGCAGGATTGGAAAAATAGAAAAGAAAAAGTGGGATTAATCCCGTGGGGGGTGGGATTCGATCCCCCCACCTCCTGCTTCCTGCACAGGGAGCTAACCAGTGGGACTGAACTGAACTTGTGTTAGGAGGGGGAAGCGAGGGAGGATAAGGTGTGGTGCGTGCGCTGGACTGAAAAAAAATGAACTGAACCTGACTGCTTCATCACGGACAGAGATCGATTGGAAACAGGAGATCGGTAGTCGTTTCGCTGGATCATGGCGCGTGATCGATGGTCGAGGTGAAGCCATGCTTGTGTGCCGAGTGGGGCGTGGTGCGTGGCACACACGTGCGGTGTGGGGCGCAGGGGACGGGAGCAGCTCACGGCGTGGAGGTTCTTCTCGGCATCCATGGCGAACAGGACCACAGCAGAGAGGAAACGGAGCAGGAGGGGGAAGGGAGAGGCGTCCAGCGGGGTAGCTCACCTAGGGGAAGGTTGACGGCGCGACAGGGCGGTTCCATTCCCGCCAACGGCGGAGCTTCACGGCGGCTGTGGCGATGGGGCGGTGGAGGTACTGGTGGTTTCCGGTTCAGATACAGAAGAGAAAATCGGTGGGGAGAGTGGAGCGACGGCGGCGCTAGCGGGAGAGGTCTAGGGTTAGCAAGCAGAGGGTGGAGGGTGGTTTTATGGAGGGAGAGGCATGGGTACGGCAGCAAATCCGTGGAGGGAGGCGAGGATCGCATGGATGAGATGGATTCGTACAGTAGGTGACATCACCACGAGGAAGAAGACAACGTTGAAGGGGTACTGGGCTTGTGGGGGAAAGGCCAAAGGGAAAAATTAGATGGGCTAGGAGGGAAAAGTGGGCCTGCTGCTCTCTCTCTCCCTTTTGTTATTTTTATTTTTGTTTTACTGTTTTTTTTTTGTAGCCTTAGCTTTAGGAAGAAAATGAGGGTTTTTGAATAAGTAAAAATTCTGGAAAAATTAGGTTAGGCTAGTTAGGTGATTAGAAACCATATTCCAAGATTTAATTTCAAAAAGTTAAGTTTTAAAATGAAAGTTTGTATTTGAAACCAATTTAGGGGAAATTCAAGATTAATGAATCATTAAGGAAAACATGTATTTGAATAGGGTTTTCTTTAGGGTTTAAAAGGGATTTAATGAATTCAAATTAGTGGTGCATTTCATGGATTCAAAAGGTTAATGAATTGAGAATTGGTTTGAGTTTAAAAATGATATTTGTATGTGAATCCAAATAGCAACAATTTTCATTATTAAAAACACAATATTGAAACAACAATTTAAATAGGGTTACCCCTATGATTTAATGTGTTTGAGGATTTCAATTGTGAGGTGAATTTCATGGTTTCAATTAGATACTGATTTGAAATACATTTGATTTGAAATTGGATTGAAATAGAATTAATTGATTGAAATAAAAGCACCATTTTATTAGTTGATCAACATGGAATAAAATGGAACAATTTGGTTGTTTTCACTTGTTATTTTTATTCTAAAAATTGTAACAGAACAAGTATGAAAACATTGTTTGAGTAAGGTTTGAATTTGAGTTGTGAAAACAGTGGAAAACAAATGCAACAAATAAGAATCAAATGCAAACAACATGGAAACAATATGATGACATGATGCAATACTTAAGTAACAAGAAATCAAACATTCTAAATGGTAGGTTTTCATACTTGGGCTGTTACAAAACGCCCCCCCTTGAAGGAATCGCGCCCCGAGATTCCTACTGAGAAAAGAGAAGGTCCGGAAACTTCTTGGGAAGATCCTCTTGAGCTGTGACACGTGAAACACATCGTGCACCTTGGATAGTTTTTCTGGAAGTTCAAAACGATTGGAATTCCTGGCAACTCTTCTGGAAGGATGTCAGGGAATTTGGAAACCACCGGAACATTTTTCAAGTAAAGGGGATAGGTTTTTGTATCAAGGGTGTATAGCTGGATAGAATTTGATTCATTTGGAGAATAGATTATCTGGCTAGAATGGTGGAACAGAGTTATTGACATCAATGCAACACCAGGAATAATCATCAATGTCAGAATCATCAACATGAGAGTAACGAGGAATATGTGGCCTCTCATTAGAATTGGATTGTTCTTACTTATCTTGGAAGTCAACATTTGAGATCCCGGGGAGTGAACAGAGTTTTGATTGCTTAGTGGAACCTGAATTGGGTTGTATGTTGTGGAAAAGATTGTTGACACAAAAGAATGTGATGCTCCGGTATGAAACAACACTTTAACTGGATAAGAGTTTAGCAGATGAACGAGGAACTTTGATTAGACGCCGGTAGAAGAATTGAAGTTGAAACAACAACAAGATCTCAACGGACGAAAGGTTCTTTAAAAGAACAGGATATCAACATCGGGGAAAACGAGAACAAAACTCCTGAGGTACTACGGAAAACCCATCCGGGCTTCTAAAGGATCAATATCTACTGCTTAAGGAATAGAGAATCTGCTTCCGGGGCTTACACGCCTCCGTTCTCAATCATGAGTAGGCAACATGATAAATCATGTCACAACCACCTCCATTCCTATGGTCTAGTAGATATAACCATCCTAGAGAAACCAGAATACGTGAAATCCTAACTTGAAAGTTTAGATGAGAAGGGAAAACAACGTTGCACTTCCTTACCAGAAAAGGGAGGGTGGGTGGGGAAAGAAGAAAAATGGCAGAATTCCTACTCTCACGTTTCATTTTTCCTATATAGCTACAAAATAGTTTCTAGACTCAACTGCGACCAGTAAAAAGGGATCCTACAGGCAGACAGGCTCTGATACCATTTGTCGCACCCTGATTTCTAGGGGATACTCACCGTACGAACTGGATAGCAGATGCTTGGATTATGGGGCATAACTGCTCCCACGTCCCAGCTTCCTGGTAGGCCTGCGCTTATGCGCGACAACACAAGCCCTGCTATTCCATCGTCGATGTAAACTATCCACTAGAGATCAAAGGCACTTCCGTCGACGTACTTCAAACCATACACACATGGTACGTCAACGGCGTTTAACAAGTGATATCACAACAGATCTCTACGACACAAAAGATTGAAATAAGTTGCAAATAGCTCTCATTAGAGCAGAGATAGCAAATACAATCATTCAGAGGGCACATGCCCCAACAATTCATCATTACATCACAGCGGAAGCATTCAACATGTCTGAGTACAGACAAGAACCAAATAGGCCTAAGAGGCCGGAAACGAAAAGACGGAGCCCATCCACGAAGTCTCGGATCCTGCCCGGGTCCGCTATCTACTCGTCAGCAGTCTCGTCAAACTTCACGTAGTAGCCACCATGTAGATCCTCGGAATCGTCGTCTGCGTAAACCACAGCCCCAAAGGGGTCAGTACATAAACGTACTGGCAAGCAAGACTCACAATTCACCAAGGTGTAGCCCGTCAACACCAAGCACAGATGCCTTGGGTTCAACGGAAGAGAGGGGATATAAAATATGCTGCAACTGGCTGCTCTAACCAACTACCGAGATTCTACCACTTCCGGCTAACAGAAAGGAGATAAGATCGAGGATTGTAACCAACTGAAAGATAACTTCAAACAAACCCATCCTGGATCTCGCCCCTTATCCAAAGAAGCAATCCGAGGATAACTCACACGGTTGTAATAATGATGGTTCAAATTATTGTGTCAATAAGCATATTACTAGTCAAGTTATTAATCATGGGGTGTAACATGTTGATCATTATGTTTAAGTTGTCCTGAGTACTTGTTAGCCAGTACTTTCACCAAGTAATCCATAACCGCGGAAAACACGGCTTCTCGAGAAGATTATCCCTGCAGGGTTGCACCAATTTGGCCGTACACTCAAGAATAACCCGCCAGATGGAAATGCACTTCCACCAAGCGGGGTACTCTACACAACCAACCATTCTTCGCATCAAGCCCAAAGAACCTTGGGCGCACGGCTAATCAAGCCCAGAAGAAAATGGACCATCATAGCACTCTAAGACCGTGTCCCCCTATATGCCGACTACAAAAGTTCCACCCTGGCCTGGGCTCGCAAAAACATGCATGCGGCAAATGGAAAACACGAACTAAATGAGGCGATTTGGACGAGATGCGAATCAGGTCAAGTTGAGGGGGGCGCCCATACTCGCTTCCCAAATGCGGGTAGTGCGCTCATCATGGATCAGTAGACAAGACCCTTTTCCTATTAGGGTCGACACTAGCAGGCTCCAAAACCTCTCATGGGCCTCCTGCCGGTGCCTTATCATCAAGTTTATTATTAATAGTAACATTAGCATGATTGATTGATTAAACATCGAGCCCCCAGAACATAATAACAATATAGTAACTGAGAGTAACGGTAACAGACTCGAGCAAAACAACCTAAGCATGCTAGTAAGACACGGGCTCAAACAATGGTTATAGGTATGGAGGTGAGGCAATATCAGGGTTCAGGGTATCATGTGATAGGTTCGCAACAGAAACAACTACTACTAAGGCTAGCAGAAATAGACAACGGAAAGTATCGGTAACCAATGTTGAAAGGAACACAGTGGTTCATGTGAGTGATAACTTGCCTGCAAAACCCAGTAGCCTGGTACTGAGCTAAATCCTTAGAAGGGATGTCGTAAGTATCGTCGGTCTCAACGTCGTCGTTTATCCGGGAAGAAGCAAACAAACATTGCAGAAAGATAAACAATCAATATAATGGCATAGGTGCACAAACATGGGATGATGCATGACAGTTTAATTGATGCATCCAAAGGAAATAGTTGACAAGATAGAAACAGGATTAAATGGACCCATATGCAATTGGATTGCATATGGAAAGCCCATGAATTATGGTTGAATTAATTGTTTTACAACTAATCAAATTGTGTAAGTGAATTAGCATGATGCATGAATGAGGAAAACAACAAAATAACAACAATAGAACCAAATGGAAATAAGGCTTAACAAGTTTGGAAATTCATTTATTAAGTGTTGGAATTTTGGTTACTTAAAGGTGTCACACAAGCATTTGTTGTTTTCATCAAGTTAAATTGTTCAAAATAGATAACCAAGTTTATATTTGAGAAGAACACAAGATTTTGGGTGGAATACATGTTTCACTTGTTGAAAAAGGATTTCAAATAAATTATTTAGGAATTAAACAAGTTAAACAAGAATTAAATGAATTTAATTCAAACATGAACTTATTTGAATTTTTATTTGTTCAAAACATCAAGTAAGATTCATATTTGAAAAGTTTATACTTTTGTGTTTGAAAACATATTTTATATGCCCCAAAAGAATTTGTTTTGATCAAGTTATAAATTTAACAATATTAAATGAATTAAACAAGGTTTAAATTATTTAACCAATTTTAATTATTCAAAACATGAAACAAAATTTATATTTGGAAAGAGGGTTTAATTTTGCATGGAAAACATATTTCATTTGTGGAAATTGGATTTAAAATGAGCAAGTTATTATTTTGGCAATTTTAAATGCAATAAATAAGAAACAGTTGTTTTCAGCAATTTAAATTATTCAAAACAGCAAACAAAATTTATATTTGGAAAGTACATGAAAAATTGATTGGAAAACATATTTAGTTTGTGAAATTTGGAATTTTTATGAGCAAGTTATGAATTTTGCAATTTTAAGTGAATTTGACAAGTTTTCAAATATTGCACAAATTTAAAATATTCAAAACAGTAAACAAATTTTATATTTGGATAGAACATTTAATTTGGTATTGAAAACATATCAAAAATGTTGGATTTAGAGTTAAAATGAATTATTTATGCAATTTAGAAGATATAGGGCAAATCTGCCATTTTTTTAATGAACCAAGGACTTAGAAATAATTTTCCAGGGCTAGAATTAATGTGCAAGGGCCTAGGTGTGATTCTGAGATTTGTGCAGGATTGGAAAAATAGAAAAGAAAAAGTGGGATTAATCCCGTGGGGGGTGGGATTCGATCCCCCCACCTCCTGCTTCCTGCACAGGGAGCTAACCAGTGGGACTGAACTGAACTTGTGTTAGGAGGGGGAAGCGAGGGAGGATAAGGTGTGGTGCATGCGCTGGACTGAAAAAAAATGAACTGAACCTGACTGCTTCATCACGGACAGAGATCGATTGGAAACAGGAGATCGGTAGTCGTTTCGCTGGATCATGGCGCGTTATCGATGGTCGAGGTGAAGCCATGCTTGTGTGCCGAGTGGGGCGTGGTGCGTGGCACACACGTGCGGTGTGGGGCGCAGGGGACGGGAGCAGCTCACGGCGTGGAGGTTCTTCTCGGCATCCATGGCGAACAGGACCACAGCAGAGAGGAAACGGAGCAGGAGGGGGAAGGGAGAGGCGTCCAGCGGGGTAGCTCACCTAGGGGAAGGTTGACGGCGCGACGGGGCGGTTCCATTCCTGCCAACGGCGGAGCTTCGCGGCGGCTGTGGCGATGGGGCGGTGGAGGTACTGGTGGTTTCCGGTTCAGATACAGAAGAGAAAATCGGTGGGGAGAGTGGAGCGACGGCGGCGCTAGCGGGAGAGGTCTAGGGTTAGCAAGCAGAGGGTGGAGGGTGGTTTTATGGAGGGAGAGGCATGGGTACGGCAGCAAATCCGTGGAGGGAGGCGAGGATCGCATGGATGAGATGGATTCGTACAGTAGGTGACATCACCACGAGGAAGAAGACAACGTTGAAGGGGTACTGGGCTTGTGGGGGAAAGGCCAAAGGGAAAAATTAGATGGGCTAGGAGGGAAAAGTGGGCCTGCTGCTCTCTCTCTCCCTTTTGTTATTTTTATTTTTGTTTTACTGTTTTTTTTTTGTAGCCTTAGCTTTAGGAAGAAAATGAGGGTTTTTGAATAAGTAAAAATTCTGGAAAAATTAGGTTAGGCTAGTTAGGTGATTAGAAACCATATTCCAAGATTTAATTTCAAAAAGTTAAGTTTTAAAATGAAAGTTTGTATTTGAAACCAATTTAGGGGAAATTCAAGATTAATGAATCATTAAGGAAAACATGTATTTGAATAGGGTTTTCTTTAGGGTTTAAAAGGGATTTAATGAATTCAAATTAGTGGTGCATTTCATGGATTCAAAAGGTTAATGAATTGAGAATTGGTTTGAGTTTAAAAATGATATTTGTATGTGAATCCAAATAGCAACAATTTTCATTATTAAAAACACAATATTGAAACAACAATTTAAATAGGGTTACCCCTATGATTTAATGTGTTTGAGGATTTCAATTGTGAGGTGAATTTCATGGTTTCAATTAGATACTGATTTGAAATACATTTGATTTGAAATTGGATTGAAATAGAATTAATTGATTGAAATAAAAGCACCATTTTATTAGTTGATCAACATGGAATAAAATGGAACAATTTGGTTGTTTTCACTTGTTATTTTTATTCTAAAAATTGTAACAGAACAAGTATGAAAACATTGTTTGAGTAAGGTTTGAATTTGAGTTGTGAAAACAGTGGAAAACAAATGCAACAAATAAGAATCAAATGCAAACAACATGGAAACAATATGATGACATGATGCAATACTTAAGTAACAAGAAATCCAACATTCTAAATGGTAGGTTTTCATACTTGGGCTGTTACACTCTACGAGCGCGAGTTTTCTTGCAAGGGTGTTGAATTACCAACCTTTTAAATCCTACATTTTTTAGTTCCCAAGAATGTTATCAAGCGTAATGAATGAAAAACACCAACCTTAAAAGGTAGTCTTCATAATGTTACCAAGGGATGATGAACCAAGATTACCAACCCTTCTTCAAAACTAGTTGAGAATGTTACCAAGGGGAGATGAATGGAAATTACCAACACTATAAAAACTAATACATATATTTTTTTTTCCCAAGAATGTTATCAAGGGTGATGAATGGAAATTACCAAACCTTTTTAAAAACATGTATATTTTATTTTATCCCCAAAAATGTTGTCAATGTCGATGAATGGAAATTACCAAACTTTTCTGAACCTATATATAGTTTCCAAACATGTTACCAAGGGCGATGAATGGAAATTACCAACTTTTTAAATCCTATATTTTAATAGTCCCCCAATAATGTTATCAAGTGTGATGAATGGAAATCACCAACCATAAAACCAATTCAAAATATCACCAGGGGTGTTGAATCAAAATTACCAACCGTTTTAAATCCTACATTTTTTAGTTCCCAAGAATGTTATCAAGCGTAATGAATGAAAAACACCAACCTTAAAAAGTAGTCTTCATAATGTTACCAAGGGATGATGAACCAAGATTACCAACCCTTCTTCAAAACTAGTTGAGAATGTTACCAAGGGGAGATGAATGGAAATTACCAACACTATAAAAACTTATACATATTTTTTTCCCAAGAATGTTATCAAGGGTGATGAATGGAAATTACCAAACCTTTTTAAAAACATGTATATTTTATTTTATCCCCAAAAATGTTGTCAATGTCGATGAATGGAAATTACCAAACTTTTCTGAACCTATATATAGTTTCCAAACATGTTACCAAGGGCGATGAATGGAAATTACCAACCTTTTTAAATCCTATATTTTAATAGTCCCCCAATAATGTTATCAAGTGTGATGAATGGAAATCACCAACCATAAAACAAATTCAAAATATCACCAAGGGTGTTGAATCAAAATTACCAACCGTTTTAAATCCTACATTTTTTAGTTCTCAAGAATGTTATCAACCGTAATGAATGAAAAACACCAACCTTAAAAAGTAGTCTTCATAATGGTACCAAGGGATGATGAACCAAGATTACCAACCCTTCTTCAAAACTAGTTGAGAATGTTACCTAGGGGCGATGAATGGAAATTACCAACATTATAAAAACGTATACATATATTTTTTATCCCCAAGAATGTTATCAAGGGTGATGAATGGAAGTTACCAAACCTTTTAAAAAATATGTATATTTTATTTTATCCCCAATAATGTTATCAAGTGTGATGAATGGAAATCACCAACCATAAAACAAGTTCATAATAGTCGCAAGGGCGATGAATGGAAGTTACCAACCGTTTTAAATCCTACATTTTTCTTAGTTCCCAAGAAAGTTATCAAGCGTAATGAATGAAAAACACCAACCTTAAAAAGAAGTTTTCATAATGTTACCAAGCGTGATGAATCAAAATTACCAAGTTTTGTTCAGAACTAGTTGAGAATGTTTTACCAAGGGGGAGATGAATGGAAATTACAAACATTATAAAAGCATATACATATTTTTTTCCCAATAATTCTATCAAGGGTTATGAATGGAAGTTACCAAACCTTTTTTGAAAACATGTATATTTTTTTTATCCCCAAAAATGTTATCAATCACGATGAATGGAAATCACCAAAATTTTCAGAACCTATATATAGTTTCTAAATATGTTACCAAGGGCGATGATTGGAAATTACCAACCTTTTTCTTGAAAAAACTGGTTTGTAATGTTATCAAGGGTGATGAATGGTCATTACAAACATTACAAAAACTTTTATATATTTTTATTTTTCGCAAGAACGTTACCAAGGCGATGAATGGAAATTATCAAACGTTTTAAATCCTATATTTTACAGTTTCCCTAGAATGTTATCAACGACGATGAAAGGAAATTAACAAACTTTTCAAAACCTATACATAGTTTTTCGCAAGAATGTTAACAAGGGCGATGAATGGAAATTACCAACCGTTTTAAATCCTATATTTTTATAGTTTCCCAAGAATGTTATCAAAGGTGAGAAATGAAAATCACCAACAATAAGAAACAATTCATATTTTTACCAACAGCGATGAATCAAAATTACCAACATTTCTTTTTGCAATTTTTATTAAAAACGTAATGTTTGTTAATAGTGATGAATGGCATTTACCAACCTTTTTTTTAATAACCTATACATTTTTGTCCCTAATATTTTGGTTATCAAAGGCGATGAATCGAAATTATAAACACCTTTGCAAGGCTATACATTTATTTTTCCCAAAGAGAATGTTACAAGTGTGTAATAAATCAAAAATCACAAATCGTTGAAAAACCAATTGAGATTTTTTTATATAGGGTCATTTATAGTAATTTTCATGTTAGGGCATCTCCAGTCGACCCCCCCCCTCCCAGAGCCCCCCAAGCGGCCTTTTTAGCGCCGAAAGCGACGAATAGCGCCGTTTTTGCACCAGCCGCCCCCAGAAGCCCAAATAGCGCCGTTTCGGCGCTATTTCGCGCCGAGGCACCCAGGCGAAACGCAGCCCGCTGGGTTCGTCTTGGGGGGCGAAATGGCGGGGCAGCCCACGCGGGCCGGCGCTGTCAGCGATGCGTGGGAAAACCGCGGGAACAGAAACCCCCGCTCGTGATCTTCTTCTCGGCTCCCGCGTCGGTCAAAGGCTGCCGGCGTTTATGGTATGGCGGGCGGCCTGTGCATGCGCCTGTGCAAAGGCTGCCGGACTAATGGCGTGGCGGGCGGCAGCAACGGCACGCGGTGCAGTTAATGCCCCGCGGGCTACAAAAGGCCCCTCGCCGCTTGCCGCACTCCCCATTCTTCCTCCTCGCCGCTCTCCCCGTTCGTTCTCTCCTCGACGCTCTCCCCGTTCTTCCTTCCTCGCCGGAGATGGACAGCTATGATGAAGCCGCCGCGGCCAACGGCTGGCGCCGCCGCCACCTCCACAAGCACGAGGCCCGGGCGCTGTACCAGGCTATCCGTGCCCGCCCGATATGCGCGTCCCAAGCGCCTCCGCCGGACAACCGCGGTGGCACCTCAGCGTCGGTGGGATCCCCGTGCCCCCAATCCCCTCCACCAACACGGAGTTCCGGCAGGCCATCGACGAGGTACGTCGAGGGCTGACGTCGAACGAGGCCCCGCAGCTGCACTAGAGGCCACACGGCCAGGACGCGTTCTGGTGGCAGGAGCTCCAACGCCGCCACGACGCGGACATCGCCGCCCCGGGCAACAACGGACCTATCGAGGGCCGCGCGAACGGGATCGGCCGGAAGCGTTGGTGGGGAGGCCAGCACCGCACGCTCGAGTGGGTGCTGGACTACATCGACACCAGCAACGAGCCCCGGCTGCAGATGCCGCCCCGCCCGCAGCACCCCTCGTAGGCACCAGGGCGGATGGGTGGATCGTCGTCGGCCACCTCGAGCTCCTCCGGCGCCCAGTCTCTTTCCCTCATCCCTCCCATTCTCAACTCCGGGCGCGCTGCCCCCAGGCGCAGCAGCGGCGCCCTGTGTATCGGTGACGGAGGGCGACGAGTGCGCCCGAAGACGGAGGTGGCGGAGAAGGACGAGTGGCCCGACATGAAGGCCACGGAGGAGCTTTCGCGCAACACCCTCCAGCCCGTCCCCGACGACGTCGCCGCCTACTGGAGCCTGCGTGACAGCACCGCGGAGGAGCTGGAGCTCCAGCGCCGCTCTCTGAGGTGGAGCAGCGGAAGGCGCAGCGTGCGCAGCAAGCCACTGTCAATGCGGCCCGCCGCCGCGTTCCTCCCCCTCCGCAGCCGGCGGAGGTGCCCTACGTCGTCCTCGACCCCGACACCGACAACTTAACCGAGTTCCAGCGCGCCCTGGCGGCGAGCAGGCGGGGTGACACCGACGCAGGCCCGAGCAACCCACATTGCCGCGCCCCCGGCAAAGGGACGAGCAAGTGGGACGACGACGACGACGGCGGGGACGAATTTCTGTCAAAATCTATGAATTTGCATCGAATCTACTTTTTTGAATTAATTTGGGCCGAGACTTGGGCTGGGGGGCGACTGGGAACCGTACCCCCCAGGTTCCAGATTAGCGCAGTTTGGCGCCGCGGCGTCACGCCGTTTTGGCCCGGGGGGGCGACACAGCTGGAGATGCCCTTATGTAACTGGTTGGAAGTGGAACTTTTTCCCATCTCCCACCCAATTATCTTTTTACCCTAAAATATCACTAGCCCAAAAAGAGAATTAATCATTGTCTGACATGTTTTTTTGTTCAAGAAACAGTGCGCTCGCGCGCTAAAAAGGGAATAGATTTTATTTTTCCACGTTTACTTTTTTCAGTGAAACTGTACGCACGTGTAATTAAAATAAATTGTACGTGCAAAAGTGTCTTCTAGCGCGGTTTAAAGGGAATAGAAAAATGTTTGTTCGGCGTCAATGCTTGCTTTCCGCGGAAACGGTTGTTCGCATCGCGAGCGGGGGCGAAGGAACGTGCATGACGCGAACCAGCGTGACGGACTACAACCTTTTCAAAAAATGAATACTTCGCTAAACTGTACTTTCCCTTTTTAGCAATTACACCTGGTCGGAAACCGATCGATTGATGTCGATGAATCGCGCGCGCGTAAGCTAGTGCAGCCCCGTCCAAAGGCTCAACAAGATCATGTCCATAAAATTACTCGACTGTCTATTACTCACTGAAACACAATTGTTAATCGACAGCTAGTGTAAACTACAAATGAAGACGTGGGTGTATAGGTACAAATCTTATCATAAACAAAACAGTACGGGTACTGTGCGGCTGCAACACAAACAGTACTGCCCGCTGCAAAGAAGATTGCAGCAGAGCAAAAACCTGCTCGAGGTAGTCCCCTAGTCACCCTTAGCTGAGAAACATGTATATTCGTGACACAAACTATATACTAATATAATGTCAATTAATATCCCAACGAAACTACCAAGATCATGAATAAGAAAAGATAGTTAAATTAAAACCTTACATGAAATCTCTCAGCTATAACGCTCTGCTGCTCACTAGTAAGCGACTGTAGTGAAGGAGAGGCAGATGGCTGTCAAGATCCTCGCACTGCCGGCAGAGAGTAGAGAACCCGCATCAGACGTGGACGTGACATTCTCAACACACAAAACACAAAGCCATAGAATGAACTCTGACGCCAAGACTTCTAAAAACCTAGTTTTACACGTAAGAAAATAATCTTGGTGATTGCACAATAGAAACATCATAGCCCATATAAGATATAACCCGTCTCGGGTCTTTGCAAGGGATTCTATGACATGACTCTTTCTTACATAATGGAGGTGAAACTGACTTTTCATGTAATCATGGGTAACTTGCGCTACAAGTAATTACTACCAATTTCCAATAGGCTTCCACATCACATAATTGCACGCTGCAAATAACAGCTTGCGGCTATGTGTATCTGAAGAATCAATAGAACCCTGGGCATCACTGGAAGGAAATCTGATCGGACCTGCTTAAATAGGGTGCTTGTGCCAGCACTTGGGAGGGTGGTGCTCTGTTTGGCTTGCGCAGTTTCGTCCTAAAGTTTCTCTTGGGAGAGGACTCCCATCACCGTCAGCTTTTCATCGCTGGCAGCCTCGCCACCAACATGTACTAGCAAATCGATCAACTCGATCAGAAATTTATTTTAAGAGAAACACAAGTTACTTTTAAACAAAAAAGGGGCTTAGACAAGGTGATCGTTTGTCGCCAAGGCTATTTAATATAGTGGCGGATATGCTCGCTATTTTAATTGAACGTACTAAGTTTGATGGTCAAATTGAAGGGGTCATTCTGCATCTAGTGGATGGTGGTCTGTCCATACTTCAATATGCCGATGATATAATTCTCTTTATGGATCATGACAACAAAAAGAAAAAAACTTGAAGTTCATTGTCTCAGCTTTCGAGCATTTGTCGGGGTTAAAGATAAATTTTCATAAGACTGAATTGTTTTGTTTCGGTGAGGCCCTAAATGATGTTTCTCAGTATGCCGAGCTTTTTGGCTGCGCGCAAGGAAAATTTCCTATTAAGTATTTGGGTATTCCGATTCACTATCGGAGACTCATAAATGTTGAATGGAAACTGGTTGAGTAACGTTTACAGGCTAGGTTACATAGCTGGAAAGGTAAATAATTATCCTTAGGGGGGAGATTAGTACTCATGAATTCAGTACTCAGTAATATGGTACCGTATATGATTTCTTTCTTCCAATTGCCAAAAGGGGTTCTGAAAAGACGGTATTATTTTCGGTCAAGATTCTTTTGGCAAGGGGATAATGAGAAGAGAAATTACCACTTGACTAAGTGGAGTGTGGTTTGCAGACCAAAACACCAAGGGGGTCTGGGGATTCATGACCTCGAGGTCAAGAATAGAGCCCTCCTTGGTTAGTGGCTTTTTAAGCTACTGACTAAGAATGAAGTTTGACAGACCCTCCTAAGAAGAAAGTTTGTGGGTTCACAAGCGCTATATCAGGTTTGCTGGAAGCCTGGTGACTCTCACTTTTGGGCTGGCATTATGGCCACTATAAAAATACTTTTTCCGTTTGGGTATTTCTCAATGCAGGATGGGTCGGAAATTAGGTTATGGAAGGATATTTTGTTGAGTAACACCACTCTTCAAGAACGTTTTCTAGCTTTCTATAGCATCGTGCCTCCTAAAACCGATACACTCGCCAAGGTGATGGAATCTTTCCCACCTAATGTGTCGTTCATAAGAAGTGTGTTCGGTCCTAGACAAGCATCATGGAATGCCTTGGTGCAAAGCCTTTCTTCCGTGTAGCTGACACAAGGATCGGATAGAATTCTATGGAATCTACATGAGAATGGAAAATTCTTGGTGTATTCTATGTACAAAGCTTCAGTGCAATCTGAGATTCCAGTTGTTAATTTAAAAAAATGGAAGATGGAGATACCATTGAAAACTAAAGTGTTTGCATGGTATCTTCGGCGAAGAATTATTCTTAATAGACACAACCTTGCTAGGCGGAATTGGTAAGGAAACAAATATTGTGTATTTTGTCCTCGAGACGAGACTATTAAACACCTTTTCTTATGATCAACCATTTAGATAGCCTCAAACTCATATCCACCTTGTAGCATTGCTAATATTCCAGGTTTTGATTCTAGGTTGATTCCAGGTTTTAGCAGCTGATTAGGGTGGGAGAAATTGCCATTGTTTGGTCGTTATGTCTATGTAGAAATGAAAAAATTTTGAATGATAAAAATGGTTCCAGGTTTTAGCAGCTGATTAGGGTGGGAGAAATTGCCATTGTTTGGGCGTTATGTCTATGTAGAAATGACAAAATTTTGAATGATAAAAATGGTTCTGTTTTGCAGGCCATCTACCGGCGTACGGCTTTGATCCATTCTTGGGCGCCTTTACAACATTTGGAGTATTGTTCCCTGTTAATGGCGATGTGTACGCGGTTGGAGGATTCGATGAGAGCTATTTTTAACCTTCATGGATGGCAGCATAATCTTCGGATTGGTCCTCCAGCAGTTTAGGAGGCTTTACAATTTCTCATGATGATATGTAATTCGCCTTTTTTATGTTCTTTTGACTTGTTGTGGACATGTGGCTATGTGCATCTTAGCTATGCAGATGCCGGCACATGCTTACACCTTTTAAGTAATAAAGTTCCTATTACCGGGAAAAATTAATGAACTCCAAATGTGCATAGTAAAGCAGTATGATTTTGCACAACAAACACGGGAGCATGATCCTAGATAGATTTTGCAAACACGGGAAGCTTGAGATTATGTATCACTTGGAGTGCTTGTTCTGGGTCACAGAGTTTGAAAAGATAGATTTTGCAAACAAAGAAGTTTCAAACATGGAGAATTCTTCACATAATCCTAGTAGTCTCAGAGGACTCAAACGAGGTAAAACATAATAGTTCACATAGAGGTATGCACAAAAACAATAAACATAACATACAAAGAGGGCACATAATCCTTAGACAATAACACAACTCAACCTGCCAGACAAACTTTGTTCTACAATTCTATCATCCATCACACACCAGGTACAATGAAATGCACAAATCTAAAGTTGCATGTATGATGCATAACCAAACAGAGCACAGCAAAGACGAACACAAAATATCGAATAAATCAACCTTTACATTGACATATCAGAACTAAAGGTGCCTCCCAACGGAAAAAGCCTTCGACCAGCAAAACTACAAAAATAAGAGCTTCAGAAGCAGACCCCAACAAGAAAAATAAACTCCACGAGTAGAACACACTATGAAGTTGGCATCAAAAAATCGATCCCCCCTTTCCTTGATAATGGACATAGTTGACATATAAAAAAAAATAACATTTTTAATTGCCATAATTGACGACAAAAAAAGAAAAAAAAACATAACTACCCGTGGTGTATTTATTGAAAAACAAGTGTTGAGTACTGGGCATCATATCTACAAACCGACTACAACTTCTTAAATAATAAGGGGGTGTTTGTGGTGATGCAAGTTCTCCCTTCTTTTCCTTCACATGCAAGCGACAACATGGGAAAACCATGTGGTTAATACTTTTGTGTCTAGTAGTGATTATTTTCATAACAACGTAGACTTAAGGAGTTCTCCCGAATGATCTACAATTTTGCATCGATAGAAAAGGGTGAATATGGAAGTGTGCTTCTTCAGCCTTCTCGGACCAAAGAAAATAAGAGTAAGAGGAAGAAGTGGGGGATAACTATGAAATGCGAGTTGATGCGTTGTGGGATAAACTACAAATCTAGTGGTACAGTCAAACAAAGGGTGATAATTGCACAAAGAATTATCCCGTCAATTAAAACATGATCTTAGTCTAAATATATTGAAACTCACTAAATTGGACTGAAAAATAGTTCTTAGTATTATTAAGAAACAAATACAATATATTTCAAAACAACTGAACATATGATGCACTATAAACTTAATTTACGAATTGTTCGATCTTAATAAAATTACTATTTACTAGAATTTATTTTAAAAAAATCTGCGAAGGGGCTCCACATCCTACGGCAACCCATCTTATATATTAAAATAAATGAGTATATCATTTATTTATACTAATTTTTTTACTTGTTTATAACTCACTCACCACATATATAATTTAAATATAGAACATTGATATGACATTTAAGAAATTCATGATATAATAGTTATGCGGAATATAAAATGTGATTTGCCATTATAAATTAAAATTGTCTTAATTAAGCATGGATCTACAACGAAAATTAAATTAGTTATATTCTTTCTATTTTCCATTTACAAATTTCGTTAACATAAATCGCTCAAATCCGTCAAACATTATTTTTTCCCTTGTCACGGAGATGTAGCATATTTTATATTTATGTGTTCTCGTGTGTACACTACAAGAAAACCGGTCTATTGCAACGAAAATAGTCGTTGTAACAAGTGGCCTATCGCCGCAATAGGTTTGTGTTGCATCGAAATCGGTTTCGTTGGGAGGCGTTGCGAAAACCGCCGTGGTAGAAGCCAGGCTCCGCGCAGTTAGATTCGTGGCTACAAAATTAACCAGTTGCAACCATTTACTGGGCCAATTGCCACGCACTTTTCCGTTGCGTCTCGCACCTAACGCAACGTACGTTTTTTGTTGGTACACCTCTAGTGCAACAAATACCGAAACGTGGCGAGTGACCAATGTGGCAGCGGCGAGTGTTCCGTTGCGCCTACTCTTTCGTTCCAAAAGTCGAGCTTATTTTCCACGTCCAATTGTGTGGCAAAAAACTATGGCAACAAGCATTATACGCGTGGGAACAACGATTTGCCACACACAATCAATCGTGGTAAGATGATTTTGAAATAGTAATCGCAACAGCCTTAATATTAATAGCCATAAACAACTGCGACAATTTCAACTTTTCGTGGCGCCATTGTATTTCGACAAATTTTATATTTGTGGCGAGATGTACTATTCGCAACGTCCAAATTTTAGTAGCTAGAATCAACTGCGATAATTTCAACTATTCGTTGCGCCTTTCTATTTCTACAAATTTTAGTTTCATGGCGAGAAGTATGGGCATTCTCTATTGCAACGAACATAGTTTGATGGCGTGAATTAACTATCGCAACAAACTTAGTTTGGTGGAGAAAAAATATTGCGACGATGTCTCCCTCATGGTGGTGAGAGTCTATTTCAACAAAACATTTTGTTGTGGCGACTGAGGCTTCACGCAACACTATATTTATCGTGGTAAATTACCTATTGCCACGTTATAGAAAAAAATATAAAAAATAAGGAAACAAAAAATACGGGCATTGAATTAAAATGTTCAAAACCATACGTAAAATATGTTTATTTACAAAAAATAATAGTTTTCATAGCTATTTATAATATATACAAATGAAATTCTCATACAATATGGATCAAATCAAGATCAAATCAAACTGAAATATCCAGTGCAGCTATTTTTTTCATCAGAAATTTGATTGCCGTCCTGCAATCAATTGTAAAAATGAAGAAGTTGTGAGTCTAGTCAGCAATAACACATGCTGAAACATAAGAACCAGCAGACTATAGTGTGTGGATGAAGCAAAAACAGTTGTTGTAACTCAACGAAGCCACAACCCATAGTGAAACATAAACTGCAGCAAGTATATATGGTGGGTGCAGCAACGCTATAGTGTGGGTGAAGCAAAAAATAGAATGTACTAGTACCGAATTGTACAAGATTGTGACTTACAATAACTTTATACATTCGACTATTCTGTATCATGTTGTGCGGAGGAATTATTTTCTTAGTAGGAATGTTTGCAAGTGATGGTTGCTGGTTCGACTTCTTAAACGACTACAAAAAAAAGTTCACTGTTAGAAACGCAAGTAAACAAATAAATCTTATGAGTTTGCAATCGTATGACTATCATCACCTGAGGTGTAGTCGTCTTCTGCTTTTCCATCTGTGCGGAGAGCTCTTCAAACTTTGGCTGGAACTGTGAGTTAAACTATGCAACCAAGTTTTTTTTCAAATTATTGTCTTGAGTATCTCTCCAACTCCATCAGTTTTTCCCTTTGAGCAAGCTCTTCCCTTAATCTCGTCTCAAGATTTTCTCTGCCAGCCCGCTCTAAATTAATCTTCTCTTCCATGCTTCCACGTTCATCTAGTAACTTCTGTTCTAAAGTAGTGACCTTCTGGGTGAGCTGGGAGTTTACTTTTTGGGTCTCTGCTATAGCCCGAGCTTGCTCCTCAAACTTCAACTTAGACCGCTGAGAACTAGTTTGCACCTTGGCCATGTATCCGAACCCACGAGGTTGCGATGACTTGCAATCAACGATATCTTTATATGCTTTCTGGAAAATATTGATTCTTTGTTCAGCTGACACTTGAACATCAGATTCCTTTGATCTTTTTTCAATCTCTTCACATGCTGTGTCCTGATTTCGAAAAAAACTCTCAAATCAGATGAAGAAACATCCAAGATGGAGAACAGTAAATATGTTTAGAGTAGATATTAAGTCAGATAACTCACGTAAACATCCTCGGACTCTGTGGTAGTCCATGTTTCATTCTTTGTGTGGGTAAGTTTCCAGAGAGCAACACAGTCTGGCTCTTCTCCAGTTTCTGAATCCCTTTGCAAGTAGTGCAACAATTAGATGCTATAATCATTAAAGCAAAGTGAACACCGACGCATGCATACTGAGTAGGCCCATACATTCTCAAAACTGAGTTGAGAGTAGGATTTTGATCATACTCCGTGTTTTGTCTTCAGTTGCGTACAGTTTTCCGTGTTCTTTTGGCTGAGTTCCTGCTCATTCAGTTATAAAAAAAACTTGTCAGACAAGCCATTTCATGATAGTACAAAATTCACAAATAGGGAGTATAGAAATAACCTTGAATTTCGGATCAGTGCCAAAGTACTCGATCAGCCATTCCCACTCTTCTTTTCGTAAATCTTCTGGTATAACTGCCCTTCTGGCATCATCTGTTTTGTATACCTTGTAAGTGCTACTTAGGTTTCCTCGCCAGGCACTGTATGGCTCTTTTGCAAGTTTAAGAATTTTTTCGGCTGTTTCTGTTGTATCTGGCATTTCATATATGTCCTGTAATGCGTAGAACAAACATATAGACTTAGTTTAGTAGTAATTCATTAATTATGGACGAAAAAAACAGACAACACATGTGAGAAAGGTTGTACTCACCAACATATCTGCTACGATGAGTCGATGAATGTTAGGGTGAATGTCTGACCACCTCCTCACTGCAATAATTGGTAACCTTCTTTTCATTATGATTACCACGTCATCCTTGAATGAACGGTTGTTCATTCCTACTGGACCGCCCAATGTATCAGAGAAATCAACACCTAGCTTTGCAGATCCATTGGCATGACGCTTCTTACTGGCTTTCAAACCTTTCACTACACCTCGCCCTTTCTTCTTTTGTATGTCATCGCCTACATCCCAAAACACATACAAAGAAACAATTTATTTTGTAGTTGATTGTAAGAAATTAGGACACAGATGTAAAAAAAAATAGCTAGTACGGTCTTGTAGTTGTAGCTTCGGGCGATAGCGGCGAGCATGGGAAGGCCATTCAGCAAGGGAACACATGTCAGTTTCAGACACAGCAGTGTTAGGTTCAGTTCCTGTTTCAGGGTTAACATTTGTACTTAATCAGCAATCGTAGTTTTTGTGCATTAAAACAAATCTTAGACAAAGCTTAAAAGTCAAAAATAAATTACCACATCTACGTTTTCCCTGACTTTTTTATATTCTAGTAAACTTTCAACCCTTGTCATGTTGACAGATCCTTTCTTTATTCCTGAAAATGTTAACAATAAATGGACAAAGCATTAGCATTGTGCACAATTCAGAAACCTGATTAAGAATTAATGAACTTGTGTACCATTGCTAAAGGAGAAATCTGTATCTTCTGTTTCGTTTGAAGCTTGTTCCGCATTGGTTGCCTCCCTAACTGCATGTTTATCAAAATTGTGGATTAGGTAAGGAATGCATAAAAATGTTACCGGGAAAAATATTTATTAAAGTCTGTATTGAAGGAGTTGCGCGTTGGAGATTTGGCATGAAAGTATAACCTGTGATAGTGATCGGTCGCTTCTTTCTGGTGGATCCACTTCCATCATCAAGCAGAGACTCTATTGTTGCAATATCAACCGTGGCCTTCTCCCAAAACACACACAGCATGATCTTCTTATCATTATTGTGCTTGCGTACCAATGGCTCCAAATCACTAACATGGTTTATGGGAACAAGTTTTCCTTTGCCACGACTATTATTTAGCCTGCAGTAGAGGTAATCATGCGCTCCACTGAAACCAACGTTTTCAATCAAATTGATGAATTCCATATAGCAGATGTCGTCTTGTTCCATGTTTGCTTCCACAACTTTCTTGTTTTTATCACCATCCTCATAGAAAAGGCTAACTTTCCAAATGGCTTCGGTTATCTACAATTAGATAGAAGGAAAAAAATAAGAACCCAAATAATCAGTGAGTTAGCAGATCTAAAATAAAAGAATATTTACATGGCATTATTCACATAGATAATGAGTCTCCCATCGTCAATACGATTAACCACAGCCGGGCAAACTAAAATCACACATGAAATTCAGACCATAGAAGAAACGGCGAGATCACGGAGACGGGCGAGAAGGAGATTAGAAAGGAATAACCTGAGAGGTTTCGCATTCCATGGACTCTGATGGCGACGGCGACATGTCGAGAGCTGTGAACACGTTGAGCGCGATCAGATCTATTCGAAACAGGAGGCCCGTCGATTATGCAATCGCGAAACAGGACGGGCATCGTGCACTTATGAATAGACTTTAGCGGAAAATTTAAAGTGACTGCTTTTCTTTTTTGGTGGGAACACAAAATTTCGCTACACTTGGCGCTAATTGAGCAGTTAAACAATGCATGCAATCGCCGGCTGCCTAGAAGGCATATTTTGCATTGAGTTTCTAGGCGTCCGGATCTTAACTATTGAGGGAAAACTGATGGGATTTATTCCCTAGAGCTTACAAAGTAGGATTGATAACATGTGGAAGTCTCACATGAGTCATGTAATGTCACTGAACAATTATTTCATGCATCTAATTAGCTGCCGCCGCCTTGTTTATTTCTGGAAACTTCAAATTGCCACTGAAAATATAAAGAAGACAAGTAATCTTCATTGCAGATGCAGACATCAGAGGGTTTTGGTGATCAATGCACTCAAGCACATCGCTGATGGCAGTACGATAATTACATACATCCATATGTTCATGATCCGATTAGAATGTCCAGGTTGGCAGACTACGTACTACAACTAGGGCGACACCGCCCGTATCACAATCTTCACGTCCAAGTGGCGGTTACGGGTGCTCCTAAGTGTAATAAGAATAGCTTGCTTTTCATATAAATGCTTGCCTTCAAGGAACTCCCGCCATGCATTCCTGCCAAACATAATGCGGCCGTCCCTGTCCGTGTTGTATGGAACGGTGGTGAACGCCTCTGATGATCCGAGGCATAGCCCAGCATGGCCTGAAGACGGAATGCCAACATTGTCCGCTATGGACATAGGTAGTTTCTGGATTTTGAGCGTGTGGATGAAAGACAAAAAGAAGTAGGTCATAGTAAGGCACACGTTGTAAGCATAAATTGTGTTGAAAAACAGAAATAGCATTGGCACTATACGTACCATCTCATATCTGGCCACATTTGTCCACGTCAAACGAGTCACGTATGGCACTCCAATGTACTCATCTTTTGGGGGTAGAAGCTCACGGACGTGGTCCTTCTCATCGTCATCAAGATCAGCTCTCTAGGAGAAGATGATGGATGAGTCGAATGGGTCATCCTCATCCATGCACTGCTGATCCGTGGACTCCTCATCCGTGGACTCCTCATCAGTCCTGGGATCTGGGTCAGTTTCATTGCTTGTATTAGCAACATGGTCGTACAAGTAGTGCCTGCGGGACATGTCCAGCTTGAACACCTTGACGGTGAGCAAGGCGTCGCCGTCGTAACTGAAGAGGAGGAAACTGCCGCGCTGCAGGAAGTAATATTGGGCGAACTGGTCCCAGCCGCGCCCGAGGAAAATGCGGCCAGCTCCATCGAACAGCACATCCATGTCCCAGTTCTTGCTACTCGGATCGTCCGCCTCACGCAGCTTAAGTTCGCGTGGTTCACGACCCTTCATCAACTCCAAAAACTTCTTAGGCAGCACCTGCAGAAATATGAAAGTTAAATAGATAGAAAAGAGTGCTTACAACAAATAAGGTAACTGTTTGATGATGTATGAGTACTATAAAAAATGTAAACAAGTAGTACCGAGTAATCAGTTATACTAAATCTTAGTTGAGCAATGAGGGTGTTGGCCACATTATTTCAAAAAGATGAACTCTCAGTGGGAGCTGAAATTTACCATATCGAGTGAACATATTCACGAAGAGCACTTGAGCTACTACAACCGATCTACTAGACCTTAATTTGATTCACATATTTAACTAGCTACAGGCTCATAGCTCAGACACTATGTCAGACTAAATAACTGAAGTAGTGGTGTGGGTCGATGAAGCGTACCAGTTTTTCCGATGTAGCGTCTTGTACGAGGGAGTAGAACTCAAAGTCTGCCAACTCCATCTTAACAGATTCCTCTGTTCATCATATAATAGGAATGCAACTCGATTTTCGGCTACATATATAATCGAGAATTGACATTTTAGTGATAGAGTCCACGTACTGAATGCCCTGTTGTATTTCAAGCGGAAACTGCTCAGGTCGAACATCTTTACTGTGATGACATTGCGGCCGTCGTAACTGCAGATCAGAATAAAGCCTCTCTGCAGTTTGTAGGTCCGGGCGAAACACTCCCAGCCGCGCTTGAGGAACATGCGGTCAGTGCTGTCCAACCACACATCAACGTCCCACGTGGTGCTACGCCGATGGCCAACCTCAAGCAGCTTCAGTGCACGGGGTTTACGGTACCCCAGCAAGTCTGCAAACTTCTTAGGCAGTGACTGCAGCAGAGGATAGAGCAATCCATGAACATCATTATACCTATCTGACTAAAATGACAACTAAACTGAGTACAATACCTGTTTGTCCGATGAAGCATCATACACGTAAGCGAGGGACTCGCAGTCCATCGTATGCAAACCCGTCTGTTGATCGTACTAAAAAGTCTGACTTCGGTTACATTTAGCAGACGTGCCAAAACAGTAGAGGTTCAGAAACATGAAGGTTCACTAGAAATTTAGGACTAAATGCAGTCTAGCAGCATCATGGTTCAGAGACATTCATACAGGTGCAATTTAAATTTGACATGCATTCAAGAATTTCATGGAAGTACGGAACTTTAGAAAAGAAAATCTACTAGAATGAATAGGAAGTGGTGTGCCGACAATCAATTGTACTGCTTTAGCAAATTAATTGAAATAGCTTC
Source organism: Alopecurus myosuroides (assembly GCA_028641055.1). Classification (NCBI taxonomy): domain Eukaryota; kingdom Viridiplantae; phylum Streptophyta; class Magnoliopsida; order Poales; family Poaceae; genus Alopecurus; species Alopecurus myosuroides. The sequence continues at coordinate 54,571,532 of CM054058.1, forward strand.
TGGTCCTAAAAATGGCTCACATCAATTGTCCTGTTGAAGAGTAAAAATGGAAATTACTAAAAATAGCTAGTGAACCTAAAAAAGGGTCAAGTCAACTGTATTGCCGAAGAGTAAAAAGGGAAATTACTAAAAATAGGTATTGGTCCTAGATAGGCTAGTGTGAGTTCGAGAGGTCTTACTTTCAACATCACTAAGTACCTACCTAGAAAAAGCCACACACAACAACACCTACCAACATCAATTGGGCACCTGGAACTATCAAAATTACATGAAGATAGAGTGCAACATCTCAATCAGGCGCATGTAAGTACCATCTACTTTAGTAATAAACGTGTAACAGACAAATAAAGCATGAATGACATCGAACATAAATACGTGCTACCATCTATATTTGGCACAAGATTTCACATTTCTTTCCTGTCTAGACAAGTAGGACACTAGTTACCTTAAAGAAAACTAGTGTTTGAACTGATATCGTTCTGCAATGCATCCACAAGAGAAGAAGTTCTAACCTGAGTGCCGCCCGCGATGGACCTGTGATGAATCGACGCGCTGTGGGTCAATCTACAGCACGATGAAGAGACTGGCAACGACGGCGGTCACGAGAATGCGGCGGCCCAGATAGGGATTCTGATCGAGGGGCGGCGAGGTCGAGAGATGGATGGCGGCGGCGGCGGCAAAGGTTTTTCGCGGAGCAAATAACTGTAGGTACACAAAGAGGAGGAGTGCGAACTTGACTTGACAATACGAGAGGAAGATGATACTTGGGCCCACCTGTAAGTCTGTTACCACAAAAGGTGGGTACATTTCCGCGGGGCAGTTGCCATTTTTATGGTTCCTATCTGAACTGCCATCGAGTCGTCTCCCCTCCCCTCCCCTGCTTTCTCCTCTATTTCTCCACTGCCATCTTGATCTTCGTCCTATACCCACGCCATGGAGCAGCCAGACAAGTTTTCCACTACCTTTTGTAACTAATGGCTATCAGACCAATGGTGTGTTCACTTTTAGAAATTTTGGTACAAAAGTATTCCATGCCCAATTATTTTGGTAAACAGCCGCATTGACCGCTTGTAATAACCGCGCCCAATCTTATGTCGTAGCCGTTTTCGGGCACTTTCGGTCGAGAATATTGTTTCCTTCCACTTAGGATGCCTGGAAAACTGTAGAGATGAGAATGTAAGTCACACTTGGCCATGTGGGCCCACAAAAAATGCTTGAACCCCATTGCAGGACTTGTATGGTGCCGCCGTTGCGCTGGGTGGCGTAGAACCACCGGACGTTAAACGAGACGATTCTCGCCGCTTCTCCCTTGCATGCCAGCCTCGACACCCTTGGCATCCTTCCAACCCACTCCAAGTAACTCACTCCACATGCAACCTTGCACCTTGTTACCCCTTTCCATGAGTGGGAGATGCGTGATCTGGTTTTTGTTGCCTTCGAACGCGGAAGAAACGGCCGAAAACGTGGATTTCCTTGGCCAACTTGTTGTTTCCCATGCCCAAAGTTGAAAACATGATGCATTCCAAGAACCTCACTTCATTTCAACAACATTGCACGTTTGGGATCTCAAAAAGTCGCTTCCATTCTCAAGTTGCCTACCGATCTTATGGCGTAGCCGTTTTCGGGCACTTTCGGTCGAGAATATAGTTTCCTTCCACCTAGGATGCCTGGAAAACTGTAAAGGTGAGAATGTAAGTCACACTTGGCCATGTGGGCCCACAAAAATGCTTGAACCCCATTGCAGGACTTGTATGGTGCCGCCGTTGCGCTGGGTGGCGTCGAACCACCGGACGTTAAACGGGACGATTCTCGCCGCTTCTCGCTTGCATGCCAGCCTCGACACCCTTGGCATCCTTCCAACCCACTCCAAGTAACTCACTCCACATGCATTACTTCACCTTGTTACCCCTGTCCATGAGTGGGAGATGTGTGATGTGGTTTTTATTGCCTTCGAACGCGGAAGAAACGGCCGAAAACGTGGATTTCCTTGGCCAACTTGTTGTTTCCCATGCCCAAAGTTGAAAACATGATGCATTCCAAGAACCTCACTTCATTTCAACAACATTGCATGTTTGGGATCTCAAAAAGCCGCTTCCATTCTCAAGTTGCCTACCAATCTTATGTCGTAGCCGTTTTTGGGCACTTTCGGTCAAGAATATAGTTTCCTTCCACCTAGGATGCCTGGAAAACTGTAAAGGTGAGAATGTAAGTCACACTTGGCCATGTGGGCCCACACAAAATGCTTAAACCCCATTGCAGGACTTGTATGGTGCCGCCGTTGCGCTGGGTGGCGTCGAACCACCAGACGTTAAACGGGACGATTCTCGCCGCTTCTCGCTTCCATGCCAGCCTCGACGCAATGGAATCCTTCCAACCCACACCAAGTAACTCACTCCACATGCAACACTGCACCATGTTACCCCTGGCCATGAGTGGGTGATGCGTGATCTGGTTTATTGCCTTCGAACATAGAAGAAACGGCCGAAAACGTGGATTTCCTCGGCCAACTTGTTGTTTCCCATGCCCATAGTTGAAAACATGATGCATTCCAAGAACCTCACTTCATTTCAACAACATTGCACGTTTGGGATCTCAAAAAGCCGCTTCCATTCAAATGTTGCCTACCAATCTTATGTCGTAGCCGTTTTCGGGCACTTTCTGTCGAGAATATAGTTTCCTTCCACCTAGGATGCCTGGAAAACTGTAGAGATGAGAATGTAAGTCACACTTGGCCACCACACAAAATGCTTTAACCCCATTGCAGGACTTGTATGGTGCCGCCGTTGCACTGGGTGGCGTCGAACCACCGGACGTTAAACGGGACGATTCTAGCCGCTTCTCGCTTTCATGCCAGCCTCGACACAATGGCATCCTTCCAACACACTCCAAGTAACTCACTCCACATGCAACACTCCACCTTGTTACCCCTGGCCATGAGTGGGAGATGCGTGATCTGGTTTATTGCCTTCGAACGCGGAAGAAACGGTCGAAAACATGGATTTCCTTGGCCAACTTGTTGTTTCCCATGCCCAAAGTTGAAAACATGATGCATTCCAAGAACCTCACTTCATTTCAACATCATTGCACGTTTGGGATCTCAAAAAGCCGCTTCCATTCTCAAGTTGCCTACCAATCATATGTCTTTGCCGTTTTCGGGCACTTTCGGTCGAGAATATAGTTTCCTTCCACCTAGGATGCCTGGAAAACTGTAGAGGTGAGAATGTAAGTCAGACTTGGCCATGTGGGCCCACACAAAATGCTTGAACCCCATTGCATGACTTGTATGGTGCCGCCGTTGCGCTGGGTGGCGTCGAACCACCGGACGTTAAACGGGACGATTCTCGCCGCTTCTCGCTTCCATGCCAGCCTCGACACAATGGCATCCTTCCAACCCACACCAAGTAACTCACTCCACATGCAACACTGCACCTTGTTACCCCTGGCCATGGGTTGGAGATGCGTGATCTGGTTTATTGCCTTCGAACGCGGAAGAAATGGCCGAAAACGTGGATTTCCTTGGCCAACTTGTTGTTTCCCATGCCCAAAGTTGAAAACATGATGCATTCCAAGAACCTCACTTCATTTCAACAACATTGCACGTTTGGGATCTCAAAAAGTCGCTTCCATTCTCAAGTTGCCTACCGATCTTATGGCGTAGCCGTTTTCGGGCACTTTCGGTCGAGAATATAGTTTCCTTCCACCTAGGATGCCTGGAAAACTGTAAAGGTGAGAATGTAAGTCACACTTGGCCATGTGGGCCCACAAAAATGCTTGAACCCCATTGCAGGACTTGTATGGTGCCGCCGTTGCGCTGGGTGGCGTCGAACCACCGGACGTTAAACGGGACGATTCTCGCCGCTTCTCGCTTGCATGCCAGCCTCGACACCCTTGGCATCCTTCCAACCCACTCCAAGTAACTCACTCCACATGCATTACTTCACCTTGTTACCCCTGTCCATGAGTGGGAGATGTGTGATGTGGTTTTTATTGCCTTCGAACGCGGAAGAAACGGCCGAAAACGTGGATTTCCTTGGCCAACTTGTTGTTTCCCATGCCCAAAGTTGAAAACATGATGCATTCCAAGAACCTCACTTCATTTCAACAACATTGCATGTTTGGGATCTCAAAAAGCCGCTTCCATTCTCAAGTTGCCTACCAATCTTATGTCGTAGCCGTTTTTGGGCACTTTCGGTCAAGAATATAGTTTCCTTCCACCTAGGATGCCTGGAAAACTGTAAAGGTGAGAATGTAAGTCACACTTGGCCATGTGGGCCCACACAAAATGCTTAAACCCCATTGCAGGACTTGTATGGTGCCGCCGTTGCACTGGGTGGCGTCGAACCACCAGACGTTAAACGGGACGATTCTCGCCGCTTCTCGCTTCCATGCCAGCCTCGACGCAATGGAATCCTTCCAACCCACACCAAGTAACTCACTCCACATGCAACACTGCACCATGTTACCCCTGGCCATGAGTGGGTGATGCGTGATCTGGTTTATTGCCTTCGAACATAGAAGAAACGGCCGAAAACGTGGATTTCCTCGGCCAACTTGTTGTTTCCCATGCCCATAGTTGAAAACATGATGCATTCCAAGAACCTCACTTCATTTCAACAACATTGCACGTTTGGGATCTCAAAAAGCCGCTTCCATTCAAATTTTGCCTACCAATCTTATGTCGTAGCCGTTTTCGGGCACTTTCTGTCGAGAATATAGTTTCCTTCCACCTAGGATGCCTGGAAAACTGTAGAGATGAGAATGTAAGTCACACTTGGCCACCACACAAAATGCTTTAACCCCATTGCAGGACTTGTATGGTGCCGCCGTTGCACTGGGTGGCGTCGAACCACCGGACGTTAATCGGGACGATTCTAGCCGCTTCTCGCTTTCATGCCAGCCTCGACACAATGGCATCCTTCCAACACACTCCAAGTAACTCACTCCACATGCAACACTCCACCTTGTTACCCCTGGCCATGAGTGGGAGATGCGTGATCTGGTTTATTGCCTTCGAACGCGGAAGAAACGGTCGAAAACGTGGATTTCCTTGGCCAACTTGTTGTTTCCCATGCCCAAAGTTGAAAACATGATGCATTCCAAGAACCTCACTTCATTTCAACAACATTGCACGTTTGGGATCTCAAAAAGCCGCTTCCATTCTCAAGTTGCCTACCAATCATATGTCTTTGCCGTTTTCGGGCACTTTCGGTCGAGAATATAGTTTCCTTCCACCTAGGATGCCTGGAAAACTGTAGAGGTGAGAATGTAAGTCAGACTTGGCCATGTGGGCCCACACAAAATGCTTGAACCCCATTGCATGACTTGTATGGTGCCGCCGTTGCGCTGGGTGGCGTCGAACCACCGGACGTTAAACGGGACGATTCTCGCCGCTTCTCGCTTTTATGCCAGCCTCGACACAACGGCATCCTTCCAACACACTCCAAGTAACTCACTCCACATGCAACACTGCACTTTGTTACCCCTGGCCATGGGTGGGAGATGCGTGATCTGGTTTATTGCCTTTGACCGCGGAAGAAACGGCCAAAAACGTCGATTTCCTTGGCCAACTTGTTGCTTCCCATGCCCAAAGTTGAAAACATGATGCATTCCAAGAACCTCCCTTCATTTCAACAACATTGCATGTTTGGGATCTCAAAAAGCCGCTTCCATTCTCAAGTTGCCTACCAATCTTATGCCTTAGCTGTTTTCGGGCACTTTCGGTCGAGAATATAGTTTCCTTCCACCTGGGATACCTGGAAAACTGTAGAGGTGAGAATGTAAGTCACACTTGGCCATGTGGGCCCACAAAAAATGCTTGAACCCCATTTTAGGACTTGTATGGTGCCGCCGTTGCGCTGGGTGGTGTCGAACCACCGGACGTTAAACGGGACGATTCTCACCGCTTCTCGCTTCCATGCTAGCCTTGACACAATGGAATCCTTCCAACCCACACCAAGTAACTCACTCCACATGCAACACTGCACCCTGTTACCCCTGGCCATGAGTGGGCGATGCGTGATCTGGTTTATTGCCTTCGAACGCAGAAGAAACGGCCGAAAACGTGGATTTCCTTGGCCAACTTGTTGTTTCCCATGCACAAAGTTGAAAACAGGATGCATTCCAAGAACCTCACTTCATTTCAACAACATTGCACGTTTGGGATCTCAAAAAGCCGCTTCCATTCTCAAGTTGCCTACCAATCTTATGTCGTAGCCGTATTCGGGCACTTTCTGTCGAGAATATAGTTTCCTTCCACCTCGGATGCCTGGAAAACTGTAGAGATGAGAATGTAAGTCACACTTGGCCACCACACAAAATGCTTTAACCCCATTTCAGGACTTGTATGGTGCCGACATTGCGCTAGGTGGCGTCGAACCACCGGACGTTAAACGGGACGATTCTCGCCGCTTCTCGCTTCCATACCAGCCTCGACACAATGGCATCCTTCCAACACACTCCAAGTAACTCACTCCACATGCAACACTGCACCTTGTTACCCCTGTCCATGAGTGGGAGACGCGTGATCTGGTTTATTGCCTTCGAACGCGGAAGAAATGGCCGAAAACGTGGATTTCCTTGGCCAACTTGTTGTTTCCCATGCCCAAAGTTGAAAACATGATGCATTCCAAGAACCTCACTTCATTTCAAAGACATTGCACGTTTGGGATCTCAAAAAGCCGCTTCCATTCTCAAGTTGCCTAGCAATCTTATGTCTTAGCCATTTTCGGGCACTTTCGGTCGAGAATATAGTTTCCTTCCACCTAGGATGCCTGGAAAACTTTAGATGTGAGAATGTAAGTCACACTTGGTCATGTGGGCCCACACAAAATGCTTGACCCCATTGCAGGACTTGTATGTTGCCGTTGTTGCGCTAGGTGGCTTCGAACCACCGGACGTTGAACGGGAGGATTCTCGCCGCTTCTCGCTTCCATGCCAGCCTCGACACAATGGAATCCTTCCAAACCACACCAAGTAACTCACTCCACATGCAACAATGCACCTTGTTACCCCTGGCCATGAGTGGGCGATGCGTAATCTGGTTTATTGCCTTCGAACGCAGAAGAAACGGCCGAAAACGTGGATTTCCTTGGCCAACTTGTTGTTTCCCATGCCCAAAGTTGAAAACATGATGCATTCCAAGAAGCTCACTTCATTTCAACAACATTGCATGTTTGGGATCTCAAAAAGCCGCTTCCATTCTCAAGTTGCCTACCAATCTTATGTCGTAGCCGTTTTCTGGCCCTTTCTGTCGAGAATAGTTTCCTTCCACCTAGGATGCCTGTAAAACTGTAGAGATGAGAATGTAAGTCACACTTAACCACCTCACAAAATGCTTGAACCCCATTGCAGGACTTGTATGGTGCCGCCGTTGCGCTGGGTGGCGTCGAACCACCGGACGGTAAACGGGACGATTATCGCCGCTTCTCGCTTCCATGCCAGCCTCGACACAATGGCATCCTTCCAACACACTCCAAGTAACTCACTCCACATGCAACACTGCACCTTGTTACCCCTGGCCATGAATGGGAGATGCGTGATCTGGTTTATTGCCTTTGAACGCGGAAGAAACGGCCGAAAACGTGGATTTCCTTGGCCAACTTGTTGTTTCCCATGCCCAAAGTTGAAAACATGATGCATTCCAAGAACCTCACTTAATTTCAACAACATTGCATGTTTGGGATCTCAAAAATCCGCTTCCATTCTCAAGTTGCCTACCAATCTTATGTCGTAGCCGTTTTTGGGCAATTTCTGTCGAGAATATAGTTTCCTTCCACCTAGGATGCCTGGAAAACTGTAGAGATGAGAATGTAAGTCACACTTGGCCACCACACAAAATGATTGAACCCCATTGCAGGACTTGTATGGTGCCGCTGTTGCGCTGGGTGGCGTCGAACCACGGGACGTTAAACGGGACGATTCTCGCCGCTTCTCGCTTCCATGCCAGCCTCGACCCAACGGCATCCTTCAAACACACTCCAAGTAACTCACTCCACATGCAACACTTCACCTTGTTACCCCTGGCCATGAGTGGGAGATGCGTGATTCTGTTTATTGCCTTCGAACGCGGAAGAAACGGCCGAAAACGTGGATTTCTTTGGCCAACTTGTTGTTTCCCATGCCCAAAGTTGAAAACATGATGCAGTGCAAGAACCTCACTTAATTTCAACAACATTGCACGTTTGGGATCTCAAAAATCCAACCAATCTTATGTCGTAGCCGTTTTCGGGCACTTTCGGTCGAGAATATAGTTTCCTTCCACCTAGGATGCCTGGAAAACTGTAGAGATGAGAATGTAAGTCACACTTGGCCACCACACAAAATGCTTGAACCCCATTGCAGGACTTGTATGGTGCCGCCGTTGCGCTGGGTGGCGTCGAACCACCGGACGTTAAAAGGGACGATTCTCGCCGCTTCTCGCTTCCATGCCAGCCTCGACACAATGGCATCCTTCCAACACACTCCAAGTAACTCACTCCACATGCAACACTGCACTTTGTTACCCCTGGCCATGAGTGGGAGATGCGTGATCTGGTTTATTGCCTTTGACCGCGGAAGAAACGGCCAAAAACGTCGATTTCCTTGGCCAACTTGTTGCTTCCCATGCCCAAAGTTGAAAACATGATGCATTCCAAGAACCTCCCTTCATTTCAACAACATTGCATGTTTGGGATCTCAAAAAGCCGCTTCCATTCTCAAGTTGCCTACCAATCTTATGCCTTAGCTGTTTTCGGGCACTTTCGGTCGAGAATATAGTTTCCTTCCACCTGGGATACCTGGAAAACTGTAGAGGTGAGAATGTAAGTCACACTTGGCCATGTGGGCCCACAAAAAATGCTTGAACCCCATTTTAGGACTTGTATGGTGCCGCCGTTGCGCTGGGTGGTGTCGAACCACCGGACGTTAAACGGGACGATTCTCACCGCTTCTCGCTTCCATGCTAGCCTTAACACAATGGAATCCTTCCAACCCACACCAAGTAACTCACTCCACATGCAACACTGCACCCTGTTACCCCTGGCCATGAGTGGGCGATGCGTGATCTGGTTTATTGCCTTCGAACGCAGAAGAAACGGCCGAAAACGTGGATTTCCTTGGCCAACTTGTTGTTTCCCATGCACAAAGTTGAAAACAGGATGCATTCCAAGAACCTCACTTCATTTCAATAACATTGCACGTTTGGGATCTCAAAAAGCCGCTTCCATTCTCAAGTTGCCTACCAATCTTATGTCGTAGCCGTATTCGGGCACTTTCTGTCGAGAATATAGTTTCCTTCCACCTCGGATGCCTGGAAAACTGTAGAGATGAGAATGTAAGTCACACTTGGCCACCACACAAAATGCTTGAACCCCATTGCAGGACTTGTATGGTGCCGCCGTTGCGCTGGGTGGCGTCGAACCACCGGACGTTAAACGGGACGATTCTCGCCGCTTCTCGCTTTAATGCCAGCCTCGACACAATGGCATCCTTCCAACACACTCCGAGTAACTCACTCCACATGCAAAACTGCACCTTGTTACGCCTGGCCATTAGTGGGAGATGCGTGATTCTGTTTATTGCCTTCGAACGCGGAAGAAATGGCCGAAAATGTGGATTTCCTTGGCCAACTTGTTGTTTCCCATGCCCAAAGTTGAAAACATGATGCATTCCAAGAACCTCACTTCATTTCAACAACATTGCACATTTGGGATCTCAAATAGCCTACCAATCTTATGTCGTAGCCGTTTTCGGGCACTTTCGGTCGAGAATATAGTTTCCTTCCACCTAGGATGCCTGGAAAACTGTAGAGGTGAGAATATAAGTCACACTTGGCCATGTGGGACCACACAAAATGCTTGAACCCCATTGCAGGACTTGTATGGTGCCGTCGTTGCGCTGGGTGGCGTCGAACCACCGGACGTTAAACGGGACGATTCTCGCCGCTTCTCGCTTCCATGCCAGCCTCGACACAATGGAATCCTTCCAACCCACACCAAGTAACTCACTCCACATGCAACACTGCACCTTGTTACCCCCGGCCATGAGTGGGCGATGCGTGATCTGGTTTATTGCCTTCGAACGCAGAAGAAATGGCCGAAAACGTGGATTTCCTTGGCCAACTTGGTGTCTCCCATGCCCAAAGTTGAAAACATGATGCATTCCAAGAACCTCACTTCATTTCAACAACATTGCACGTTTGGGATCTCAAAAAGCAGCTTCCATTCTCAAGTTGCCTACCAATCTTATGTCGTAGCCGTTTTTGGGCAATTTCTGTCGAGAATATAGTTTCCTTCCACCTAGGATGCCTGGAAAACTGTAGAGATGAGAATGTAAGTCACACTTGGCCACCACAAAAAATGCTTGAACCCCATTGCAGGACTTGTATGGTGCCGCCGTTGCGCTGCGTGGCGTCGAACCACCGGACGTTAAATGGGACGATTCTCGCCGCTTCTCGCTTCCATACCAGCCTCGACACAATGGCATCCTTCCAACACACTCCAAGTAACTCACTCCACATGCAACACTGCACCTTGTTACCCCTGGCCATGAGTGGGAGATGCGTGATCTGGTTTATTGCCTTCGAACGCGGAAGAAACGGCCGAAAACGTGGATTTCCTTGGCCAACTTGTTGTTTCCCATGCCCAAAGTTGAAAACATGATGCATTCCAAGAACCTCACTTCATTTCAACAACATGGCACGTTTGGGATCTCAAAAAGCCGCTTCCATTCTCAAGTTGCCTACCAATCTTATGTCGTAGCCGTTTTCGTGCACTTTCGGTCGAGAATATAGTTCAATTTGGTGTTCAATTTCAGCCATTTATCTGCAAAACATATGGAAAAACAACTATACAAAAAGAAACCCTAGATTCGCACGTGCACCTTGCGTCACAGGGAGAGCAAAAGGGAAACTCCATAAATAGACGGTTTGACGCATATCCACTTCCTTTTTTCCTCCGTCTCTGCAACAACGTTTTCCCAAAAAAACGCATCCTTCCCTCCACTTCCACATGATAACCCTCGACGGTTCCCCTGCCCTTCCCATCCGCCATGAAGAGATCACGGGAATGCTTCGACGCCGAGGACGATCAGGAGGTGGCGTCCGTCGTCGGCGAGCCGTCTCCTGCTGTCGTCCCAGTCGCGGCCAGCTCTAGCACTAGGGCTGCTGCTTCCGGCGAGGCCAGGCCGGTGGACGCGGCGGTCCGTGATGTCTCTTCGGAGATAGATCGGAAGAAGACGATGAGCGGGGACGGAGAAGATGGCCCATCGCACGCCGCCGTGCCATCTGACCTCGAGGCGGCGTACAAGGAGATTGAGGACAGCTACGACGAAGCAGCTGAATACGCCATGTGGGGGCACGTCTCCGCTAAGCCGACCACTGCGCCGACCGCCGCACCAACCGCTGCGCCGACTGCCGCGCCGACGGAGGTACATCCCTCTTACAAAACTAGATCTAGTTTTAGTGAACTTGTTATGATTAGTCTGTGATATCCAGGGTTCTTTCAATTGCCCTCGAGTTCTCATGATTTGAGTATGAACTGAATTGAAACATTCCTTCAATTGCACATGAATCTACTGTTCTTTCTATCTTAAACTGCCGACGAGTTTTAGTACCCAAATTTTTATTTCGAAGCTATAGCGGCCTTGTATAGATAGAAATTGTATTTTTGATAATGCCCTTGTATTCACAGACATTGGGAGTATATCGATTTTGCTTTCTAAATCTATTCTTTTATTCCTCAAGTGTTCTTTACATTTTTTCAAATGCCATTTTATAGCTCTAGATGTAATAATTTTAACTTCAACTTAATATGTCATGTTGTAATAATTGTATCCCAGTTTATGGTGTTACAATCTTTTTTGGGTTGCAATGATCTTCACATTATTTCAACTACAATTTCATATCTCATTTTGTACATACCTTCAATTGCATATCAATTCATAGACAGCTTCAATTGCATATCAATGTACATATCATGTATCTTTGATGGAACACAGCCCAACTATTGCGCAATTCTCCCAAAAAAAAATTGTACTAATGATAATCTATACTGATCAAACTAGGTGTTTCAGAATTTAGTGATGTAGGTAATTCATGGAGTACTAGCCGATAGAGATACTCAAAAGAATATGTAACATGCATTTTTCCAGAATTCTTTTATTGCTACAAACAACATATACTACGTACCTTCGTTATTTTATACAAGGCCACTAACTTAATTCCTAAATACCAAGAAAAGAAAGCCAACTTTTAAATAGCAGAAACAATTATGTGAATAAACTCTTCTGTTCTGTGCTAATTAAATATTTTGTATGTGGGGCATATTACTCTATGGTTGCATGGCACATTCACATCAATGAGCACCATTCTATGTGGTAGAATCGAGATCAATTTCTCTTTGGAAGAGATAGCGGCCTTGTATATATAGAAATTGTATTTTTGATAGTGGCCTTGTATTCAAAGAAAGAGGGAGTAGATCGATTTTGCTTTCTGATTTTATTCTTTTATTCCTCAAGTGTTATTTACATTTTATATCTCATCATGTAATAATTAGAACTACAACTTCATATCTAATGTTGAAATAATTGTATAGTGTGTTATCATCATAGATTCTCGTATTTATGGTGTTACAACCTTTTTTGGGTTGCAATAATCTTCACATTATTTCAACTGCAACTTCATATCTCATTTTGTAATAATTGTACATAGTACCTTTTAGGTTAATTAAACGTGCATGCCTACATGGATTGTAATTATCAGATTTTGTTATGATATACTGGGTATAGTATAGGTTGTACATTTCATATCCATTTGAATTCTTCGGCAACAAATGATATCAAAGTTTAAAACGAATGAGGAACTTCAGATTTTATTTAACATATTGGCTTATTGCATTTTAGGAGCCGAGAGTTGAAGAAGAGTCATTTGATGGGGGACTGGCTATGTCAGATGGTCATGGTTCTCTGGATGGAGGCTCTGGAGAAGACTCTGGAGAAGATGATGAAGATGTTGAAGAAGAACCTCCAAGATCACCAAATGTTGATGAAAAAGCAGCATGCTCAGTCCATGTCTCGAATCTGGTGATACTTCAGCTTAAGGAGCAAAATGGGGTGCACACCGACAAGGCTCTTCAAGCTGTGGTAACGCCGAACGAGCGCCCATCGTCTTTCATGGTTTCACGTGTACTCCTTAGCAAGTTGGGTAATACCAACTGGCGCATTGTCAAGTCTCACGAAGAGGGAGACTCCGCGCATCTTTACATCAAGATGCGTAAACAGGACGTGCTAAGGTGTCACCGGAAGAGGTACGAGTGGCTGGGAGAACAAGTCACCTTCCGTAAGGTGAATTCTCTCATTCCACTCAGACCTGATCCCATGGAAGTTGGCCCAATTGACAAGATCTTCTAAGTTGTGCCTGTGAAGACAATGTTTCTTTTGTTTAAACTATGTGTTGCTTCCCGTACTACTGCATGATGCACTATGTGAAACATTATGTCCTTTTTATGTTACCGTTCAGCAGAACTTATTAATATTGTTAAAGAGTTGTTTCTTTTTTCGAGGGTACGCAATTGGGCACCTGGTTTTTATAGGAGATAGTGGTTTGAGTACATGAACTTGACAGTTTGTTGCGAGCAACACTATCACTTACACCACTCCACACCGGCTAGTCCGAGAACTGCCCCACAGGCGCAAAAACCAAACGCAAGAGAAGGACTTTCCTAAACAGAGATCAGAGCCGTGTCACAACCGATGCGGGTTCCTCTTAGGAATAACAAACTCCATCTTGACATCCCTAGTTGACGCACCACCCAAAGGAGAAGGACGGCAGGACTAGTTCTGCCTCGAGGAGGGACCGACTCGAACACCGCCAGCGAGGGAGAGTTGTAATTGAGTTCAAACCAGAGTTCACGTAACATAATTTGCATTAGTAATTAGATATAGCACTTACAATATGAACAAAAGTACCAAGATTAATCCATAGCTCAAACTATTCGAATAATTTTCATCGACACTTAAACATAAACTCTAATTACAAGGACCAAAAGTAGCATATATACTATGCCACAGCAAGTGATCTAGTGCCAAGTGCGGCTCGCCCTCGCCCTCAATGATCTGCCTCCCTATCCGGTCTTCTTGGCGTCACTCATGGGCTTGAGCACACGGTACAACTCTAGGGAGAGGTTGCAGCATAGGTGATGTGTTCCATGTCTAGCTTCTTGTTGTCCCAGTAGTTGTGCCACCGATAATCCTTCTTCTTTATGTCTTTGTAGAAGGGATCAGTAAGTTTTACTTCCATGGTAGCCATTCCAACTTTCTTTTGGTTGAACACATCAAAGTATAGATATTGGATATCCTCATAATTTTCTTTTGGAATAGAAAAGTTCCAGGTTCTTGCAAGAACTTTCTTGTCATTGGTGGTGTCAACACTTGCTAATTTGACGCCACCAAAATGAAAAAGATCAGCCAGCGTCGCAGATTGCCACCAGTCACCACTGAAGTACACAAGTAACAAGAGTTTGGAAAAGTACTAGTAGCACCAATCACAACAACCAGGAATAACAAAATAGCAATCACAAGAACATCTAGATGAGTACTAGTTGCAGAAAACAAGAGGAAAAATGTCTTTTACCTGGAGTGATGGTACACCAACACGTGGCGGCGGAATGCAAGCTGAAGAACGACGATCTTTTTGTCTATCTGCGACTTGTGGGATGTGTACTCGAAATCCAGGCCCATGAACCTTTCTTCTCCCCTATCAATCCACTGCTGGTACATGTCTACGATACGCTGCACCTCGACAGGGTCGTTGGTGTAGGTGACGTCGATGGTTTCCTCGCCGTGGATGGGGACCTTCAACGTGCGGCAGAAATACTTCTGTTCATCCATGCTTGGAAGAAGAAGAGAGGGGAGCAGTTGGAAGAAGAAGAGAGTGGAGTGCAGCGGTTGGAAGAAGAAGAGAGTGGAGAATAAGAGCGGAAAACAGAGAAGAACAGGGGAGTATTAATATTAATTGTGGAAGGAGCAGAGTCGAAGTGGTTTCCGTGTGAAATCGATAGGAAAAAAATGGGAAACACCTGTGCCGTGTGGGTACATAGACGCAAGGTTGTACAAAGGAGCCACTTGTTTGTGGGCCTAAACTAATAAACTTAATTTTAATTTACTAAACTTACACTATGGCCAGCACGGCCCACGAATTGTCCCCTCAATCCCAGCTACCTAGTAGCATTTATAATACTTGAACGTTATTTCCAAGGGAAAAACATATTGTTCACAAGGCAAATGGGATGTGAAGACAAACTGTACAATTAATCGGCCAATACTCCGGTTAGGCCTAACTCGATCTTACACATCATTTTTCCTCTTGATCGTGATTATCACATCAGATCTGATGTTTTTTATTCTTTTTTCTCGCAGTGTCCAGTTTGTTTTGACAAACTCGGGATGTGTGGCAGTGAGGCCATGAATACTGATTATTTCGTCATAACCCTTGTAGAGGGATTTGAGGAGAACACGGTAAGGATTCTAATCTACTCATGTACAAATGGGATTTTATTTTTTTGTGGTTATTCACATGTAATATACGTAGCATATCTACCGGTCCTAGTACTCATTGTGTCATGTGTTAATCATTCATGTAATATACGTAGCTGATCTAGCTAGCAAAATTTGTGTGACTGTGATCTCTATTAGTTATGGACGTGTGTTTTTTTATCAACTACCTACATGCAATTTCAATACGTGAAGGGTACCATTCTGAAACTATGAGTGCATGTTCAGTTATTTGCAGTACAAGACTATTGCTTCAATGTCCAATTATAGGAAAAAGTACAAATAGCTACTCTTGTAGGATATATCTACTTATAGTAAGTCCAATTTACTAATGGCTCATAATTTAATAAAATACATGCTCTTATTTAGGTGATCCCCTGCTACATCAGAACTTATTTCCTAAACATGCATGCTGTTCTCCCATTGGAGAACAGAAGTTGTCAAGCAACACTGAAAACTAAGGAAGGTTTCTCATTCATTGTTGAGCTTACCAGCATTGATGGGATAACCTTTTTGAATGGAAAATATTGGAAAGAATTTAGGAGAGTTTACAAATTAAAGGTTGGTATGGAGCTAATATTCAAAACTGACACATGTCGAGGCCAAACCGAGGTCATAACTGGAAATGACCCAATCATCCATCCTTGTAAGTTCTTACTTAATACAAAAAAAATTATGTTGTGCACATAAACATTACTATATTACTTGGTTGCGGCATGTGTACTCCAGTAATTTCAGGCGTATTACATTTTTACAGCATACTGCCAGATGTCCCCTGAGAGGCGTTACATTGTTGACTCACTCTCTACCACTGATGGGACCATGATTAACTGGAGGATGATGGAGACGGTGACGGACGCTGTTGAAAACTTGGATTACCCTGTTCTGCTCCACAGAGCTGGAGAGTATGAGGAAGCAGAACTAGTTGTCGGAGTGCTGCAAACTCTGAATTCGACAAACAGCGAGAACTTCAATAAACACGTGGTAAATCTTCAAGAACACATTTTCTCTTATGCGCAAAGTAATACGTGTACACTTGTTCTATTTTCCTTTCTTTTAACATGATTATTTTCCGATAGCTTTTCTCTTGACTTTAAGTCTTTGCATGCAACAGAAAATCCCAAGCCGTCTGATTCCTGCACATATGGAAAGAAATGGTACCATCACTATTGTTTGCTACCCGAAAACTGAGGTGACATCGACCTATTCAATTTCTGAGCTTGATGGTCGCTTGTGCGTCAGCGGGTGGAAAGTGTTCATAGCGAAGGAAAATCATCTCAAACAGGGTGACAAGATGTTGTTCTTGCTATACCAGGACACTGAAGGGCTCTACTTGTTTGCTACCCATGTCCCTGAAATTGGTCTGTAATAGGAATGCAGTGATGATGGTCTCTGTGATGCAACTATATGCATGCAGCCCCGTTGCTACAATAAAAAACCGTGTTAAGACTCTATATTAGATTGCCGAATTCTCACACAATTTAAAAGATATGGTTTTTATGCTGAGCTTTACCATTTTTGCTTTACTTTATTGTATTTTATGACTCATATAAATGTAAACAAGGGTGCAAACCACACATGCTCAATGGGAAAAATATCGAGTGATACTAGCCCCTTGTTCTCCCATGCTACCATTTAAAAAAATCAACTATAGATGTTTAATAAAATTCCGGAAAAAAATATTAATGTTCCCAAAGAATTTTTCTACATAATGTTAAAAAAATTCAGGTCCAAATTCGACCTACACATTGAGAAACAAAACGTACAAATCAGCAAAAATGCACTATATATTCACATTTGGATTTGTCTTTTTGGTTGGTTAATATTACTTTCGTATCTGGACATAAAATTATTACACATTGTAGAAACTTTTCATGTGAACACTCATGATTTTTCCTAGATTATTTTGAATCACCCAAACTTCATTTATTCGAAACGGTACCATGGGAGCATGCAAGAGGGCTAGTATCACAGGATATTCTCCCCATGCTCTAGCGAAATAGGCTGAATCACCGCTATATTAAATATAGCAACCACCCGGTACAACAGTTTTGATACAAAGCCGGCTGAGGCGACAACCAATAAACGCCAAAGAAGAAAAGAAAAGGAGACAGAAGTGGATACCGCTGCGCCCACCTACAAACTACCACCACGCTTCTAGCACTGGGCCGTCAAGTACCAATCAACACCTTCAACATGGATAGCCGCGCTTCTAGGGTTTCCCCCGGCACATCGGGGCGGCAGAAGCAGGGTAGACACGATGCCCTTCATGAAGGGAGGATCCCACCCGATGGCGACACCGCTCTAATGTCGGTACTCGGACAAGGATTTCTCCCAAACACACCCTCTCCACCATCCCTGACGATCCGTCGCCTAGGTGCCCCGCAAAGGCGAGCCTCGCAACCACCGGACGAACCGACCACCAGCATGCGCCACCACGGTGCAACAACATTTAACCAGGATGAGGGAATCAAATGTGGTGGGCACGGTTTATCATTGGCTTCATCATTAAGGACCAATTTATGAAAGATCAAATGTGGAGGCACCGTTCACATAATGAAATTTTGAGGAAAACCATTTATACTCTAATTTAATCGATTGCTACACGCACACCAACTGCTACACACACGAGCTCGAGTCATCTCCCTCTCCACCCCCCGATCCCCCACCGCCGCCACGGCTAGCCCTCTCCGCCCCCCGATCCCCCACCGCGGACTAGCCCTCTCCACGGCACCGACGGACTACCGCGACCACGGGGCCGTCTACACCGGCACCGACGGAACGCCGCCACGACAAACGCCGCCGCAACCGCCACCATCGTCCTCGCGCCGTACAGCCGTCGCGCCGCAGGTAACTTTCCCCGGCCGCCGTACCTTTCATTGTTAGGTTTAGATGTAGATTGAGTTATATGTTAGATGATTATTGTGATTTTAGATGTAGATTGACTTAGAAATTATATTTTCATTGTTAGATTTAAGTTTATTCAGCCATCAAAATTAGATGTACATTGTTAGATTTAACTTGATTTTTGAATGGTAAATGGTTAGATGTGTATCTGAATTCAGTGTATGCAACGCACCACCGCAGGCAATGGATGTATGTGAACAGTGTGGCTACAAGGAGTGCATGAACAAGAAATTTACCATTGTTCTACGAGAGGGTATGAAAACAGATTGGTATATACTTTCGGTCAATCTACTTTTTGAAAACTGACAAAAAAAATTGTACTAAAAATGTGTACTTCTTGTTTTTTAAAAGATCATACCTTGCAGATACAGACGTGACTTTTTGGAGCATATTCAAGTTGCAACTTGGGACCATCCTAGAACTCTCGAGGTGAACTTGGTGAGCTTGAGAGTGCCAGACCACCAGCACAAAGTTCATGTCACACATGAGGATGGAAAAACATACTTCAGTGGTCAGCAATGGGGCCAGCTTGTGGAACGCTACGAGATGGATCCAACAGGGAGATTGACATTCTATCTCGATGAAAGTGATGTGTCCACCTACTTCCTCTACGATCGACCTGACGATGCTGAAGACACCGAAGATGATGTTCCCATAGCTCCCTACTGAGGATACACATGTTGTCATTATTCAGTCAGATGATGAGTAGGTATCGTGGTTGTAGCTGAGAGTTCTATCTTTATGCGAACTTTTAGATTTTATGTTAATGATGAGTACTATCTGGTTGAATCTATGAATGTTTATGCGATTTTTTTAATGGTTGTTATGTTATCTCATAATTGAATACCATTTGTGTTCTTCTAGTCAATATTACATACCCTTTTTATTTACCGATTTCTATAGGATAGTGATGTGGACTATGACATCAACGCCAATGATCATGTAGTAACATGTGTCGAGCCCAGAAACACGCTAGTGGACACCTAGATAGTAGTGGCGTACGAGTTTCACGCCAGAATTTAAGAAAAGCCACACCACTAACAGGGCTTTTCCTACTAGTGTTGAATATTAACACAACAATGCATTTAAAAATGAAGAAATGAATAAATTTAATCATAAAATGAAACTAGTAAAACTTAATATAGCATTTATAATACTTGAACGTTATTGCCAAGGGAAAAACATATTGTTCACAAGCCAAATGGGCTGTGAAGACAAATTATACAATTAATAGGCCCATACTCCGATTGGGCCATTGGGCGAGCGAAAGGGCTACGTATGTCCGCCCGGTCTCCTCCAAACGGCCCTGCCCCCACACGACAACGCCGCCTTATCCGCCCTCAGGCGACTTCGTCGCCGTATCGGCCCTGCGCGACCAACCAATCCGCCACTATTACCTCGCCGCTATCCAAATTCGATTAGCGTAAACTATTGAACTGCCGCCAACGCTGCCCCGCCGACTTGTACTCAACCGTTGCTTCCGCCGCTTGTCAGACGCAATTACAAGGTTTGTACCAATGCTGATGAAATCATTTGTTTCCATCCTGCCGGTTCGATGAAGTTAATGGAGATTGCAATTGCTGCCAGATAGACTAGCTGCTAGTGTTCACATATGTGTGTCTGTTTTATCAGTTTCAGGTGTAAGTGTTAGTTTAATATTCATAGCAATGTCAGGAATTCAGGTTCGAACTAGGTTTTATATTTTCATAGCCATGTCAGTTTCAGTTGTAAGTGTTAGATTAAATCGAACGATGTGGTTTGAAGTAATGTCTAATATAATCCCTTGCAATTCTTACTTACTTGAAAGACCATTATGCTTGTCTCTCTGATGTATGTGTTGTTTCGAAACGTGTGAACTAATGCTACTCCTTTTTTTTACAAGACAGGCTAAACGGAGATAACGCAAAATGTCACAAGACAAGAGCTGGATGGAGAAGGATAGAGATTCTGTGGACTGGCAAATTGGCATCGAGAGTTTCTTGGAATTTAGTTTTGATGATGCTCAACCAGACGCGAGAATCTTTTGCCCGTGTACGAAATGTCTGAATAATGCTCATAAAACTAAAAAGGAGGTCCATATGCACTTGCTTAAGAATGGGATGGATCCGTCCTACAAAAATGGGGTATTCCATGGTGAACCCGAGGAGGACAACATGGCTGAAGATTCTGATGATGAAGACTATGCAGATTGTGGTGAAAGGATATGTGACATGCTCTAAACTCTCATAAGGGCCACAAAAGTGGGAAGTAATGCAGGAGACACGAGCGGTGATGGAATGAAACAGGAGCCAAATGCATCTGCAAAGGTGTTCTACAAACTATTGGAAGAGGGAAAAACATCGTTGTACCCAGGTTGTGAGGAGGTCACAAAGATATCTTTCATTGTGAAGCTTTACCAAATCAAGTGCGTGTCTGGGATGACCAACAGAGCATGTGACTTAATGCTGCATATGTTCACGGAGGTGCTGCCAAAGGGTCACTGCATTCCTACTAATCTCGCACAAGTAAGGAAGGTCATTCGAGAGTTTGGACTCGATTACAAGAAGATACACGCGTGCTATAATGATTGTGTGCTATTCCGTAATATGCTGATGCCCAAGAATGCCCTGTCTCTCATACGTCTCGATGGAAATCTAGTCCAACCGTAGACAAAGCCGATTCATCGATCCGTAAATCAAAGAAGCAAGTGCCACGGAAAGTTCTATGGTATTTCCCACTCATTCAAAGACTGCAAAGGCTGTACATGACAGAAGATATGTCAACTGATATGAAATGGCATAAGGAGAAATGTAAAGATGATGGCATAATGAGGCATCCTGCAGGTTCGAAGGCCTGGAAAAGCCTTGATGATAAATATAGTCAGAAAGAATTCGCAAAAGATGCTCGCAGTGTTCGTCTTGGCCTTGCTTCAGATGGATTCAACCCCTTTGGGCTCATGAGTATATCACACACTACATGGCCTGTCATTTTGATCCCATATAACTTGCCACCATGGATGTGTATGAAACAAGAGAACTGGATAATGTCAACGATTATTCCAGGACCAAAGTCAGCAGCAAATAACATTGATGTGTACTTGCAGCCTTTGATTGATGAACTGTTAGTTCTATGGGAGGATGGTGTTGAAGCATATGATGCTGCAACTAAAGAAAATTTCACGTTGTATGCATGTGTGTTGTGGACCATCAATGACTACCCGGCTTACGCAATGCTGAGTGGTTGGAGCACAAAAGGAAAGATAGCATGCCCTTACTGCCACAAGCATACAGACTTTTTATGGCTCCAGTTTGGTAGAAAGAATTGCTACATGGGACGTTTTCTACGTAAAAAACACAAATGGCGTCGAAACAAGGTTATGTTCAACAACAAGGCAGAAAATAGAGACGCCCCGGTGACACTTACAGGCAGTGAAGTTCTAGAGGAGCTTGATAGCATTCAATATGAACCATTTGGGCGGTCAAATAAGAGAAAGCGACCGGAAACTAATCCCTGGCACAATTGGCGGAAGAAAAGTGTGTTCTTCCACCTCCCGTATTGGAAGCACTTGCTCGTGAGGCACAATTTGGATGTTATGCACATCGATAAGAACATTTGTGACAGCATTCTGGGTACTTTGCTTGACATGGATGGGAAAACAAACGATGGTACGAAGGCTCGCCTTGATTTGGAGTTGTTGAAAATTAGGGAGGATCATCATGCAAAGCCCGCCGGTAAGGATAAGTAAACAATGAAGAAAGGCGTGTATGCTTTAAAAAAGGAAGAGAAGATAATGCTCCTCAGGTTTCTGCAGAGCATACGGATGCCTGATGGCTATGCTTCACACATTAAGCGATGTGTGGTCCTCGAGAAGTGCAAGTTTAGTGGACTCAAAACCCATGACTGCCATGTTATATTACAGAAACTTCTTCCTATTGTGTTGCGCAAGCTTCTGCCAGAGAATGTCCTTACCCCATTGCTTCAGCTTAGTAAATTATTTTCTGATTTATGCTCCAAGGAGTTAAGGGATGAAGATCTGCTGAATTTGGCCGACCAAATTCTAGAAATTCTACGTCAGCTAGAGATGATCTATCCACCATCTTTCTTTGATATTATGATGCATATCACAATTCATCTATAGCTCAAGAAGCATTGTTGGCAGGGCCTGTACAGTATAGATGGATGTATCCGGTTGAGAGATACCTGCGTACGTTGAAGGGATATGTACGTAACAAGGCTCATCAAGAAGGTTCAATTGCAGAGGGGTACATACTTGAAGAGTGCATGACGTTCTGCAGTCGATTCGTTAAAGGCTCGCCTACAAAAATAAGTCAGTCCGAACGCCATGCAGATGGAGCTACAGATGAAACACCAACAGGGATTAGCATAATGAGTGTAGTTAATTACTCCAAGAAAGGTTTTGCCCGTGAATCACTGTCTTTGGAAGCTCTTAATCAAATGAGACACTACATAATAACAAACGCGAGAAAACCGAGCCTAGATTCAGTAAGGATACTTATGTATTTGTTTCATATCATGATATGCATTAATACTTTGGTTATGAAGTAACCATATATCATTTCTTTTTGAAGGGAACAAATTGACGAGCTCAAAAAGAACAATTTTCCTAATCCTAAAAAGAAACACAAGGAAGATTTTGTTGGCTGGTTCGAAAGACGGGCAAGTTACTTTAGCATTTTCATAAATGTTTCTCGTAATAAAAAAATAATGGTGTACAGTACACTCACACATATTCTATTCCATGAAACAGATCACACAACTCCATAAAGATGGGAAGGTCAACAGTCTGTTGTATACACTAGCTAAAGGGCCTGATCAAATTGCTCGTGTGTTCAACCGTACAGTACTGAATGGATATTACTTTCGTAATACCGAAATAGAGCATGAATTGAGTACCCAAAATAGTGGCGTCGTAGTCGATGCGCAAGAAAGTACAGGCAGTACTTATTATTATGGGTTGATAAAGAAAATCATATTTCTTGACTTTCCTCCTAATAAGGAGGTTGTTTTATTGCAGTGCGACTGGTTCGACGTGCCTCCTGCCAATAGAAATCAGAGTAAGGGGTATAAGAGGGACAAATATGGAATTATTGACCTTGACACTAGTGTACACCGATTCACGGAAGACCCTTACATTCTAGGCATCCAAGCTGCACAGGTTTTCTACGTGAGAGATGTGAAGAGCCCTAATTGGGAAAGTGCTATAAAAATGAATCCACACAATTTGTTTGCTCCTTCGGTTTTAAATGGTGCAGACCTTGATGATCTTGCAGAAGAAGATGAACGTGGTGATGCAGATGTACAGGATGTCGTCGATGCAGGAATTATAGTTCCAGAATTTACTGTACCTGACAAGATGACTCGTTGCTGCAGATATGATGATGAAGGAACCAGCGTTGATGTTTCAGTCATAAATAATTTAAGACCTGCTGAGTTTGACAAAGACCAAGTCGAATATGATGCTGATACAGATGATGATGAGGCTTACATAAATGATGGTCATGTTGCTCCTTTGGTACAAGATGAATTGGATGATGACCATGGATTCTTTGTGTAGGCTGTCTCTGCACTGTTTGGCTTAAATGTTTTGCCATGAACATGCATGGATGAAAGATCGTGTAATAACATAATTTTAGTTTAAATATTCCAAAGTTTCAGTGTTTAGAAATTTGAATTTCCATGCTAAATGTACTAGTGAAATTCCGTCTTATATGAGTTCTTGATTGATTATTAAGTACTGTCACTTGTTGCAACATTAGTAAAATGCTAAGTGCTGCAGAAATTCAGTTCCAAACAATATTTATAAAAATAATGTGCTCACCAAACTGAGATACTAGACCAAAAATGAATTGTAGTCCTAAGAAAATTGCAATAGTGATCAAGGGCACGGCCCATGAGGCCCGTTAAGCTAGTCTATGAATGGTCGTTGCAAAATAACTTGTTCATTTATGCAACAGTAGGTACCATATGACCCAAATTGTCGCGGTAAACAATAGGTATTGCCGCAGGATAAAATTGAGGCGAAAAACATATGATATTGCCACACGAAAAATTTGGTTGCAATAGTTAGCTATTTTTTTTGCAACAATATTTGTAACTACCGCAACACAAATACAGATGTTGCAATATATGACTGAATATCACCACAAATGCTTATTTTGTTGGAATACCATGTCTCTAGGGCAACAAAAGGAGTGCCTCGCGCAACGAAAATACTCTCTCCCAAAAACGCGCTTGTATTCCAACAGCAGTATAAATCGTGGCAATAGGAGGCCTCTACCGCAACAAAACGATAATTTATCGCGACCAAAAAGAGTCGTGAAAATATGAGTGCCCTATCACCACAACCTGAGAGTTCGTCGTAATTTGTGATTATATCGCAACGAAAAAAAACCGCAGCTATAGATTTCGTTGCAAAAGACCGGTTTTGTTGTAGTGGTACTTGTACTCTTAAATACTTGGCAATGTGTTCAAATGTATATTGTTTAACAAATATATTGACATTGGTTTTTTAATTATATATCTTGAAATTTTAGAGTGTGTGATGTGTGTAAAGTATGTTTGTCCTTGAATCATTGACATGGGTAGTTTTTTCATTATTCAGTGATCTGTTAAAATTTACATCTTTGTACGGGTTCAATAATAGCTTAGCAACACAAGGCTATTGTCGACACATAGACACGTTGCATACCCGGAAGTGCACCGCCAAGTGTGAGCTAGGTGGCTTGGTACAATACAATTTGATAATCATCTAGAAGAATACAACTGTACATGCTCACATGGCACATCACATGTTTCAAAAGAATAATTGGACCTGTGCAGGATAAGATCTCAATAAACCTTCCCATATGCAGAGCTATCTCATACGAGGACTCATCTCAAGATTGAACACCGCTAGTATAAAAACACCTAAAGGATTTTACCTTTTGTCCCGGTTCCATTACGAACCGGGACTAATGGGACAATTCATCCCGGTTCTAGGCTTTAGTGCACCGGCAAACACATGTCCTGGTTCATGGTGTATCTTCCATTACGAACCGGGACTAAAGGGTTGCTGCAGGGGTGGGGCCGACGACTAGCACCTTTAGAACCGGTTCATATCACGAGCCAATACTAAAGGTTCCGCCTATATGTTCTTCCACCCGAGGCAGCTCTCCATTTTCCCTTCTCAATTTCATCTCCATTTTCCATCTAGGTTTTACTCTCCCAAGCACAAGTTCATCCCATTCTTCTCCACAAATTATCAAGATTGGCGGCACCCATCTATTCATGGGTTAGCAACATCATCCTTTCTTCCGGCGTTGTTAATTTAGCTCATCTCATTGCAAGTTTAGCTCATTTAATTTTTGTAGTGTTAGCAAGGTGCTTGATGAAAAATGCCTAAGTTACGGAATTCATTACTTTTTAATGCATTTTGAGCTAAAATTAAACTATGATTTGTGGGTTTTAGTGTCATAACGTAAACCTCCTCACCAATGTAAATCGCTCACGCCGTCCCATCATCGGCACCACCTCGGTGAGCCTCTTATGTTTTTATCTTTTATTTTAAAAAGACCTTAGTTGTATGATTTCGATGCATAAATATTACTTGTATAATTGTTTGTTATATATGGTAACATGGTTGTGACATCTTTCCACAATGCATGGTTGTGACATCTCATCCAATCCCTACCATCCCTCTCAGCGTACAGCGGGAATTACTCACACATGGATGGGAAAATCATAGGTGGTTGATGGAGAAGTGGTGGCGATTATGATGGAGATGATCTCCTCTAAATCCCCGTCCCGGCAGGGTGCTAGAATAGAAACTTCTAGTCCCCGAATTGGGTTTCGAGGCGGCGGCGGCGCTCTCGTGTTTTTCTCTGGAATATGACAAACTCACTCGGGTTTTTAGGTCAAGAGGTATATGTAGTCGAAAGGGGGGAACGAGGGGGCTCCCGAGGCGGCCACATCATGTTTTTGCAAGGCCTAAGGGGGGCGCCGCCAGGTGGTGCGGGCCCCTCGTGGCCCCTCTTCGTCTGTTCTTCTAGTTCCGGGGGTCAGGGTAAATTAGGAACATTGGCATCTTTTCCGGGCATTTTTCCGAAAGTTGATTTTCTGCACAAAAACAAGACACCAGGGCAAGAGTATATCTCTCTGTCATTTCCGAAAGTAGATACGTTTTGGACGTATCAGGGCCAAGAGTATATCTATCTGTCATTTCGATGAACAAATCCCACTCTTGATCCATGAGCCTCCAGTAATACTTTCCGAATACCCAACGACACCTTTATAGTCACCATGTTATGGTGTGACATTTGATGACATCCAAGTACTCTTTCGGTGTTAGTGATTGACATGATCTCATGGTCTAACGATTAGAGTTACTTCGTATATTTGATATAACAATGTAAAATTAATGACGTGATCGCATTGCTATATACATTTTGGGTCTATGTTCATCACATCATTATTCCAATGATATGACCCCTTTATTAACAACATCCAATGTTTATCATCAGGAAAACTTGATCATCAGTTAATCAACGAGCTAGTTTAAATGAGAGGCGTTACTAGGAACTCTTGTTTATTTATTAGACGCACATGTATCAACGTTTTCGGTTAATACAATTATAACATGAGAAATAAACATTTATCATAAGTAAGGAATAAGATAATAAACATTTTATTATTGCCTCTCAGGTATATTTCCTTCAGTCTCCCACTTGCACTAGAGTAAATAATCTAATTTGTAAGCACATAACACATATGGTATTCCAATGTTATTACCATGCTTTGCATGTGGTAAACTTCATCAAAAAATCTGACATGTTCAGTTCCTATTGTATTTGCATGTCTTTGCGTCTACATGCATCACTCATTCTTTAATGAGATTACTTTGTATATATTTGGTCAACTAGTGAGACCTTAATTCCCGTGCTTATGTTACTAACATTGTGAAAATGTAGCTTCATAGTGTCAGATTTTGGAAATTCACCAAGTTCAATGAAGAACTCCTAGAGATAAAATACTCGTATTATTTGTAGTCAGCACAACGATATACTTAGCCTTTGTTGTAGTACCCGTCACAATACTTTAATTTTGAAACTCATTCAAAACCATCACGGAACTTTCTTCATATATTTTTATTGAATTAACATGACACTGATTCGATCCATGCTATATGTCCCATACTCTTACTGTATGTCCCCTTCGTTCTTCTTTCTTTTTAGGTTGATTGATAAGTGCAGTGATTCGATCACCTGCTGTATGTCCCAATAATCTTACTGCCATGCAGGTTTTGAAGCAGAGAACGATGTTCACTATTATTTAGATATTGACTACTTACCAGGAAGCTCGACCTCGATGAAATTTAAGTTCAAACATGCAAATATTTGTTTAAAATAGTTCGGATATAAGCCATGTTTAAGCTATTATAAAAAGTACTTCTACAATTTTATTTTGTCTAACCTAAATTTCGTGTACAAATATTCTTACATATATGCTATTATATTATTTTTGTGTAAATTCATTTAAGTATCGACTTCTAAATTGCTCATATTTGTGTAGAACTTATGGTCCAACAAGCATCGGAGGCATTTATGAAGCATGATATGCAGCCTGGACGGTGCCCCTTGCATGTGGATTACGAATTGATCTTTTCCACCAGATTTGATTTCAAGTTTGACACGTACCAAACAACAATTAGTTCATTGATCGAGAGTGATTTTAATTCATATTATTTAATCATATTGTAACCCCAGAGTTGTATTTGAGAAACATGTTCAATATATATATATATGGTTTTGATGAATAAAAGATCTCATATAATTCAACGATTGTTGAAATTGTGTGTTGCTTAATTCGTGTGATCCCAAATCTTTAAAATTTGCCTACCAGACGAAGTGCTAAACTGAATAATTAAAAGTTATCGTTATAAACAATGAAACAGAGACATGGATGGTGGTTAATAGCATAAATCGGCCGTTCATGATATTTCACAACCCATTTATCTATTTTTAGAGATACCAAAAATGGTCGTTAATACCATAATGGTGGTCGTTATTTTCTGAAAATTAACGACCACATGTTCTTCCGTCGTTAGAAAAATAACGACAAAAAAACTATGTGGTCGTTATTACTTTTAACGACAGAGCCTATAACGACGACTAACGACCACCCGATTGTGGTCGCTAATGACTTTTAGCGTCAAAATTGTACTTTTAACGACCACATGTCCCGTCGTTAAAAACCATTTTCCTAGTAGTGGCTAC
This sequence comes from Alopecurus myosuroides, assembly GCA_028641055.1. NCBI lineage: Eukaryota > Viridiplantae > Streptophyta > Magnoliopsida > Poales > Poaceae > Alopecurus > Alopecurus myosuroides. Next base: position 54,600,214 of record CM054058.1, read on the forward strand.
CCTTCAACACATATTTTAATTGAGATAGATTTATTTGAATATATGACAAGACTATTAGTGTACCATATTACACCGGATATTTTGTTATTATTACGTAGGAAAACATAACCTTAGCATTTCTAGAAATTACATAAGGGTCTCTCCTACTATTGTCTAATCATCATATGAATTGAAATTACATAAGGGTCTCTCCTACTATTGTCTAATCATCAGATGAATTACCCTCCTATAGCATTCTATAGAGTATGACTCGTCTGGTTGTGTATATAGCATCGAACATATGACTTGGAAATCTCAATTTCAATTTTGCTCATCATGTGTCAAAACACTTAAATATTGCTCAATTATTTTCCATGCGGCAAGAACATTTTCTTGTGATTTCGACATTGACTTACTTAAATAGTTCATCTATGTAATTTGGCTCAATCATATCATGCGCTTCAATCAATATCTTATAGATATCTATGCCAAATATATCCTAAGCCTTTTGTCAATATGAAAATCTTAACCGTGTTAATTTAAAATACATATTTTCGAACAACTACATGTCATCTACATAAAGCATTAGAAACATGTCTTAGCGTTACCACTTAATTTCTTGTAATTGTACAAGCATCTTTACCGTTCATGATGGAATCAAACTGTTTTGATAACTTTATCAAAGTAAATATTCCAACTTTGTTATGTTCACTTCAACCATTGAAGTTTGCATACCTTTCCGACAACCTTTTGAATTTTACAAAACTTTCAGACTGTGTCAAGTACACATCCTCGATCAAACTTCCTAGACAGGAGAGTTGGTTTTGTTATTCAACTGCCATGCCATAAAGACTAAACCATCACTACGGAATATCAAAATCTTGTAGTAGTCAACTCTTTAAGCATGGTCGAAAACATCTTTTTGACAAGATGTCATTTCAATGGATGTAAATATCCATGTCTTTGTTGCTATATAGACCTGTTTGCTATCGCTAGGCATCATGCCTTTCAAAAGGACTAGCAAGTCACATACTTGATATTCATACAGGAATACTATCACGGATATAATGACTCATAGACAATTTTACGAAGTCATGGCCTATCATTTTCTTCCTTATGAAGTTGCAGGTTCTTTGTTATAAAATTGCACCGACCTATGTTAGTTTCTTCCTGATATAATATATATTAGAAGCAATGTACGGATGTCTAATAGAGACACCACGTTAATCCACGTCATCACAATTATTTTTGATTGTCCGATGTAAAAAATTATGGCTGCGATTTAACCAGATAACACAACGTATGTTACGTAGAATGTAATTTGGGAATGCAACCATATGTCGTATATATATGGAACATATATACATGTTTAATATAGACGGAGATAACATCTAGCGATCTACTCGCCGCCCACGTGAGATGGACTCTATGGTCAAACTCTTTCTTTCGAAACCAAGAAAGAATTGCCGCTAAGAGCATCTCCAACCGCCCGCAGCACGCCTTTTTCTACGCCAACGCAAGATTTTTTGCCCAGTCGCGCCCACAGAAGCCCAATAGCGCTGGTTTGGGCCAAATTATCGCCCAGCGAATCCAGGCTGAACCCAGCGCGCCAGGGGGCAACTGGGGCGTTGGATGAATGGAAAATGGCGGGAAACGCGCGAAAACATTTCCCCGCCGTTTCTCTCGCGTGTGGCCCCGCCCTGTTAGTGAGAGAAATCTCTCTCTTCCTCATCGCCTCGTCTCCCGCACGCATTGACTCTTCCGGTTAGTCCAGATGCCATGTGTCGCGGAGGAGTAGTCCAATCGCCCGCGAGATGGAGTTATGGTGTTGCCGCTCGCCGCTACATAATGCCAACAACCAGGCCCCGAAGGCACACTTTTTCGCCATTTTCCTCGCTATTCTCCTTGCCATTCTTATCCTCGTCATTCTCCTCTGCTTCTCTTGTGAGCACCTTCGCCATGGTTACGGCTACATCCTCCGGGGCGAGGCGGCCAATGGTTCGGCCGCCGCATCCTGCACCTCTAGGAGACCAGGCTGCTCCACAAGGCGAACTTCCACGCGCCGCCTGGCATGAGCGTGCCGAGGACATGTCGGCTCAGCGCAGGCGGCATCCTTGTGCCTCCGTCGCCGACCGGTCCCGAGCGCGCCGCCGAAATCGAGGAGATCCGGGCGCTTGCGACGAGCGGCGCCAAACTCAGTGGCATCTAGCCAACCACGCCTCCTGGACGGCGTACTTCCAGGAATGCTTCGAGGCGGAGTTGGCCGAGCTCCCTGCTGGGGGCTCTATTTCGGGGCGCAATAACGCAGGGGGCCGCCGCCTCTGGTGGAGCAAATCTGTGCGCACCCTCTCCCCGGTCCTCGCCCACATCGAGCGGCAGATGAGCAGTGGGAGGAAATACCGCTCGCCGGTGGCTGCTCACGTTCCTCTTGTCGTCGTCAAGGCGGAGCCAGAGGAAGCGCCGCCGCGTCGATGGACTCGGAGCCAGATCATCATCATCAACGAACGGCGAGTTCCTCAGGCCGCCGACGATGTCATCCTCCTCTCCGATAGCGACAACGACAATGACGCCTACCCTTCCTCGTCGATGTACATCGACAACCCACGGCAGAGCACCAGCAGCGCCCCGAAGGCCGAGCGACTCCGATGACGACGACGGCTCCGACTAAACCAGGATGTACAAGGCCCTCGTCATGAATTCATTAGCCTTTTTTTTAAGCACGTCTACTATGTAAAAATTTCCTCTATTTGGCCAATTCTGATGAAATCGTCTAAAATGTTCGCCACTTCCGTAGTTTTTTTTGGAATTTTCGGCTTGTTGGGATGGGGTCACGGCTGGAAAAGTCGTCCTCCCCCCTCCCCCACGTCAAAAAATAGCGCCGGCACCCATAGGAGACGCTATTTTGCGCCGAAAAATGTCCTGGAGACGCCAACTGCTGGAGATGCTCTAATCACATTGGTTTGATTGCCAGAGATCCACGCCGGCACACACCGAAGAATGCATGTCAACCAGAAGCCTTTTGTCGACCTTCTTAAGAGTATCTAGGGATCTACTCTCGCGTGAAACGGACACAGTAGGCTCTCTTACCTAAATGCAGATGATCAGATTTCTCGGTCGGCGGTGAGCCGTCGGATACCGGACATCGGACCCTGTTTGCCAGATACGTTTTCTCAACCAGCAGCTCCCCTGTCCGTCTGTGTTTATTGTCGTGGCCAAAATTTTCGGCAAGGTCCAATACTAAACGGAGTATCATACATCTACATCCACATGCAAAGTATGTAATTCAGTGCACCTAGCAAATGGAATCAGCAGGATAAAATTCATGGTTGCCTCTAGTATGCATGCACCATGCGTACACATCAGGAACTTTAAATCAAACTTAATACTCCCTCCGTCTTGATGTATAGGACACATATAGCAATTCTCTAGGACCTAGTATTCATTTATTAGTGTTTAAACATTAGATGTATTTGTGGAGAGGGGTGGAGAGTGTCAACCACCCACTAACTAGAAGAGAATTAATGCAAAATGTGACTAAGATACGGGACTACATGTTTTTGGCATTGTGCCCTATACACCAGTACGGAGGGAATACTCCCTCTATATCGAAATGTAAAATGTTTAAGGTTTTTTAGACAAAACTTATCTAGACGTATTTTAGTGTGTAGATTCATATGCATCTTACACTAAAACATGTCTATGCACGTTTTTTAAGAAAAGTCTAGAACATTTAACATTTTGATACGGAGAGAGTACTATTTACGTCCAGACTTGGTGAAAACATAAATGCATCAGCTTGTATATCTTAGTTAAGACAATTCCTATTGTCTTATACTCCCTCCGTCCAGGATTACCAGTCCCCTAGTGAAAAACTATTTGTCCAGAAATTATCTCCCCATAAGTCCCCTAATCATTAATTATCCTAAATAAGTGTGGCCTAATTAATGCAAAATCTTCACCTTCCTCTCTCCCCATAGGACCGTAGTCATTAATTTGCCTGAATAAGTGTGGCCTAATTAATGTCTATTATTAAGAAAATTACGTCATTGGGGGAAATGATAGATTATGCCTCGATATATCACCCCAATAGGATGTTACCTTGGTCGCGATGCAATTCACTAGGGGTCTAGTAATCCTGGACGGAGGGAGTAGAATGTAAAAAGAAACAAAAAAGTATGAGCATTAATACTTATGAAAACATAGAGACTGCGGTCCATTATATAGGCCCTATTATGAAAATATACCGGACCGGAGGGAGGACTTAGAATGAGCAATATCATTTATGCCAGACGACATTATCCCAAGCAACAAGACTTTGTCGTGAATAACACACCATCCTAACATAGCAAAATTGCACTCGATAGATTAGTTGGTAAGATTTGTTACCTCCGAGAGCCTTGTAAGTTGCAGAAGGTGAAAGGAAGCAGACATAGATTGAAATATGTGTAAGAATAAGTGGCACCATAATCTTACATTACAATGAGGGTATAATGATGAAGTATGGACTTCTACTTTAACTTCAAGACACATTAAGAGCACACGTAAATTCATGAGATCACGTCATTGTAGTTTACAATGACGTAGAAATATCGACGTCTCATTAAGATGCCAAAGCTATTCCATCCATGCCAGTCTAGTCACAATACATGAAAAACTCAAGTGGAAAAACATAGAAGAGTGGGGCTATGGAGTGAGATGGTTAAAAAAAGTTTCCAACGTAATATAGCTTCCATCTAAAAATAAATTATATTCTAGACTTTTGTCGAACTGCTCGATCCTTGGATATTTATGCACAATTATATAATTGAAACTTGAGAAAAAAGTAACTAAATTTAGATAATTAAAACTTTTTTATACCTAAATTTCTATTTTCAGTAACATATTCACATATAAAATGGTGCTCAAAGTTCTATATAGTAAGCCGTCATGTGTTCTATAAAAATGTGTAATTTTAGAAATAATAAAGGAAGCATTGGTTAGAACAAGTTAAAAGTTAAGTTCTTAGTGTTCGTCCACCTAACTATTAATGAAGAATGCTTTTTTTTCCCCAATGTTTAGATAAATTATTTTCTATTCCATCAAAATTGTTTGAAAATCGTACTGCCATTCCTCAAGTTGTATAAATACCGTATTTTCGTTTCTCATGTAGGCACTAATTTTTAGTTAATATGATTATTAATATCACGTAAATGACACATATCATCGTTAATGTGTAGGAAATTGAACTAATTAACATTTACCAAAAAAAAATATACATGTGCTACTTAATTACCATGAATTGTGGGCATAAAATGAATTATCTAATACCAAATAATGTGAATGTAAAAAAAAAAAATCAAGAATTGCATTTCCTAGTCAATCTCAACAAACTAAAAACGATAATCAGCTCTCTAAGTAAAATAAAGACAATGCACTTGCATTTGCGAGGGCCGCAATGCTAGTTGTACAAATTAGAAGAAAAAACGTGCTCCATTTATCTACTAGTGTAGGCCTCCAACAAATCGAGACATGAACAAAGCCGGCCAGTCGATCTCTATGGGAACAACATTCGAATCCATTATGCCGAGTTGATCCGATAATTCCTCTATTTCTCCCGTTTCAAGATAAACAATGTAGTAGCAAAGGCTCGAGTCCATGATGAGCAGTGTGCCACTCTTTTCGCCCGACCGCAATTCGACCACCCTATCGATACGCTTATTCCCGTGTTGTTGGAGCTGCACCACCGTGTTGCGGTACGGGTGTGTCCTTCCTATCCATGTCCAGGTCTCTAGCCGGAGTTCTTCTCCTTCCGTGTACATACAATATAACGAGAGTGCTCCATTGATCATTGCCATGTGATAAATCTTGGGGGTGGATTGGATGTCAGGGAAAACATGCTCCACCAAGGACACACCACCATCCTCAGCTGGGCTCGTATCAGCGGTGACCGGTGAGAATGTTTGCCGGGAAATCTGACCACCAGTGAGAACAGAGCCAGTGCACCATGCCACGGCCGCACACAACGCCATCAAGCTGCACGGAGGGCATGGGCCGGTGGCCTGCGGAAATCTTTGGAGGGGTGGCCCAGCCCGGCTCGGCGGACGAGAACACGTGCAGGTTATACTCCACGTCACCAAAGAAGTCCTGGCGAACGACGATGGCCAGCACCTTGAAAAATGTCGTGTAGGCTGGCGCCGGCGACCGTGGCGTTTCTCCGTCCATGCCGGTTAGGATGGAGTAACTTGTGGGCTTCAACTCCGGATCATACTGCAGCGGAGGAAGCACGTCGCATGTGCCGGCCAGCAGGTCGCACACGGCCAGGCGAAGAGGCACACCGGAGTGGAACACCGGATCAAGGCACACCAGGAGAAGGCCGTGGCGCGCCAGCAGCGGCAGCGAGCCGTGCAGGAGGCCTGCTGACGCCGACGATAAGCGGAGGCCATCGCCGAGCACCGAGTGTGGCCCTGGGATGAAGACCAACGGCGAGTTGAGGTCCACGACGTCTTGCTCGCTTCCTGGATGCCGCCGCCGCATGCGCATGGTGACGAAGCCGACGAGGAAGGATAGGTGGCATGAGTGATCCGGCCAGCGGCGGTTTAGGAAGGAGCGGTCGGCGATCAGTCCGGCCCAGCGCTTGCACGCCAGGCCGCAGCGGAAGAGCGCGGCGACGTCCGCAACGCGCGCGAGGATCTCGAGGACAAGGTCGTCCGGGAGAGCCGCCGCCGTCTCTTCCATCTTGCAATGCAGCGAGATCGAGGTATCACCTACCCTACCGACGTAGGTAGCCCGTGTAGATAACATCCCGGAGGTGTCCGATCGATGTACGTATCGGCCGACCGACGACCCGGACTCATCTGGAGAGTTTGAGATTGGAATTAACAACACGAGTTTCATGATCCATATACAAAGCGGGATATACCTAAACTAGCATAATACCCGTGTGTTGCAACAGGTAAATTAACATCTAAAAAATAAAAAAAATAAAAAAATCATGTCTGGTTTTCCTTTTTCGGAAAAATCATTTTTGAAGGTAAAATGTTACCACGTTGTTCTTTGGTTTTCTGATTCTGAGAAGCATGCATTTTCTTAAAAAAAATATAGAAGAAGTGGACATGAAAACCTAGATTTTGATGTCAGCTCTATGGCATGAAATGATTTTAAGCTAAGTTAACATACACACTTTTCATGTGGCCACAGATTTTTAAAACCTTTACCACAAAAATTAAGAAGATGGTTATAACCTACTTCCGACTGCAAATCTTAACCGGATTAAGCATAGTTCAAAAGGCATGCAAGCTAACTCTAACGTGAGCTCCTAATATACTACTTTGACTCTAATCACCCATGTAGCAAAGTAGCTCTAACACGTATTGGTATGGACCGTGCTGGGCGTCCTGGGGGGCTCCAAAATTTCCAGCCTCCGCGTTCTCGTGCTGACACGTATCTCTTCCCCCCCCCCCCCCCCCCCTCCTCCAAAAAAAAAACGCTTTTGCTCCGGTAGTAAAACAAATATCCGCTTTTGCTCTTATGTAGCAAAAAAAAGTTTCGTCACAGAAAACTGAAAAAAGACAAAACTCGCCGGAGACCCGTAGCAAAAAAAATTGCCCTATTAGCAAAAAGTCGATTTTCGTCGAAGACATTGCCGGGGGACTCTCGCTCGCCGGAGAATCTCATAGCAAAAAATGTATACTGTTATAATAAAAATTTACAGTTATTGCAGCCAAAATGTATTCTAAAATAGCAAAAATCCGACCTCGTTGGGATATCACTGGAATCTCTAATAGCAAAAAGTTTGTTAAAAAAAAGCAAAAAAATACAAAAATGTAGCAAAAATTTCGTGGTAGGGGAGTCATCGCGACGGCAGCGGTATCGGGGCGCCATGGCCTCCATCTCCTACGTGTGTGATAGCAAGCATCGCCGTCCATCTTTTATAGCACTGCTGCCCATCTCTTGTAGCATCGCCGAACGCCGCTCATAGAAACGCCGGCTTGCAGTCATAGCACCAGAGGACGATCAAGTTGTGTTGTTTCTTTTGTCTCATATATCACCAACATCAAATTCGGACTTACTGACTTAGTGTATTTGTCAATAAACATTTTTTTCTAAACTATATGTAAAAGAGCAAACTTCGTAGATACAATCGATTTGGATCGTCAAACTGCCAAATCAAACGGACCACATTGCTCCAAGATTGAGCTCAACAGACACATGGAGAAATTACATGCATGCCACTGCCAAGTCGGAAAAATAGAAAACAATTCCTTTTGTTCTATGTAAAAGAAACACAAACAAAATCGCTAATCCACCCAACATGTTTCCCACAAGTCTGAGATGGACAAGCGAGGACGGCGTATGGGACGAGCAGAGGAGGCGTCGTGACCGTCGCAGCGCTCCTGTCGCTGCGGCTCTACCTATCTCTCATACCTAACGTTACCATCCATTGCCCGTTGCAGCCCTCTTGCCGCCGACCTACAGAAGCCGCAGCCTTATCGCCGAGCCCGCCGCCATTCCGCACGAGGTCCACACCCTGCACACGTGCAACTCGTCCTCCGTTGTTGCCCCGCCTATGCTTTAAGACCAGCTCCTCCCGCGAACTCGTTCTTCTCCCGCTGCCAGTCACTGACGATATCAGATCATCAGCCTTCATCTGCTCCTCCGGCACACACCCCAACTCCTCCATCTTGATTGCTGGTGTTGCGGCAAAAATCATCCTGCTGCTCTACCATGAGGCTCAAACATCTGTGCCCAGTAACTTCCGCAATCTTGTTGCGACCGTCGTCGCTCCTGAATAGAAGTGAGGGAACTGCCGCAATCTTGCCTCTGCCTTTTTTAGGCACATATGTACCAAGACGATTTTTCTTTATGCAAACTAGGACAAGAGCAAACCAGGCAACATGAACTGCATGGTTGTTGCCTTCTCCCACTCGCCGTCGCAGCTTCTCCAAGCTTCTCTATTTTTTTTCTGAATTATTCTCTTGTCTTCTAACACTAGTGGAAAACCCCACATCCTTCCGGTTGGATTGTACTGGTTTGGTGACGAACCGGTACCAATTGGGGGATTGGTACCGGTTCGATCGTGCACGGCGTCGACCGTGCCTTGTACCGGTTTGAATCTAACCTCTGCTCCCGATTCGTGATACCAACCGGGACCAAAGGGTAGCTGCAGAGATAGGGCCATCACGAGCAGGCCTTGGTCCCTGTTCGTTATATACAAACCGGGACCAGAGGCTCTCCATCCCTATAACACCACCCGAGCCCCATTCTTCCATTCTCCAACACATTTCTAATATTTCCCTCTTCTAACAAACTCTAACAAATCAGTATTTTTCTCCACCATTTTATCAAGATCGGCGGCACCTATCCATCCAAGGGTTAGCAACATCATCATTTCTTCCGTCGTTCCTACTTTAACTAATTTCTACAAAGTTGAACTTATTTCATTTTTTTAGTGCTAGCAAGGTGTTTGACGAAATGTCTAAGTTAAAGATTTTATTTATTTTATATGAAATTTGAGCTCAAATTATAATATGATTTGTTGGTTTTAGTATCGTTCCCGTCCTCACTTTCGTCGATCACCAGGGCCGTCCCCTAGCCGGCACCATCTTGGTGAGCCACTTGTTTTTTTATAAAAAAACTTAGTTTTATTTATAGATGCATAGTTATTAATTTATAATTTTCTTACCTGTATGATAGTTTTTTATATGTACAGTTCCATGGTTTTGATATCCGTCCCCATCGGCCCTCGTCCTGTCTATGATTCGGATGTGGTATACTTTTACAACTATTTGTTTCATTTCGTTTGATGACAATTATGCCGACCAACGTGACATAGACATTTTATCAAGGAGGTAGTTGAACCGGAAATTCCAACCGACCCTCTTGTCGAGATGTTAAATTTGTTCGAGAAATAAAATTAATGATTTGAAAGAAAAATTAAAAATAAGTGAAGATCTTCGTCTGCAATGCCTAGAAGAGAATATTAAAATGAACTTGAAGCTCACCGACGTCGTCGATGATCACCAGATCAAGATGGATGCAATGCGCTTGAAGATTAAAAAGATTAGAAAATATGCTATTAATCAAGATGCTTGGTATCATTATGTTTTTGGTTCCGTAGTTATGTTAGTTGTGATTTTCATCGCATTTTTTGTTGGATTTAATTTTTTTTAGATAGTTGTATGTTAGTTTCAGTGTATATTTTATGAGAACTATGTATTACATTTGGTCAGTACTCTACTTTGCTTTTAATGTGATGAACTGGTATATTAATTAATTTGGTCAGTCATCTATTCATGATGTAGTGTAATTAATGGTTTTTTATATACTTATATAATGGATATGAACCGTCAATGGATGTACGGTGACCGACGTGGTTCTGACTTTATTACTGGAATGAATAATTTTCTCCAGGTGGCTGACGCAAGCAAGCGGTCGAATGGTTTCATGTGTTCTCCATGTAGTGTCTGTAAGAATACAATGGATTACTCTAACTCAAAAACCATTCACGTCCACCTGATTGAGAAAGGTTTCATGCCCGACTATAATTATTGGACAAAGCACGAAGAAAGAGGGGTTATAATGGAAGACAACGAAGAAAAATAGGATAATGACAACTAGCCTATGTTCACTGAACACGGTAGCACTACAACAATGGGGGAAGACGAAGATGAAGGAGAGCCCTTTTTTTATGCGCCCATCGATGACGATCTTCGTTGGGAAATTGTTGATGGGAAGAAGAATGTTAGAGGATCACAACAAATGGTTGTACACAAATTGCGAAGATGGTCAGAAATAGCTGGGTACTACACTAGAATTGCTGAAATGGAAGACAGAGAATGGTACTTCTGACAAGGGATTTGGAAAGTTGTTGAACATAATAAAGAAAATGCTTGCAGGGGATAACGTATTTCCCACTAGTACGTACGATGCAAAGAAGGTTGCCTGCCCTCTAGGATTAGAGGTGCAGAATATACATGCATGCATCAATGACTGCATCCTCTATCGTGGTGAGAAGTACTAGAATTTGAATGTGTTCCCGGTATGCGATGCATTGCGGTATAAGATAAGGCGAGATGAACCTAGTGATGTTGAGGGCGAGCCGCAGCCCAGGAAGAGGGTTCCTGCCAAGGTGATATGGTATGCTCCTATAATACCACCGTTGAAATGTTTGTTTCAAAACAAAGAGCTTGCCAAGTTGTTGCGATGGCACAATGAAGATCTTAAGAAAGACGTGATGCTGAGACACCCCGCTGACGGGTCGTAGTGGAGAAAAGTCGACAGAGAGTTCAAGACATATTCAGTTGACGCAAGGAACTTAAGATTTGGTCTAAGCACAAATGGCTTTAATCCTTTCGGGGAGTAGAGCTCCAGTCATAGCACCTGGCCAGTGACTCTATGTATCTATAACCTTCCTCCTTGGTTGTGCATGACGCCGAAGTTCATTATGATGTTAGTGCTCATCCAAGGCCCGAGGCAACACGGCAACGATATTTATGTGTACTTGAGGCCATTGGTTGAAGAACTTCTACAGTTGTGGCGTGAAGAAGGTGTACCTGTGTGGGATAAGCACGAACGAAAGGAATTTAACCTCCGAGTGTTGTTGTTCGTAACCATCAATGATTGGCCCGCTCTTAGTAACATTTTAGAAAAATCAAACAAGGGATACAACGTATGCACACACTGTTTAGGTGAGACTGCCAGTATATATTTGGGAAACAAGAATGTGTACCTGGGGCATCGTCGATTTCTTCCAAAACAACATCCTGTCAGAAAGAAAGGAGGCAAGCATTTCCGAGGTGAGGCAGATAACCGGCCGAATCCTACCATCCCTACTAGGGATGTTATACATGATATGGTCAAGTATTTAAAAGTGATCTTTGGAAAGGGTCTTGGCGGACAATCTGTTCCGCTTGACGATGACGGACGCGTACCCATGTGGAAGAAGATGTCTATATTTTGGTAGCTACCCTATTGGAAACTCCTAGAGGTTCACTCTGCAATCGACGTGATGCACGTGATGAAAAATCTTTGCGTGAACCTGCTAAACTTCTTGGGCATTTATGGGAAGATAAAAGATACACCGGATGCACGGCTAGACCAGCAACATATGCACGAAGGAGACAACCTGAATCCAGAGAAGTATCAAGGTCCTGCAGTTACGCTCTTACCAAAGAAGAGAATGAGACCAAGGTCCCGTCTGGATTCTCGTCGAATATAAAGGGAATAATAAACATGGCACAATGAAGATCTTAAGAAAGACGTGATGCTGAGACACCCCGCTGACGGGTCGTAGTGGAGGAAAGTCGACAGAGAGTTCAAGACATATTCAGTTGACGCAAGGAACTTAAGATTTGGTCTAAGCACAAATGGCTTTAATCCTTTCGGGGAGTAGAGCTCCAGTCATAGCACCTGGCCAGTGACTCTATGTATCTATAACCTTCCTCCTTGGTTGTGCATGACGCCGAAGTTCATTATGATGTTAGTGCTCATCCAAGGCCCGAGGCAACACGGCAACGATATTTATGTGTACTTGAGGCCATTGGTTGAAGAACTTCTACAGTTGTGGCGTGAAGAAGGTGTACCTGTGTGGGATAAGCACGAACGAAAGGAATTTAACCTCCGAGTGTTGTTGTTCGTAACCATCAATGATTGGCCCGCTCTTAGTAACAATTTATAAAAATCAAACAAGGGATACAACGTATGCACACACTGTTTAGGTGAGACTGCCAGTATATATTTGGGAAACAAGAATGTGTACCTGGGGCATCGTCGATTTCTTCCAAAACAACATCCTGTCAGAAAGAAAGGAGGCAAGCATTTCCGAGGTGAGGCAGATAACCGGCCGAATCCTACCATCCCTACTAGGGATGTTATACATGATATGGTCAAGTATTTAAAAGTGATCTTTGGAAAGGGTCTTGGCGGACAATCTGTTCCGCTTGACGATGACGGACGCGTACCCATGTGGAAGAAGATGTCTATATTTTGGTAGCTACCCTATTGGAAACTCCTAGAGGTTCACTCTGCAATCGACGTGATGCACGTGATGAAAAATCTTTGCGTGAACCTGCTAAACTTCTTGGGCATTTATGGGAAGATAAAAGATACACCGGATGCACGGCTAGACCAGCAACATATGCACGAAGGAGACAACCTGAATCCAGAGAAGTATCAAGGTCCTGCAGTTACGCTCTTACCAAAGAAGAGAATGAGACCAAGGTCCCGTCTGGATTCTCGTCGAATATAAAGGGAATAATAAACGTGACAGAGAAAAAGTTTCAAAACCTAAAGTCTCATGACTACCACGTGATTATGACACAATTTTTCCGGTCGTATTGAGGGTGCTTCTGCCGGAAAATGTCCGAGTACCCATTGTGAAGCTATGTGCATTCCTCAATGCAATTTCTCAGAAGGTGATCAATCCACTAACTCCACCAAACTTACAGAAGGATGTGGTGCAATGCCTTATCAGCTTCGAGTTGGTGTTCCCACTATCCTTCAATATTATGACGCACCTCATAGTTCACCTAGTCGAAGAGATTCGCATTCCCGGTCCAGTAATTCTACACAACATGTTCCCCTTTGACAGATTCACGGGAGTCTTAAAAAAATACGTTCAAAACTGTGCTAGGCCAGAAGGAAGCATCTCCAAGGGCTATGGAACAGAGGAGGTCATTGAGATTTGTGTCTTCTTTATTCCTGACCTTAAGTCGATCGGTGTTCCTGAATCACGCTATGAGGGGAGACTGCTTGGAAAAGGCACGATAGGAAAGAAAGCAAAAATATGAATGGACGGACATTCTTTCACTCAAGCACACTACACTGTTCTACATAATTCCTGCTTGGTTGCTCCGTATATAGTGGAACACAAGAGTATTTTACGCTCGAAATACCCGGAGCAAAATGAGGATTGGATTGACGAAGAAGACATGAAAACTTTCGGAGGTTGGTTGCAAACACGTCTCATTAATAAAACCACTGTTGAAGAACAACTATACTTGTTGGCCAAGCAACCATCTGCGACTATTTTGACTTTTCAAGGGTACGGGATAAATGGCAATACATTTTACACGGCCGACCAAGATAAAAGGAGCATCAACCAAAACAGTCGTGTCCGCATTTATGCAAGAAACAACAATGGGCAAAAGGACACATAATATGGTTAAATAGATGAGATATGAGAACTTGACTATGGACCTTATTTTAAGGTCCCTTTGTTCCGGTGCAAATGGTGCAACCTGAAAGTCAGGGTACAGGTAGCCCCGCAGTATAGAATGACTACAGTGGATTTTAATAATCTAGGGTACGACACCGAACCTTTCGTCCTAGCCAGTGATGTGGCTTAGGTTTTCTATGTGAAGGACATGTCTACCAAACCGAAAAAAAGAAAAAAAAGGCAAGAGGACACATCATACGATGAGCGAAAGCGCCACATAGTTCTTTCAGGAAAATAAATATCGTGGGGGTGGAGGACAAGACAAACATGTCACAAGATTATAGTAAGTTTTCTGAAATTGCACCCTTCAAGGTGAAAACTGACCCCAAGCACCGTGTTAAATAATGAAGATTGTCCATGGTTGCGTCGGAATCAGAAGAAAGACAAATAAACGAATAAAGTTCAGAAGACTAGATAGGCATGTTGTTGGTGATGTGTAATAATGTATTAAACATTTTAATTATGTAACTGTATTCTGAAGTTTAGTATGTTTTGTGGTTAGTAGGACATACATAATGACACTATGAGAAGGTCTTACATCATTTTCAATTTTTTAGAATTTTCTATGTCGATTTCAAACTAAAGTCCACAGGCTGGCATGAACATTCAAACAAACATAGTAAAATTTGAAAATAAGTAAGACAAAAAGATTGTACATGTAAAGGGATTACGTTTCATATAAATTTTATCAAATTTGAACACAAATAGAAAACATACGTAAACCTATTAAGAAAGTAGAAAAAGACATAGAATTTTAAAAAACAACAGCTTTGGTCCCGGCTCTAGCCACCAAACCGAGACCTAAGGTCCTCTCCTCTGCGCGCGCGAACAGAGAGACCTTTGGTACCGGTTCTGACCACCAACCGGGGATTAAAGGTCCTTTTGGTACTGGTTGGTGGCTAGAGTCGGGACTAAAGGTCAAATTTGCGTTGGACTTAGCCGATTTTGGCGAAAAAATTCTCATCCGACCGCATTCGAAGACGACGCGCCTCCGGGCTTCCTAACGACGCCGAGACGCCGACGTACTGCCCCGCGTCCTGTTCGATCTCCCAGGCGCAGCGACCCTGCTCCGTCTCCCCGGCCGTTCACCCAGGCCTCCCCACCGTCAAAGCGCCGCCACCATGCCACCACCTCGCCACCAGGCCGCAACCTCGCCAACGCACCTCCCCGAGCACCTGCGCTACCACCAAAGGATTGTTCTTTTCTTCCCACTCCTGCCCTCCTCTCTCGCTCGTCCCCTCACGAGATGTTAACAACTGGACGAATGAGATGGAACAACGGTGGGCACCGGCGGTGGAACCGCGGGGACATATATTGATTGGGAGCCTAAAGTACGTTACATATTAAGGGGGCCTAGGGCCATTACGTAGGGGGCACGGTGGTGGGGGACACGGAGGCGGCGCCGGAGGCCTATTCATCATTGGAGAGGACGTGGTACTCCGACGCCTTCCAGAGAAAGGTCGGCGGCAGCTGGCTCTGCGGCTGCTCCTGCACCAGAAGGTGCTGCTCGTGCTCCTCCGGTGACAGGGCAGCTAAATGCCGCCAGTCCAGCACCATGACTGGCCGACGGAGCCGCGCGGCAGTGGATATGGCGGTGGCATCAGATCCTCCGCGGCCACCAGCTCGTGGTTCATCTGCTGCCACCATGACCATGGAGGCGGTGGTGGCGGCAGGGCGGCAACCATCACGGCCTCCCAATGCTTGATCTCTTCCTCGACGAGGGAGCGCTGGGACAACTTGTAGGCCTCCTGCATCGCCGGGTCTTCGTCGCCGTGGTCCTCCTCGTCGAACCACAACTCTGACTCCTAGCCGAGCAGCGGTACGGGGTACGTCGTGGGCTGCTATGGCGGTTTTGGGGAGGGCACGAAGAAGGCACGGCGGCGGTCTTCGTCCTCCTCCGTGAACTACCGATCCCACTGGGGGGGGTTTGGCACGTAGGCGCGGTCATCGAGGATGTCCGCAGGGAGGAGGCGGCGGCGCTCGATCTCGTCCGCCCTTTCCCGGCCACCGGCCTGAATCGGTGGCACCAGGATCCGCTGCAGATTTAGATGCCAGTGTTCCAATGCCAGCAGCACTCGGCGACACGGACGTAGCGGCGCATACTCTTCTTCTTCGGACTCGCCTCCGGTGCAACGAAACGGCGCGCTGGCGCCGCTGCCCAGACAACCCGCACACCCCGCAGCGCGTTGCTGAATGCCCCCGGCGGTGGCGGAGGAGGAGGAAGGGAGATGGTGCGCAATGGAGCGGTGCGCCGGACAGAGGAGCTGCCGGACTCTGACTGGTTCTTCGGGGTCTTGAACCACTAAGACATAGCTCCGGAGAGGGCTGGTTTGGCGAGGGTGGCGAGGGCTAGTTCGGCGAGTGCAGAGAGGCTAGGGCTAGGAGAGGGATCCAGTGTGTAGATTGAGGTCGCACGGCCACGGTCCTTTTTTAAAGGACCCAGCCCCAGCCGGGGGCCATGAAACTGAGGAGGCCAAGCGGCTGAGAAACCAAGGAGGCCAAGCGGCCGTGAAACCAAGGAGGCCATGCGGCCGTGTGAGGAAGACGAGGGGGGCGGTGGGTGGGCCAGGCCGCTTTGACCGGGGCGGTAGCTCGCTGCAGGGCGGCCACGCGGCATTGAGCTGGGCGGTTGCTCGCTGCAAGGCGGCCACGCGGTTGCTCGCTGCAGGTGGGCCAACTTTGGCCACGTTCGTGGCCAGTTAGAAGGACACGGTCGTATAGTGTGCACGACTTGTGAGGTGGGGCAGTGGGTCACTGGCAGGTGGGCCTGCATTGATCACCTGATCGTGGTCGGTGGGTTGACAACCCAATGCTGGCCCTAATTTGGGCTAGCAGGTAGGACCCAATGTTGGCCCAAATTTGGGCTGTATTTTTTTGGAAACATTTGAAGAATGATATTTTCTTTAACATGTTGAAAATAGAGGACAACAGTGTGGAAATTTATTTATTATTTAAATTGGTAAGTAATTGTTTTGTAGGGACATGAGCCATATGGACGACCTCCTCTTCATCCGAGACAATGAGAAAGAAGACGTGCTGCAACAAATGATATATGAGAAAGCCCGTGGACTAGCACCAGAATGAGATGACGATGACCGTGGACTAGCACCAAAAGAAGATGATGATGCATGTGGATTAGCACCAGAAGGAGTTGACGATGCCTGTGGACCAGCTTCCGAAGGAGAAGACGATGATTTTAACTCACAATTTGAGAATAACTCCGGTAAAGGACTTATGTCCAAAGAAAGAATATCCAGCGAAGTGGCCTTAACAAACTCTGGCGAGGTGTATTTAATTATATATTAAGGCTGCGTTGATCAGTAGATGCATTTTATTTCTGGTTGCGTATTCACTTATTAACGAATCATTTTTTTTCTTTTAGCCATCTGCATCATCGAGCAAATCTGCTAAAAGGCCAGGTCCTCGAGGCCCGATGGGAAGGATGTCAGGTGAGGTTAGTTTTCCCATCACCAGAGTTTAGGATGATGGCCAACCGCTAGAACCCAAAGGGAACGTCCGTAAATTTACAAGTCAAGCTGGAGTTATTAAGGGATATGGTACCGGTCAACATTGCAGAATGGCATAAGCCGAAGACACAGGGGGATGAAGCTAGTTATGTCAATGGAACTACAAGAAAGTTGCTTTGGGAAACTCTTATGATATGCTTCAACCTACCGGAAGACCTCACGGATGACAAGAATGAGAAACTGAAGGAATGGACTCTTAAAAAGATGGCCATAGCATTCTAGTCTTGGAGAAAAACTTATGGAGATTATATTCAGCTAAAGATCTAGACTTCACTGGAAGACTAGAGAAGATAAAAGATCACTGGTCCGCATTTAAGACGTATAATACATCATCTACCTCTATGTCCCGATCAAAAACGGATAAGGACAATGCTGAAAAGAACATATATTACCATAGGTTGGGGTTAGGTTGATGCAGCCCACCCAATTCCACCAAGTGCACCAATAACAAGATTACGAGCAAAGGCCATACATGACAAGGTGAACTCACTCCTCTTGCTTCATGCTTTCGGTGACTTGGCGAATGGTGCGCTACCTCATGGAAATGCCCTTTGTGTGCTCAGGTTTAACCCCACCATGGACCCCCAAGACAATGCTCAAGAAGTTGCCCAAGAAGCCATAGAAGATGACCGAGAAGAACCAGTGCAAGACGACGAAGGCAAGAAGTGGTGGT
Organism: Alopecurus myosuroides; assembly: GCA_028641055.1. Classification (NCBI taxonomy): domain Eukaryota; kingdom Viridiplantae; phylum Streptophyta; class Magnoliopsida; order Poales; family Poaceae; genus Alopecurus; species Alopecurus myosuroides. Next base: position 54,618,587 of record CM054058.1, read on the forward strand.
GGAGCCTCCGGTGAAAGCACCGGAGCTTCCTCCCTGTTCCAGGCAGCCGACCTTCCGGTGCCGCCTCCGCCCAAATGGCTTTCGGTGTGCGCACAACGAAGCTACCACCGGTACCTGCACCGGAGCCTCTGGTGCTCAATACCAGGGGGCGGAGCCTCCGGCGCTACCTTCGCCAAAACCCCTTCTGTGTGCGCACGGCGGAGCTCCACCGGAACCTCCGGCTGAACCACCAGTACCTCCGATGAAAACACCGGAGCCTTCGTTCCTGTGCGGCCTGCGTGCCAACTTTCGGTCCTTTGACCCTTGTGACTCCTACTCCCACCTACCCCCTTGGCACTAGGCTATAAATAGACCCCCAATCTCAGATCTAGGGTAGAGATGAAATTAGAACTTTGAGCATTTCTCTTGTATCCCTCTTGTGAGGCTACTCCTATGGTTTGTACCTAGGAGCGTATCAAGGCTACTCCTACGATATTCATCTAGGATCATATCATGATTCATTCAACTACCTATCCTCTCCACTTGGGATTCGGCTACGAGTTGTCCAATCTTCGTCAACTAACCCTTGAGGTTCTATTGGTGTGGTGGACCGGCCACGGGTGTGAAGCGGTTTCCGTTAAGGTGAGTTCAGTTGGATCGATCGTCCCGTAGGCGGCCCTCGGGGTTTAGTTGACGGGAGATTTGGGATTTTTTGGTTCTTGCCAGTTATCTCCTCTCGATTCCCCATGTTTCCCCCTTGCTTTCACTCGATTCCCCCTTGTTCCCCTATCGTGTTCATCGTGTTCTTCGTTCGTTCTTCGTGTTCTTCGTCGATTCGGGAAGATCGGGCCGACTAGGAGCTAACCCCTCCGCATCACGTAGGTTGGGGTTAGGTGGGTACAAGACTGCCATTCCTAAGTGGGAAGCATTTGAAGATGGCCTGATGGATGCAGGGATCATGCCACATACATGGGACTGGCCCGAACGGTCCAAGTTCTGGTTGCTCGCGCATGGGGGAGGGTTGGACCGAAAGACAGGGCAGATTGCTGCACAGGGAAAATGGAAGGATAAAATTGAGATTATTTCTGCGGATCTAGTAGATGCAATACAAAAGTTAGAAAAGGATTGTACATTCCCGATAGAGAGAAAGACGAGATGTCACTTGCCCTCGGGAATCCTGAACACATTGGACGAGTCCGAGGCTTCGGAGGAGGTGTCAACATGAATAAAGCGTGGCCAGAGTGCGCTGACACTTATAGAAGCCGTTCGAGAAAGAGGAAGCAGGAGGTAGACCGGTTATCGACATTGGAAAACCAGGTGTAGCAGGTGAAGCAGAAACTAGACTCAATTAGTCAGAACAAGACACCTGAGAAGCAAATAGATCCTTAAGCCGATGCCGCCCCATCTCAGCGAAGAAGCAGCACGGGTTCCACGCATCTTTCAGGATGTGCAGGTAGCTACCCTGTGGATTATATCACGGGGAAGACAGATTCCGAGTTACATGTGACAACGAAGAACATATCCGTTAAGGTGGCGGTCGGCTATTTTTACCCAACTGAAGAGGGAGCAACGTACCATCATGAGTCCATTCCAGCTGGCTATGCTCGTGTCGAGGTGGATGACATTGTGAAGCAATTTGAAACAATGGAGCTGGATCATCCTGGAAGTGACAATGCGAAGACACTGCTCGATGTCAACCGCGGTATCGCCCTATGGAAGAAGAAATACATCGTCTTACCAGACCCCTTGTCAAGGCCACCGACTCGTCCTTGTAGCAGTCCACCTCAACACAAAGGCGATCGACTCGTCCTTGTAGCAGTCCACCTCAGCAGCAAAGGCCATCGACTCCTCCTCGTAGAAGTCCACCTCGGCAGCAAAGTCCACACCTACCCGAGAGGGACCCCAGTGCGAGTCCACCATCTCAATATCCGCCACGTGAAAAAACTTATAAAGGAGACAACACCGCCACCTATTCAGAAGTTATGTTGTGAAAAACCGGCGCCATTGTTGACTGTGCCAGTGAGTAAAAGGGAAACAAGTTCCTCAGCTTGGGGAACAACCTGGTCAATCGATCCCCACGCTCAAGGTGTTTGACGACAGTGCCGTTCAAAGTTCTCAATAACACATAGGTTCGACAACCGATTCCCCCATCACTGAAGTAGCATATAAATATGTTCCCGGGGAGAATTTGGTCGAGAATGTCAGCTCCCTACCACCAAAAAATGCGTACTTTGCATTGCTGGTACAAGAATACCACAAAGACAGGGATCCAGAGTTTGATGGTGGGAGTTAAAGAAGATCACTACTTCCAAGAATACGTTGTGAACGTTGACTTCACCGAACTTTTCCAGTTATACAATCAAAGGGCCCTTGAGAAATCTATCCTCAGTTGTTATTGTCTGTAAGTGATTTATTTATGTAATTTGAAAAGTCTTTAGCTTTGTTCGTTCATTGTTCGCAATTATCCTCAATTTAATCTTTTCATATGCTATATCATGCAGATTGAAGAAGATCTAATGCAAAAGGGATGGAATCACGGACATTGGGTTCATTGACCCGGATAAAATTCATCAAGTCACCATAGAAGATCCCATTCAAAATGATACACCGGCCACTTTGCTAAGGTTTTTGAAGCGACAACGTGACAAAAAAGAAATACTTTGGACCTACTACTTCAAGTGAGTGTTCCTTTCTTATAACACATTCTATTTTGCTCAACAGATGTTAAAACTTTAATTGATGAGTTATATCTATGACACTGCATATTTAAACATGCGAAGTTACCACTTTATTCTCATCGTCATTTATATTCATGCTGGAGAAGTTGAAGTCTTTGACCAAGCACACATGGAGCCTACAACGTTCATGCCCTGTTTTGATACGTTCAAAATGTAAGTTCAATTCTTATCACCTCTTTCGTTCATTCCCTAATTAATACCAACTAATTATTAACTCTTTTGTTAATTTTCTTTGTCGGGCAGCATCTGGCAACATTTCATGAATGAAGATCCGACCGGTGGATGGAAATCGAATCTGAATTGGCGTTCAAAAGTATGTAGTACTACCTAGGTCCACACACCTTTATAATACTTGATTATTCGTTGATTGCATTGTATTATGTACAGAAATGCGCACAACAACCAAAGGGGACTGATTTATGTGGATACTACGTTTGCGAGTACATCAACATGAGAATCGACGGGAGAATAAATAATGAAAGAAATAAAGATGTACGTAAACAATATTCATAAATTTATTTTATTACCATCAGTTTTGCTGAATTTCAGTCATATTTCTTTTATTATGAAACAAATAAAGAGGTACTACTATATTCATTTGTATCTCACTCTTTTACAGTTGGCAAGAAAATGGCGCGCGCTCCCAAACCACCACCGCTTCAAAGAAATTGCCGAGGAATTGGCAGGATTTTTCCTTCGGGAGGTCATACATGATTCCTGAGAGTACCACAATGTCTAAACTATATCAATACTATGACTCAATGTAATAGTGATCCATATGTCCGGAGAGTACCACAATGTGTAAACTATATCAATACCATGACTCAATGTAATAGTGATCCAAATGTAATCAATAACATTTACATGTGTTATATATATGCATGAAGTTGATATGCATCAACTTGATCTTCGTATAGCTTTTTATATATGCTTAAACGATTTTCTGGCGCATAAACGCGATCCTCGTACGTGTAAACGGTCCCATACGCCTAAAACCCTCCTAAACCCTGGAAAAACAATCCAAATGGGGGAAAAATACAATCCAAAGGTCTCCAGCCCTGCGGGCTCCTCCGCGGCCACGTGCATTCGCCTATTATACCGTTTTGTAAGGCACCGGTACCAAGGGGGGAACATTACTCCCGAATAATTGGTACCGGTTATCTAATCGGTACCAATTGCCCTCTGGAACCAGTAACAGTGTCCCGTTTTCCACTAGTGTAATAGGAATTAGGCGATCGAAGAAAAGCCTTGCCAAACTTTACTAGATATATATATATCAATAATCGGTGTATTTACTACTAGGGAAATGGTTATTGCAGAATATTATACCGCATGCGAACAGAGAAGGCCGTGCGCCCGCGCTAAGTAGCGCCGGCGAATAAGCCACGCGTGCCCCTAAGCTAAAAAAAGCTACCCCGGGCGAACAAGGATTTGGTACGCCAGCGATAAAGGTGGCAGGGCACCCCCCCCCCACGCACGTTGCTTGTACCGCAGGCGAATGTGCAGAATATTTGCATGCGCTGTTGTAACTTAGCGCTGGAGAACATGTTATTTTCATAAACGTATCCTTAATTTCTGATGGCCCCTGACACATCATAAACATATCCTTAATTTCTGAGGTTCCGTAGTATTTTCATGGTATTTGCTTCAGGTTTGATATACACTTTATGTCATTTTTATCGATTTCGGGGACTAAACTATTGACAAGATGCCACGGAGCCAGTTTCCTCTTTTCTGCTGTTTTTATTTTCGGAAAAGTTGTTCTCGAAATATTCTCGAAATTGGAAAATTCGAAACCCAGAAGTCTTAGAATTTCCGAAGGTTCCACGGAGTCCCTAATAGGCCCGGAGAGGGGCCACATGGGGACCACACCATAGGGCGGCGCGCTCCCTGGCCGCGCCTGGGAGTGGTGTCCGTTCCTCGGGCATCCACCTCCATCTCCCTTTCACATATTTATTCCCCCGATACGTCAACCCTAAATATATACCACTTCTTCCCGAGAAACACCCGAGACCGCCGTAATCGTCAACCCGAGATCGGGAGGGTTTTGGAGCTCTCCCCGGCACCTTGCTGGGAGGGAAATTCATCACCGGAGGGATCTACACCACCATGCCCGCCTCAGAAGTGATGAGTGAGTAGTTCATCCCTGGACTACGTGTCCATAGAAGTAGCTAGATGGTTGTCTTCTCCACTTTATGCCTCATGTTTAGATCTCGTGAGCTGCCTTGCATGATCGAGATCGTCTTATTGTAATGCTACATGTTGTGTTTGTTGGGATCCGATGAGTGTTTAATGTTATGTCTTCTGATTATAAATCTATCATGTTATCTTCATGCATATGTTATTTATGATCTTGCATGCTCTCCGTTGTTAGTAGATGCACTGGCCAAGTAGATGCTACTGACTCCAAAAGGGAGAATTTATGCTCGATAGTGGGTTCATTCCTCATTTGCATCCCGAGTGACAGAAACAAGATGGATGGAGGATGTGTTGTTGCCATTAGGGAGAAAACAACGATGTTTACTTTGTTTACATTACACACTTTGCTTACTGCGATTATCTGTTGCTTGCAACTTAATACCAAACAGTTGTTCAGATGATATTTGGAGGGTGGATTATTAGTCATAGATGTAATTGGATGACGGTCTATGTATTTTGTTGTAATTCCCGCAAGAATCACATAGTAATCTTTATGTCTTGCATATGCACTACGGTGTAGCCTTCATGTCTATCAATTGCCTAGCTGTAATTTGTTCACCACACATGTTATTTATCTTCTACGGAGAGACACCACTAGTGAACTATGGACCCCGGTCCATTTTATCATACTGATAAAACAACAACTGCAATTACTGTTTTCACACTTTTGCTACTGTTTTCTTATTGTTCTCATATTGTTTTCCGCACCATACGTTTAACCTCTTTGTGTTCAGCAAAACCTGTGAAATTGACAATCTCACTGCTTCGTTCCGGAAAAGTTATTTGATTGTGTTGTGTAGGCTCCACCTTGCTGCTGAACCGGTAGTGCGCCCTACCAGCTCAACTGCCTCAACCTTCTGAAGTTACTCCTTCCTCCTACTAGTCGATTCAACCTTGGTTTCTTTGTGAGGGAAAATTGCTGTTGTGCTCATCATACCTTCCTCTTGGGGTCTCCCAACGAGTGCAAGATCTGCACCATCAGCCCCCATAGTGCAGACGCATTTTGCGCTTGCTCGCATGTGGTACTTTGCACTACTCCAGGCGCATCTGTCCACTGTTCGCCTGTGGTAACGTTTGGCCTCAATAAGTGCGTCCAGTCACCCACCACCACCCCCTATCCACACCACTCACTCACCCTCCTCCAAACTCGACCCATTAGTGCTCCAAGCTCATTCCCCCACATCACTCCACCCTTTTTTAGCAAATTTAACCAATCATGTTTGATATATTTTAGCTAGTTACCCTACCCCACTTTCCCTCTTCCATATCTCCACTAGATCTACTAACCGGAGACACTAGATCTCACCACAAATGCACCAATAGCTACTTCTAGATCTATCACTCTCTCATCGGTCATCTCTCCGGTGATCTTTGACGTTGTCATCACGTCTATATATTTTGCATTATGTGTCATCTTAATAGGTGTGTGATATCGGTTGGTGGAGGAGAACTCGATCTATTTTGCATTTTGTTGTGTTTCCATGAGGATGAGTTGCCAATGTTTTGCTGAAATGTTGATTCATTTTCGTTTCGGAAAATTTCTGGCACTCCGCGTTACCTTTTTTAGCAATGGTCATGCCAAAATTTTCCTCGAAAATCGGATCTAATTAATGAAATCTCTCTTGTCTTGCAGGCGACAATGGCCATTGCGATTAGGACAAGCGTGGTGCATATATACGTGCAACGTGCGACGACTGACATGCATCGAAAGAACCGCACCGAGATAGAGTGTCCGTGTCAAAAATGCAAGATAGGGTACTTGTTCAAACCCGCTTCTGGTAATGGGGAGCAACACCTTCTCAGGTATAGTTTCATGGAGGGCCATACTCAGTGGATGGATGATGATGAAGACGATGATAAAGACGAGACCAATGGGGCGCCGACATTTGAAGATGAGGAAGAGTCTTAACTTGGCAATGGAGAGGACGAAGAGGCTGCCAGCGGAGACGACGATGAAGAAGAAGGGATTCATGGTGATCAACAACATGTAGGATACGAGGACATGAACACTCCACTAACTTCAGCCGTGCGGGACCTTCATGTTCAAGAGTTGCTTCTCAAGAACACGTCGACTGACGCTAGATGGAAATCTAAGATCACACAACTAGAGATAGAATCAGCAACTCCGTTGTATGACGCAAGTCGCGGGGCGGAGGAGTACTGCTTGAGAGTATCTCTCGATTTTCTAGAGACAAAGGAAAAACACGGATGTACCGATACAAGCATGGACGATCTTCTGCGATACTTGAAGACGCACTTACCTAAAGGGAACACATGTGCTAGTAATATACAGGAGGCCAAGAAAATCGTGTGTCCCCTCAATTTACCGCACATAAAATACCACGCTTGCATCCGTGACTACATAATTTATCATAACAAGCACGCGGACCAAATCAAATGTCTACTGTGCGGCGCTGATCGTTACAAGAGGGGGACGAAAAAAGCTCCTAGGAAATTTGTGTCGTACTTTCCACTCATTTCCCGTCTGGAGTGATACTTCGTGGACCCCAAGGAGGCAAAGCTCACGGAGTGGCACGCAGAAAGAAAGAAGGCGGTGCTGAGTGATCCGGAACATGTTGAAAAACTAGTGCTGACACAACCTTCGGATGCACGATAGTGGAAAGGATTAGACGCATTTGACGAAGACTTCAGGAACCATTCAAGGAACATCAGGCTTTGTGCGAGCACCGATGTTCTCAATCCGTTTTATAACCAGAGAGAAAACATAGCATCTGGCCCGTGTTTGTATGGATGTACAACCTCCCCCCATGGTTGTGTCTGAAGAGGAAGTACATACACATGAGCATGCTTATTCAAGGGCCAAGCCAGCCAATGAGCGATATCAACCTGTATCTCGAGCTATTGAAGGATGAGCTAGACACGTTGTGGGAGGAAGGGGAGGAAGCATGGGACGCCTTCAAAGTAGAACCTTGTCGTATGAGCGCAGCCCTGATCACGACGGTCCAGGACTATCTCAGATACAGATATATTGCATGCGAGGTGTGCCATGGACACAAGACTTGTGTCAGGTGCATGGAATTGACGCTGATTCTACAGCTAGACAAGGATCTCGGTTCTTCGAAAACCGTCTACACGAGGCATTGAATGTGGCTACAACAGAACCACCCGTTTAGAAAGCATGGAGAGCTATTCAACGGTAAAGATGAGATCGATCTACCTCCACGCAAGAGAAGAGGAGAAGAGATCGATAATCCACTGCAGAATTGCAAAACGTTTCCTCCGCTAGGGATGGTAGAGAAGCGGCAACGAGGAGTGAAGAGAAAGCGAGGAGAGAAAAAGTGTCCTCCGCCGGAAGGACCGCTTGATATGTCGTAAACGTATCGATAATTTCTGATGTTCCATGTTGTTTTCATGTTATCTGTTACATGTTTCCTATGCACTTTATATCATTTTTATCGATTTTCTGGGACTAACCTATTGACAAGCTGCCATAGAGCCTGTTCCTGTTTTCTGTGGTTTTTAGTTTCAGAAAAGTTTTTCTAGAAATATTCTCGGAATTGTAAAATTTGAAGCCTAGAAGTCTAAGAATTCCCCAAGGTTCAAAGGAGTTCTTAAGAGGCCCAGAGAGGGGCCACAGGGGGACCACACCATAGGGCGGCCTCCCTGGCCGCTCCATGGGGTTGTGTGGCCCCCTCGAGCGCCCACCGCCATCGCCCTTTCGCCTATAAAACTCCCTCGAATAGTTAACCCTAAAAAGATCCCACTTTTCCATGAAAAAAATCCAAGGGCGCCGTCATCGTCAACCCGAGTTTGGCCAGGTTCTGGAGTTCTCCCCGTCACCATGAACGGAGGGAAAATCATCACCGGAGGGCTCTACAGCACCATGTCCGCCTCCGGAGTGATGCGTGAGTAGTTCATCCTTGGACTACAGGTCCATAGTAGTAGCTAGATGGTTGTTTTCTCCTCTTTATGCCTCATGTTTAGATCTCGTGAGCTGTCATACCTGATCGAGATCATCTATTTGTAATGCTACATGTTGTGTTTGCTGGGATCCGATGAATATTGAATGCTATGTCTCTTCGATATCAATCTATCATGTTATCTTCATGTGTATGTTATTTATGATATTGCATGCTCTCCATTATTAATAAATTCTCTAGCCAAGTAGATGCTAGTAACTCCAAGAGGGAGTATTTATGCTCGATAGTACGATCATGCCTCCCTTTTACTCACGCTCCAGTGACATAAACGTAACGGGTGGGGGATGTGATGTTGCCACTAGGGAGAAAACAACGATGTTTACATTGTTTACATTACACACTTTTCTTAATCCAATTATCTGTTGCTTGCAACTTAATACCGAAGGTTTGTTCGGATGATACTCTGAGGGTGGATTATTAGACATAGATGCAGTTGGATAATGGTCTATGTATTTTGTTGTAATGCTCGCATGAATCACATAGTAATCATCATGTCATGTATATGCACTATGGTGCAACCTTTATATCTACCAATTGCCCATCTGTAATTTTTTCACCACACATGTTATCTATATTTTAGGGAGAGACACCACTAGTAAACTGTGGACCCCGGTCCATTTTCTCATACTGATAATACAACCACTGCAATCACTGCTTTCACACTGTTACTATAAATTTCACATTGTTCTCCTACTGTTTTCCACACCATACATTTAACATCTTTGTTATCAGCAAACCCAGTGATATTGACAACCTCACTGCTTCGTTGGGGCAAAGTGAATTGATTGGGTTGTGTAGGTTCCACGTTGCTACTGAACCGGTAGTGCTACCACGTCAATTGCATCAACCTTCTGAAGTTTCTCCTTCCTCCTACTGGTCAAATCAACCTTGGTTTTTTTGTCTGAGGGAAATTTGTCGCTGCACTCTTCATACCTTCCTCTTGGGGTCTCCCAACGAACGTGTCTTTACACGCATCAAGTCATTTTTCTGGCTCCTTGCCGGAGAGGAAGAAAATTTCTACAAGGGAAGTCTCTCCCTTCCAATCGTGCTAAAATGTGTACCCCTAAGAACACTAAGTTGTGTGACTTTACTAGCACCAACAACAATGATTTCATTAGCACACCTATTGCTCTATGTGATCTTGGTGCTGGAATATCTGTTATGCCTAAAAAACTCTATGATATGCTTACCACCATTGGAACACTATTATTTGGATATTCGTCTTGATGATAATGTTAGAAAGAAACTTTTGAGGAGAGTTTCTGATGTTCTCATTATGGTTAATAATAACATTGTCCCCATTGATTTATTTGTTATGAATATTTAATGCAATGCTTCTTGTCCTATTATTTTGGGAAGACCTTTTCTTAGAACCGTTGGTGCTGTCACTGATATGAAAAGAGGGGAATATTAAATATCAATTCCCACTCAAGAAAGGTATGGAACACTTTCCTAGGAAGAGAATGAAGTTGCCTTTTCATTCTATTATTTGAACAAGTTACAATTTGGATGCTTCTTCACTTGAAAACACTTGATTTTCTCTTCTTATGCCTAGCTAAAAGGCGTTAAAGAAAAGCACTTCTTGGGAGATAACCCATGGTTTTATTTTTGCTTTGATTTTCCCTGTTTTCTTTGAATAAAGGGGTTGTATACTTCTATAGCACCTCCTTTGTATATTTATTTTCATGTATTAGTTGTGCCATGTAAATTTTCTAGCGAAAAGTGGAGTTGGTTTTGGATTTCCGTGCATAAAACATATTTCTGCCGTCCACCGTAAAAAATCGTATAATTCAGCTAATTATGAAACTTTTTCGTTCTTGAAGTTTTTCAATTTGAGAAACTTAAGTGCCCCGATTTTTTTGTCATTACAGATTGTTATGGTTTTGGCAAATTATGCCATTTTTCCTGCATTTACTTTTTTACGATGTCAAGTGGATTTATTTCTTCACGAAACAGCAGTGAATGTAGCTAATGTTTAAAAGTATCAATAGATCTTGTGCCCATGCAGAACCCATGAATTTTTTATGGTTGCACTAACCCTCTAATGCGAACTACTTTGAGTGTGGTGTGAATGAATTTTTCATGGGTCAAGAGAAGAGGGTGATATAATGTGATCAAGAAGAGTGCAAGGTCAAATCTTGGGGATGCCCCCATGGTTCATCCCAGCAAATTCTAAGAAGACTCAAGCGTCTAAGCTTGGGGATTCCCAAGGCATCCCCTTCTTCATCAGCAAATTATCAGGTCACTTCTAGTGAAACTATATTTTTACTCGGTCACCATATGAAATTTACTTGGAGCGTATTTTATTTTTTGTTCTGTTTTCTATTCTTTTCCTTTCTGCAATAAATATCATTATAACCTAGAATTTTTGTTTGGGAGAGAGACACGCTCCACTTTTTTCTTGGAATACTCGTTATGCTCGTATTCTTCGTTTTTCTTCTAGTTCCTGCAATCCTTTTATTTTCTGTTTTCGTGCATCTCTTATTTAGAGATGTTAGTTTTAGTAGAGTTATGTTAGTAATATCTTTCTTACTTGATGTACCATTTGGAGAGTTTTTGGTAAAACACATATATTGAATGGTGCTTGTTGGAAAAAGAAAATGCTGCATGTGGTAGAATTTATAATGGTGCAAAAAGAAGTTTGTATAGACTGTGGCTAGCCTTTTTCATGTCATGTTAGATGTCACTTTAATTCTAATCCTAGTGGTTATTTTTGTAGCATGACTTGTTTCAACTAGCTGAGAGTGTTTAATGTGTCACTTAAAGAATCGTGAGTTGTTTTTATCATATTGGATCATAAATTTGTGGTGTTCTCCTTTGAATGTTTTATTTATTGACTTGGCGCATACTTACACCATGTTTATGACTACAAACCAGTCATGAATAGCCTCTATGATCATTTAGTTTTCGAATTGTAATACCACTTATGCTTTGATTATTAATTTTTTGGTCGCTATGCATGATTATGGCCATTATGCTCTCTTGATTTGTCGCTCCCAGTCTTTACTAGCCTCCACCTGTACTGAGTATGAGCTCTACTCGTGCATCCAACTCCTATTAAGTGACCACCATACTTACCTACATGTGGTATTTAACCGCCACTTCAAAGTAAATTGCTCATGTATTATCTTTAGAACTTTCAAAATTACTCCTGTTTTGTGCTCCTATTTTAGCTCACTAGGAAATTTTCCCGTGCATTGCTACGGAAACAAAACAATGTAACCTATAAATGTGTTATTTCAAGTAGCTATGATGCACCATGGAAAAATTATTCACAGGGATGTCTCATTCATTTAACCATCTTCTCACAAAACATCAATGTGCCGAGTTTGGTTTTGGTCTTTTCCGCTAGAAACATTGATCATTTCATGTGCAAACATCTCCTTAGTGAGATCCCTCTCGTTATTGATTATACCAAAAAGAATGAAACAATTGTGGTAGAGGAATGTCTCATATATAATCGGATTAGTTTCGACCGGTAGAATTTGTAACATCAGCATACCAGATTGGTAAGAGATCCATGATCGATGTGAAGAAATAAATTTCTTATCGACCGGCGCAAGTTTCATGAAACAAAGGAATCCATAACTTGAGCATATCTCGATCCATTTGACAATATATGTTCATGATTACCGCGATGTTGTAGATTTTGTTATATAAATATAATAAAATGGTTGTCTCTGCTATACATATATACCAATCCCTATGGTGTACTTAACATCACCCAAATCCGGTCGCTCGAGCTAATAGTTTAGTTTGCCTCTGATGAATAATAAATAGGCGCTTATATTTGACTCTTCAGCAGCTACTACTGACAACACAAATCTGCAGAATGGGTCTACTATAGTTAATTGGAAAAATTATTTATTTTATTAGGAGCTAATATAAGCCGTTAGGGTAGAAAATGAAAAAAAGTTATGCGCAAATGAATAACAAATAGAAGAATAGCAAATTAAACATGGCATACATCGCATCTGACCATCAGAATAATATAATCATGAGTTTCTTCTAGCCAACCATTCTCATCCAATGTCTTGACAAGGTTCTTTAATTCTCCAAGTGAATCCACAGAAAGTGTGCATGGTTTGACAATATTGAAAGTGAGTAAAGAATCCTCTTTTCAAATGCGATACTGTAGATCATCACTTGGTGTGCATGATAACAGGTCACCAACTATGATTTATGCCAGAACCAACATCAAGCCGAGATTAGAAAGCTCAAGTACATAGCATAGATTGATTGCGTCTGACTCTAACACAACTATCGGTCACTTGGACTAGGATCACACACTTATAAAACCAGAGACTAATGTCTCAGTAATGCTTGAGAAAGGTAGCAGCCAGGTTTGTACTCTGTTGAGTCAGCAGTTTAAAAATTGTTTCGAGGTGTTACAGGAAGTATCAGGCAATGTCTACATCAAATAAATCCATATAGTTTTATGCTAAAACTCGTTTTACTTCAGCCAGTGCCCGTCATGGAAATTTAACTTGAGAAATCAGCAGCCAAATAATGGATGACAATAAAAAATACGTGAATCTGAATCTGCTGAGATCTTAGAGATAGCGGCACCTATCTATACACATCTGGAAATGTACATCGGCAATTGAGGTGCACAGAGAGGTCCTCGCATAGTTAATTTCACACATCGATCCAAATAATCTGTTGAGTCTCTGCAAATTGATGTGGTCTTCAAGCTGGTCCACTTTTATTTCTACACCGACGCTAGGCTGATCACACGTAGTATGTATACAACGAAATAACACTGAACCTTATGTAGGCAGGACTGGACAAAGTAGATGCAAATCTGATCGGAGATTCAGACCTTGTGCTGCACTCGAACAGCAAAGACATGGGACGACGGGAGATCTAGTGCTAGCACTCGTACTTGTCCTGCTCACGCTACTGCAGAGCAGCTGTAACGAAGCTAGAGCTCCAGTCGGGGTCGAACGGACGCAGGCCTTGCGCGGTCACAGGCGGGGAGGGTGCGGGCTTAGAGGTTCCTGGCCTCGGCTATTCTGTCTCATTGGCCGGAAAAGTGGACGTCGTTGGTATGACGTCGCCTACATGGCTAGATCTGGAACTTGGGGGCTTCAGTCTGTCCCTCCATGGCCAGATAGGACGGATCACCTCAGTGGCTAGATCCGGAGCTTGGGAGCTTATTACCTCTGCCGACCTTACATCGCTGACGCAGCTGCTGACCTTGTCACCGCCGGAGAAACTTGAGTTGGGGGCGCACCGACTGCATGCACGCGTAGCTTCACAGGCCAGCACCAGCTTGGTCACGGATTTTCACGGCAATTGGAAGGGCCGGTGGATGGCTGATATGGTACTCGTCCAGCTTGACAGGCTACAGTAGGAGTAGGATGGAGATCTAATTAATCTGGTGGAGAGAGCCGACGGTGGCGAGCCGTGGAGGAGCAAAGCACTCGGTGTGGGAAGAAGAAACCACAAACTGGTACGATGGCACCTTGTAGTATTATGTTATTTGGTGGGAGGGCAAATCGGTAAATTTATGTTGGACGGAAATGTTGGCAGAGACACTAATGCTTTTATTATTAGGTAGAGATTAGGACGTGAATAGAGAATATTTATCTCACTTGTTGATTGGATTTAACACCTGGACTAGTGGCTTCATCCGCTTATCCAATTGATAGAAATGCAGGCAGCAGGGTGCCTAGCCCCAAATTAATACAACAAAGTCTCTTCACTTACTGCCCCTGATTTACCAGTCAAAGCATAATTGTGTAAACAAAAGAGAACCAGAGATGACTTTCTAACCAGACGCGTCCTTCTATGGGAGCCTCTCTTGTGAAGTCTATTTGGCTTGTGACATATTGTATTTTTTGATTACCATTTGTTTACATAAACATACATACCTCTCCAAAAATTGGACACTCCTCCATGGTATGTGATTGTTGGCAGACACCCGAGGATTCGGTTAGCCATTGTTTGTATATGAAAGGTTGGGAGGAGTGTCAAACATTTTATACATTTGTTTATTAAAATAAAATCTCTAGCACATGAGTGATCCTTTGTTCCCTCTGCGAAGGTCCTTTCTTTTAATTTTATGTTGAGTCTCCATCTTCAAACTTTATGCACAGTTTAGAGAGCATAGGTGCCACTCTTAGTTTAATGTGCATTTTTCCCAAAAATATTATTTGTTGATTCATACTTTGTTATTACTTACTCTCAAATTATTTGTTCTAGTCATCCTCTTAAACTTTAAAGGTGTCTTGGCATTTATGTTTTTCCCCACTTTTAAGGACAAGCGAAATATCACTTTGCTATGTTTTCTTGATGCTAGAAACAGACGTATAACTTTCAATGCACTGATTTCATGATCTTCTATTCGTTTTACTTTTCATGATGAAAAGTGGTTGCTATGTTTCATTGTTAGAATTATATCTATCATGCTTGTGTTTAAAGTACTATGATCTCAGGTTACATATGCTTTTATAATTATAATGATCAAGTTTATGTTGGTAGAATGTCACCTCAGAAATTATTTGTTTTATCGTTCACCTAATCGAGGACGAGTAGGAACTAAGCTGGCGGATGTTGATACGTCGTAAACGTATCCATAATTTATGATGTTCCATGTTTTTTTCATGTTATTTGCTACATGTTTTCTATGCACTTTATATCATTTTTATTGATTTTCTGGGACTAACCTATTGACAAGATGCCAAAGAGCGAGTTCTTGTTTTCTGCTGTTTTTAGTTTCAGAAAAGTTGTTCTGGAAATACTCTCGGAATTGGAAAAATCGAACCCCAAAAGCCTTAGAATTCCCAAAGGTTCCACGGAGTCCCAAAGAGGCCCGGAGAGGGGCCCGAGGGGGGCCACACCATAGGGCGGCCCACCCCTGGCCGTGCCATGGGGTGGTGTGGGCCCCCCGGGCGCCCACCGCCATCGCCCTTTCCCCTATAAAACCCCCTCGGATAGTTAACCCTAAAAAGAGACCACGGTTCCACGAAAAACACCCAATGCCACCGTCATCGTCAACCCGAGTTTGGGAGGGTTCTAGAGTTCTCCCCGGCATCCTGCCGGGAGGGAAAATAATCACCGGAGGGCTCTACACCACCATGCATGCCTCCGAGTGATGTGTGAGTAGTTCATCCTTGGACTACGGGTCCATAGCAGGAGCTATTTGGTTGTTTTCTCCTATTTATGCCTCATGTTTAGATCTCGTGAGCTTCCCTACATGACCGAGATCATCTATTTGTAATACTACATGTTGTGTTTGTTGGGATCCACTGAATATTTAATGCTATGTCTCTTGATCGATTATCAATCTATCATGTTATCTTCATGTGTATGTTATTTATGATCTTGCATGCTCTCCGTTATTAGTACATGCTATGGCCAAGGAGATGCTGGTAACTCCAAGAGGGAGTATTTATGCTCGATAGTGGGTTCATCCCTCCCTTTTACTCACGCTCGAGTGACAGAAACGTAACAAGTGGGGGATATGCTATTTCCACTAGGGAGAAAACAGCGATGTTTACATTTTTTACATTACACACTTTGTTTAATGCAATTATCTGTTGCTTGCAACTTAATTCCCCAGGTTTGTTCAGATGATATCCCGAGGGTGGATTATTAGTCATAGATGCAATTGGATAAAAGTCTATGTATTTTGTTGTAATGTTCGCATGAATCACATAGTAATCATCATGTCATGCTTATGCACTACGGTGCAGTCTTTATATCTGTCAATTGCCCAGCTGTAGTTTGTTCACCACACATGTTATCTATATTTTATGGAGAGACACCACTAGTGAACCGTGGACCCCGGTCCATTTTCTCATACTGATAAAAGAAAAACCATTGCAATCACTGTTTTCACATTGCCTATTAATTTCACATTGTTTTCCTACTGTTTCGACACCATACATTTAACCTCTTTGTTATTAGCAAAACCGGTGAGATTGACAACCTCACTGCTTCGTCGGGGAAAATGAATTGATTGTGTTTTGTAGGTTCCACGTTGCTGCTGAACCGGTAGTGCACCCTACCACGTCAACTGCATCAACCTAGAAGTTCCAACATCTACAACATCTAGGATGAGAAGCCATATTTTTTTTGAGTAGTTATCACTTTTGAAGCAACCTAAACTACACTATCATTGTTCGTCTTGTTTGCAAATTGTTGATAAATTTTCATAAAAATGAGCCCACTATTATTGTTGGCCCTCGAGCTTTATATTGTCCCATGAATATGCGCCCTCATCCGACTAACCTAGAAGTTCTGGTGGATATAACAGGGACGAGATCCATTGTATCCAAGGAAGTCAATCAAGATTTTGACGAATTCCAATTCGTATACAAATTCATATTAAATATGGTAAATGCATGGAAGTATCTATTTATTTTTGTGTTTGCAGTTTTCATGAAATTCTTGAAATACCTTTTATATTCTAGATTTTATTTCTACTAATAATAAAAAAAATCGTACAATATTTGTAGGTTTATTATTATTATTTTAGATGGTGTTGTATGTTTTAAATTTTTTACCATAAGTTTTTAATTTTATCTCCACAAATGTTAAACCCTCCTTGAATATTGGGAATGACTTCTTTAATAGCGCAAAAAGTAGTGATTTTGTCACTCATAAAACAGAAATGCTTGATTTTGGATTAATTGTATAGGAAAGTGATAGTATCTTTTGCGTGAAAATTGCCATAGTTTACATACCCAAAAAAAAAAAAATAAAATGGCTACATTTTAGGTCAAAAGGGGAATAAACAATTTGGTAAATTCCATGGTGTATTTAGTAAAAATCAAGTGTCGAGTAGTAGGTGAAATATCAACACATGAGCTGCACCTTCTTTACAAATATCAGGGGTTGGTCGTGATGTAAGATCTCCCTTGTTTTTCTTCACATGCAAGCGAAAACACTAAAAACAACGCGTGATTATATATTTTACTATATAATAATGATTGTTTCATGTACAAGTGAAGGAGTGCGTCAAAAGGATCTAGAATTTAGCATCGATGGAGAAGGAGTATACATGGCATTGTGCTTCTTCTAGCTTGCTGGACCGAAGATAGGAAGTTAATGAGGTGTAGGTGCTGGAGAACTACGAACTGCGAGATGATGTGTTTCTCTTACAAATGGACGATCGAGTCGTATAATCAAACAATGGTTGACAATTGTATAATGAATTATCATTTTAATAACCCAAGAGCTTAGTCCAAAGATATTGCGACTGATTAATCGGAAGGAAATTATTTTATTAATATTTATTTAAAATAAAATGATACAATATAAATAAAATCACTAGAAGAACACATAGACTTGGTCGATATTTCTGAATAGTGCAAACCTAATATTTTTATAAAATTATCATCTCTAAGAATTTACTAAAACATAAATACAAAAATGCTAATGGGCTCCGCATCTTTCCAAAACCCATGTTATGAATTAAAATAAATGATTATGTCATTTATTTATAATAAATACGTTTACTTGTTTATAACTCACTCGACACATATACAATTTAAAATTACAAACATTCATACAACTTTAAGAAGTTCATGATATAATATTCATGTTAAATACATAATATGCTTTGCTAAACTATAATACAATTGTTGTAATTTTAAACCTTTGGTTGCAATGCAAATTAAATTAGTTGTGCTATTTCTGTTTTCCATTTAGAACATTTCATTACCTTTAAAATCTAGGAACCCATGAAAAATAAAATAATATGCCTTTATTGATTACTTTTTTGATACAAAGATGTATCATATTGTATATGTATGCCTTCTCATGTACTTATACTCTAAAGTATCTGACATAGATTTTTTTAAAGCAAGCGATTGGAAAAAACCCTAGCCACCCCCTCCAGGCGACTCCGGAGG
Organism: Alopecurus myosuroides; assembly: GCA_028641055.1. NCBI lineage: Eukaryota > Viridiplantae > Streptophyta > Magnoliopsida > Poales > Poaceae > Alopecurus > Alopecurus myosuroides. The sequence goes on from CM054058.1 coordinate 54,637,307, forward strand.
CGCCCGCACCTCCCTCCCTCCCGAGCCCCTCCTACCCCCCCCCCCCCCGACCCTGCCGTCGCTGCTGCCTCTCGCCGGCGGTGGTGGCGGCGCCCCCGTCACCGACGGTGGGCAGGAGAGGTGCTTCGCGGCGGCGCTCCATGGAGGCGGTGGAGAGCCGGCGGTGGGCATGGGGCGGCGCGGCCTAGGTCCGGCGCTTGAGCCTCCCGGCGGGAAGGTGGAACGACGGGGGTGCTGCGTCGCTGGCGGGCGCATGGATCAGATCCAGGAATCGCTTGGGGACGCTGGGATCTGATGGCCGATCTAGCGATCTGGGGTATCGGATCCGTCCTTGGCCGGCCGTGGTAGTCTGGCTATGACCTTGGTCACGCCGACGACCTAGTGTTGGGCAATGGTCTACCTCTTCTATGATGCTTTCCTGCTGGGAGTGGCTTCGCGGTGTCGGGCCGCGAGGCTGAAGAATAATGGCGGTGGTCCTAGGGTTTCCTGTCGCGCGAAGATGAAGATCATGATGTAGGTCCTCTTTGATCAAGCCGGGGTGTCGACCAAAAGGCTCCGCCGGCGACTCCCAAAGGCAATGCCTGGAGATTGCTGGATCGGTGGAATTTGGTCGCAATGCTCAGTCATCGAAGGCGCGATTGGAGGACTAGCAACGATGTTCGGAGTCTTTGCATCGATGGGGAACTGGCTTTTAGTTACAAGATTCGTGGCATCTGTATGTCAGAGGGGGAGACAATATGCGTGGAGTCCAAAGTCCTACCTTTTAGGGTGAAAACCCATGGTCTGGCCTTAATTGGTTGTGCATGGCACTGGTCTTCTTGGAGACGTTGTTTTAAGAGCGAGGATTATCTTCAGGGTGAAAACCCAAGGTCTGGCCTTAATTAGTTGTGCCTGGCACCGTTCTTCTTGGAGACGTTGTTTTCGAAGAGTTGGTCGTCAGCTGTTGTTTAGGTGGTGGTTGTGCGGATACCGCGAGGACAGTAACCCTGTACCGGGACTTTTCTTATTTTTTTTATTTCTTCTTTTTATTGTCTTTCGGCTGTGTGCATCCATTGCGTTGTTGCAGAGGCCGGGTGTAATTTGTATCTCCGCGATATTAATATACTTCCCTTTATCAAAAAAAGATTTTTTTAATGTCGTACCTAGAAATTCTAGAGTTTGCGAGGCGTGTAGAATATTTTTTTCCTTTGAATAATTTGAATGGCTAGTTTTGTGATAATTCAATTATCAATTAAGTATTTTATCTTTATATGGGTGCACAAATTACTTATTAACACAAGGTTATTTTCAACACATAGACGCGCTGAAAGTTCGAGCTAGGAGGCTTTGTACAATAAAATTTGATGATCATCTAGAAGACTACTAGCGAACCTGCTCACAAGGCGTATCACATGTTTGAAAATAATACCTTGTAGATGTGTAGGATAACATCTCAACTACCTTTCCCATATGCGTACCAATCTAATACTTCGTCATACGAGGACTCATATCAAGATGGAAGATGTCGCCTACGACCTGAACCTAAGAAATGTTAAAATTAGCATTTGTTTGTCCCCAATTTGTCACAAAAAATTTGCACATACGTTAATCATTAGCATTTCTTTGTCCCCAATTTTTTTCAGATTTTTTTGAAGTGTTTTTTTTTTGAATTTAGGAAACAAGTAGGAACAGGTGAGCTCGGGTGACAAACGCAGCTCCCCTTAAATTTTAACATATATATACATAGTAAAATTATAGTACCAATTGGAGTAACACACACACATTATATATATACTAGCACAATGCCCGTGCGTTGCAACGGTTTCAAATAAATTATCTGCATATGGCCTTGCTTTGCAACAGGAGAGAAAAATCTTTTTTCATGAAGGTGCACAAAGTAAGTTCTCGCTGTCATTGTTATGGTTATATTAGGCGCTGAGAAGGATGATATGAAGTTACTTGGCGCGTGTACATTTTGTCGGGTGGTTCCAAAAATAACAAATAAAAAGACCAACCCTATGAAAAAGGTTACATGTGACAATCTATATAGGTGGATTACTATACATCCTAGTCAGCTCATAATATTTCCGTTGTCGACATGAATATAGAACACGTTAAGACGATCTTCTATTCATCAACTTTCATCCTGCTATACTCAAAATATGAAGAATATAGTACTTGCCTCGATAACGTTGTCTCCGTGCCTTCCTTTATCTACAATACGATTGCTAGAGGTGCATGTGATAGCTCTATGGATACTTAAAACCATCCACATATGACGATGACTAAAATTTGACGTTAGAAATTTTGGGTATAAACACTGGTAAAAGCAGGTGTACAAGCCGTCACAACTAAGTCGATGCCATAGGTTTAATGTTTTATACCATTAAAAAGAAGCGACCTTAGAAGTCAAAATCATTGATATAATATTTGTGGATCTATATTTAAGAAATACTACCGTCCTTTCAGCCATGGCATAACCAAAATAAAGGATAATTGCAGTAATATGCTTCTTAGTGGATGCCCTCCTACATGCATAAATCATGATGCGCGGCTCCATGAGATTCTCCTTTGCTGGAGGGGCACGAGGGTTGCACCAGTGACACATCGCACCCCTTCACACCTTATTGTAGCTGAAATGTATTTAACCATCAGCAAACCATTAATTGTTAATCTTCCCAAGCTCCAGACTCATGTTAACTTGCTATTTCCTGTTGACAAGACAGAAAACATGCGTCTTAGTTTGATATGGACTTATTTATTTCCTGCTACTTTATATAGTATATTTTAAGAATAGCTTTGCAGTTTATATAGTTCATGGATTTTTAAGCTTACTTAGTAATACTTCACATTTCCATATATTTTTGTCTACAAACAACCCACTTGCCATTTCCATTGCAAAACATGAGTGTGTCCCTGAGGACCCAGGAGGAAAACAATGCTACATGTGGAACTACAAAAGTATGAAAGGTGAATTTCTTGACTGGAGATCCAACCGACCTGGGAGAGAAAGATTGGTTCTTCCTGAGAAGATATATGCAACCTCGTGTCATCCTTCCTATGGATTGTGTCCCCGATAACAGCCACTGATAACAGGTGTCCATAGCCATATATCAGAACCTGGAACGTAGCCTTCAGTCTCAGAGGATCAACCCTCTTGCACTTCTGAAATCACAGAGATAAAATTCCGCTCAAGGGCTGTTTAGCGAACTGATTCCTCATGACTACCACAAGCAAAACGTTCGACCAAGATAGATTTTCGCCTGATTGCTAGCACTGCAGCATCTTGACGGCGAGCAAATCTCTGCTGCCAGCCACGCCACATCTTAGGGAGCTATCAGCGGAGAGGATGCAATCACAGAGCAAGGTATCGAAGGGAAATCATCAGATCGAGACTCCAAACTCGCTCAACATCTGAGGGGTCATCCTCCTCTCAAAGCCTCTGGCCTGCCGCCATGGCTAGCACCGGTAGGTGCCGAAGATATCCGTGTGGACACTGGGACTAAGTGATGGGCGCCATGGAGGAGGAAGCAAACATTCCATGTTCTTCCTGTGAGAAAATAACCCATCCAATATCTCCAATCCCATTAGGTCCAAACTGAACCCTCCCCAGATCTCATGGAATCCTCGCCCTGGGAGAAATTTATCCCAAATCCAGTGCACAGGAGGACGGAAGGAGCTGAAGAGAAAAAAAACACATCAGTGGGAGGCTGGGGCACCACAGGTTAGCGACGACCAGCGTGGGAAGACCGTCTGGCTCGATTCCAGCCACCAAGAAGCGCCTCCTTGCTGTTACCGCGGGGGAAAATTATGCATCCGTGTGAGCACAAGCCGAGCATGGGGAGAGGGATTCTACTTACCTAACGGAACATCAAGTCCCCTTGGAGGTTCCTTGCGACTTTTGCCAGCAGTCCGTGGCTCCCGGTGGGGAATCGGCCAGCCGTCCGCGGCTCCAGGGCGGAGACTCTCTTGGGTGCTGAGAGTGAGCGGCGGGGAGAGAGGCGTGTGCCGGGACGGGGAGGATGGTGACAGATGGGACGGTTCTTGTTTTGGATACAGCGAAGGCGCAGTGTACCGCGGTTGAGGTCCGTTCCGGCGGTTTTTCTGGAACTACGGCGGTGGCGGAGGTCCGGTCCGGCCACGAGTAGGATCACGAAGGCGGCATCTAGTAGTACGCTGGAGAGGCCGCGAGGCTGGGGGCGAGGACGTCAAAACGGATAAAGCAATCGAATCGGCACCATGGCAAATTTGATGTGTTATGTAATTTGGTGGGAGGGAAAATTGGTAAATTTGTGTTGGACGAAAGTTTTGGCAGAAACCTTAATGCCCTTATTATTAATTAGGTAAAGATATATATATATATATATATTAAATTGTGTAAATAATTTATTTACAAATTGGGTGGCAACCTTTGACCATTTGCCAATTTTCGATTTAGACATATTATTTGCCAATTTTTTTACATATTAAATGGAAAAGACAAAAAAAATATGATTTAAATTCATGATTATTTGAATTATGATTATTATTACCTATTTATTTTTTGACATGTCAAATAATTAATTTAGACATATTGAATTGAAATGGTGTATTAAAGAATCAAATTTCGACATATTAAATAATCAATTTTGACATATTAAATTCATGATTATTTGAATTCAAGATTATTATTACTCATTTTTTTTTAACCAAATAATTTTTTTGACTCACAAAATAAATAAATGCGACATCATAGGTCAAGGGTTAACATAATTGACAACATACTATTGTCACTAAAACAAAAAAAATTGTTGGAAGCTGAGAGGGAAGGAACTAAGAAGTTAAGCATGCTGAGAGTGGAGTAGTCTGTGGATGGGTGACCAGTGGAAGTGTCACTAGAGTATCAAACAAGAATGATTAGATTTAGAAATAATTGAGACTAAATAAGAATGTTAGAGTGAGAAATAATAGAGACTAAAGGAGATTGATTAGACACTAAAGGATAATAATTGGAGACTAAGTGAAAAGCAAAATCCGAAAGTAAAAACAAAATCAGAATATCTTTAGTCCAGGATTGTATTACCACCGAGGACTAAAGGTTCTCCAGCCTGCACGGCCGCGTGGTCGGGCTTTAGTTCCGGTTCGTGACCCACCGGGATAAAAGGGGGGGGGGGGGGGGGGGGAGGGGAGGCTCTAGCGCCAATTCGTTAGTCCCAGATTTCTATCCGGGACTAGAGCATCGTTTTCTACTAGTGCACTAAGGTCTGTTTTTGCACTCCAACACAATTTTTCCCCCTACCGGTGACACCCTGACCCTTCATCACCTCCGTACTTACGTTTAATACACAAATCTCCTTCCCCTCTAGTGCCATGTCAATGTTTATCCTATGGCTCATCGTCCAGGAGGTCCTCTACCTGCCTGGAGTCAACAACGATGACACCCTTAACAATTGGTGGTACTCCAGGTGTATGACAACCTAGGCCACTACACAATACTTCCTCGATGCGTGACACAACCTTAGCTACGCCTACCCAAACCACATAATCACTCTAGAGGCCAAGGCATCCATAACCATGAACATGTGCATCGTCAACACCCACGACACATGTAAATTTTACGGGCGCACCTACCACTACGGTTGTCAGTTGGTCGTCTTCATCCACACAAACATCTTCACCAACTATTAATATATGTTCCCAGCGGTCACTTCATCCACCCGTTGCACTATTAGAGCTGGAAGGCAGGAGCTACAGAAGGAGGATGAGCACTATGTTTCTGACTAGTTAGCACCTCTCACTCTGTCGACTTGGATAATTAAATCTGAATCAAAGTTTGCATATCGATAAAGTCGTAGGGTGAGTGATAAACAGATCCATAAGATAGGGCAATGTTTTTCGAAAATATGGAAGAAACACCTAGTCATCGGTGAGAGCAGTGGACATTAGATTCATCCTTATTTTTCATCAGCACTATGCATGTATCTTTTCTTAACTAGATTTTGGTGCTAGTGCAGGGGGCAATATATGGAATATAAGTTCAACAACACTATTGTGTGAGGTTCTACCTCATGCATCGCTGATCTTGGTCCAGTGGATTATCATGCATTTCTTCCTGATGCTATGGGAATATTTTCTTCAATTGTTTTCCAATTATATCATCATGCTCTAGGTATTTTTCGTATACAATAAGACAACGAAGTAACGGTTTGATAATCAGGCCTGCTACTATCCATATTGCATTGGACAATGTTATATTTCCATCCGTTCGGGTTATGGTTTTTTTTTTGGCTTTTCAAAAATAAAAACATTTGAGTTTAGTAGAGCCTGTATATGTAATGCAAATATGTGAAGCTAGAGAGGACGATTTCGAAAGACAGATACAACGGAAACATCACGATGTAACTTAAGCTTGATCGAGAGTCAATATTATCCATGTTCGTTACAAGTTTCTCAATCTAGTATACTTTTGTTACACGTTTATTCTACCAATCAATATTGTCAAACCAGAAACGCTTTGCTATAAGAACGTGTAGAAAAAAAAAAAGAGGTGATCAACAGTAACTAGGAAGTTGAAAAGATAGGATCACGCTAATTAATGTCCATGGGAGAAATGTACTAAAAAAGTTTCCGCTCCACAAACCGTTCGGTATCGTTTCTCGGCGTGCTTCCAGCTCTAATTATCTATGTACCTTTGTCCTTCTTGACAATTTTGCACGCCATGTCCAAAAATGGCAACAATGAAGCCCTTAGATGGAGCTCGCGCTGTTGCTAGTTGTCTAACATCCACTTGTTGACATACGACCATGTTCTCCGTGGAAGGGTATCCATTTTTGTCAAGTATATTGTTCATATAAAGCTTGCCTTCACTAATGCACACCTACTCGTAACTAATTCGCACCAATGTGCTCGTACACAGTGTACTACTATCTTGGATACAGTGTAAGGAGAGTAGTGTTTTATAAGTAATAGTACTGTCGCTGTGGTAATTAACCCAAGACATTTCCACGTGAAATATGTATCCATGCATCATTGCACATCGACACGGCCTAACGTGGAGAAGTAAAACGCACTCTAGCTAATACTCCCTCCGTCCAACAATAGATGACTTTTATTTATCTATATATGGATGTATCTAGACATGTTTTAGTGTTTAGATACATCCATATATAGACAAATGCAAGTCATCTATTGTTGAACGGAGGGAGTAGGTACGTTGCTATGTTGGCGCCCCTCGCGGCTCACATTCATACATACGTTGGCCCGTCCGATCGTGATCAGAAAACAACCCATCAATGACCCTCGGGAATTAATTAGGCCTAATTCCTACGACGCCATAATCGCGGTTACCCTATGCTCAGGGAGACGTACGTGCGTACGTACGGTGGCTGCATCTTATCTTGCATGCATGCAGGTTCTCTCTGCGAGACGAACGTACGTACGGTAGTATTATTACTTCACAGCCCACCAGGCCACCACCCCACGTCAAGGAGGAATTTCTCCTTATCCGTGACGTACAAGCAAGCACGAGGAGAAAGGCTGACGAGGTCCATCCGGCGGGTAGAAGGCATATGAGCGCTAAAAATAAATGAATCTCCATGCATGCTAGATCATTTCGTGAATACTTTTCTGCAAAACCTGGCAAAATTCTAATTTATCATTTTTCTCATAATTAGTAAACATAAAAGGACATCGGACCTCGGCGAGTTCCTGGAAGCTCAGGTGTACCGGGCCAGAGGGGGCTCACGCCCTTTCTGGCTGCTATTTGCGGCATTGACTTGGTCTCTTTGGACGACTCGTAATAAGATGGTGATTGAGAAGATTTTCCTACGGCATGCTTCTGACTCTTTGTTCAAATGCCTGGCTTTTTTGCAGCAGTGGTACCCGCTCTGTAGACAGCGGGACAGGTCGTGGCTCGACGGCTACATCGACAGTCTTCTAGCTGTGGCGCGACGCATCGCCTCCTCGGTGCCACCTTGAGGCGCTCCCGCCTCCCCCTAGTGGCTCTAGTCTTTCTCTACCCACACCACCCCCCCTCCCGCCACCTTCTTGCCTCCCGTTTCTTCAGGGCCTTGTTGTGCTGTTGCCCCAGACTTTATGACGTATGTGTGTGTCCTGTGGTGTTGTATCGGGTAATTTGTATGACTTGTTTGGCGGTTTCTTTATTTATAAAGCGGGGAAAAAGCCTGTTTCGAGACAAGGAATGTTTTGATAAAATTCTCGTATTGTATGATTTTTTTTCCGAAAATGTGGTGAAAATTGATGGCACATATTTCCATAGGAAACTAAATCTATCAACACCCTCTATGACACTTCCATAGATTTTAACTTTGGTACTTTAGTACGATTTTTAGGAACAAACTAGGACACACACTTAGTGTTCATATTTATTTGTACTTTAGAGAAATCAAATAAGATTCATTTAAATATAAAAAAAAGTAGCTAGAAAATAAGAGAGTTTAAAATATTTATACATCCCCATAAGTTATGGTCTAATTTTGGTGGAAAATTGTAAGCTGCCCATTTAACACCATACTAATCATACTTGATTGTTGCTTCAGATAAACCCCATTTTTTAGCATTTAGATAATGGAAAAAATATTTTTAAACAAAATGTACCAATATCCGACCTGGCTAGATGCACCTTTGTATAAAAATGGGGACATTATCGTGAAACTATTTCTTATAAATAGCTATGTCTATGGTCATTTGGCTTTAAATCCAGAAATATTCATACAAGATAGTCCATCTTGTATATTGGTTTTTAGAACGTAGTCGCAATTAATGGTTTATCATTTTCCCAACAACTAGTACACATAGAAGGCATTTATGCGAACGAAATTTTGTTTGACATGTTCTTCATATTTTTGTCTTTTTAGTTCTCAAAATGGAAGGAAAATTGCCATCACTTCTCTCCATTGCTATAGGTTGAATATTTCAACATCCTTTGTTCCTTTTACATAGGTTACTACTTGAGTACCTTAAAACACTTCTTTTGCCGTTTTTAAGAATAAACTATTACATAATAGTTTATCAAATTTAGAATACTGTTTGAAATATTGTAGAGGCACCGTAAATATGTGTGACGGTATTGTTTGGCATGGCAAACACACCTTTTGAATTTAGAAATAGAATTTTTTTAACAAAATGGTCGTAAATATCTTTGACGCTATTGTTTAGCATGGAAAACTCACCTTTGTGCCACAGTGGTCACATTGTCATGAACAATTGTCATTTGGTTTGAAAACCATTTGGAACCATTTGTGAAGGCTTTTCAAAAAATAAAGTTTGAATTTTAGCATTTCTTCACGCAATTAGTACATATAAAAGGTCACGAATTTTATTATATTTTACATCTTTTTCATATTCGTTGATTTTTAAGTGGGGTGAAAATTGCAACACGTACTTTAGGAACCAACTATCATACACATGTAGTTTAAACTTGAATTAATTTTGGGAAATCATATAAAAATCACTTAAATGTGAAAGTTAGCTAGGAAGCACCAAAATTAAAAAAATATGTGGATACTATATATTATATATTTTTTATATTAAATAATTTGAAAATTCGAGCTGTGCCCTTTTGCACAGTAATATTTGTAACCGCTTCAAAACATATCCAATTTCGCATTATGAAAATTAAAACCGAGCACATTATCATACAAAAGGTAGCATTTAATTTATGTTGTTTGATTACACTATTTATTGTAACCTCATATATCCATAATATGGCTACATACAAAAAAATGAAGTTCTCCTAAGTTTTGGATAGTATTTCACGGATACAATATTAAACCACTCTAGAAAACCAAAAAAAAAATTATCAAGAGGTATATTTGTATAAAATTTCAGTTTACCTGTTTTCCAAATGTTCTCCAATGCTCTGTCAAGTTGGTTACGCTGGCCATCATGGTTAGAATGCACCTATTTCCAGAAATATTGCCAAATGTTTTCAATTTTGCCGAGTGTCATGCCCAAAAAACACATTGTAAACTACAAATATGCCTAGTGATTTACATCGATGCTGGTTAGTTGTCCAGGGACCGATAAAATGCACTTGGAGAGAATTTTTTGCATTTGGTTTTAGTCGTGGCATTTAAAAGAAATAAATTTGAAATCTTAAAACGAAATCCACAGCAGTGAGATATACGTACATAGACATCAAACTTATGTTCGTCCGTCGTACATGTCCATCGATCAAGGGATCGAACACGTCTTCTTCGCCCTACATGGCAGTAGGGCACTATAAATATATGTGCTGCATTGTTCCCTTCTTCATCTGTCTTAGTCTCGGCCTACTTCCCACATTGGTAACCAACCATCACGTACTACATTCTTTTGTATTCAGTACGTGCTCTCAAGCGGAGGATGACTATGGCACCAAAGCATCTCTCCACCGTCCTCGTCGCTGCCTGTGCCGGCGTCCTGGTTCTCGCCGTGCCATTGCTCGCCGGCGACCCTGACATGCTCCAGGACTTCTGCGTGGCTGACTACAAGTCTCTCGAAGGCCGTAAGTGTGACCGTCTATGCATAATCGTTTCAAGATGCTTATACATCTATAGATATCATGCATGACAGTGAATGCATGTACGTGTTGCAGCACTACGGCTTAACGGGTTCCCATGCAAACGTCCGGAGACAGTGATGGCGAACGACTTCTTCTCCAACGTGCTGTCACTCCCGGGCAACACCGGCGGCCCGGTCGGTTCCGCAGTAACATCGGCGGACGTGGAAAAGCTCCCGGGGCTTAACACGCTGGGTGTGTCCATGTCCCGCATTGACTACGCGCCCCGCGGCGCAAACCAGCCACACACCCACCCTCGGGCTACCGAGATACTCTTTGTGTTGGAAGGCTCGCTCGACGCTGGCTTTGTCACCACCTCCGGCAAACTCATCGCACGCACGGTCTGCAAGGGCGAGATCTTCGTCTTCCCACGCGGCCTCGTCCATTTCCAGCGTAACAACGGCGACACGCCGGCCGTGGCGATCTCGGCGTTCAACAGTCAGCTACCGGGCACACAGTCCCTCGCCGGGGCGATGTTCCAGATCGATAGCGGTGTGGTGAAGTTCTAGGCGTCCAAGATGCAGGCGGAGGCGGTTGGATCGGCTATACGGCTCTACCTACGTACGTTAATTTGTACCTTATGTAGTGTGCTTTTTGATACTACTCTGTTTCTTACACTTCCTTTGTGTTATCGATGTGGTCTTGTCGGTACAATGTTGCTAATGTTGCTCTTATCGCCTCGTCAGAAGACTTAATAAATGTCTCCGATTGCTTCATTTCTCGTCATACAGTGTGCACTAGTAGGAGCTCCTTTAGGGTACAATTACTAGTCGAATGGATATACATATATAGTGCCAGTAGGAGCTCCTTTAGGGTAAATTACTAGTCGAATGGAGCAGTAGTATTGAGATATATCCACGGTTCATTGGAATTTTGGACTATTTCACGGAGTAAGAAATCGTGATATAAGATTCGACTTGATTTGTTACTACCTAAGTGCAATCGATGCTTACCGTACATGTGACTTGACTAGGGATGTAAACGGATCAGATCAGATTTTACCTCTATCATATCCTATACAACATTTTTTCACCGGATTCGGAGTGCAGCAGATAACGGATTCAGAATAAAAATAGAACGGATTCAGGACGGAAACAAAACTAGTCGGATAGGTACGTGCAAAAGAACATCATCAAACCGTACGACAAAAAATGTTTTCTTTATTAACCTAGTAACCTAACAAATCTGTACTATATAGTATGCATAATTACTATGTAAATGAGTTGTTGTTCAACAAACGATGTTGCCAACTCATTGACTACAACATGTGCTCTATTGCGTTACACATGTTGTTCAACAAACTGAATTATTCGGATTAAAACCATCGGATAATTCTGTCTAATCTTTTTATAATCCATATTCGATGTCTATTTCACATACCATATCCTATTCTGTATCCGACTGTGAAGTTCAGAATCGGATCCTTACCTGGCAGATTCCTTAAATCGGTTTCGTAGTCGAATCTAGTGCGGACATTATCCTATGTGTTTACACCCCTAGACTCTCGACAGAGCGTGACACAATTTTTCTTTACTCCACCTGATCGTAAGAATGAGCTAATACATCTATCTATCTAACTATCTATCTATTTTATACCTAATAATAAAAAAAGGAGATTTTCTTCTGGTCATTTTTTCCTACCCTAATTTTTTACGGGAATTATTTCAATTTCCAAAATAGGCTTGTGCCCCGCTATATCAATACAGCAAACACACCATACAACCGTGAGACCTCTGATGGGACAAAACAACACAAACATGCCCAAAAGAACAACAAGAGAAAGCAAAGACACAAAAATGCCATAAGCGTCAAATCGACGAACATGAACATGTCTGGCAACCGCTGTGCCCACCGGAGTATTCCCACAACACTCTGATGCCTTCGACGTGCCGTGTACCAAGCAACACCTTCATGAAGGACTGCGACGGTGATGAAGCTGCTGCCCGAACTAGTCTCAGGATTTCCTCCGGTATATGGAGGGCAGTGCTAGAGGGGTACATGCGACACCCTTCAAGACGGACGACGGCGCCCACAGGCGTCCTCACACCTGTGCCGGGAAAGGCTGACCAGTATTTTTCTTGACCCCAACATACCACCGCCCCAGACACATCACCGGCTCCACCAAGCTCGGCACCAACCAACATGCCCCACCAACGTCTTGAGACCATCAATGCCATCTCTCTGTTGCAAGGATTGCGAGGCCGTCCGGACTGAGGGGGACATCGACATATAAGGTTCGGCAATTCCCCAACCACATGGGAGGGATTAACCTTCACCGCCATAAGGACGTAGCAGTCCAGATGCAGCATCAGGAGCAACCCATGCTGACAAGCCCGGACGGCCCCAATACGTGCCTGTGAAGCTCCCGCCGCAGCGCTGCAGCGAACATGGTACTCTCTCCGCCAACCTCATCCCGAGCCTCCACCAGTGCTGCACGACTGCACGAGGCAGCAGAGGGAGGCCCAAAACCAGCCTGTATCATCAAAGAAAATTTCCTCCTCAAAACTTGGGGGACTAAAAATATCATATTCATCAAAACCAGCTTCCCCAAGCTTAGACTTTTCCGCGGCATTAGCAATAATGGTGTTCAAAGAATTCATACTAATAACATGGCTACTAGCATGCAAATAAAGTTCCATAGGTTTTTAAATTTTCTCTTCAAACACTTCATGTCCTAATTCAATATAAAGATTATAAAGCCCTTTCATATTTTTGTTGTTTTCCATTAATCCTAACTAGTAAAAATAAAAATAAGTAAAAAGTAAGAATAAGCCTAACTAGGGAGGACCCCGTCTGAAACTCATCCCCACATCACTGCTCCCTTCACGGCTGCGAGACAGGTCGCCACCACCTCATCAGAACACTAGGGAAAATAAGTTTTTGACAACTAGTCTACAAACTTACCCTGTGGACCAACTGCATCAATTGACACGTTGGCAGAAGAGAGAAAAAAATAAAATTTAAATATGTATTTTTTTTATCTAAACAACCTTGCATACCATGTGTCAACTGCTGGAATTGGTCCGGGGGTTGAATTTACATACTAGTTTTCATAGAATTATTAGGATAATGACTGTGTGTTGCTAGGGGGATGATGCAGGCAATTGAATAAAACATATGTGTGACATGATGATGTCAATGAATTCATGTTCCTGTCATTAAATGGCTTGTTCGAATGAAAATTGTTGTAGTTTTATGAGGGAGATGTCAGGTGGTAATGTTTCACCAGGTTGACAACACATATGGGTGGTAAGATTGTGGTAAACACATAAGTGTTATTATTAGTTTTAACGGTGAGATGTTGGGTGGTAATGTCTAATGAGGTTGACAACACATTTGTGGTACATTGTTCTACGTTACAAATATTAGGTATAGGGTAAATTTCCATTTGTTGTTTCATATGGAACGAGATGGCAATATTCTTGTGAGATTGTCATAAAAAGAACAATACTTTATTAAGTCACAACAAGTTTTTAATATATACCAGAACAACCTATGTACATCAAGAAACATACATATAACGCAACAGTATATTGCCAACAATATATACCGCCGATGACTGCGATTTTCTCCACCGCTCGCATCACGCCCGTGACCCGGAGCTCGATGAAAATGGAGGTGGAGTGGTGTACCTTCTCTCCACCGAATCCATGGTGGAGGACGCAACGTGGTTGATGGGAGCACAGCGGCGGCCTCCTCCTCATGTGGGTCTCGGGAGGTGAAACAGAGCGAGCTCCAAGTTCACATAATTTAGTACCAAGCCAAAGGGAGATTTCTTCATTCACAAACCAGCTAATAAGTGCAGCAATAAGAGTTCACGTAGTGGATATTCTTCAGTTTTCATAGAAAGAATCAAAAGCTTCACTTTGCTAACTATTTGGTTGAATGAACTTTAGATATTCCCAATATTTTAAACCTTCAGTTTTTTTTTAAAAATGACGACGGTCACAGAGGGTGCCTACCAAATGGAGAAAGCAAATCAGCCATGAAGAAATAATGAACACTAACATGACATTCGGGTGAAATACCATGGTAAATAAAAACATTACGAAGTATTTACTGGTAGAGGAGGTCTACAAATCAAGTTTCAGGATTTTAGACTTGACAACACTACAACTGTAAACCAAACTGTGCATCTATGCTCCTATACATGAGTGGATGTCCAGTGTCAAAATCACTGCTCCAACTTCGCTAGTGGATGTCAATTGATTCTCATCCTAGCAGCAAACTATTGTATGCCTTCTAAGGTACGTATTTGAACCGAGAACATATTACATTAAAGACTACTGTTCTGAGAAATAACAAAAGCATTACACTGCCATTTCATGTCTTACAAAACATGAGAGATTGACATTGCTCCTCCGGTAACTAAGATTTTCTCTACCACTCGCATTGCGATAGAGAGAGAAAATTAAGCAGGACAAAGATATCCGTCACCATCTAAAACCAAGAATTAGATTATGTACTTGCAATATGCTACCAAAAGGTTGCACCAAGTCCCACACCAAAAGAATGGCATGCATGGCAGATTGAAAAAACAGAAGATGGAAGCTAGAACTTGGTGGCTATGCAATGGTTATCCCGATCTATTTGTATAGTTTTGAGGTACAGTTAAGCATGCAGGGGAAGCATGAGTCTGCTAAAAACATCTATCGTTTTTTTGGAGATTTACGGGGTTACATCCCCAACATGTCTTATATTTCAACCCAAAAGTAACTGATAGTCATAGACCGAAAGTATGATCCCTGTGGCTTGTTTCTAATCATTGTTACATTGTTTACATTCAGTTTTTCTACATGTTACATTGCTGCCATTTTTTATTTCAGATTACAAAAACCCATTTTATCATCATTTTTGGGGAGGTGTAAGCTAAACTTGCCCCCTGTCAAGGAAGCTCTTTTCTGGCATAGTTATTTCCACTTTTAATATCTCTTCGATGAACTAGTGCGCCTATAAAACTGACAATTGTAATATTTGTGTTTGGGATACATGTGACTTCACATATCCTATTTGCATGGTCGTTTGAGAGGGATACATTCAACCTACACCTCCCTATGTGTGATAAATCCTTGGTTAGTCTATTAAGCGAAATTTGTTGCTTTTGTACAAACTTCTAAACTTGGAGGCCCAACATACTCTACAAGAGCAGTGACGTGTAGTAGACATCAATCTCTTTACTGGGACTATTGTTGGAGAGGTTAGCACTTGAAGGAATCTTTTATAGATCTTGGAGTTTTATCTTTTTGTTTCCTTTTTCACTAGTTAGGTTCAATGGAAAAATGAAAACTAAGAGAGCTTTATAAAATTTGTCTATGACTAGGAATTGAAGTGTTTGAGGAAAAAACTAAAAAGCCAATGGAACTTTCTTTGGACATGAATCATGATAGTGAAAAAATGATTGGCATGCAATCTTTTAACATTACAAATGTTAATAATGATTGCAATAGATGGGATGCAATTTCGGAAAACAATGTTTTGTATAAGCATATTAATTGTGGATCGCATAGACCTTGCAAATGTACTCAATCGAAAGAAGATAAATATGGTAAGCAACATAAGCATGAAAGAACTAGCATATGGATTAAGCATTTCCATGAATTTGCTAAAAAAAATACATGACCTATATCCTTCTACTAGTGAACTTTGCAATGATCTTGGTCATTTTCATTTACAATTCTTGTAATTTCATGATAGAATCATTAGAAACTTTTATTTATGACATGATCACCCCTGATCTTTATTATGAACTTACACAGTTTTTGGGGTGTGAAGAGTTATTAGGAAAAATCTATTTGTTAGATATGAATACTTTGGGGATAAAGAGCATTTTTTAGGAATGACATTCCTATTGTCTTGTGAATTGCCACAAAAATTCTTAGATGGAACATTAAGAAAATTGTTTATCATATTGCCACTAATGAAAAGAGAAATTCTCCTAAGTTTCTCCTATTGTTTCTAAGGATAAATCAGAGTACATGGAGAAGCTTCTTTTCCAACCACTCCCTCCTAATATGGAGAATAATAATAATAATAATAATAATAATAATAAGAGGAGGAGAAGGAAAGATGATACGGTATCTTCCCCTAAACATTTGATCCTCCCATAGGTGTTCCTAGTGATTGCGAACAAAAAATTAATATGGAAGATTGTACACTTGATGAGTATATTGATTATGGTTGTGATGTTAAGTCGGTAGGGACTATTAAAGGCAACGACCATGATTGGGAAAATGATGATAATACTACTTATGATCTAGAAATAAATTGGTACCAATTCTTAAAATGATGATATTAATGACTGCTATACTATTAGTACTATCCATGTATCTTCTAATTATTATATGGAAATCTTGAGCCTGGGATGATGGGTTTAAAAATACATTTACTATAAGTGATGTGATGCTCGAAAATTATTTTGCTAGTAATAATGAATATGATAGGTTAACAAATATATTTGCTAACGAAGATGGTTGTTCTAGTGCTTATAATCATGATGTAACAGTTATATATGAAATTTTTTAGTCTCACTATCTTGTAGGAGGTTATTTACTATGATAAATGTATGCATCATCTCTATGATGACTGTTTTGAGAAGAAAGGTCGTGTTTACGATTATTATTGTGATGATACCTATGCTATAAAGAATTATGATAATCATCCTCATGGAAATGTCATATTTATTGTGTTCAAGTTCTCTCTGGTAGTATTCCTCCCACTACTAATAATGAGAAAGATTTTTCTTATGTTGAGAGTACTAATATTTTTATTCATGTGGATCATGATAATAATATTTTATGTGATAGTTATATTGTGAATTTCATTCATGATTCTAGTAAAAGTTATTATGAGGGAGGGAAACATGGTTTCATATATCACAACGATATTAGGTTTTCTCTCTTTATGTTGAAATTTCTCAAGTTGCAATTCTTATGCCTTCCTATGCTAGTTTTTTTGTGCTTCAATCATTTTGCTTACAAGATTATTTTACATAGAGAGTGTGTTAGACTTAAATGTGCTATATATTTTCTTGTTTATACTCTCTATTATTTTTCTTCAATTATTGTTCTTACGTGAGCATCGTTAAAATCACTATGCCTACCTAAAATGAGTTAAAGGAAAGCGGTCATGGCAGGTCACCGATCACAATTTTTTATTTTAGTGCTTTTTGTTTTGTTTTTTCAAGTCTTCGAAGTTGTTACCTCTGTAGCAACCTCTCCTTATCCTTTTATTTTCTGTTTTGTGCAATGGGTAGGCTCTATTTGAACTAAAGTGCAAGGTTTGGTTTTGCTGTCAACATTTTTGGTGCTTACCACTAAATTAGTATTGCGCCACCAGAGCGTGATCAATTTATGAAAACATTCCGTAACATGCCTCTGTTTGTTCTAAATCTTTCATTAGTATTAAGTTTTATGATTTGAGCCATAAAAGTGTCTCGAAAAAATCCATCTTTATCTAAAGTTCTTTTTCAGAAATTCATGCCTTTATTTGCATTTGTATCTTTAGTGCTTTGTTTGCAGTTCTTTTTTATCCAAGAGCTTTAAGTAAAGCCTCGTAACAATAGCTAATTTTTTCCAGTGTTTGCAATGTGTCCCTTCGGTACCTAAGCGGATTTATTTGTTTGATTACTAACCCCTCTAATAGATATTATGATATGTTTTGTGTGAAGGAAGTTTTAAGTGTCACAAGAGAGTATGATATAAGAGGTTTAAAGAGCGACGAATGCTCAACCGTGGGGATGCCCAATGGCACAAAAATAAATTCCAGAAGTATCAAGAGTCAAAGCTTGGGGATGCTCAATACATCCCCTGCTTTGTCAATAAAATTATTATATCGTCACTGTCGAAACTACGCTTTTATTGCTTTACATATTATGTGCTATTTTTGGAGAATTTTAACGTTTTGACTTCAATTTTTTTTTGCTTGCTGATCATATTCTTAGTTGGATCTTATCATTCTTGTTTGGGAGGGATACACACTCTGCCTTTTCATTTGAATACTCAAGTGTTTTACTTCTATACCTTTGAGTATTCAGTTTTTGCTAGAGTGCTTTGTAGCTCTTGTTTTTCACTTACATCTATGATTGTAGGATGCTTCAAGAATATACTTTTGGGCATAATAAATTTACTTAAAAGGTGAGAAAATATCATTGTTAAGGAAAAAGTAAAGGGACCTCTTTCTTGGACAAATTGGCCAGTATTTGTAGCATACACACAATTTTTTGTGATATACCCATCGTGCATGTCGAGTGAATGCACCGACACATTTCTCCTTTCTGATTAGGAATTAAGTGTAACAGTAAGTATTTATATATCCTTCTTTAATGTCCCCATCGCCAAACCTTCCATTGGCTTTTAAAATATTCCATAATTTATAATTTTTACGTCACTACATTAATTTGTTTCAAAAACTAGGATGAAAAGACAAGAAAAATATATTGATTGGTTATACATTTTAGTTCGGAAGCAGCATAAACTACACTTTAAAGGTTCTTCTTCTTGGAAACTTGTTGATAAGTTTGGATACCAGTGGGCCCACCATTTTTCTTGTTCCTAGAGCTTTGGATTGTCCCAATAACAATCCCCCATCTGCCTGATCTCGAAGCTCTCGTGGGGAACACAGACGAATTCATTGAATATTTTGATGAAATCTAAAGAGTATAGAAATTTATATTAAATATGGTAAATCCAAGGAAGTATCTATTTTGTTTGTTAGAACTTTTCAACCTATCGTATTTTTAAGTGAAATTCTTTAAATACCTTGTATTTTCTAGATTTTTATTTCTTCTAACAAAAATATTTGCAGATTTTAATTTTATTATGTTATGTTTGTTTTAGAACTTGGTAATTATTTTATTTTTACTTAAGAAGTCGTAATTGTATATCCTCACATGTCAAATCATCCCAGAATATTTAGAAGGTCACCTTTAATAATGAAAAAAAAACTAGTGGGTTCACCACTTGTAACACAAAAATGCTTGGTTCTGAATTCATTTTATTCGAAAGGGATCCCCTCATTTCCTTAATAATTAATGGACATATTTGACATTCCAAAAGCTAACAAAAACCATTTTTAATTTCCATAGCGGGCGTAAAAAAGGAAGAAAATGATTTCGTGAATTCTGTATTATATGTAGTGAAAAAACAAGTGTAGAGAACTAGACAACATATCTACAAACCGCTACAACTTCTTTAATAATAAGGGGTTTGGAGGTGATGCCATTATCCCTTGATTTCACTCACATGCAGGTGATAACACCCTAGAAAACCAATTGATTAAATATTGTACAGTTTGGTATTGATTGTTTTCATCCCAACGTAGAAGTGAGGGACTGCTCAAGAAGGAGCTAAAACTTAGCATCGACAGAGAAGGAGTAGACGTGTAAGTATGCTTCTTCAACCTTACCAAACCGAAGACAATAATATAAAGAAGAGGAGGTGGGGAGAACTATGAAACGCAAGTTTACAGTTTTCCGAGAAACGACTGATCAACTCGTGCAATGAAACAAGCGTATGATAATTTGACAAAGAAGTACCATGTTAATTAACACATGGTCTTAGCCCAAACATATTAAGACACACAAAACCGGACGAGAAAAGTAGTTCTTAGTATTTATTAAACAAAAAACAGATACAATATATTATGGAACATCTCATGCAGCACACATGATCTAACATTCTTAATCTGCCAATACTAATAATCTTAATAAGATTGTTAGTTGTTAGAATTTATTAAAAAAGAAGTAAAAACAACCAATGGGCTCTTCATGTTTACGTAACCCATATATTGTATTAAAATAAATGAATATATCATTTATTTATACTGAACTTTTTTACTTGTTTACAACTCACTTTCAACATATTCAACTTAAAATAGCAAACATTTCATGTAATATTTAAAAAATTCATTATATCAAAGCTATGTGCAAACTATAATGTGATTTTTATAGTATATTACAATTCTTGTATATTACATATTTCGGTAACATCAATCTCTCAAAATTCATGAAAAGAAAATCGCATGCCTTTATTGTTTATTATTTTGACACACAAATTTGTTATATTGCATATGCATGTCTTCCCGTGTACTTGTACTTCAGAAATCTGGATAACAAGTTCAAAGGCACATTGTTTAATAAATATCCTGGCATAGTATTTTGAATGTTGTATCTAGAAATTCTAGAGTGTGCGGCGTGTGTACATTATGATTCTCTTTAATCATTGGCATGGCTAGTTTTTTTATTATTCAATAATTAGTTGAGTATGTCATCTTTATATGGTTTCAAAATAGCACAAGGCTATTTACGACACATACATGCCCTACATACCCAACACTGTACCCCCATGTGCGAGCTAGGTGGCCTCGTACAATACACTTTGACGATCATCTATAAGAATACTACTGTACCTGCTCACAAGGCATATAATATGTATGAAATAATAACTTGGATTGCAGGATAAGATCTCAACAACCTTTACCATGTGCGTACCGCTCTAAATCTTAGTCATACGAGGACTCATATACAGATGGGCTCATCAGAAGGCAAATCACATGTTTGAAAACAATATGTTAGATTGGAAGATTACATCCACAAATCATAGTTCATTCACCATGCACATCTAGTTTATGATCCTTTCTCTGATGTCGTAGAGTCCCCCTATGCATTGAAGTCCTATCAAGGGTGTTAAGGTATTACATTTTTTTTATATCAGACAATAGAAGATCATGGAAGGAGTGGGACTTTTACATACATGATAGGAGTGCAAACGTCGATAATGGTTATGAGATCCTACTCTATATATGTTTTCATAATAAGCTTCATGCGTTTTGATGAGTGAGTTAACGTTGTTCAGGAGTCCTTAGATATTGTGTCCCTCGTAGATGTAGCTGATAGTCGGGACATCACATCAATATATTGGATCTTTTACAACCCTAACAACAACATACGAGGAAACACGAAGAGCTATGATTTTGCCAAGAACAAAGCTTACCGGTACTACTCTTTTCACCAGTGATAGCAGGACTTCGAATAATCAAATTTTGCTCAGTCGGGAACCTGGAGACCGGCGTCTCATTTGCCGCTGGTCCCATATGTACCTTATATCTTCAAAACCGTCGAGCTAACCAACTATTACCAACTTCAGTACTTCCAGCCCAAATGTGTGTTCTGCACCCCCAGTGTCCTTATGGCTAAAATAGAAAGGCCCATATCTGTTCTAATATTCCATCTAACTCGGTTCACCTTGCG
Source organism: Alopecurus myosuroides (assembly GCA_028641055.1). Taxonomy (NCBI): domain Eukaryota; kingdom Viridiplantae; phylum Streptophyta; class Magnoliopsida; order Poales; family Poaceae; genus Alopecurus; species Alopecurus myosuroides. The sequence goes on from CM054058.1 coordinate 54,659,071, forward strand.
AACCTAGTGAGGTTGTTGCGCCACTCTCTTAGATCTACATATGTTTCACCATGGCAAGCTACAAAAGGAAGCCTATGAAGGGCGTAAGCTTACCTAGGTATATGTATATTGCAAAGGTCACATCCTTTAGCCCAAAACACCCCAAAAAGTGAAACAATTTTACTCTTAATAAAATCACATGGTTAGATATGAATAATTTGACACGTTTTCTTTGCATGTAGAACAAGAAGTGTATTCATGGTATCCTGGTTTAATCAAGAGGACCAACCACGAGTGCCCTTTGGGAATCGAGCGTGAGGATATTGGGTCTTCGCCATCAAGAGGTTTCCTTTGCAGGATGCTCGAGGACTTTAAGGATGTTGGTCCACTCAAAGGTAAGAGGACTCGCACACTTCTAATGTTCTCGATTCTACACAAATGTTAAGACAATATCATATCAAGAGTGTGAAGGTATCACACACTGGGAGCAACCTTCGTTGAAGCAACATGTGTATGGGATGAGGTTAGAGAATAGCAAGAGGGGAGGAAAATCCTTCTCTCAGTCAAATACCCCATTTAAATTTAACAAACAAAGACCCTACCTACTATGTTAAATATCATTTTTGTATCATTTTTTATGGCGATAGTTTTATAGGGTATAAGGCCAAGAAGTCGATGGTAGCACATAAGGGACGTGGCAATGATTACAAGTCCCGGATTCATGTTGGAAACGAGTACTAGACATATTGGTATTTGGTTGTCTTGTGGATTGATCTCGTTAAACAGTGTAGTCAAGTTAAAATATTGTGTATGTTTCTCTTGTTTTCAACGGGGTCGTCAGTCCAACATGTATACTTATGAGATGGGATTTAAAATCCCCATAATTATGTAATACCATGATGGAACTCATCATGGCATTGTGATAGGACTGGCTACTGACCACAATGGATCACCTTGTTTTGGTAGTTTTGAGTTCCCCTAGTAGTGCCCCGGCTATTACACTGTCTTGACCCATTCGGAGGGAACCATCTTCCGAGCAAGGCCTGCCAGTCGAGTGATGCAGCTCATCTCACCCTTTGTTGGGCATTGGCCTTGATGGTGCAATAGAAAGTACCGCACGTGTCTGCCTGAAGCGATATTAGGGTTACTAGTATACTCGATTTTTTTAAATGTTACAACACTTTGCCAAATATACCGACTAGGTTATACATATTATTCTTGAATATCTAACAAAACTAACATGTTTTCCCGCATTGAACCTAAACTCGCTAACCAATGGTGACTTAAAGAAGGTATACGTACATAGATGACAAGTGGGTCCAGTTTTGTATGTTATTTACTCATATTAAATTTTTTGGGAATCCTTTCGTTCTCATTCCCAAATCAAAATCCCCATTTCCCACTCCATCCTTAAACCGTGAAACACCTATTTCCCAAATATGTGTCACAAGCTTTTTATTCGCATTAAGAAGCAATGACATTCTCAAAATCCACATAGATTACACTAGAAAAGACAGTGTAGTAGTACGTGTCAAACGTTTCTATAATTTTGAATACTCCATGATTCTTTTAAATCAGTGTGGCATGTATTTACTACATTTTGATATTATTTAAATGCATTTATCTGGACTAACCCAAATGCATGTGCCTGGCTTTTTAATGCTCTTTTTGAGTTTCATAAAAGTACTTAAAGAAATATCTGCGAATGTTTTTGTAAAAATATGAAACCCGATATTTTAACGAGACAAAGAATGATTAACATAAGAACTGGAGGGGGTAGGACAAACGGGTCGTAGACGCATGCCAGGTGGAGGTCGTGCCCCTTGCCCTCGACTTCCCCTTGTGGTCCCCCTAAGTTTCCTTTTTTCCTATTTAAGCCCTTTGTCCTAAGACCTTGGAGACATGCATTATTTTCCACAAAATTCACGACAGCTCGCGGCATCTCGAATTCCTAATCCAGGGTTCCTCGATTCCTATTCCGGCATCCTAACGGGGGGTGGGGGTATTCATCAGTAGAGGCCTTTTCATCGCCATCATAGCCTCCAAAGTGATGCATGTATTTTTCATCCTTGCCCTACGCGTCCGTAGAAGTAGCTAGATGAATATTTCTTCTTCTTGTGATACCATGTCGTTATCTTGTCAGCTAATAACATGATCAAGTTATATATTATGTAATTGGTACATGTTGTGTTTGCTGAGATTTATTGGCCAAGTGATTCTATGAATCTTCAAGAGAGGGTTCTCTGCTAGAGAGTGGGTTCATGTCTATTTCGCACCTGAGCATGAGTGAAAGAAACTTCTAAGGTTGATGATGTATTGTTGCTACTATGGGTAAAAAAAGGGTGTTCATGTCTACTTATTTATTATAAATATTGCTCACATAATGTGTTATGCTTATTACAATTTTCTATTTCTTTGGAACTTAATTCCGTAGAGAGGTAAGCATAGAAGAGCTTTCAAGGTGGATTATTAGTTATAGCCGCAGTTGAATAGGGGTCTATATTTGTTTGATGTAATGCATATATGAATATCGCAATTCACTTTCTCTTGTAATAATATTGCTATTCCAATTATATCAGTTGTCGAGTTCTAAGTTGTTTACCCAACATGTTAGTTTATTTATCTTTGGAGAGAAGCCACTAGTAAAACTTGTTTAAAAGCTTGTTTACTTGCTTTCACCATTACTTGCTTGTTGGTCGTGTTTTTATTTTTTTTATTCCATCACTATTTTCTACATTATATGGTTAACCCTTTGTTTTCAGCAAGACGATAAGCTTGACAATCTTATTTGAAAGTTGGGGTAAAGTAAAGTTGTGTGTTGTGTGTAGGTCCACTTAAAGCCTAACTAGTTTTATCTAAGTCCTACTACTTCGATAACCTTGGCCTCAATTGTGGGAAAAAATCTGTGCTATACTACATCACGTTCCTCTTGGGGTTCCCAACGTGTTGTGATGTTCACTGTCTCCAAGGAGTACCCTTATTCTCCTTAGCCACACTTCTCGCTCTAATGTAAACTTGTGCTTGTTCCATAATTTAATCGCAGCAGGTGTCGGTGAAGTGTCACGTGTGCTTCATCATGTTCACAAGCATTCAATCGTTCCACGACAACCACCAACTCCTGCTCTCCTCGTCTTATTTGGACCTTGATTTCCCCTCATTCAAGCGAAACAAACTATGTCCCTTCATTCCCTCTTAGCTCAAGCTCAATACAGAAATCTCCTTCCCCTCGAGTACCATATCATTCTTTATTCTATCGTCCTGGAGGTCGTCTACCCGTCTTGAGTCGACAACGATGAAACCCTTCAGATTCAGGGTACTCCGTGTTTATGACACCCTTGGCGATAACGCGGGCCTTTATTGATGCATTATACAACCTTTTCCACTCTGGTACAAACCACATGCTCACCCTAGAGGTGGTGACGCATGTCACCATGAACTTGTGCTTCACCAACCTTGTTGGTGCATTTATGTTTTACGGGCGCACCTACCACCACGGCTTCGAGCTAGTCCTTTTCGTCCACACAAATATATTCAACAATTATGAAGATATGTTCTCCATTGGCCATATCATCCATTTTTCACACTATGTGAGCAAGAAGGCATGAGCTTCACAAGGAGGATGAGCACAATGTCCCTCAATAGTTAGGTCATGTTCAGTGTGTCGATTTAGACATAATAAAATTTTAAGCCACTTGGAGTAGCGATAAGTGGTAGGCTGAGTGATATATCTAAAAATAATATAGTGCAGGTTTTTAGAATATATGGAAGAAACATCTAGTCATCGGTAGGAGTAGAGGAAAATAGTTTCTTTCTTATTTTTCATCAGCACTATTTCGGGTCTCATTTTTTCACTCGAGGGTTGTGACATTGGTTGTTGAGGGGGGGGAGGGGGAGGTTTCTATGCCCATCCATAAGTTGGTGCCCTTGCATGCTGCAATGTATGGAATAGAAGTTCTACGAACACTATCTCCTTATTATATGTGGTTCTACCTGATGGATCAATGATCTTGTTTTTTGGTGGATTATCATGCATTTCTCCTGATGCTATGGAGGCATTTGGTTAATAGTTTCCCAATTATATCATTGTGCTCCTGGTGTATCTCCTATGCAATAAGATGATGAAGTAATGCTTTGATAATCATGCCCGCTACTATCCATATTGCATTGAAAAATGTTTTATTTCAATAAGAATGCAAATATATGGAGCTAGAGGGGACTTTTAGCTTTAAAGACTGATATATAGGAAAGACCACGACGTGACTTTTAGCTTTAACAAGAGTCAACATTATCTGTGTTTACAAGTTTCTCAATCTAATAGACTTTCTTCAGTTAATCAATATAGGCAAACCTCAAACGCTTTGGTACAAAACTACATATAATGTAATTTTCTGAGACATTACAGTGTAGAAAAAAATTGATTTGTCAAATAGTAATTAGAAAGTTGAACATATATGTTCAAACAGAGTCGATCGATCATTGCGACAAACACAAAAAGTGTTTGTACCACAAACCATTCAGCATTGTTCCTCGACATCCTTTCAGCTGTAATTATATGTACCTTTGTCCTGCTTGATAATTTGGCAAGCCATATGCCCCAAAACTGGAAGAATAAACCGCTTAGATCGGCCTCCTTGTTGCTAGTTGTCTAACATCCACTTGTTGACGTACGACCATTTTCCTTAAGGGCCCGCTTGGAATGTCTTGTTATTTTCCCAGGCCGGAATATTTCAACGTCCGGTTTGTTGTGCCCGCGATTTACGGGTGGATTTAATTCGGACCTCCACTGCTCCGTGAGCTTTTACGGGCCTCGGGCACAGGAATTGAGCGAGGGAAAAAAAAGGACGAAACAAAAACACGGCAATCCAAGCGGTCGTTCTGTGAATTGTTACGGGCGTGGAAATTTCCAGCCGTTTTGCCCAGAGAACGGTGAACCAAGCGGGCCCTAAGGGTGTCCGTTTTTGTCAAGTTTTCGGTTGATATACGATAGCTTCTCCACAACTTGCATGCACCGGTGCACACAACTACTAGTAACTAATCCAACCCATGCGTACTCGTACACATAGTACTACTGACTAGTACTACGGAGTAGTATCTTACGTATACTCTATCTTGGTTGGTGTGTTTGCAAACTTTTTATGTACGGAGTACAATTAATCGTATCGTCGACGTGTTTATTAACCCAAGACTTTTCCACGTTATATGTATCCATGCATCGTCGCACCCTGGTTTGTACGTACATACGTTGCTTTGTCGGCCCTCACGATTCATGTGCATACGCCGCCATAATCGCGGTTACCCTATGGCCAGGGAGCTAACTTAATCAGGACGCTGCTAGCTGGTGGCTGCATCTTGCATGCATCCAGTTCCCACTGGTAGAAAAAAACCTTCCATACGCCCCCATCAGTCTTCAAACTTTGCGCATCGTGACTAAAGGGGTTTTAGTCCCGAGTCGGGAGGAGACCCGCGACAGAAGGTCATGCGTCGTGGGTTGGGAAGCGCGTGGAGGCCCGTGGAGGGCTTTAATTCCGGTTGGCCTGGCCACCCGCGACTAATGATCCAGTCTGCTGGCCTCCCTGCCTTTAGTCCCGGTTGGCCTGGCCATTGCTACAGTGCGCACCCGAGAGTCTCTGTTTCTTCTCCTCTCTTCTCTTCTTCCTTTCTTCTTCCTCCACCAAGCATCCATGGGTTCTCAAGTTTGGAACACTCTCCGTGTGGCCACACCATGCCGCAAGAGTCCAAACGTGGCCTACACCAATATGTGCGAGAGGCTCCCCGATCTTCTTAAGCATTTGAGCAATCTCTATGATGAAGCCGATGAACAACATAAGTTCTTCGGGCTTGATTTAGAGTATACGGCGAATCAACGAGATGTTCCCGTCATCCAAATTGCCTTCAAGGAGACCGTGTTGGTCTTCCAATGGGCAAGGTAACGCACACGTACAATCGACCTCTCTTGTAGGATAGTGTTGCATTTTCGATTTGTTTGTTGCATTGGAAGAATACATGTGTTGCAACATATCTAACACGTTCTATTTTTGTTGTTGCAGTAATTCAAAGCATTCTCCGGCCCTTGTTGATTTTCTTGTCAGCAAGGGGTACGACTTCTGCAGTGTTGACATCACTCAAGACCGACAGAAATTGATGCGCTTGGGTATTGTGATACCCGAAGATCACTACATTGATCTTCAGGATCTTATCCATTTTGATGAGTTGTACGGTCACAAGACCGGGGTGGCTCCGATGGCAACCGCCTTCATCCACGCCGACTACAAAACCATGAAGTCTGGTTTCCCCTCGAAGAATCACATGCATTGGGGGAAGAACCCACTGGACCGGATCAACCTCAACTATGCAGCCATAGATGCATACGTTTTCTACGAGTTATTCCGCATCTACTCGACGGAGCTCGAGTAGATGGTGTTTGTGTACCGCATCTTGCGTTCGATATATGCATGTAATGGATATATTAGTATGTAATGGATATATATTATTATGTAATGGATATTATTTCTATATTAATTCGTAGCTATATTATTTCTATATTATGTCAAACACACATTTCAAAACAAACAAACAAAAACACATCAAGAAAACAAACAAAAACACATCAAGAAAACAAAACAGAAAAACTACCGTTTCTAAATTAATCTAAGCCAGGAAAACATAGATCTAGTCAATACCAAACTCATCCAGTTGGATTTACTTCAAATACATTTTTGAACTCATTCTAAAAATAATAGAAGAGCCTACTGGTCTTTTATTAAAAAGGATGGTATTTTCATTTGGTTGTTGACCTTGATGTGAGGCTAAGTGCTATGGATAGATCTTTTCAATATCTGTCCAGAACATTTTAGTTTGTCCATTTTGGTTATGTATTTTAAAAGTTAGGTTCAAATCATTCTCACAGATAGTCATTGCAAAAACAGTTCTTGTGTCCAAAATAATAGTCAAAACTTGGATCTGCAAATTTTATATGGTTTAGATTTCATATGGTTTGGTTCGTGAATTTTATCATATTTTATTTTGCATTTAGGAAAGGGGAAAATGAATTAGTTTTATTTTCCTGAATTTTTTGATATATTATTTGTATTTTTAAGATTTTAAAATGTATTAGTTTTATTTTTCTGAATATTTTGATATATTATTTGTATTTTTAATATTTTAAAATGTATTAGTTTTATTTTTCTGAATATTTTGATATATTATTTGTATTTTTAAGATTTTAAAATGAATTAGTTTTATTTTTCTGAATATTTTGATATATTATTTGTATTTTTAGGATTTTAAAATGAATTAGTTTTATTTTTCTGAATATTTTGATATATTAATAGTATTTTTAAGATTTTAAAATGAATTAGTTTTATTTTTCTGAATATTTTTTAGAAATAATACAAATTAAAAAGTTAATCTTTATTTATTTATTCAAAATTATTAATTACATCATTACTTTTGTTTATTAAAAGATTTATTTGAAATTCAGACAATAAAGAAATGTGGCATCGACCAACATGTTAATAGGATTGATATGATATTAGTATCACATACATGCGTGCGAAACACTTGGATGCGGGACGGGATGGAACTCGAAAGTTAAGCGTGCTAGTGCTGGATGGGTGACCGAGCGGGAAGTTTGACCACGAGTAAGAAATTTGACTAGAGATAATTGTAGTTAAACACTAAGCAAATAATAAAAATTCTGAAAAAAAGGGAGTGAAAAATTGGAGTGAAAAAATGGGAGTAAAAAAAGGGAGTAAAAAAAAGGTAGTAAAAAATAATTAGAAACCCCAAATGAATTAAAGAAATAACGAAAAAGCATGTAGTCCCGGTTCGTGTGGCCAACCGGGACTAAAGGTCCCCCGCCCCCGGCGCACGCCACCCGCCCACGTGGACGGGCCTTTAGCCGCGGTTCGTAAGAGGGGGTGACTAAAGGGGGGGTCTTTATTCGCGCCTATTTAGTCCCGGTTGCGCGGCCGGGATTAATGGCCATTGCGAACCGGGACTATAGGCCTATTTTCTAGTTAGACACTGAGAAATTTGACTAGAGATAATTGTAGTTAGACACTAAGCAAATAATAAAAATTATGAAAAAAGGGAGTGAAAAATTGGAGTGAAAAAATGGGAGTGAAAAAAGGGAGTGAAAAAAAGGTAGTAAAAAATAATTAGAAACCCCAAATGAAGTAAAGAAATAACAAAAAAGCATGTAGTCCCGGTTCGTGTGGCCAACCGGGACTAAAGGTCCCCCGCCCCCGGCGCACGCCACCCGCCCACGTGGACGGGCCTTTAACCGCGGTTCATAAGAGGGGGCGACTAAAGGGGGGCCTTTAGTCGCGCCTATTTAGTCCCGGTTGCGCGGCCGGGATTAATGGCCATTGCGAACCGGGACTATAGGCCTATTTTCTACCAGTGTCCTCTCCGGGAGACGTACGTACGGCCGTGATATTAAGGAGGAATTTCTCCTTATCCGTGACGTACAAGCAAGCACGAGCGGAAAGGCTGACGAGCTCCATCGATCAGACAGATAGGATATGAACGGCTTGAAAGATCTCACAGTATATATATACTCTCGTTCAAGTTCATGTTCATGTAAATAGGTTGGCCTGTTTGTAAAACTTACAAAAATTATAGCAAGTAAAAGAAATGTATCAGGATTATTAAAAAAGATAAAATAGCAACATTTTTGAAATATAACACGTTGCTCAGATTGCCAAAAAAGGGTATTGAAATTTGCGACTACAAATTTTTTATTTGTCAAACAATATCCATCAAATTTGGTAACTTTTTATTAAATGGTTCCATTTTTCAACCCGACTTTTGGTATTTAGAAAATGTAAAATAGTTTTGGACTACGCGGTTGTATTCCTCTTTCACACTCTTGTTTGGCATGGCAAGATGCACCTCCATGGGAAATATGGACACATTTTCATGAATTATGGTATGACATGGCCATGACATTGGCCATTTCGCTTAAAAGAAATGAATGTCCATGCATGATAGGACATTTTGTCAATACTTTTGTGGAAAAATGCCAAAACTAAAATTTATCATTTTTTCTCCCAATTACTAAATATAAAAGGACTTCATGACGAGCAATATTATGATAAACCTCCAAAAATTATGTGAAAATAGCCGGCACATATTTCCATAGGAAATTAAATCTATCAACACCGCCTACGACACTTCCACAAATTTTAACTTTGGTACATTAAAATATTTTTTGCAATTTTTATGATCAAACTAGCGTGCACGAGCACACCCACATAGACACACTTGTAGATCATATCAAATGAAATTAATTACATAGAAAAAAGTAGGTAGAAAATAATAGAGTTCAAAATACTTAGGCATCCCCATGAAATATGGTCTCGTTTCTGTGGAAAATGGTAAGGTGCTCATTTTACGCCATACTAATCATACTTGATTGTTTCTTCACAAAAACCCTAGTTTTAGCATTTAGAAAATGGAAAAATATTTTTGAACAAAAATGTACTGTTATTTGGCATGGCAAGATGCACCTCTGTGTTAAAAATGGGCACATTATCATGAAACTATTTCTTATAAATAGCTATGATCTTGGTCATATGGATTTAAATCCATAAATATTCATACAAGATGGATCATTTTGTGAATTGTTTTTTAGAATATAGTCAAAATTAAAGTTTTATCATTTTCTCTGCAACTAGTACACATAGCAGGCATTTATGGGAATGAAATCTTGTTTGACACTTCTTCATATTTTTGTTTAGTTTACAAAATAGAAGGAAAATTCTCATCACTTGTCTCAATTTCTAGAGATTGAATATTCCAACATCCTTTCATGCTTTTACATAGATTCCTACTTGAGTAACTTAAAATATATTTTTTTGCAATTTTTCAGAATAAACTATCATATAACAGTATATCAAATTTTAAATAATTTTGCGGATTTATTAAAAATTAATTTAAATGGGAAAAATTAACTAATAAGCTCGAAACTTCAGAATATTTGCATATAATACATTAAAATTCTTGGAAAAATTGTAGAGGCACAATTTTGCAACATATTGTTTCTTCTAGCTTTAAAAATCTCCTCCTTTTTGGAATTTAGAAATAGATTAACATTTTTTAACAAAATAGCCGTAATCATCCTTGACGTTATTGTTCCACATGGCAAGCGCACCTTTCTGGAAAGTGGTCACATTATCATGAACAATACTCATTTGGTTTGAAAACAATCAATATTCATATATGAGTGGCCATTTTGTGAAGGCTTTTTCATAACTTAAAATTATGAATTTTAGCATTTTCGCGCTCCACACGACTCAGGTTCATACTTGTTAGCCCGTCCAATCATGATCAGAAAACAACCAATCAATGACCAACTAGGTACGGCGCCCCTCGACCGGTCATTCAAGCTAGTAGCTTAAGCGTACCTAGAGAATTAATTAGGTCTAATTCCTCCTCCACCATAATCGATATCGCGATTACCCTATGCTCAGGCTAGTCACAATGGGGAGTAAAATAGTTGTAACATCAATGCCACATAGGCAAAACATCTGACATAGCGAGTAATTAATATGGAGAGTGATGATTGTGGTAACATAGCTAGTTACCGTAACATCACACTTTTCAATGCATTATGTGTCTACCACCTAATGAATTAATGGTTGCATGACACCACATATATGTTTACGTAGTAACATCGTCACGTTACTACTCTTAGTTACTCCCCACTGTGACCTGCCTCAGAGAGCTAACTTTATCAGGACGCTGATAGCTGGTGGCTGCATCTTGCATGCATGCAGGTCCTCTCCGTGAGAGGTACGTCCGTACGACAGTAATATTACTACACAACCCACGACCCCACATAAAAGAGGAATTTCTCTTTACCCGTGACGTACAAGAAAACACGAGGAGAAAGGCTAACGAGGTCCATCCATCGGGTAGAAGGCATATGAATGCCTTGATCGATCTCAAAGTATATAGAGCCGTTCAAGTTCATGTTCATGTATGTTGGCTTGTTTGTAAACAGTTAAAAAAATTATAGCAAGTAAAAGATATGAATCCGCAACATTCGAAATATAACTCGTGGCTCAAATCGCTAAAAAGGCTATTCATATTTGCGACTAGAAATTTTAATTTTTTTAAACAATATCCATCAAATTTGGTCTATTTTGTATTAAAATGGCTCCATTTTTTAACCCTCCTTTTGTCATTTAGAAAATGTAAAATAGTTTTTGAGAAAATAGTTGTAATCCTCTTTGGCACTATTATTTGGCATGGCAAGATGCACCTCCGTGTGAAATATGGACACAATATCATAAATTATAGTACGAAATGGCTATGTCATTGGCCATTTGGCTTAAAATAAATGAATGTCCATGCATGATAGGTAATATTGTGAATACTTTTCTGGAAAAAATTGAAAAAGTCTAGTTTATCATTTTTCACACAATTTGTAAATATAAAAGGACTTCATGACAAGAAATGTTTCTATAAAATTCTCATATTGTATGAATATTTTTCGAAAATGAGGTGAAAATTGATGGCATGTATCTCCATAGGAAATTAAATCTATCAACACCCTCCGTGACACTTCCGTAGATTTTAACTTTGGTACTCTAGTACGATTTTTAGGAACAAACTAGAACACACACTTGTTGGTCATATTTACTTGTACTTTAGAGAAATCAAATGAAATATATTTAAATAGATAAAAGTAGCTAGAATATAACAAAGTTTAAAACATTTATACATCCCTATTAAATATGCTCTAATTTCCGTGGATAATGGTAAGGTGTCCATCTTACACCATAGTAATCATACTTTATTTTTGTTTGACAAAAACCCCATTTTAGCATTTAGATAATTGGGAAATATTTTTATACAAAATGTACCAATATTTGGCCTGGCAAGATGCACCTTTGTATTATAGACGAGGACATTATAATGAAACTATTTCTTAGAAATATCTATGAACTCGGTCATTTGGCTTTATATCCATAAATATTTATACAAGATAGTCCATCTTGTATATTGGTTTTTAGAATGTAGTCGAAATTAAAGGTTTATCATTTTCTCGACAACTAGTTCACATAGAAGGCATTTATGAGAAAGAAATTTTGTTTGTCATGTTCTTCATATTTTTTTGTTTAGTTTCAAAATGGAAGGAAAATTGCCATCACTTCTCTCCATTGCCACAGATTGAATATTTCAACATTCTTTGTTGCTTTTACATAGGTTCCTACTTGAGTACCTTAAAACATTTCTTTTGCAATTTTTAAAATAAACTATTACATTATAGTTTATAAAATTTAGATAATTTTGGGAATTCATGAAAAATTAATCTAAATGGGAAAAATTAACTAGAAATATTTGCATAGTATCTATCAGAATTCTAGACAAATTTGCAGAGGCACCGTTTTGCAACATATTATTTCTAATAGTTTCACAAAACTCCTCCCTTTTGGAATTGAAAATAGAAAAAAAATTAACAAAATGGTTGTAAACATCTTTAACGCTATTGGTTGTCATGGCAAACACACCTTTCTGCCAAAGTTGTTACATTATCATGAACACTTGTCATTTGGTTTGAAAACCATTTGGAACCATTTGTCCAGGCTTTTCAAAAGATAGGTTTTGAATTTTAGCATGTTTTCGTGCAATTAGTATATATAAAGGTCACCACTGTAATTTTATTTCACATTTTTTCATATTCTTTGATTTTTAAATGGGGTGAAAATTGAACACATATTTTAGGAACCAACTACCATACACATGTAGTTAAAACTTGAATTATTTTCGGGAAATCGGATAAAATTCACTTAAATGCGAAAGTTAGCTATCAAGATCAAAAATTTAAAATATGTGGATACTAGATATTATTTCCTTTCTATATTAAAAAATTGAGATGTGCCTTGCACAGTAATATTTCTAACTGCTTCAAAACATATCCAGTTTCAGATTATAAAAATTAAAAACTGGCATAGTTTCATGCAACAAGTAGAATTTTAATTTAAGTATTGAATTACATTATTTATCCTAACCTCATATATCCATAATATGGCTGCACACAAGAAAAAAATGAAGTTCTCCTAAGTTTTATATAGTATTTCATGGATACAATATTAAACAACTCTAGAAAACCAAATGTTTTGTTATCAAAAGGTACGTATATCTTTACTATTAAAAGGGAGTTCGTACGTTGATACTCCGTCGTTCCCCCGCACTTCGCCTGGCTAACGTGACACATATGGGCCACGAGAACTCCCCCCGAGATAGCCCAGCCAAATCCCGTTCGCCCTGGCGCTGGTAGCACGCACTAAGAAAAGTCCCACTCCAAGTCGCGCTCCAGGTTTACGCCCCCTTCCGCCTCCGCGGCGGTTGACCCTACCTTCCCCTAACATGATGAGGCCTCCGCCGACGGCGCCGCCCCGTCCCCCTCGCAGTCTCCGGTTTAATCCCATTAGCAGCTTTGACGGCGGCTCCGGCGCTGCCTCACCGGTGGGTTCCTCCATGGTGGCCCTGTGAGAAAACTGGGACTATTGGGCGGCCGGGGCCGCTGGACTCCCAGCCTCACACCTTTCCTCCCGGATCTGCCCAGCCTGGTTCCTGGTTCTCGCCGTGCCATTGCTCGCTGGCGACCCCGACATGCTCCAGGACTTTTGTGTGGCTGACAATAAGTCTCTCGAAGGCCGTAAGTGTGATCCTTTAAGCATAATTGTTTCAAGATGCTTACATGTGTAGATATCATGCCTGACAGAGAATGCATGTACGTTTTGCAGCACTCCGGCTTAACGGGTTCCCATGCAAGCGTCCGGAAAACGTGACGGCGAACGACTTCTTCTCCAACGTGCTGTCTCTCCCGGGCAACATCGGCGGCCAGGTCGGTTCCGCGGTAACAGCGGCGAACGTGGAAAAGCTCCCAGGGCTTAACACACTGGGCATATCCATGTCCCGTGTGGACTACGCGCCATGGGGCGCGAACCCGCCGCACACCCACCCTCGCGCTAGCGAGATACTCTTCATGTTGGAAGGCTCCCTTGATGTTGGCTTTGTCACCACCTCCGGCAAGTTCTTTGCACGCACCGTCTGCAAGGGCGAGCTCTTCGTCTTCCCACGAGGCCTCGTCCATTTCCAGCGGAACAATGGCGGCGCGCCGGCCGCGGCGATCTCGGCATTCAACAGTCAGCTTCCAGGCACGCAGTACCTCGCTGGGGCGATGTTCCTGATCGCCGGCAGTGAAGTACTAGGCGTGGAAGATGCACGCGGAGGCGGTTGGATCGGCTATACGGTTCTACCTACGTACGTCAATGTGCCTTACTTGGTGTGCTTTTTGATACTCTGTTCCTTAGAATTCCTTCCTTCCTGTGAGCGAGGTCGCCTTGCCGATACAATGTTGCTACTGTTGCTCTCGTCGCCTCGTCAGATGACCTACTGGCGTGGTGATATATATGTGTTGTTTTGAAAAAAATTAATAAATGTCTCTGATTGCTTTGTGTTTTCGTCATACAGTGTTGGACTAACTGATCCAAACGTATTTCCTCAGGTGCAGCAGTGTTCAATTAATTATATCAAAATCTTTATTATGGATATACACCGTCCTAGTAGGAACTCCTTTAGATTAGAATTTACTAGTCGAACGAAGCGGTACTATTCAGATATCTCCACCTTTTCTATGCCGCAACCACGATAACCGTGGGTAATGGCCTAAAGACACCCTTTTAGGGTGAGTTCTTTTAAGTTTCTGCTTATGCATAAGCAAGTTTCTAGGTTTCGGTGGGGAGAAACTGTTGTGGGGAGAAACTGCTAGAAACTCCCCGAGAGACTTCTTTTGGCTTCTGCAGTTTTTGCTTATTTGCTAGGTGAGTTATGACATGTCCGTTATACCCCCGAACGTGATATGTGCATTTAATAAACTTATATGTATGATACATACACTATGTTTAAATAGAAAATGAGCAAGATATTAAAATAAGATAATACGAAAAGGTCATAGTTATGTTGGAATTACAATAAAAACATATTCATTAATCCAGTACATGCCAACAATGATGCACCACAGTGATAAGTTGGGAGATTAACCAACAACGATGTACTCCAGACATTTCTGTGATTACGTTGTTCATGGTAAGGCAGTTTTGTTTACCAAACCTCATAGAAACTAGACAAAGTAGCGCGCTTCGCTGCGCCGTCTATTTATCGTCCTACATCTCATGGCTGGTGATTGTGTGCGTCTCGGCGTTCTGAATTGGTCAAAGCATGCTGCCAACGGTTTATATCGGAGTATGATTTTCTTCGTGGATGACATCAACTGGACTTGGGTGAACTGCTTCGGAAGCTATATTGAAGGCGAGAAGCAGCGGACGATGCTCGAGAAGGAGCACACAGTTGCTAAAAGGAGTTGTTGGGAAGCAGAAAACAACTACACTTTCACATTTGATTAATCCATGGGAACAAAGCGAGTAAATACAGTGTACACTATCAGTATGTTCTCTTACAGCATATAAAAAACTTCTGTTACTATGTCTATACAAAATAGAAGACTTTTAATGTATAACTGGGTCTTACCGCACCACCTCAAAGATTGCAATAGTATGGAATTTTTTCATGGTATTAATGACCTGTGCAAACGGTAAAAAATATGTAATGTTCTGTGGATATTATGCACCTGCTCAAAATAATACTGAACCTCAGATCTGAAGCTCATGCATGGTGCATATTAGCTCGTGTAGATCTTGCAAAAAAAAGTGTTACTAACTTCAATAATTATACAAATCAGATACAAAATGGGTTACAGGCCTGTACAAAAAATCAGTCCGAATTTGGTTACAGGCTGTACAAAAAATTTCAGTCCGAATTTGGTTACAGGCTCGTACAAAAATTTTCAGTCCGGATGCTGCAGTTCTGTTTTGGCATGGCGGATAATATTTTAGCTGGTCTCAATAGGTCATTCAATGTAGCGAATGTCATGCCCAACTAATCTAACTGATTGTCTGCTATCATCTCCTCAAGATTATAGAGGGAGGTGTGCTTTAGGTGCAGGCTGACGAAGAGTGATCATACCGCCGCCTGGATTAGTAGTCAACACACAAAACTACAACAAAGAAAGCAACGAGAGAGCTCTTTCCTGCTTGATCCAATTCCAATAAGGTACCTGATGTTGAAGTCGGTCGTCACCAATAGACGAAAAACAACAGAGAAAAATAAGCAAGCACCGTATGAGGGAAAGAGATAATAAATAGAAACCAAATGGAGTAGAGAAGCAAGCAACGTAGAGAAAACAAAATGAAGAATACTAAGCAAGCAAGATATATCTGTAAGTATATCTACTGTTATTGGCATTAGAAACTAAACTTGATCCGTATTTGGCATAGCATGACATTATCCACGATCAAATATAAAACAACAAAGCTAAAAAGGGTGCAGATGTCATACCACGTAATGTGCTTGAAGAACTAATTGTGAATGGAAGAACCGCAAAGTTTGGCGTTATTGATTTTTTATGCTAACTTTGCCAAGGAAAATAATTCCATTTATTTCACATCCCTAAACAATGCTAATAATTTAGAAACAACAGTTCCATCACTCTGTCCCCAGGTTGTGATGCAAGCATGGTCATCCAAAAGAAATAAAGTGAAATAGAAGGTAGCTACATCTATATTATGGCAACATGGATAATCAATCTATTATCTATGGTCTCAAGAAAACAAAAATTGTTGGAACGCTAAGCTAAGAAAGGAAGTCAATATGTAGTGTGTTTTCCTAGTGAGGGGTTTCCAATCAAACAAAGCAGTTCTTCAGTCAGCTACATAAATATGAGGAATGGATTTCCAATCACACAATGTCGTATTGATATGATCAATAAAACCATGTTGGAACAGGCTGATACCACTGTAGGATCCTGGTAGGGTTGTGCATACATGTGAAGAAATATATTAAAATGTCACCTGATACCAATGATAATATTTTGGAAGGCAAAAATCAGTTGATGCTGATAATAATAATGGGATTCTGTGAGGTTTCTCCTTTGGAGAATAAATAGAGCAAGACAGTAAAAAAAATATGGTATGACGAAATGACAAAAATGCCAATAATTAAAGGGAAAGTACGACTAAATATGAAAAACATGTGTAAAGATTAGTCAATTGTCTATTTTTCATCTTTACTACATAGTTCTTTAGTTACATCTATATGAACTCAGCACTATTCCATTACACTCAAATGTACATAAACACAATAAATCTCTCACTGAAAAATGGAATATTTGGTGCTAGCAGATAGGTTTTGCCTATCTCAAATCAGATGGCATAAGCCAAGACATCAATGTCATGATATGTCCAAGTTTGTACCGAGAGTTGCAGCTTGTGTATGCTCATGTGTTTAGGAACTCTACATCAGACCCCCACAATGGTAATGTTTGTTCATTTAGAATTTATAACCCCTAAATTACAGCCCGTGGAACCGGGAGTTTCTAGTTTGTATCAGAAAAATGTCGAATGCAGTATTTTGTACTGAATCATCTACAAACGTGTATTGTTCATGGATTGGTAAGGCTACGGTACCTGAATCATATCAGCATCTTTCTTATTACTGAGCTTCTCTCGGGTCGTTCTTCACAGCTGAGCGGCATTGCATGACATCAATCAAAAGGAAAAAATCAATGAACTTCAGCACCTTTTTAGCCTCTTGAGCCCGTGCATTCGGATCAGCAATCAGCCCACTGCTTGAGGTGTGCATCGTGAATGCCTCCCAACACTGCTAAGGATCCCTTTATTCGACGTGTTCCTTAGGAATTCACCACGAATCCATACTGAAAATAAGCAACATAAATAGCATAAGTTAGATACTTAATTGCAGGGCACTGGAATAAACAAATAAGTCAGTTATCCTAATTATGCAGAAGATTCAAACCTAAGACAATATGTAGTTGCCAGGTTCTTGATTATTGTCCTCTCGTCATCACATGAGGCCCACTGATTGGAGGTGAGCGCACCTAAGGACATCGCACACCCTAATACTGACAAATAACTAATAGCCCAGACCACATGCACACAAGAAAGCTCGAGTACAAAAGGATAAAATCAAACCTGAGCATGCAAGTACTCAGCATCAACTACTCATCCGGCCTGAAATCTTGCCGCTATGAATCTACGAACAAATCACCACTGGAAACCCACATCATCAAGCAAAGCATGGAAACTTGGAAAGACAAACTTAGACCAATAATTTAAGGCTCATGAGGGATGACGAGGGAAGAAGGGCGTACCATTTTTGGCAACAGGGGAATAGGGCTCCAGCCTTTCACGTGCAAGCAGTAGCAATACTTCTGAATATGCATAGTTCAATCTGATCCTTTAGAACTAATTCCTTCATTTTGTTTGCTTTCAACTTTTCGAGCCTCAATAACTCAGCTTCCACCTGCATCAAAGCATATCATCTCCTGTAACTCCACTATCTCGGTAGAGAACAAAAACCGTACAAAATAAAAAAGAACATTAATTTAACTCAAGTCCGCAAACAACTTGTTGCAGAGTTTATTTGGTCTCGGTTAATGTTAAGATGCATGGTTTCGATGGAATCAAAATGGTATGACTCAAAAAAAATTATATCCAACTATTTTGCACTCAAGCTCTCGTAGTGGATCTGCAACAGTTTCTGGCGTTGATTGGTAGCAGGCAAAGAGATGGGAACCTTCTATTCAGATGATCTCCTGCACGATGAAGTGTATAAGGGTTTTGCCTTGCCATCAATACCTTTGATGTCAGCCAATTTGAGGAGAGTGTCAAGCTTGAACTCATCCACGTCCCCACGGTTCGTGCCAACATTCATTCTGCTGCCAGTCTTGAGAATAACCTCAATTAGCTTCATAAATAATCTGCTATTTCTAGGCTCAACGCAAGCAGCTCGTCAAAGAGTAAGTTACAGACACATAGTCAATATATCTGACGTCAAGCTACTCGTTCGATTCAGAATATAATTTAGCAAATGAAACAGAGCGGAAGGGTAACTGTAAGTAAAATAGAGGTGATAAAATGATTGAAACCGAAGTTCAAGACCGTATTGCTCACTTCAAGGATATCAAAGTTATTCTTCAAGTAATTGACCTCTGATTCAAAGTTAGCAATGTAAAGTGTTGTATCTAATCTTGTGCAAGCAAAAGGAACATCAAGAACGGCCTTAAGGAAGTTCTCAGCAGGATCATGTTTAATAGGAGATGTCTCCTCTTTGAAATGTCTCAACTTAATCTCTTCTTTGTTGGTAGGAGCCATCTATACAACATTTACAATAAATCTGCTCCAAGGTTCTTTGCAGGAATGACCAATTGGCAGAAGCCTTAGTGAATGATCGAAGTAGGCAATGAAAATATTTAACTCTGACATGTACGCATCAAATATTAATACCAATAATATTAATATTCCTACAAATTATTGTAGACATCCAACTCTAAAAGTCATATATGTAATTCATAATACGTATTACCAGTTTTTTGGCCAGTAATTTTTGTGAACACATGGTAGCCATGTCGTTCTTAATTGTATGTGCTGAAAACGCTACAAAGGGAGCATCTGATTCTTACACAAATCAGATTATTAAGGTTAGAGTCAATCAAAACTAAAGAAACTAACAACTCCAAAGCCAAAGAACAGAATCAAGAGAATAAGTTGGGCGGTCACCTGAGCTTTTAGAGTTCTCTAGTTCAGAGATGTTGGACGCCTAAAAGTGCAGATATTAATTGAATCCCTTTAACACATAGGAAGGGGACTGGAGCGAAAGGAGGTCTCGACCTCACACCACGGAGCGGCGCCAAATCCAGTACTTCTTCGGGGGCACGAGGAAGGTGCCTACATAAACGCGTGTGGCATCAGAGAGACCGTGGCGGTGGTGCGCAAGATCAACCTAACCACGGAGGGCGGGCTCAGATGTCTTACCTAAAGGCGACATCGTTCCTGCGGGGGGAACAGAGGAGGACAACGCATGATCTAGGGTTTGCGCTGGAGAGCTCGGACTGTTGGTGACGTGCAGCGTCGAGACCCTGCCACCAGCACCGCGTGTGCTCGTCATCGCCGTCAGGAGAGCCACCACAACTACCGCCTTCGTCGTCTCCTCCGCGAACTCCACCACCTAGCATGAAGGAGAGGGCGTGGCCAATTCGCCACACCAGAAAAGTTCTGGACACACCAACTCGTGCCATCCGCCACGTGAATTTTAGAGCTCGGGCTGATGGCGGGTATCGGAGGAGGCGGCACGCCATGGCCGGAGTGAGCGGCGGCGGCTGTTGGAACCCTAGGTCGGGGAGACATTAGTTCGCTCGTGAACGGAGTTTCTTTTCTTGTTTGGGGTCGGGCAGACCATGGAGTGCCGGTCGATTCGTCAAAAAATGAGGAGGTGAAGTGAAAAGTACAGTGACGTGGATGGGCTGAGAATCCATCCTCAGCTCCCGGCGTAAAGACATAAGTTAATTGTTTGCCTCTGCAGGGACGTGGCCCTGTAGAGGACTTCTTCAACATGGCTACCTGTGAGATGAAAACGATCGAAGGTGAGTGGGGCCTCCACGTCATAATCAACCAGAACGACTGGAAGCAAGATGGCATCGTGAACGGCATCGACACGGCCGAATGGAACCCCGAGGTGGACGTGCATCTGCATTCGGAATGATTACACCAACTACACCTTCGAGACGCTGGACACGGGCAAGCGGCAGTGCAAGGAGGCGCTGCAACGGCAGCTGGGCCTGCAGGTGCGTGACGACGTGCCGGTCATCGAGTTCATAGGGCGCCTGGACCGGCAGAAGAGCGTGGACCTGATCGTAGAGGGGATGTCGAGGATCACGCGGCAAGACGTGCAGCTGGTGATGCTGGGCACAGGGCGGCCGGACCTGTAGGACATGCTACGGTGGTTCGAGGGGGAGCACAGGGACAAGGTGCGTGGGCGGAGCGGGTCGTCGCCGGCGAGACCTTGGAGATGCGGGGCGGGGGCCGGAGCTTGGAGATGCGGGGTTGGAGGCTCGGGATCCGGCAAGGCAGGGGGCAGATCTGGCGGCGGGGGGCAGGGCGCGGGCCGGCGGCCGGCCCTGGCGGAGAAGCGGCGGCGGAGGAGGCCCCTGGGAGTTCTGTCGGGTTGGGGACGGAGAGAGGACGCGAATCTTCTTTTTTTCCTCCCTGCCTGCTAGTTGACCGGTTTGGGTGTGCCGGGAAAGATGGGGTGGCAATTGCCCGTAATTATTGATAACAATATGTCTAAGTTGCTATACCCTTTCGCGAGACTACAGAGAAACTCGGGAATCTGCTCGGGAGCCGTTTCTGCTTCTATGCACAAACAGAGTTTCTCAGTGGGGATAAGCTAGCTAGAAACTGGACATTTCTTTTCAGTTTTTGCTTATTTGGACCTAGAAGCAACTAGAAACTGCAAAAGAAGTGTCCCTTAGTATGCTCCTTGGTTGGAGGATAGGGCTCCAAAAGATATTGCTCCACTAATCTTTGCATCCTCTAGCAAAAAAAAAAATGTTTGTTTGCCTTCGCCTTGCTTGAAACTAATTTGGTGGGAAATGTGCGCCTTCATGAAGGGTTCTCCAATTAGAACTTCTCTCACTTTTGGGCCCTTTGGATCCTTCTTGCAACTGTGCAACTTGTGCCTCACATAAACGGTGGAATCCATTGGAAACTCACAAAAGATGGGGAGTATTCGGCAAAATCGCCATACAATATGCAATTCATGGCGACTATCACCTCCCATACGGGCAAGCCGGTTTGGAAGGCTTGGGCCCCTCCTAAGACCAAGTTCTTTGTTAGCTTGCAAGCCGAAATCGGATTTGGACGGCGGACCGCCTCACAAGAAGACGGTTACTAAATTGTGAGTTATGTCATTTTGCAACCAAATGACTGAATCGGCCACACACTTGTTTGCCATTGCTGCCTCATGCTGAAAGTTTGGGATCTCATTAAGGATTCGTTGGGCATCCACATCATCCACCCGGGTGCTTGGGTAAACCTTTCGTTCAACGACTCCTGGTTGTTGATGACGCATGGCTCTACCCCAACCGAAGAGCAATCTCTTCTCTCGCTTTGCTCGCCTTTTGGGAATTTTGGATTGAGCGCAACGCAAGACTCTTCAAAAACAAGAGTGCGCCGCCACTAGTCACTAGTAGAAACCACACCTTTAATTCTGAGCTAGAAAAGGCATTAGTCCCGGTTGCACCAAAATTCGGGACCAATGCTATGCATTGGTCCCGGTTTTTGTGGCCGGGGCAGCAGAATTCGCCTGAGGGCAGCTCACAGAAAATGGTATCTTCGACCGAGGTTAGCAAGCTTATCTTTTTCATCTGTAATTGATACAAAAAAGTTATATTTGTCGATGTATTGTGGTTATTTCTCTGTTGAAGATGTTATTGTAATGTTTTTTGATAAACTTAATTATACGAAGCAGATGAATACACGTCAGCGATGGATGTACGGTGACCGACGCACTTCCGAGTATATGGCATGATTGAATGAATTTCTCGTTGTAGCTCAGGCGAACAAAGATAATGGCTTTATGTGTTTCCCATGTGTTGATTGTCGGAACATCAGGGAGCACTCTTCCTCGAGAGTCCTTCACGGCCAGCTACTTCGGAGAGGTTTCATGCCCAGCTATAATTGTTGGACCAAGCATGGAGAAAGAGAGGTTGTGATGGAATACAATGAAGAAGAAGAATATGATCCTTTGTTCCCTGAATACGGTGATACTGCAATGGAAGACAATGCATAACAAGGAGGTGATCAAGAACGGGCATCAGAAGAGCCCGATGATGATCTTGGCCAAGTTATTGTTGATGCAAAGGAAGACAGTGAAAGTGAATTGGAGAGGTTGAAGCTGGACAACATGTTACAGGATCACAAAAAGTTGTTGTACCCAAATTGCGAATATGGCAGCACAAAGCTCGGTACCACACTGGAGTTGCTGAAATGGAAGGCACAGAACGGTGTGACTGACAAGGAATTTGAGAGTTTACTTCAACTAATGAAGCCGAAGCTTCCAAAGGATAACGAATTGCCTGAGAGTACGTATGAAGCAAAGAAAGCTCTCTGCCCTCTAGGATTAGATGTGTAGAAGATACATGCATGCATTAATGACTGCATCCTCTATCGCGGTGAGAAGTACGAGAATTTGGATGAATGTCCAGTATGCGCTGCACTGCGGTATATGATCAGACCAGATGACCCTGGTGATGTTGACGGCGAGACCCCCGTAAGAGGGTTCCTGCAAAGGTGATGTGGTATGCTCCTATAATACCACGGTTGAAACGTCTGTTTAGAAACAAATAACATGCTAGGCTGTTGCGATGGCACAAAGAAGACCGTAAGAAAGACGGAAAGTTGAGACACCCCGCTGATGGATCGCAGTGGAGAAAGATCGATAGAGACTTCCCGGACTTTACAGGAGAGGCAAGAAACTTATAGTTTGGTCTAAGTACAGATGGCTTTAATCCTTTTGGGGAGTGGAGCTCCAGTCATAGCACCTGGCCCGTGACTCTATGTATCTACAACCTTCCTCCTTGGTTGTGCATGAAGCGCAAGTTTATTGTGATGTCAGTGCTCGTCCAAGGCCCGAGGCAACCTGGCAACGACATTGATGTGTATCTAAGGCCATTAGTGGAAGAACTCTTACAATTGTGGGGAAAACCAGGTGTACGTGTGTGGGATGAGAACGAACAAAAGACATTTCACCTACGGGTGTTGCTTTTTGTAACCATCAATGATTGACCTGCTCTTAGTAACATTTCCGGACATACAAACAAGGGATACAATGCATACACACACTGTTTAGATAAGACTGACAGCGTTTATTTGGACAAATGTAAGAAGGTTGTATACCTGGGGCATCGTAGATTTCTTCCGATCAAGCATCCCGTTAGAAAGAAACGAGGGAAGCATTTCAGAGGTGAGGTAGATACCAGGAAGAAGCCTGGCCTCCGTAGTCGTAATGATGTATTCGATATGGTCAAGGACCTAAAATTAATCTTTTGGAAGGGTGATGGCAGCCAACCTGTTCCGAACGGCCCTGATAAGCGCGCATCCATGTGGAAGAAGAAATCTATATTTTCGGAGCTACCCTATTGGAAAGTTCTAGAGGTCCGCTCTTCAATCGACGTGATGCACGTGACAAAGAATCTCTGCGTCAACCTGCTATGCTTCATGGGCGTGTATGGGAAGTCAAAAGGTACGCCAGAAGCACGGGAGGACCAGCAACGTATGAAAGACCCAAGTAACAAGCACACGGATACAGGGCGCCATTACTTAAGAAGCTACACTCTTACCAAAGCAGAGAAGGAAATATTTTTTGAAGTCCTTTACAGTATCAAGGTGTCGTCTGGCTTCTCGTCGAATATAAAGGGGATAATAAATATGGCAGAGAAAAAATTCCAAAACCCGAATTCTCATGACTGCCACGTGATTATGACGCAGTTGCTTCCGATTGCATTGAGGGGTCTTCTACCGGAAAATGTTCGAGTACCCATTGTGAAGCTATGTGCATTCCTCAACGCAATATCTCAGAAGGTAATCGATCGAGAATTTATGGCAAGATTACAGAGGGATGTGGTCCAGTGTCTTGTTAGTTTTGAGTTGGTGCTCCCACCTTCATTCTTCAACATTATGACTCATCTCCTGGTTCACCTATGTGGAGAGATTCATATTCTCGGTCCGGTATTTCTACACAATATGTTCCCCATTGAGAGGTTCATGGGAGTCTTGAAGAAATATGTTCATAACCGTGCTAGTCCAGAAGGAAGCATCTCGAAGGGCTATGGAACAGAGGAGGTCATTGGGTTCTGTGTTGACTTTATTCCTGACCTTAAGACGATTGGTGTTCCTGAATCGCGGCATGAGGGGATACTAACGGGAATAGGAACGCTGGGAAAGAAAACAACGATACCCAGGGACGGATATTCTTTCACTAAAGCGACTACACAGTTCTACAAAATTCCACTTTCGTGGCTCCGTATCTCGAGGAACACAAGAATATTGTACGCTCCACAAACCCGGGGAAGGATGACTCATGAATTAAACGCAAACACATGGAGACTTTCGGAAGTTGGTTGCAAGCACATCTTATAAATGACACCACTGTTGAAGATCAGTTGCAAATACATCTTCGACTATTGGGAGTTTTCAAGGGTACGAGATAAATGGGAATACATTTTACATGATCGCCCAAGATAAGAAGAGCACCAACCAAAACAATGGTGTCCTCTTTGATACAACAAGCGAGAATGGAAAAAATGACACATACTATGGTTACATAGAGGACATATGGGAACTTGACTATGGACCTTGTTTTAAGGTCCCTTTGTTCAAGTGCAAATGGGTCAACCTGAATGGAGAAGGGGTAAAGGTAGACCCGCTTTACATAATGACAACAGTGGATCTCAACAATATTGGTTACAATGACGAACCATTCGTCCTAACGAATAATGTGGCTCGAGTCTTCTATGTGAAGGACATGTCCTCCAGACCGAAAAAAGAGAAAATAAGCAAACAAATACATCATACGATGAGCCGAAGCGTGACATAGTTCTTTCAGGGAAAAGAATCATCGTGGGAATCGAGGACAAGAATATTATAATAAGTTTGTTGAAATTCCACCCTTCACACTGAAAGTTGACCCAACCATCCCATTAAATAATGAAGATGCTCCATGGTTACGGCCGAAGCGATCATAAGCAAGGGACATAGGGTTCATGGACCATCTCTACACGAAGAAAATTCATAAAACTAGATAGGGATGTTGTTGGTGATGTGTAATAATAAACGTGGAATACATGTCATTATTCTGTTGAAAAAGTGTTCACAAAAACTTGCTATCTCCTCATTCTATGGTTTCGGTTGAAACGACGGGTGTTATGGCCAAACCAATGGCATAGTTTGTTATAATGAGCCCATATTGCACACAAACATGCATCTTGGAAGCACAGACAATGTTGACGAAGGAAGTTTTTTTTTGACCGGAATAAAAAAACCATTTTCCATTTTCGGAGTTCAGAAATGGATTTTTTTGTGAAGGACCTACCACAGACATGTTTCAAAACTTGGGGGCTTAATTTTTTAAACATGATAGGACATGTGATATGCACAAATAAACCATTTGTTGTCTAAGAAAAGATTTCCATGCACCTCTTTTGAAAATCACAAGTTTCTGCCGATTCAGCTGGAAATGGGACAAATTTGAACTACAGGTGCCTCGTAATTTTCTCATGAATTTTGCAAAAATCATTTTTAGGTACTCAACTACCTATTTCAATAGAGATCCATAGTGAGTTGCTGAATATACAACCACTAGCTACGAACGGGCATGCCCTCCGTCTTGACTTTCTCATAAAACGGGCAGAGAAAATTCCAAAAAATTCAAAAAAAACCATAAATAACGGGAGACCTTCGCGTGGTATCATTACATATGTCCTCGTATCCACCAAAAATAATAAACTTGGAATAAAATGGTTCTGTTGAAAAAGTGTTCACAAAAACTTGCTATCTCCTCCTAACATTCTAGGGTTTCGGTTGAAACGACGAGTGTTATGGCCAAACACATGGCATAGTTTGTTATAATGAGCCCATATTGCACACAAACATGCATCTTGGAAGCATGGACAATGTTG
Source organism: Alopecurus myosuroides (assembly GCA_028641055.1). NCBI lineage: Eukaryota > Viridiplantae > Streptophyta > Magnoliopsida > Poales > Poaceae > Alopecurus > Alopecurus myosuroides. Next base: position 54,685,658 of record CM054058.1, read on the forward strand.
ACAAAGGAAGTTTTTTTTGACCTAAATAAGAAAACCATTTTCCATTTTCGGAGTGTCAGAAATGAGTTTTTTTTGTGAAGGACCTACCACAGACATGTTTCAAAACTTGGGGGGCTTAATTTTTTAAACATTCTAGGACATGTGATATGCACAAATAAACAATTTGTTGTCTAAGAAAAGATTTCCATGCACCTCTTTTGAAAATCACAAGTTTCTGCCGATTCAGTTGGAAACGAGACAAATTTGAACTACAGGTGCTCAATTACCTATTTCAATAGAGATCCATACTGAGTTGCTGAATATACAACCCCTAGCTTGGGAGACGAGGACGAAGGCGCTGCAAGACCTCCGCCGGGGCGACCACGCTGGCGAAGTCTGGGCCTCCAACGATCCGAGGTGGGGGCCTATCTCGGGCATACCATCATGCACCTTCGACGACGAGGAGGAGGTCACCTACGAGTTCGGCGACGACGATGACCCGGAGGAGGTCACCCACGAGTTCCCCGATGAGGACGACGAGTAATGTTCGTCAGTTTTATGTTTTTAATAAAAGAATTTGTATTCCGGCGACCCGCGGCGCGCTAGCGCGTCTGTTTTCTGTTTTTAATAAAAGAATCTGTAGCACCCTATTTCTTTTTTATAAATCTTCTGTATTTGCTGTCGCACCACGCGCAAGCCCATATTGCACACAAACATTCATCTTGGATAGATAAACAAGGCAGTACATAATGGAAACAGTGGATCTAAACCTAAACAGAGAGCATAGATCTAGATTAGCAAGGCAGTACATAGTGGCAAGACTGGATCTCATTTGCTAGTCATACTCCTGCCTAGGCCTATAGTACTCCGACTCGTAGTCATCGTAGTTGTTGTCGTCGTCGTCACTATCGTCGGACGGTGCTCTGGACTCCCTCGGAGGATCACGACGCCAGGACTAGGCCTGAGGGTAGCGCAGGCGGGGGTTATTGCCGGCCCTGATGTAGTTCATGACGCTCTGAAGAGTCCGTCCGCGGCCCCACCACTGCTGACGACCGGCCTCGTTGAAGTTCGAAGGAGACGGTTCGTTCTCCTCGTACCTGGCGAGCGCACTCTCACGCCGATTAATGAAGAAAGCGTCCCAAGTAGGGCGGTAGTCGGGATTGCAACTAGGATTCCTCCGCTGCTCCGGCGTGACCTCGTGGTAGTAGTGGTTCGTGATGGCCGCCCGACGCGCCACACCTTCAGAAATAGGATGCACCGGCACTCCTCTGGCGCTCAGCATCCAACCGACGGGGACGTGTATCCGGGCGGGCAGGGGTAGTTCGAGGCGGAAAGTGCCTCCGCCTGGAGCAAAGCTAGAGAGGGTACGGTAGAAGCCATGAGAGAGTGGTGATTTTATATATGTTTATGCCAACGGTGGCAATGCATACATATATATAGTAAGAAGAAACAGACCCTTTAGTCCCGACCTGTTTTACCAACCGGGACGAAATGGTTCGTACTTCGTTGGGAAACGGATCATCCCTTTAGTCCCGGCCTATTTTACCAACCGGGACTAAATGGTTAGGGTTTCGTTGGGACCAATCAGAAAGAATCACACGGATCGTGTGTTTCTTTCAAGCGCTTATGAGTCGTTGGATCAGGGGTGTGTTTCTTTTGAGCTGTTGTGAGCCGTTCGATCAGGGGTACGGTGTGTTTCTTTTGAGAGGTAGAGATCCGTTGGACCAGGGGTGTTTCATAACCGTTGGATCGAAACCCTAACACAACACTTTGTGAGCCAGAGGACCCTATATATAGCCCACCTCTCGGATTCCCTTCATACATCAGTTAGTTCATCGACCAAATACAAATCATCCGGAATCAGCAGCATACGTCCTACTGTGCATTTTGTATGCATATATGCACTCAGTAGCCACGGTAGGGCTGTATGCTGGCGATACCGATTGTTTTGTTCTACATCCCGCCTTTAAGGTTTGACAAAAGTTTGATACATCATTCAGTTCATCAACCGAATACAAATCATCCGGATTCGCCATCATACGTCTGACCGTTCTTCTGGTATGCATATATGAACTCAAGAGCCACGGTCGGGGAGTATGATGGCGATACCGATTGTTTTGTTATACATCCCCCTTGAAGGTTTGACAAAAGGTTTGATACTACGTATATACACGTCTGCCTTGTATGCGATGAAACTATGTATATGCATGGATCAACTCGTCTGATGTGCGGTTATTATAAATTTAATGTACCTTGTTCTGTATTTGAAATGTGTGGAGTTATTATTTGAAACATAAAGGATATAATGGAAAACAAAATAAAACAATAGAAAACATAAAGAAAACAATGGAAAACAATAGAAAACATAAAGGAAAACAATAGAAAACATAAAGGAAACAATAGAAAACAAAATAAAACAAGACAAACCAAAAAGGAAACAAGAGAAAACAAATTAAAACAATAGAAATATAAAGAAAAACAATAGAAAACATAAAGGAAACAAAAGAAAAAAAACAAGAGAAAAAAGGTGACAAGAGAAAACAAAATAAAACAATAGAAAACATAAAGGAAAACAATAGAAAACAGAAAGGAAAACAATAAAAACATAAAGGAAACAATAGAAAACAAAATAAAACAAGAGAAAACAAAAAAGGAAACAAGAGAAAAAAATAAAACAATAGAAAACATAAAGGAAAACAATAGAAACCTTAAAGGAAACAAGAGAAAACAAAAATGAAATAATGGAAAACAAAATATGTAAGTCGCACAAATGAATTTTAAAACAAAATATGGAAACCACCTTATCCGTCGCCCAATTGAGTTTTAAAACATCATAAGTGAGGTGAATTTATCTTTCTGATAATATTTATATATAACTTGCAATTTTCAGAATTTATTGAATTATTTGATATTTTCTCCATTTCTTAAATTAATTAATTCAAATGCAAATAATTCAAAATTTTGAACTTCACCAAATATGTTGGAAATGAATATATTCAGTTACTTTATAATTTTCTGATTTTTGTTTAGTGTTTTATAGGAGTTTTGAAAAACAGAATGTAGGAAAAAATTTCCAACTTAAAAATAATTAAAAATAGGGCATTAGTCCCGGTTTTTGCAAACAACCGGGACGGATGCCCCTCAACGCGCGCGCTCCACGTGTCCCCTTCCGCCCGCTGTGAAAAGAAAGGGTGGAGCATCCATCCCTGTTGGTAGCAACAACCTGGACGGATGACCCTTTCATCCCGGTTGTTGCTACCAACCGGGACGGATGACCCGTCCGATATATTTGCGTCGTCTCCCTCCCCAAATCCCCATCTCGCGCGGAAGAAATCGACGCCGGCAGGCTGCTGCTGCCCACCCGCGTCGTCGCCGTTCTTCGTGGAGGAGCTGCTGCCCGGAGCGCCCGTGGAGGAAGCACCGCGCGTGGTTGCCGTCCGTGCAGAGGAGCGCCCGTACGTGGAGGAAGCACCGCGCGTGGTCGCCGTCCCGAGGAGAGCACCGCCATCGCCGGTACCCGTGGAAAGGAGAGCACCGTCGCCGCGCGCCAATGCCCCTCCCTGCTGCAACCAAGCTCGCGCGTGGAGGAGAGCTCCCTCCGGTGGCCCGCACGTCGATCGCCCCTAGCGCTCTGCAACGTCCTCTCTCTGTAAGAAAACAGAGATATTTAAGTTTTTTTTTATAGCTATTGTTTTTATTTTTTTACTGTTTTCATTAGGTAAAATGCAATGTTACAATTTGTGTATAATTAGTGTACAAAATTGATTAGGTAGTTTACTCAGTGTTAGAATTTTTTTACTTAGTGTTAGAAAATTTAGGTATTTTACTTAGTGTTAGAATTTTTTACTTAGTATTAGAAAATTTAGGTATTTTACTTAGTGTTAGAAAATTTTTAATGTAGAAAATTTGACTTAGTAATTTTAGTACGTGTTAGTGTTAGAAATAATAGAAATTTTAGTGTTAGAAACATTAGAAATTTTTGACTTAGTGTTAGAAACATTAGTGTAGAAAATTTGACTTAGTGTAAAATATTAGGAAATTTAACTTAGGGAATTTTAGTACCACTACTTTATTTTTTAGTTATTTAACTTAGTTTAATTTGACTTAGTGTAAAATATTAGAATTTTCAGTAATTTGTCTAAGTGTAAAAAAATAAGAAATTTTAAAAATTTGACTTAGAGAATTTGACTTAAGAATTATTATTTTTTGACAGTATTTTGACTTAGTGTAGAATCAAATTATACTTAGTATAAAACTTTTGGTAATTTTTTATGTTTTTAACTTAGGGAATTTTAGTACCACTAGTTTATTTTTTAGTAGTTTAACTTAGTGTAAAATATTATAATTTTTAGTAATTTGTCTAAGTGTAAAAAAATAAGAAATTTTAGAAATTTGACTTAAGGAATTTCACTTAAGAATTGTTTTTTTTGTAATATTTTGACTTAGTGTAGAATCAAATTATACTTAGTGTAAAACTTTTGTTAATTTTTTATGCTTTTGACTTAGGGAATTTTAGTACCACTACTTTTTTTTTAGTAATTTAACTTAGTGTAAAAAATTAGAACTTTCAGTAATTTTTCTAAGTGTCAAAAAATAAGAATTTTTAGAAATTTGACCTAGTGTATTTGACTTCGGGAATTTCACTTAAGAATTATTATGTTTTGGTAGTATTTTGACTTAGTGTGGAATCAAATTATACTTAGTGTGAAACTTTTGGTAATTTTTTGACTTAGTGTGGAATCAAATTATACTTAGTGTGAATCAAATTTTGACTTAGGGAATTATACTTAGTGTAGCATCAAATTTTGACTTAGTGAATTTTGTGTATTTGCAGAAAAGTACAGAGCCAAGAGATAAAGATGCGGAAAACTTGCTCTCGACTTTAATCCGCGGGCCCGAGGGAGAGACCGATGTGAGCCAGTGGATGAATAAATCTGGTAAGGGAGATCCGGTGCTCACCCGAAGAGACGTCTCTGCTGAGGGTGAAGCCGACGACTTCGGTGAGGGAAAAGCCGACGGCTCCGATAAGGTAGAAGACGACGGCTTCGGTGAGGGAGAAGCCAACGGCTCCGGTGGAGTCGTAAAAATTACAAACATCGGCTCCGAGGTGCATATAGATATGTTAATTAATGAAGCATCCGTTGTCTATATACATGTATTAACACTCTTTATTTTTTTAGGCATCCGGTTCAAGCATATCAACCGGAAAAAAAGACTAAACGAGGCGCACCAAAGAAGTTGAAAGATACATAAAGATATAGGATCGAAATGATCGCAACAGACGGCGCACCCGAGCTTCCCGCTGATGTTGCCCAAAAATTTGTAAAGCAATGCAGAGTGCTAGTTAGGGATCACATCCCAATCACTGTTCAAGAGTGGAATGAGCCAAAAGATCCGCAGAGACAAGGAATTCCATTTGTCAGCAACTTAGCCAAAGATAATCTTTTCAAAAAGATCATGTGTAATTTCACCTTACCGACGCCGCAGGTGGACGAGAATGATGCGGCTGAGAATGAGGAGGTTGAGGGTGAAGCCGATGCTAATAAAAAGAAACTTGAGTTAGTGAAAAAGGTCAAGGCATGGACTCTGAAAAAGATGGCCGAGCAATTCAGCAACTGGAAGAAAAGATTGCACCTAGACTTTATTAAGAAGGGCAAGACTCCGGATTTCACTCAAGGGTATGAGAAAATAAAACCCTTATGGGCAGATTTTGTGAAGTATAAGCTGTCAGATAATGCTAAGATAAGGTAAAAAACAAATCATAAAAACGCCGCCAAAAAGGTATTTCACCACATTATGGGGCAAGCTGGCTACAAGGGTTCCCTGCCCAAGTGGGAGAAATGGGAGAACGACCTCCTTGAGAAGGGGATCACTCCCGAGCAATTCATGTGGGTCGAGCGGACAAGGTATTGGTTCTACGGGCATGGGGGCAAGTTGGACGCCGAAGGAAACTGCATCTATAATCAAAGGCATAAAGAGAATCCTCTACCCTCAAAGATCTTAGAAACGCAATAAAGGATGTTAAAGAGGCACTACAAGAGAATCGGTGTCTTGCAATGAAATCTGTAGCTACGTTTTTTTTTGTTGCGATATAATCACAAATTACCACGACCTCTCAGGTTGTGGTGATAGGGCACTCGTATTTCCACGACTCATTTTGGTGGCGATAAATTGTCGTTTTGTTGCGGTAGAGGCCTCCTATTGCCACGATTTGTACTGCTGTTGGAATACAGCCGCGTTTTTGCGACAGAGTATTTTCGTTGCGCGAGGCACTCCTTTTGTTGCCTTAGAGACATGGTATTCCAACGAAATAAGAATTCGTGGTGATATTTAGTCATTTATTGCAACATCTTTATTTGTGTTGCGGTAGTTACAAATATTGTTGCAAAAAAAAAGCTAACTATTGCAACCAAATTTTTCGTGTGGCAATACCATATGTTTTTCGCCTCAAATTTACCCTGCGGCAATACCTATTGTTTACTGCGACAATTTGGGTCGTATGGTAATAGGTTAACGGTAAAGCAACAATCACCGTACTGTTGCGAAAATGAACAAGTTATTTTGCAACGACCATTCATAGACTAGCTTAACGGGCCTCATGGGCCGTGCCCTTGATCACTATTGCAATTTTCTTAGGACTACACTTCATTTTTGGTCCAGTATCTCAGTTTGGTGAGCACATTATTTTTTTTAATATTGTTTGCAACTGAATTTCTGCAGCACTTAGCATTTTACTAATGTTGCAACTAGTGACAGTACTTAATAATCAATCAAGAACTCATATAAGACGCAATTTCACTAGTACATTTATCATGGAAATTCAAAATTTCTAAACACTGGAACTTTGGAATCTTTAAACAAAAATTATGTTATTACACGATCTTTCATCCATGCATGTTCATGGCAAAACCTTTAAGGCAAACAGTGCAGAGACAGCCTACACAAAGAATCCATGGTCATCATCCAATTCATCTTCTACCAAAGGAGCAACATGACCATCATTTATGTAAGCCTCATCATCATCAGTATCAGCATCATATTCGACTTGGTCTTCGTCAAAATTAGCAGGTCTTAAATTATTTATGACTGAAACATCAACGCTGGTTCCTTCATCATCATTTCTGCACCAACTAGTAATATCGTCAGGTAAAGTAAATTCTGGAACTGTAATTCCTGCATCGACGATATCCTGTACATCTGCATCACCACGTTCATCTCCTTCTGCAAGATCATCTAGGTCTGCACCATTTAAAACCGAAGGAGCACACAAATTGCGTGGATTCATTTTTATAGCACTTGCCCAATTAGGGCTCTTCACATCTCTCACATAGAAAACTTGTGCAGCTTGGATGCCTAGAATGTAAGGGTCTTCCGTGAATCGGTGTACACTAGTGTCGAGGTCAATAATTCCATACTTGTCCCTCCTATACCCCTTACTATGATTTCTATTGGCAGGAGGCACGTCGAACCAGTCGCACTGCAATAGAACAACCTCCTTATCAGGAGGAAAGTCAAGAAATATGATTTTCTTTATCACCCCATAATAATCAGTACTGCTGGTGCTTCCTTGCGCGTTGACTACGACGCCACTATTTTGGGTACTCAAGTCAAGCTCTATTTCGGTATTACGAAAGTAATATCCATTCAGTACTGTACAGTTGAACACACGAGCAATTTGATCAGGCCCTTTAGCTAGTGTATACAACAGACTATTGACCTTCCCATCTTTATGGAGTTGTGTGATCTGTTTCATGGAATAGAATATGTGTGAGTGTACTATACACCATTGTTTTTTTATTACGAGAAACATTTATGAAAATGCTAAAGTAACTTACCCGTCTTTCGAACCAGCCAACAAAATCTTCCTTGTGTTTCTTTTTAGGATTAGGACAATTGTTCTTTTTGAGCTCGTCAATATGTTCCCTTCAAAAAGAAATGATATATGGTTACTTCATAACCAAAGTGTTAATGCATATCATGATATGAAACAAATACATAAGTTTCCTTACTGAATCCATGGCTCGGTTTCCTCGCAGTTTGTTATTATGTAGTGCCTCATTTGATTAAGAGCTTCCAAAGACAGTGATTCACGGGCAAAACCTTTCTTGGAGTAATCAACTGCACTCATTATGCTAATCCCTGTTGGTGCCTCATCTGTAGCTCCATCTGCATGGCGTTCGGACTGACTTATTTTTGTAGGCGAGCCTTTAACGAATCGACTGCAGAACGTCATGCACTCTTCAAGTATGTACCCCTCTGCAATTGAACCTTCTGGATGAGCCTTGTTACGTACATATCCCTTCAACGTACGAAGGTATCTCTCAACCGGATACATCCATCTATACTGTACAGGCCCTGCAAACCATGCTTCTCGAGCTATATGAATTGGGAGATGCATCATAATATCAAAGAAAGCTGGTGGATATATCATCTCTAGCTGACATAGAATTACTGCAATTTGTTCGTCCAAATTCAACAGATCGTCATCCCTTAACTCCTTGGAGCATAAATCGGAAAAGAATTTACTGAGCTGAAGCAATGGGGTAAGGACATTCTCTGGCAGAAGCTTGCGCAACGCAATAGGAAGAATTTTCTGTAATATAACATGGCAGTCGTGAGTTTTGAGTCCAATAAACTTGCACTTCTCGAGGACCACACATCGCTTAATGTGTGAAGCATAGCCATCATGCATCCATATGCTCTGCAGAAACCTGAGCAGCATTATCTTCTCTTCCTTTTTTAAAGCATACACGCCTTTCTTAAGTTTGTACTTATCCTTACCGGCGGGCTTTGCGTGCTGATCCTCCCTAATTTTCAAAAACTCCAAATCTAGGCGAGCCTTCGTACCATCCTTTGTTTTCCCATCCATCTCAAGCAAAGTACCCAGAATGCTGTCACAAATGTTCTTCTCGATGTGCATAACATCCAAATTGTGCCTCACGAACAAGTGCTGCCAATACGGGAGCTGGAAGAACACACTTTTCTTCCGCCAATTGTGCCAGGGATTAGTTTCCGGTCGCTTTCTCTTATTTGACCGCCCAAATGGTTCATGCTGAATGCTATCAAGCTCCTTTAGAACTTCATTGCCTGTAAGTGGCACCGGGGCGTCTCTATGGTCTGGCTTGTTGTTGAACATAACCTTGTTTCGACGCCATTTGTGTTGTTTCCGTAGAAAACGTCGGTGTCCCATGTAGCAATGCTTTCTACCATACCGGAGCCATAAAAAGTCTGTATGCTTGTGGCAGTAAGGGCATGCTAGCTTGCCTTTTGTGCTCCAACCACTCAGCATTGCGTAAGCCGGGTAGTCATTGATGGTCCACAACACGCATGCATACAACTTGAAATTTTGTTTAGTTGCAGCATCATATGCTTCAACACCATCCTCCCATAGAACTAACAGTTCATCAATCAAAGGCTGTAAGTACACATCAATGTTATTTCCCGCTGACTTTGGTCCTGGAATAATCATTGACATTATCCAGTTCTCTTGTTTCATACACATCCATGGTGGCAAGTTATATGGGATCAGAATGACAGGCCATGTAGTGTGTGATATACTCATGAGCCCAAAGGGGTTGAATCCATCTGAAGCAAGGCCAAGCCGAACACTGCGAGCATCTTTTGCGAATTCTTTCTGACTATATCTTTCATCAAGGCTTTTCCAGGCCTTCGAATCTGCAGGATGCCTCATTATGCCATCATCTTTACGTTTCTCCTTATGCCATTTCATATCAGTTGACATATCTTCTTTCATGTATAACCTTTGCAGTCTTTGAATGAGTGGGAAATACCATAGAACTTTCTGTGGCACTTGCTTCTTCGATTTACGGATCGATGAATCAGCTTTGTCTATGGTTGGACTTGATTTCCATCGAGACGTATGACAGACATGGCATTCTTGGGCATCAGCATGCTCATTACGGAATAGCACACAATCATTATAGCACGCGTGTATCTTCTTGTAATCCAGTCCAAACTCTCAAATGACCTTCCTTACTTGTGCGAGATTAGTAGGAATGCAGTGACCCTTTGGCAGCACCTCCGTGAACATCCGCAGCATTAAGTCACATGCTCTGTTGGTCATCCCAGACACGCACTTGATTTGGTAAAGCTTCACAATGAAAGATATCTTTGTGACCTCCTCACAACCTGGGTACAACGATGTTTTTCCCTCTTCCAATAGTTTGTAGAACGCCTTTGCAGATGCATTTGGCTCCTGTTTCATTCCATCACCGCTCGTGTCTCCTGCATTACTTCCCACTTTTGTGGCCCTTATCACAGTATCGAGCATGTCACATATCCATTCACCACCACCTGCATCGTCTTCATCATCAGAATCTTCAGACATGTTGTCCTCCTCGGGTTCACCATGGAATACCCATTTTTTGTAGGACGGATCCATCCCATTCTTAAGCAAGTGCATATGGATCTCCTTTTTAGTTTTCTGAGCATTATTCAGACATTTCGTACACGGGCAAAAGTTTCTTGCGTCTGGTTCAGCACCATCAAAACTAAGTTCCAAGAAACTCTCGATGCCACTTTGCCACTCCACAGAATCTCTATCCTTCTCCATCCAGCTCTTGTCTTGTGACATTTTGCGTTATCTCCGTTTAGCCGGTCTTGTAAAAAAGAAGGAGCAGCATTAGTTCACACAAAAGTATTTCGAAACAACAAATACATCAGAGAGACAGGCATACTGGTCTTTCAAGTAAGTAAGAATTGCAGGGGATTACATTAGACATTACTTCACAACACAGCGTTCGATTGAAACTAACACTGACACCTGAAACTGACATGGCTATGAAAATATAAAACCTAGTTCGTACCTGAATTCCTGACATTGCTATGAATATTAAACTAACACTTACAACTGAAACTGATAAAACAGACACGCATATGTGAACACAAGCAGCTAGTCTATCTGACAGCAATTGCAATCGCCATTAACTTCATCGAACCGGCAGGATGGAAACCAAGGATTTCATCAGTATTGGTACAAACCTTGTAATTGCGTCTGCCGAGCGGCGGAAGCAGCGGTTGAGTACAAGTCGGCGGGGCAGCGTTGGCGGCAGTTCAATAGTTTACGCTAATCGAGTTCGGATGGCGGCGAGGTAATAGTGGCGGATTGATCGGTCGCGCAGGGCCGATACGGCGGCGAAGTCGCCTGAGAACGGATAGAGCGGCGTTGTCGTGCGGGGGCAGGGCAGTTTGGAGGAGACCGGGCGGACAAACGTAGCCCTTTCGCTCGCCCAATGGCCCAACCGGAGTATGGGCCTATTAATTGTACAATTTGTCTTCACAGCCCATTTGCCTTGTGAACAATATGTTTTTCCCTTGGCAATAACGTTCAAGTATTATAAATGCTCTATTAAGTTTTACTAGTTTCATTTTATGATTAAATTAATTCAGTTCGAAATGCATTGTTGTGTTAATATTCAACACTAGTCGGAAAAGCCCTGTTATTGGTGTAGTTTTTCTTCAGTTCTGGCATGAAACTCGTACGCCCCTGCTATCTAGGTGTCCACTGGCGTGTTTCTGGAATCGACACAGGTTATACTACATGATCATTGGCGTTGATGTCATAGTCCACATCACTATCCTATAGAAATCGGTAAATAAAAAGGGTATGTAATATTGACTAGAAGCGCACAAATGGTATTCAATTATGAGATAACATAACAAGCATTAAAAAAAAACCGCATAAACATTCAAAGATTCAACCAGATAGTACTCAACATTAACATGTAATCTAAAAGTTCGCATAAAGCTAGAACTCTCAGCTACAACCACGATACCTACTCATCATCTGACTGAATAATGACAACATGTGTTACCTCAGTAGGGAGCTATGGGAACATCATCTTCGGTGTCTTCAGCATCGTCAGGTCGATCGTAGAGGAAGTAGGTGGACACATCACCTTCATCGAGATAGAATGTCAATCTCCCTGTTGGATCCATCTCGTAGCGTTCCACAAGCTGGCCCCATTGCTGACCACTGAAGTATGTTTTTCCATCCTCATGTGTGACTACAACTTTGTGCTGGTGCTCTGGCACTCTCAAGCTCACCAAGTTCACCTCGAAAGTTCTAGGGTGGTCCCAGATTGCAACTTGAATATGCTCCAAAAAGTCACGCCTGAATCTGCAAGGTATGATCTGTAAAAAAAAATAAGTACACATTTTTAGTACAAATTTATTGTCAGTTTTCAAAAAGTAGATTGACCTAAAGTATATACCAATCTGTTTTCAAACCCCTCTGGTAGAACAATGGTAAATTTCTTGTTCATGCACTCCTTGTAGCCACACTGTTCACATACATCCATTGCATGCGGTGGTGCGTTCCATACACTGAATTCAGATACACATCTAACCACTTACCATTCAAAAACCAACTTAAATCTAACAATGTACATCTAATTTTGGTGGCTGAATAAACTTAAATCTAACAATGAAAATCTAATTTCTAAGTCGATCTACATCTAAAATCACAATAATAGGGCTCCTTTGATTCATATGATAGGAAAAGTGTAGGGATAGGAAACTTGTAGGATTGGTATGGTATGGCCAAATGATTCCTATGAGAAGAGCATTTTCCTTTGATTGTGTGAAGGAATTTTTCCATGAGGTTGGACCTAATGTTCTTTTCCTATAGGATTTGTACTACAAGATTTCTACGGGAATATTTCCTATAGGATATGATCCTGTGAATCAAACAAGCAATATAGGAAAAATTCCTATAGGATCTAATCCTACAAAATTCCTATGGCATTCCTATGAATCAAAGAGGCCTCATCTAACATATAACTCAATCTACATCTAAACCTAACAATGAAAGGTACGGCGGCCGGGGAAACTTACCTGCGGCGCGACGGCTGGACGGCGCGAGGACGACGGTGGCGGTTGCGGCGGCGTTTGTCGCGGCGTCGTTCCGCCGGGTGTCGATGGGGGATCTGGGGGCGGAGAGGGCTAGCCGTGGCGGCGGTGGGGAATCGGGGGGTGGAGAGGGAGAGGACTCGAGTTCGTGTGTGTGTAGCAGTTGGTGTGCGTGTAGCAATCGATTAAATTAGAGTATAAACGGTTTTCCTCAAAATTTTCATCATGTGAACGTGCCTCCACATTTGATCTTTCGTAAATTGGTCCTTAATGATGAAGCCAATGATAAACCGTGCCCAACACATTTGATTCCCTCATCCTGGTTAAATGTTGTTGCACCGTGGTGTCGCATGCTGGTGGTCGGTTCGTCCGGTCGTTGCGAGGCACCTAGGCGACGGATCGTCAAGGATGGTGGTGAGGGTGTGTTTGGGAGAAATCCTCGTCGGAGTACCGATATTAGAGCGGTGTCGTCATCGGGTGGCATCCTCCCTTCATGAAGGGCATCGCGTCTACCCTGCATCCGCCGCCCCGATGTGCCGAGGGAAACCCTAGAAGCGCGTCTATCCATGTTGAAGGTGTTGATTGGTATTTGACGTCCCGGTGCTAGCAGCTTGGTTGTAGTTTGTAGGTGGGCGCAGTGGTCGTTTCGTCGATCCACTTGCGTCTCCTTTTCTTTTCTTCTTTTGCGTTTATTGGTTGTCGCCTCAGCCGGCGTTGTATCGAAACTGTTGCACCGGGTGGTTGCTATATTAATATAGCGGTGGTTCAGCCTATTTCGCCAGAGCATGGGGAGAATATCCTGTGATACTAGCCCTCTTGCATGCTACCATGGTACCGTTTCGAATAAATGAAGTTTTGGTGATTCAAAAAAATCTAGGAAAAATCAAGAGTAGAGTTACAACAATGTGTAATAATTTTATGTCCAGATACGAAAGTAATATTGACTAACCAAAAAGACAAATCCAAATGTGAATATATAGTGCATATTTGCTGATTTGTACTTTTTGTTTCTCAATGTGTAGGTCGAATTTGGACCTGGTTATTTTTTACATTATGTACACAAATTCTTTGGGAACATTAATAATTTTTTCCGGAATTTTATGAAACATCTATAGTTGATTTTTTAAAATGGTAGCATGGGAGAACAAGGGGCTAGTATCACTGGATATTTTTTCCATTGAGCATGTGTGGTTTGCACCCTTGTTTACATTTTTATGAGTCATAAAATCCAATATGGTAAAGCAAAAATGGTAAAGCTCAGCATAAAAATCAAAATGACATCATGAAAGTAGTAAAACTAAAAGAACATAACATTTAAATTGTTTGAGAATTCAACAATCTAATATAGAGTCTTAACACGGTTTTTATATTGTAGCAACGGGGCTGCATGCATATAGTTGCACACAGAAACCATCAATATCACTGCATTCCTATTACAGACCAACTTCAGGGACATGGGTAGCAAACAAGTAGAGCCCTTCAGCGCACTGGTATAGCAATAACAGCATCTTGTCACCCTGTTTGAGATGACTTTCCTTCGCCATGAACTCTTTCCACCCGCTGACGCACAAGCGACCATCAAGATCAGAAATTGAATATGTCGATGTCACCTCAGTTCTCGGGTAGCAAACAATAGTGATTGTACCATTTCTTGCCATATGTGCAGGAATCAGACGGCTTGGGATTTTCTGTTGCATGCAAAGACTTATAGTCAAGAAAAAAGCTATCGCGAAATAATCATGTTAAAAGAAAGGAAAATAGAACAAGTGTACACGTATTACTTTGCGCATAAGAGAAGATGTGTTCTTAAAGATTTACCACATGTTTATTGAAGTTCTCGCTGTTTGTCCAATTCAGAGTATGCAGCACCCCGACAACCAATTCTGCTTCCTTATACTCTCCAGCTCTGTGGAATAGAACAGTGTAATCCAAGTTTTCAACAGCGTCGATCACCGTCTCCATCATCCTCCAGTTAATCCTGGTCCCATCAGTGCTAGAGAGTGAGTCAACAATGTGACGCCTCTCAGGGGACATGTGGTAGTATGCTGTAAAAATGTAATACGCCTGGAATTAGTGGATTACACATGCCGCAACCAAGTAATATATTAATGTTTATGTGCACAACATAATTTTTTTGTATTAAGTAAGAACTTACACGGATGGATGATTGGGTCATTTCCGGTTATGACCTCAGTTTGGCCTCTTTGTGTGTCGGTCTTGAAAACAAGCTCCATACCAACTTCAAGTTTGTAAACCCTACTAAATTCTTTGCAGTAATTTCCCTTCAGAAAGGTTATCCCGTCGATGTTGCTAAGCTCAACTATAAACGAGAATCCTTCCTTGGTAATCAGTGTGGCTTGAAAATTTCTGTCCTCCATAGGGAAAACAGCATGCATTCTTAAGAAATATTGTCTGATGTAGCAGGGGATCACCTAAATAAGAGCATGTCTTTTATTAAATTATGAGCCAGTAGTAAATTGGACTTACTAAAAGTAGATATATCCTACAAGAGTAGCTATTTGTACTTTTTCCTATAATTGGACATTGAAGCAATAGTCCTGTACTGCAAATAACTGTACATGCACTCATAGTTTCAGAATGGTACCCTTCAAGTATTGAAATTGCATGTAGGTAGTTCATAAAAAAAAACACGTCCATAACTACTAGGCATCACAGTCCCAAAAAATTTGCTAGCTAGATCAGCTACGTATATTACATCAATGATTAACACATGACACAATGACTACTAGCTAGGACCGGTAGATATGCTACGTATATTACATGTGAATAATCACGAAAAATTCAAATCCAATTTGTACATGAGTAGATTAGAATCCTTACCGTCTTCTCCTCAAATCCCTCTACAAGGGTTATGATGAAATAATCAGTCGTCATGTCATCACTGCCACACATCCCTAGTTTGTCAAAACAAACTGGACACTGCGAGAAAAAACGAACAAAAACGATCAGATCTGGTGTGATAATCACGATCAAAGATGCAAAATGATGCGTAAGATCAAGTTGGCACGTCTTTGGTTGGCTTCATGATCGAAGTGGAGGGTGCGCCGGCCGGTAGACTAAAAATTCTAGGTCAAACTTGTGCGGAAGGGCAGGCGGCGGCGAACACGTGGCGAGGGAGGCGTGTGAAGTCGGCAGTTTTCTGTGGGAGAATGATTACACGCACGCTGCCTTAGGTCAGGCCGTAGACTAGCTGTTTTGATGGGACAAATCGTGGACCGCGCTGGCCATTGAGTAGGTTTAGTAGATTAAAAATATGCTTATTAGTTTGGGCCCACAAACAAGTGAGTACTATGGGACAAATCGTGGGCCGCGCTGGCCATTGTGTAGGTTTAGTAGGTCTATGTACACACACGGCACAGGTGCTTCCCAATTTTTTTCTATCGATTTCACACGGAAACCACTTCGAGTCTGCTCCGTACAGAATTAATATTAATACTCCCCTGTACTTCCATTCGTATTCACCACTGCATCTCTTCCAACCGCTGCACTCCAGTCTCTTCTTCTTCCATCCTCTCCCCTCTCTTCTTCTTCCAAGAATGGACGAACAGAAGTATTTCTGCCGCACGATTAAGGTCCCCATCCATGGCGAGGAAAGCATCGACGTCACGTACACCAACGACCCTGCCGAGGTGCAGCGTGTCGTAGACATGTACGAGCAGTGGATTGATAGCGGAGAAGAAAGGTTCATGGGGCTCGATTTCGAGTACACATCCCACAAGGTTGATATCGAGAAGAAGGTCGCCGTCCTTCAGCTTGCATTACGCCGCCACGTCCTGGTGTACCATCACTCCAGGTTAAAGTCATTTTTCCTCTTGTTTTCTGCAACTAGTACTCATCTGCTCCGCCGCCATGTTCTTGTGATTGCTATTTGGTTATTCCTGGTTCCTGTGATTGGTGTTACTACTACTTTTTTCCTCTTTTTTTCGGCAACTAGTACTCATCTAGATTTTCTGCAACTAGTACTCATCCAGACGTGCATGCGTAACAGTTTTCTCACGCACTTTTTTTCGGATCGGAGGGAGTAGTACTTTTCTAAACTCTTGTTACTTGTGTACTTCAGTGGTGACTCGTGGCAATCTGCGACGCTGGCTGATCTTTTTCGTTTTGGCGGCGTCAAATTTGCAAGTGTTGACACCAACAACGACAAGAAAATGTTTGCGAGAACCTGGAATTTTTCTATTCCAAAAGAAAATTATGAGGATATCCAAGATTTATACTTTCATGTGTTCAAAGAAAAGAAAGTTGGAATGGCTACCATGGCAGCAAAATTTATTGATCCCGTCTACAAAAACATGAAGAAGAAGGATTACCGGTGGCACAGCTACTGGGACAACCAAATGCTAGACATGGAACACATCACCTATGCTGCAATTGATGGGTTCCTCTCCCTAGAGTTGTACCGCAAGCTCAAACCCATGAGTGACGCCAAGAAGGCCGAGGAGGGAGGCAGATCAAGGAGGGCGAGGGCGACCCACACTTGGCACTAGATCACCTGCTGCGGCGTAGTATATATGCTACTTTTGTTCTTTGTAATTAGAGTATATGTAAATTTATTCGAGTAGTACATATGCTACTTTTGAGCTATGGATTAATCTTGGTACTTTTGTTCATATTTCAAGTGCTATATCTAACTAGTAGTGCAAATTATGCTACGTGAAGTCTGGTTTGAACTCAATGACAACTCTCCTCGCTGGCGGTGTTCGAGTAGTTCCCTCCTCGAGGAAGAACTAGTCCTGCCGCCATTCTCCTTTGGGTGGTTCGACGACTAGGGATGTCAAGATGGAGTTTGTTATTCCTAAGAGGCACCAGCATCTGTGGCGACGCGGCTCTGATCTTTGTTTAGGAAAGGCCTTCTCTTGTGTTTGGTTTTTGAGTCTGTGGGACAGTTCTCGGACTAGCCGGTGTGGAGTGGTGTAAGTGATAGTGTTGCTCGCAACGAACTGTCAAGTTCATGTACTCAAACCACTATCTCCTATAAAAATCAGGTGCCAATTGCGTGCCCTCCAAAAAAGAAACAACTCTTTAACAATATTAATAAGCTCTGCTAAACGATAACATAAAAAGGACATAATGTTTCACATAGTGCATCATGCAGGAGTACTGGAAGCAACACATAGTTTAAACAAAAGAAACATTGTCTTCACAGGCACAACTTAGAAGATCTTGTGAACTGGGCCAGCTTCCATGGGATCAGGTATGAGTGGAATGAGTCTATTCACCTTACGGAAGGTGACTTGTTCTCCCTCCCACTCGTACCTCTTCCCGTGACACCTTAGCACATCCTGTCTACGCATCTTGATGTAAAGATACGCGGAGTCTCCCTCTTCGTGAGACTGGACAATGCGCCAGTTGGTAGTACCCAACTTGCTAAGGAGTACACGCGAAACTATGAAAGACGATGGTCGCTGGTTCGGCTTTACAACAGCTTGAAGAACAAAGTCGGTGTGCACGCCCTGTTGCTCCTTTAGCTGAAGTATCACCAGATTGGAGACATGGACGTTGCAAGCTGATTTTTCATCAACATTTGGTGATGTTGGAGGTACTTCTTCAAAATCTTCATCATCTTCTCCAGAGCCTCCATCCCCAGAACCATGACCATCTGACAAGGCCAGTCCGCAATCAGATGACTCTTCTTCAACTCTCGGCTCCTAAAATGCAATAAGCCAATATGTTAACTGAAAACTGAAGTTGCTCATTCGTTTTTAACTTTTATATCATTTATTGCCGAAGAATTCAAATGGATATGAAATGTGCAACCTATACTAAACCTAGTATATCATAACCAAATCTGATAATTAGAATCCATGTAGGCATGCACGTTTAATTAACCTAAAAGCTACTGTGACCAATTATTACAGAATGAGATATGAAATTGCAGATGAAATAATTTGAAGATTAACCCAAAAAAGGTTGTAACACCATAAATAGGAGAATCTAGGATGATAACACGCTACACAATTATTTCAACATTAGATATGAAGTTGCAGTTGTAATTATTACATGATGAGATATAAAATGGCATTCGAACTAATGTAAATAACACTTGAGAAATAAAACAATAAAATTAAAAAGCAAAATCGATCTACTCCCTCTTTCTTTGAATAAAAGACCACTATCAAAAATAAAATTTCTATGTATGCAAGACCGCTATCTCTTCCAAAGAGGAATTTATTTCGATTCTACCACATAGAATGGTGCTAATTGATGTCAATGTGCCATGCAACCATAGAGTAATATGCCCCAGTATTTCATAACAAAAACAGATAATTAAAATCTTGCGGATCAAATTACCCAAGCTATATTCATTGAATTTTAATTAAACAAAGTACAGAGTGTACAATTATTACAAAATGAGATATGAAATTGAAGTTGAAATAATGTGAAGATTACTGCAACCCAAAAAAAGGTTGTAACACCATAAATAGGAGAATCTAGGATGATAACACACTATACAATTATTTCAACATTAGATATGAAGTTGCAGTTGTAATTATTACATGATGAGATATAAAATGGCATTTGAACTAATGTAAATAACAGTTGAGAAATAACAGAATAATATTTGAAAGCAAAATAGATCTACTCTCTCTTTCTTTGAATACAAGGCCACTATCAAAAATACAATTTCTATGTATGCTAGACCGCTAACTCTTGCAATGAGGAATTTTTTCGATTCTACCACATAGAATGGTGCTCATTGATGTCAATGTGCCATGCAACCATAGAGTAATATGCCCCAGTATTTCATAAAAAACAGATACTCCCTCCGACCCATACTAATAGTCGCTAAATCGGATGTATCTAGCACTAAAATATGTCTAGATACATCCGATTTAGCGACCATTAATATGGATCGGAGGGAGTAACTAAAATCTTGCGCATCAAATTACCCAAGCTATATTAATTGAATTTTATTAAAACATAGTACAGAGTGTACAATTATTAGAAAATGAGATATGAAATTGAATTTGAAATAATGTGAAGATTATTGCAACCCAAAATAGGTTGTAACATCATAAATAGGAGAATCTAGGATGATAACACACTGTACAATTATTTGAACATTACATATGAAGTTGCAGTTGTAATTATTACACGATGAGATATACAATGGCATTTGAACTAATGTAAATAACAGGTGAGAAATAAAATTGCCTAGGCACACACGTGCATATATACCAGGTTGTGCTCCAATCCATCAAAAAATAAAAGAAATTTCCTAGGCACACATGTGCATGCAATACCATCATGTTGTGCTCCAATCCACCATAGAACAAAATAAATTTCCTAGGCACACACACGGTACCATAAGGTTGTGCTCCAATCCACCATAGAACAAAATAAATTTCCTAGGAACACACACGGTACCATCAGGTTGTGCTCCAATCCACCATAGAACAAAATAAATTTCCTAGGCACACACATAGAGGTTTCTATCTTAGTTCTCTCAACTCACAGAAGTCACAACTCACAACCAAAATAAGTGGCAAACATGAACAACCACATAGTGCAAAGCAAAATCGATCTACTACCAGTCTGTGAATACAAGGGCATTATCAAAAATACATGGCAAGTTCACTAAAAATAGATCTACTACCTCAGTCGGCGCGGCAGTCGGCGCGGCGGGCGGCGCGGCGTTTGGAGCGTTGGTCAGCTTAGCGGAGATGGCCCCCCACATGGCGTATTCACCTGATTGGTCGTAGCTTTCGTCAATCTCCTTGTACGCAGCCTCGAGGTCAGATGGCACGGCGGCGTGGGATGGGCCATCTTCGCCGGAAGCAGCAGCCACTGTACCAGAGCTGGCCGCGGCTGGGACGACAGCAGAAGATGGCTCGCCGACGACGGACGCCACCTCATTACCTTCCTCTTCGTCGAAGCTTTCGCGTGATCTCTTCATGGCGGATGGGAAGGGCAGGGGAACCGTCGAGGGTTTTGCGGTGGAAGTGGAGGGGAGGATGCGTTTTTTGGGGAAAAGTTGATGCAGAGACGGAGGAAGGAAGGAAGTGGATATGCGTCAAACCGTTTATTTATGGAGTTTCCCTTTTGCTCTCCCTCTGACGCAATGTGCACGCGTGAATCTAGGGTTTCTTTTTGTATAGTTGTTTTTCCATATTTTTTGCACAAAAATGGTTAAAATTGAAGACTAAAATTGAAGACAAAAATGGCTTACATTCTCATCTCTGCTGTTTTTCAGGCATCCTAGGTGGAAGGGAACACTGTTCTGGACCGAAAGTGCCCGGAAACGGCTACGACATAACATTGGTAGGCAACTTGAGAATGGAAGCGGCTTTTTGAAATCCCACACGTGCAATGTTGCTGAAATGAAGCGAGGTTCTTGGAATGCATCATGATTTCGACTTTGGGCATGGGAAACAAAAAGTTGGCCAAGGAAATCCCCGTTTTCGGCCGTTCCTTCCGCTTTCGAAGGCAATATAAAACCAGATCACGCATCGCCCACTCATGGGCAGGGGTAACAAGGTGCAGTGTTGCATGTGGAGTGAGTTGCTTGGAGTGGGTTGTAAGGATGCCCCAGGTGTCGAGGCTGGCATGCAAGAGCGAGAAGCGGCGAGAATCGTCCCGGTTAACGTCCGGTGCTTCGACGCCACCCAGCGCAACGACGGCACCATACAAGTCCTGCAATGGGGTTCAAGCATTTTGTGTGGGCCCACATTGCCAAGTGTGGCTTACATTCTCATCTCTGCTGTTTTCCAGGCATCCTAGGTGGAAGGGAACACTGTTCTGGACCGAAAGTGCCCGGAAACGGCTACGACATAAGATTGGTAGGCAACTTGAGAATGGAAGCGGCTTTTTGAGATCCCACACGTGCAATGTTGCTGAAATGAAGCGAGGTTCTTGGGATGCATCATGATTTCGACTTTGGGCATGGGAAACAACAAGTTGGCCAAGGAAATCCCCGTTTTCGGCCGTTCCTTCCGCTTTCGAAGGCAATATAAACCAGATCACGCATCGCCCACTCATGGGCAGGGGTAACAAGGTGCAGTGTTGCATGTGGAGTGAGTTGCTTGGAGTGGGTTGTAAGGATGCCCCAGGTGTCGAGGCTGGCATGCAAGAGCGAGAAGCGGTGAGAATCGTCCCGGTTAACGTCCGGTGATTCGACGCCACCCAGCGCAACGACGGCACCATACAAGTCCTGCAATGGGGTTCAAGCATTTTGTGTGGGCCCACATTGCCAAGTGTGGCTTACATTCTCATCGCTGCTGTTTTCCAGGCATCCTAGGTGGAAGGGAACACTGTTCTGGACCGAAAGTGCCCGGAAACGGCTACGACATAAGATTGGTAGGCAACTTGAGAATGGAAGCGGCTTTTTGAGATCCCACACGTGCAATGTTGCTGAAATGAAGCGAGGTTCTTGGGATGCATCATGATTTCGACTTTGGGCATGGGAAACAACAAGTTGGCCAAGGAAATCCCCGTTTTCGGCCGTTCCTTCCGCTTTCGAAGGCAATATAAACCAGATCACGCATCGCCCACTCATGGGCAGGGGTAACAAGGTGCAGTGTTGCATGTGGAGTGAGTTGCTTGGAGTGGGTTGTAAGCATGCCCCAGGTGTCGAGGCTGGCATGCAAGAGCGAGAAGCGGCGAGAATCGTCCCGGTTAACGTCCGGTGCTTCGACGCCAGCCAGCGCAACGACGGCACCATACAAGTCCTGCAATGGGGCTCAAGCATTTTGTGTGGGCCCACATTCTCATCTCTGCTGTATTCCAGGCATCCTAGGTGGAAGGGAACACTGTTCTGGACTTAAAGTGCCCGGAAACGGCTTCGACATAAGATTGGTAGGCAACATGAGACTTGAAGCGGCTTTTTGAGATCCCACACGTGCAATGTTGCTGAAATGAAGCGAGGTTCTTGGAATGCATCATGATTTCGACTTTGGGCATGGGAAACAACAAGTTGGCCAAGGAAATCCCCGTTTTCGGCCGTTCCTTCCGCTTTCGAAGGCAATATAAAACCAGATCACGCATCGCCCACTCATGGGCAGGGGTAACAAGGTGCAGTGTTGCATGTTGAGTGAGTTGCTTGGAGTGGGTTGTAAGGATGCCCCAGGTGTCGAGGCTGGCATGCAAGAGCGAGAAGCGGCGAGAATCGTCCCGGTTAACGTCCGGTGCTTCGACGCCACCCAGCGCAACGACGGCACCATACAAGTCCTGCAATGGGGTTCAAGCATTTTGTGTGCGCCCACATTGCAAAGTGTGGCTTACATTCTCATCTCTGCTGTTTTCCAGGCAACCTAGGTGGAAGGGAACACTGTTCTGGACCGAAAGTGCCCGGAAACGGCTACGACATAAGATTGGTAGGCAACTTGAGAATGGAAGCGGCTTTTTGAGATCCCACACGTGCAATGTTGCTGAAATGAAGCGAGGTTCTTGGCATGCATCATGATTTCGACTTTGGGCATGGGAAACAACAAGTTGGCCAAGGAAATCCCCGTTTTCGGCCGTTCCTTCCACTTTCGAAGGCAATATAAAACCAGATCACGCATCGCCCACTCATGGGCAGGGGTAACAAGGTGCAGTGTTGCATGTGGAGTGAGTTGCTTGGAGTGGGTTGTAAGGATGCCCCAGGTGTCGAGGCTGGCATGCAAGAGCGAGAAGAGGCGAGAATCGTCCCGGTTAACATCCGGTGCTTCGACGCCACCCAGCGCAACGACGGCACCATACAAGTCCTGCAATGGGGTTCAAGCATTTTGTGTGTGCCCACATTGCCAAGTGTGGCTTACATTCTCATCTCTGCTGTTTTCAAGGCATCCTAGGTGGAAGGGAACACTGTTCTGGACCGAAAGTGCCCGGAAACGGCTACGACATAAGATTGGTAGGCAACTTGAGAATGGAAGCGGCTTTTTGAGATCCCACACGTGCAATGTTGCTGAAATGAAGCGAGGTTCTTGGAATGCATCATGATTTCGACTTTGGGCATGGGAAACAACAAGTTGGCCAAGGAAATCCCCGTTTTTGGCCGTTCCTTCCGCTTTCGAAGGCAATATAAAACCAGATCACGCATCGCCCACTCATGGGCAGGGGTAACAAGGTGCAGTGTTGCATGTGGAGTGAGTTGCTTGGAGTGGGTTGTAAGGATGCCCCAGGTGTCGAGGCTGGCATGCATCATGCCGTCTAGCTTTCTGTAAAACTATCGTTGAATCTATGAATTTGAGCCTATTTCAACGAGTTCGCGTTTTTTAATTAATTCTGAGTATTTCTGAACGCAATCACGAGCCAGAATGTAGATTAAAAGCGAAAAGAATGTTTGAATAATGTTGTATGATGCATGTTGAACTAAGTCATTCCAAACTTTTGGGCAAATGTGCTTCAAATGAGGTCTGAAGCTAGGGCAAATCACATATAACAGCATTGTGCGTTGGATTCATGTCAATTTGATATTTTTTTGAATTATTTAAGCTCATTTGAAACCATCGCTCTATTCTCATGAGAAATGTGCTCCAAATGAGGTCTGAAGCTAGGGTAGACACCCCCGTTTGAAATTTCATGAAAAAATCGACTATATCACATATAACAACATTGTGCGTTGGATTCATGTCATTTTGAATTTTTTTGAATTATTTATGCTCATTTGCAACCATCGATCAATTCTCGTGAGAAATGTGCTTCAAATGAGGTCCGAAGCTAGGGTAAATACCCCCATTTGTGCTTCAACATTTTTTGGCATATTTTCTAAATCAACCAAATGAATTTCCTAGACATCTATTCTACATGTATAGTGTAAATCTGAAGTTTCATTATGTTTTGAATAATTCTTCTATTTTTTATTTAAATAACATGGTTTAATAGAAAAATCATATGTAAAACTGATAAAAATCATCGCTGTAGTAAATCTGAAGTTTCATTATATTTTTTATTTAAATAACATGGTTTATAATACTTAACAGCAAAGAAATCGTAGAACCATCGATCCCTGTGGCCAACGTACCAACCAATCAGAGCGCAGAACGAACGTCTAGCGGATCGCTGTGGCTGCGAGCGCATCCGTCCGATGCAGAAGAAGAAAATAGTTAACGTCGCGTCGCATTTGCAGCAGCCCTGCACGCCTTGTTTCAGAAACACGAGTCGCGTCGCATTTGCAGCGACGCAGCCCTCCACGCCTGGTTTCAGAAACACGTACGAGTCGCGTCGCATTTGCAGCGACGCAGCCCTCCACGCCTAGATTTCACAAGATACGCATCAATGCATATGCAGCTAGCGAGGAGACTTTGGACTTTCTTCTCTTCTTTAATACAAGCATGCAACGTCGAATCACTTCGACTGACGAATGCACACGCGCTCGTACTCCGTGTCACTAGCTGTCCGGCCTACGCCTACGCCTATGCCTGTTCTACACCGCTTTGACCATGCACGACTCTTCTACACTTCATTATCCAATGTGTTCACACAGTTTGCTTCATCTACCCAAATAAATTCACGCGTCTAATCGTGTCTTTAAATAGTCCTTCACTCGTCCTCCATATTCTCATCCCTCTCCAGCCCTTTGCCTCTCTCTCCCTTCAAGCCCTAACAATGTCTTCGTACTCACTCCCTTCAAGCCCGGAGTCGGTCTCCGACGAGGACAACCACCCCAAGGCTTGGCCTTGGTACGAGGCCGAGTGGCAGGCGGAGGACGTCCTGCCCATCGTGCTTCCCGTCGACGACTCTCCCAAACGGGAGCGATCGCCGACGCCGCCCTTCGTCCACCGCCCCATCCCTTCCACCACCACCAAGACGTCGGACATCTCCCCCAAGACGAACCGCCGCCTCAAGAGACTGGAGCGGCTGGAGGCGAAGGAGTTGAAGGCGCAGGAGAAGAAGGAGGCGAAGGAGGAGGCGAAGGCCCTCCGGGCCAGGATCAAGCGGTCCCGTGAGAGGCAGGAGGAGAGGATGTGGGCGGAGAACCGCCGCGCCCGCGTCAACAAGGAGATGGAGATCCGGGCGGCGGAGTGGCCGCGGAAGTAGGGCGGCGCCGGAGGACGGGAAGGGCTCCCGCATGCAGAGCGGGAGCAGTTAGGGCTAGCATTTTTTTTTTAGTTAAATGTAATGTTTCTCGGGCCCCACTGAATATATGTAAAGTAGGGCCAGTTATCCTCTCTTAAATATGTTTAATTATATATAAGCCCTATATAAAAATTTATGTTCTTATATTTGTCCAAATGTACCCACTGTTTAAAAGTTTTTTCCTTTCTAATCATCGCTTTAAAATCTGCACACTGTAAACAAAATTTATATATAAGAGATGTGCTGCATTATGTTTTCTAAGATAACATAAAAATTTGAGTTGAGCACTGTATATATTTTATATTATTAATACGAATAATTTGATGGTTTAATAAATGGATATTGCGTAGTCTGCATGTAGTGATTAATAAATATAAATGGATAATGTCTACATGTTGACATTGGGCCTCATGTGACATTCGGCCGCAAGGAACGGTCAACAGGTGGGGCCCACATGCAGCGCCAACCATCAACAGGTGGGGCCCACATGCAGCGCCAACGCTCAACAGCTGGGGCCCATAGGCCCCGCCAACGGTTCTATGATGGGTCCCACAGGTCAGGATCCTAACGGGGGGCTGAAAGTAACGGTGGGAGCAGCGAAAGGAGTCCTTGCGCACTGACTAGGGGCAAAACTGAGGT
The DNA here is from genome assembly GCA_028641055.1 of Alopecurus myosuroides. Lineage (NCBI taxonomy): Eukaryota > Viridiplantae > Streptophyta > Magnoliopsida > Poales > Poaceae > Alopecurus > Alopecurus myosuroides. The sequence goes on from CM054058.1 coordinate 54,712,166, forward strand.
CGATTCGGCGCTAGGGGTAAAACTGAGGTCGTGGTGCCAACTGAGGGCACCTTGTTAATTATCCTTTTCGACTTTGGGTATGGGAAACAACAAGTTGGCCAAGGAAATCCCCGTTTTCGGCCGTTCCTTCCGCTTTCGAAGGCAATATAAAACCAGATCACGCATCGCCCACTCATGGGCAGGGGTAACAAGGTGCAGTGTTGCATGTTGAGTGAGTTGCTTGGAGTGGGTTGTAAGGATGCCCCAGGTGTCGAGGCTGGCATGCAAGAGCGAGAAGCGGCGAGAATCGTCCCGGTTAACGTCCGGTGCTTCGACGCCACCCAGCGGAACGGCGGCACCATACAAGTCCTGCAATGGGGTTCAAGCATTTTGTGTGGGCCCACATTGCCAAGTGTGGCTTACATTCTCATCTCTGCTGTATTCCAGGCATCGTAGTTGGAAGGGAACACTATTCTGGACCGAAAGTGCCCGGAAACGGCTACGACATAAGATTGGTAGGCAACTTGAGAATGGAAGCGGCTTTTTGAGATCCCACACGTGCAATGTTAATGAAATGAAGCGAGGTTCTTGGAATGCATCATGATTTCGACTTTGGGCATGGGAAACAACAAGTTGGCCAAGGAAATCCCCGTTTTCGGCCGTTCCTTCCGCTTTCGAAGGCAATATAAAACCAGATCACGCATCGCCCACTCATGGGCAGGGGTAACAAGGTGCAGTGTTGCATGTGGAGTGAGTTGCTTGGAGTGGGTTGTAAGGATGCCCCAGGTGTAGAGGCTGGCATGCAAGAGCGAGAAGCGGCGAGAATCGTCCGGGTTAACGTCCGGTGCTTCGACGCCACCCAGCGCAACGGCGGCACCATACAAGTCCTGCAATGGGGTTCAAGAATTTTGTGTGGGCCCACATTGCCAAGTGTGGCTTACATTCTCATCTCTGCTGTATTCCAGGCATCGTAGGTGGAAGGGAACAATGTTCTGGACCGAAAGTGCCCGAAAACGGCTTCGACATAAGATTGGTAGGCAACTTGAGAATGGAAGCGGCTTTTTGAGATCCCACACGTGCAATGTTGCTGAAATGAAGCGAGGTTCTTGGAATCCATCATGATTTCGACTTTGGGCATGGGAAACAACAAGTTGGCCAAGTTGGCCCGGACCTACAAACTGCAGAGAGGCTTTATTCTGATCTGCAATTACGACGGCCGCAATGTGATCACAGTAAAGATGTTCGACCTAAGAAGTTGCCGCTTGCAATACAACGCGGCATTCAGTACGTGGATTGTATCACCAAAATGTTAATTCCCGATTATATATGTAGCCGGAAATTGATTTGCATTTCTATTATATGATGAACAGAGGGATCTGTTAAGATGGAGTTGGCACACTTTGAGTTCTACTCCCTCGTAGTAGACGCTACATCGGACAAACTGGTACGCTTCATCGACCCACACCACCACTTTAGTTATTTAGTCTGACATAGTGTCTGAGCTATGATCCTGTAGCTAGTTAAATTTGTGAATCAAATTAAGGTCTAGTAGATGGGTTGTAGTAGCTCAATTGCTCTACGTGAATATGTTCACTCGATATGGTACATTTCAGCTCCCACTGAAAGTTCATCTTTTTGAATTAATGTGGCAAACACCCTCATTGCTCAACTAAGATTTAGTATAACTGATTACTAGGTACTACTTGTTTACATTTTTATAGTACTCATCCATCATCAAACAGTAAACTTATTTCTAGTAAGCACTCTTTTCTATCCATTTAACTTTCATATTGCTGCAGGTGCTGCCTAAGAAGTTTGTGGAATTGCTGAAGGGCCGTGAACCACGTGAACTTAAGCTGCGTGAGGCGGACGATCCGAGTAGGAAGAACTGGGACATGGATGTGCTTTTCGATGAAGCTGGCCGCATTTTCCTCGGGCACGGCTGGGACAAGTTCGCCCAATATTACTTCCTGCAGCGCGGCATGTTCCTCCTCTTCAGTTACGACGGCGACGCCTTGCTGACGTCAAGGTGTTCAAGTTCGACATGTGCCGCAGGCACTACTTGTACGACCACGACGCTACTACAAGCAATGAAACTGACCCAGATCCCAGGACTATTGAGGAGTCCACGGATGAGGAGTCCACGGATCAGCAGTCCATGGATGAGGATGACCCATTCGACTCTTCCATCATCTTCTCCCAGAGAGCTGATCTTGATGACGATCAGAAGGACCACGTTCGTGAGCTTCTACCCACAATAGATGAATACATTGGAGTGCCATACGTGACTCGTTTGACGTGGACAAATGTGGCCAGATATGAGATGGTACGTAAGGTGCCAATGCTATTTATGTTTTTCAACACAATTTATGCTTACAACGTGTGCCTTACTATGACCTACTTCTTTTTGTATGTCATCCACACGCTCGAATTCCAGAAACTACCTCAGTCCATAGCGGACAGTGCTGGCATTCCGTCTTCAGGCCATGCTGGGCTATGCCTCGGATCATCAGAGGCGTTCACCACCGTTCCATACAACACGGACAGGGACGGCCGCATTATGTTTGGCAGGAATGCATGGCGGGAATTCCTTGAAGGCAAGCATTTATATGAAAAGCAAGCTATTCTCATTACACTTAGGAGCACCCGTAACCGCCACTTGGACGTGAAGATCGTGATGCGGGCGGTGTCGCCCTGGTTGTAGTACGTAGTCTGCCAACTTGGACATTCTCATCGGATCATGAACGTATGGATGTATGTAATTATCGTACTGCCATCAGCGATGTGCTTCAGTGGTTTGATCACCCAAACCTTCATCTGCAGTGAAGATTACTTGTCCTGTTTATATTTTCAGTGGCAATTTCAAGTTTGCAGAAATAAACAAGGCGGCGGCAGCTAATAAGTTGCATGAAATAATTGTTCAGTGACATTACATGACTCATGCGAGACTTCCACATGTTTTCAATCCTACGTTGTAAGCGCTAGGGAATAAATCCGATTAGTTTTCCCTCGATAGTTAAGAGCCTGACGCCTTGAAACTCAATGCAAAATATGCCTTCTAGGCAGCCTGCGATTGCATGCATTGTTTAACTGCTCTATTAGCGCCTATATTGTCGACAAGGCGTTGTGGTTGCTCGAATACGATGTCCCGCCAAAAAAAAATTAAATCCTCCCGCTAAAACGCCAAGTGTAGCGAAATTTTGTGTTCCCACCAAAAAATAAAAGCAGTCACTTTAAATTTCCCGCTAAAGTGTATGTAGAAGTGCACGATGCCCCCTCCTGTTTCGCCATAGCATAATCTGCGGGCCACCTCTTTCGCCATTGCAGATTAGATCTCATCTCGCCCTCATCACGTTCAGAGCTCTACACATGTCGATGTCGCGATCGGACTCCATGGAACGCGAATCCTCTCAGGTTTTCCTGTCTAATCTGCTTCTCTCGTCCATCTCCGTGATCTCGCCGTCTCTTATATGGTCTCGATATTGGTTGTTATTCTCTGTTCTTCCTCTGGTTGAAGCGTTAATCCGTGTATGAACACCTAGTCGATCATATGTGTATCTGGTTTTCTATGTGAATAATGCCATGTAACTATTTTTTTTTATTTCAGATCTGCTAACTCACTGATTATTTGGGTTCTCATTTTTTCCTTCTATCTAATTGTAGACGACCGAACCCATTTGGAAAGTTAGACTTTTCTATGAGGAAGGTGATAAAAACAAAAAAGTTGTGGAAGCAGCCATGGAACCGGAGGAAATCTGCTATATGGAGTTCATCAATTTGATTGAAAACGTTGGCTTCAGTGGCGCGCGTGATTACCTGTACTGCAGGCTTAATAATGGCCCTGGCAAAGGAAAACTTGTTCCAATAGACCATGGTAGTGATTTGGAGCAATTGAAACGCATACACTCTAATGATAAGAAGATCTCCCTGTGTGTGTTTAGGGAGAAGGCCAGGGCGGTTGATATTGCAACAATAGAGTCTCTGCTTGATGATGCAACTGGATCCACCAGAAAAAAGCGACAGATCACTATCACAGGTTATACTTTCATGCCAAATCTCCAACTCGCAACTCCTTCAATACAGACTTTAATAAATATTTTCCCCGGTAACTATTTTATGCATTCCTTACCTAATCCACAATTTTGATAAACATGCAGTTAGGGATGCAACCGAAGAGGAACAAGCTTCAAACGAAGAAGAAGATACAGATTACTCCTTTGGGAATGGTACACAAGTTCATTAATTCTTAATCAGCTTTCTGAATTATGCACAATGCTAATGCTTTGTCCATTTATTGTTAACATTTTCAGTAATAAAGAAAGGATCTGTCTGCATGACAAGGGTTGAAAGTATACTACAATATAAAAAAAGTCAGGGAAAACGTAGACGTGGTAATTTATTTTTGACATTTAAGCTCTGTCTAATATTTGTTTTAATGGATAAAATCTACGATTGTTGATTCAGTACAAATGTTAACCCTGAAACAGGAACTGAACCTAACATTGATGTGTCTGAAACTGACATGTGTTCCGTTGATGATTGGCCTTCCCATGCACGCTGCTATCGCCCGAAGCTACAACTACAAGAAGGTACTAGCTATTTTTTTTACCGCTGTGTCCTAATTTCTTTCAATCAACTACAAAATAAATTGTTTCTTTGTGTGTGTTTTGGGATGTAGGTGATGACATACCGAAGAAGAAAGGGCGAGGTGTTGTGAAAGGTTTGAAAGCTAATAAGAAGCGTCATGCCAATGGAGCTGGAAAGCTAGGTGTTGATTTCTCTGAAACATTGGGTGGTCCAGTAGGAATGAACAACCGTTCATTCAAGGATGACTTGGTAATCACAATGAAAAGAAGGTTACCAATTATTGGAGTGAGGAGGTGGACAGACATTCACCCTAACATCCATCGCATGATCGTCACAGATATGTTGGTGCGTACAACCTTTCTCACATGTGTTGTCTGCTTTTTTCGTCCATAATTAATGTACTACTACTAAACTAAGTCTATCTGTTTGTTCTACGCATTACAAGACAGATATGATATGCCAGATACAGACGAAACACACGAAAAAATTCTTAAAATTGCAAAAGAATGCTACAGAGGCTGGCGAGGAAACCTAAGCAGCACTTACAAGGCATACAGAACAGATGATGCCAGAAGGGCAGTTGTCCCAGAAGATTTACAAAAAGAAGAGTGGGAATGGTTGATCGAGTACTTTGGCACTGATCCGAAATTCCTGGTTATTTCTATACTACCTGTTTGTGAATTTTGTACTATCATCAAATGGCTTGTCTGACAAGTTTTTTTTTGTAATTGAATGAGCAGGAACTCAGCCAAAAGAACAAGGATAACCGTTCGTAGATGAAGACAAAACACAGATTAGGATCAAAATCCTACTCTCAACTCAGTTTTGAGAATGTATGGGCCTACTCACTATGCATGTGTCGGTGTTCACTTTGCTTTAATGTTTATAGTATCTAATTGTTGCACTACTTGTAGAGGGATTCGGAAACTGGAGAAGAGCCAGACTGTGTTGCTCTCTGGAGACTGACCCACACAAAGAATGGAACATGGACTACAGAAGAGTCCAAGGATGTTTACGTGAGTTAACTGACTTAGAAGCTACTCTAAACATATTTACTGTTCTCCATCTTGGATGTTTCTTCATCTGATTTGAGATTTTTTTTCGTAATCAGGAAACAGCATGTAAAGAGATTGAAAACAGATTAGAGGAAACTGGTGTTCCATTGTCAGCTGAACAAAGAATCAATATTTTCCAGAAAGCATATAAATCTAAAGTTCAATGCAAGTCATCGCAGCCTCGTGGGTTCGGATACATGGCCCAGGTGCAAACTAGTTCTCAGCGGTCTAAGTTGCTGTTAGAGGAGCAAGCTCGGGCTACGGCAGAGACCAAAAAAGTTAACTCCCAGCTCACCACGAAGGTCACTACTTTAGAGCAGAAGTTACTAGATGAACGTGCAAGCATGGAAGAGAAGATTAATGTAGAGCGGGCTGAGAGAGAAAATCTTGAGAAGAGATTAATGGAAGAGCTTGCTCAAAGGGAACAACTGATGGAGGCGGAGAGAAACTCAAGAAAAGAATTTGAAAATAACTTGGTTGCACAGTTTAACTCACGGTTCCAGGCAAAGTTTGACGAGCTCTCCGCACAGATGGAAAAGCAGAAGACGACTACACCTCAGGTGATGATAGTCATACAATTGCAAACTAGTAAGATTTAGTTGTTTACTTGCGTTGCTAACAGTGCACTTTGTTTTTGCAGACGTCTAAGAAGTCGAACCAGCAACCATCACTTACCAACAGTCCTACTAAGAAAATAGTTCCTCCGCACAGCACGATACAGAAAAGTCGAATGTTTAAGTCATATGTAAGTCACAATCTTGTACAATTCGGTAGTAGTATATTCTGTTTTTGCTTCACCCACACTATAGCGTTGCTGCACCCACCCTATACTTGCTGCAGTTTATGTTTCACTATGGGTTGTGGCTTCGTTGAGTTACAACAACTGTTTTTGCTTCATCCATACACTATAGTCTGCTGGTTCTTATGTTTCAGCATGTGCTATTGCTGACTAGACTCACACCTTTTTTTTTACAATTGATTGCAGGACGTCAATCAAACTTCTGATGGAAACAAATAGCTGCACTGGATATTTCAGTTTGATTTTATCTTGATTTGATCCATGTTGTACGAGAATTTCATTTGTATATATTAAAAATAGCTATGAGAACTATTATTTTGTGTAAATAAACATATTTTACGTACCCTTTTGAACATTTTAATTCAATGCCCGTATTTTTTGTTTCCTTATTTTTTTTTCTATAACGTGGCAATAGGTAGTGTTGCGTGAAGCCTCAGTCGCCACAACAAAGTGTTTTGTTGAAATAGACTCTCACCACCATGAGGGAGACATCGTCGCAATATTTTTTCTCCAACAAACTAACTTTGTTGCGATAGTTCATTCACGCCACCAAACTATGTTCGTTGCAATACAGAATTCCCATACTTCTCGCCACGAAACTAAATTTTGTAGAAATAGAAAGGCGCAACGAATAGTTGAAGTTGTCGCAGTTGTTTCTAGCTACTAAAATTTGTACGTTGCGAATAGTACATGTCGCCACGAAAATACAATTTGTCGAAATACAATGGCGCCACGACAAGTTGTTATTGTCGCTGTTGTTTCTAGCAACATAAAATGTGGATGTTGCGAATACTACATCTCGCCACGAAACTAAAATTTGTAGAAATAGAAAGGCGCAACGAATAGTTGAAGTTGTCGCAGTTGTTTCTAGCTACTAAAATTTGTACGTTGCGAATTGTATATGTCGCCACGAAAATAAAATTTGTCGAAATACAATGGCGCCACGAAAAGTTGTTATTGTCGCAGTTGCTTCTAGCAACATAAAATGTGGATGTTGCGAATACTACATCTCGCCACGAAACTAAAATTTGTCGAAATACAATGGCGCCACGAAAAGTTGTTATTGTCGCAGTTGCTTCTAGCAACAAAAAATGTGGATGTTGCGAATACTACATCTCGCCACGAAACTAAAATTTGTAGAAATTGAATGGCGCCACGAATAGTTGAAATTGTCGCGATTGCTTATGGCTACTAATATGAAGGCCGTTGCGATTACTATTTCAAAATCATCTTACCACGATTGATTGTGTGTGGCAAAACGTTGTTCCCACGCATATAATGTTTGTTGCCATAGTTTTTTGCCACACAATTGGACGTGGCAAATAAACTCGACTTTTGCAACGAAAGAACAAGCGCAACGGAACACTCGCCGTTGCCACATTGGTCACTCGCCACGTTTGGGTATTTGTTGCACTAGAGGTGTACCAACGAAATACGTACGTTGCGTTATGTGCGAGACGCGACGGAAACGTGCGTGGCAATTGGCCTAGGAAATGGTTGCAACTGGATTATTTTTTAGCGACGAATCTAAGTGCGCGGAGACAGGCTTCTACCACGGAGGTTTTCGCGACGCCTCCCAACGAAACCGATTTCGGTGCAACAAAACCCTATTGCGACGATAAGTCACTTTTTACAACGACTATTTTCGTTGCAATAGACCGATTCCGTTGTAGTGAGGGGAGGTTCGTGCCAGATAGAGAGAACGACGAGCTCACACGCGCCCTCAAGAATGCGGAACACGTAGGACGTACACGAGCCACAAGAGGCGGTGTTCCGTGGAGTATTGGGTTTGACGAGAGCAAAAAGAAATATCCTGATACAAGCCGTCAGCGGAAAAAGAACGCAGAGGCAGCTGAAGCAGCGAGTCAGGCAAACTGGAGGCGTCAACTTGAAGAACAGATAAAGCGGACGCAGGACGTAGCAATGAAGCAGTAGGAGAAAATTAACACACTTAGCCAGTAGCTAGTGTCTACCGGCGTACCACACACGGTAGAAGGTGAAGTCGATGCTACCAGCGCCGCACATTCTCATCAGAAAAGCAGTGTTGCGTCCATGCAGCTCCAGGGTGATGATGCACCGCCGATGATGCACCCGGTGGATGATATCACGGATATGACAACTTGTGAGCTCCACGTGAAGGTCGTCAATATAACCATCAAGGCGGCGGTCGGCTATGTCTTACCAATTGGCAACGAACCAACTCACCATGGTCTTCCGGTTCCACGGGGCTACGCTGTTGTTGGGGTCGATGAAGTTGTCAACGGATTCGAGCGGGTGAAGCTTGAATTCCCCGAAGGAGAAGACGGAGAGGGGACTGAACTCGGAGAAGCCAAGAAGTTGACCGTTCTATGGCTAAAGGAACACATTGTGCTTCCAAATTAGACGGCAAGGCCATCGACTCCTCACCATTCTCCAGGGCAACAGTCTCCGCCGTGCATGTCGTCTCCAGCGCGGTCGCCTACACCGTGCATACCGTCTCCAGCGCGGTCGTCTACGCCGCCGCGTCATCCTTCTCCCCCCACTAAGTTTCTGTCGAGTCGTAAAAGATCACCCAAACGTCAACGGTCACCCCTCCCGAAGGTACTAAAGGATTTATCCAAGTTACCTTACGACTATACTCCTGAGCAAACCCAGAAAATGGCAAGGGACGAATACGAGGCGTGGAAATCGAAGCCGAAGGAGCAGAAAAAGACAGATTTCCCCGACACTTAAGAAGATGTAGAACGAGCGTGGAAAATGGTGAAGACTCTTCATCAACCCGAGGCGAGGCTGTCATCTAACTATGGCCGCTCTATTCTGAAGTCACACTAGGAAATTCTGCGGTCGACGAAGAGTAGTAGCACAAGCACGAAAAGCGGGAAATTAGTTTCCCAGCTCGGAGAGCGGAAAAAACAATTCATTTCCCCGCTCAAAGTGATTTCCAATATCCAGGTGGGGCCGAGCACAAATGCCGACGAGCAAATTGATCCGGAGTTTATAGAACTATACGGACCAGGGGAAGCTGATGTGGGTTTGTCCATTGCTGAGTATATGCAAACAGTAGAGTACTTTCCTGCTTCTGAATGTGCGTACAAATACCGGCACGGGAATCCTCTCATCTAACCCGAGGAGGTAAAGAATCTACCAACCAAAATGCGAAGAGTGCATAATTGGTATATGGAAGCCGCTTAGAAAACTCAGGACTGGATATTGGTCGGAGTTAGTGATGAGCACTACGGGTATGGAGATGGAATGGTTCTGATTCAATTTGACGAATTGTTTCAGTTATTCTAGTAGAAGGCCCTCGATAAATCTATCGTTAGTGCCTATTGTCTGTAAGTACTTATTTCTCTAATTAAGTCTCTAGCTAGCTCACCTCGTTCATTGCATTCATATATATAGTACACTCATTATATTATAATTGCAGAATGAAGATTCTAGAATGCAAAAGAGGAAAAATCTATGATATTGGGTTCATTGACCCATATTTTGTTAATCATAAGACTCTTGAGCTATCTCCCAATGATACAGAAGATAACCTTCTGAGGGCAATAAGGTTTCTACAGAACCGACGGGAAATACTATTTCCTTACAACTTCAGGTGAGTGTTACTGTGTTGTACACATTCTGTTTTCCTTACTCGAAGTTCAGTGTATAATTGATGAGTTATGCATGCTCAGCTTCCACTATATTCTGCTAATCTTCCAAGTTGACAAAGGAAAAGTACTGGTAATGGACCAAAAATGTAAACCCCTAGAGCTCTGGGCAGACATGCAGGAAATGATCCAGCGGTAATTTCAATCTTTGTTAATTTCAATCTTTATATATGGCACTATATCGACTACTTTGTTTCATTTTCGTATATCAAGTAATTACTAACTCTTTTTATTCTTTTTCTTTCCCGGGCAGTGTTTGGAAGAGGTTCACAAAAAAGGCGAGGGGTGAATGGAAATCAGAGCTTATATTTGAAATTGTGCAAGTAAATACTACTATCTAGATCCGCGCATCTCCTTGATTCTAGTTTCGATACCATTATCATGGCTGGTTTATTATTGATTTGATTGAAACCATGTTCTCGTAAAGTTCTTGCAAAAGGGAGACAGGAATCACTTGTGTGGATACTACGTCTGCGAGTTCATTCGTCAGACGACCTGTCCCAAGGGCAGAGATTTCAACAAACTTCATGCACGTCAGTCGTCAATTTTTCTTATCACCATCTATTTTAGTTACTTAGTTTCATTAATATATATTGACCACTCTTCTTTATATTAGATCAAACGGCTCTGCGACGGTCTTCTACCAAGGGGCCGCACACGAGCAATTCAGGAGGAAATCGCGGGCTTCTTAGATGCAGAGGTCCTAAATGTAAATGGAGAATACTATCGCGCTTGGGAATGAACTTGATTTTGTATATCATTCCATCGGTCATGTAATATGATCGATATACTTTGATTTTGTAATATAAGTGTTCCTTCTTTTGCTATATATATGTATTACCACTAGTAGGAAAAACCCTACCAATGACGAACAAAACTGTGCTACCGCTGGCGAAGGGCTGTTCGCCAGCGCTATCTCGCCAGTGGTAGCGGGTTACCGCTGGCGAACAGCGCTTCGCCAACGGTAGTATATGTTACCGCTGGCGAACATGACCTCGTTCGCCAGCGCTGTGTTCGCCAGCGGTAAGTTCGCCAACGGTAGTATATGTTACCGCTGGCGAACATGACCTCGTTCGCCAGCGCTATGACTCCCAGGTTTGTATTTTTTTTGTTATTTTCGTATAACAGTTTGTATTTTCCTGGTATTATACTATACAGATGCAAATACATATAATTTATGTAATTTCTATAGTTCACACATATAAATCACTCTTAGATACATAGGCATATATGTATATGCAATACACAAACCGAGATCCATCGATAACGAAAATAACACATCGATCTCAATAACATCCTTCTCATAAATATTAATACACATCGATCTCAATAACATGTTTATGTCGGAAGATTTCGAACCAAAAATATAGCCATCTAATTAGTTTAACGATTACAAAAGTATGACATCCATACAACGCGCGATATAGATCAATCGCAAACAAGACATATATATATATATACGGTCCGCCTCCGCTTTAGCTTCCGCCTCCGCTTGCGATCTTTCACTAGGGCCAGCGCGCCATCCACTTCTTCATCTCTCTGTAGACCAAGATAAAAGCATTAGACTGGCAAAGGAAATCACAAGTTCTTATTAGGAGCAATTCATACCGAACCGAATACATATCGTCGATCATTTCTTCCTCGTTGTTGTGATCTTCTGTTTCTTCACCGGTGGGAACGGAAGAACACCTTCTAACGAGTTGAATGGTCTCTCGTCAGCCTGCTCTAGCACACATTATCGCAACTCATCGTTAGATGGTGGGGAGTTCCAGTGGAAGAGCGAGTCTTTAGTACCTACATTCCTATAGATGATGGAGCAGAGTTTGTGCTGGATGCGACCAAAGTTTTGTCTGAATTCAGCATCATACCATTCGACGATGCTGCGAGACCATTTTTCCACAGCAGACATGAATTGTAGACTCTGTTGCTCCTTCACGATCTCCATCATGTGTTGGATGAGGTACCATGCCTCCATTTGGCCGCCTCGCGCCTGCTTGGGGCAGGGGAATCTGTGTCTAAACACATATTTGCCTTGACTTTGTTTTTTCTGTCGCAGAATCCTTCCCCCCCGATGTAGCCGTCCATAACATCATTGAGAACAGACTTGATGAGGGAGTAGTTCTTCTCCTTCAGCCTACTCCTGGAGTCGATATATACGGCGTGCGCGTCTCTCGGGTAGAGCATGAAAAGGGTGCCGTATTTGTTTCTGCGCAAAACAGGAGTCCGTATATATAATCCTCAAAAGTTCTAACCACTATTAATTGTATATGCGCAAACTTATGTAAAGATGGGAAATATAACTTACTCGGGAAAGTAAGGCATGACGGTGATCCTCTTGTGCATATGATTATTGAGCAACACTTGTTCGAGGTACTTTGCCGCTTTTGCCCTACCCTTGGGGTTGTTCAAGTAGATGTCATGAATGTAGTAGGGGTCTACTAGCCCGATGCTTTTGGTATTCTCTATGGATAATTTATGCGCCAAACTGAGCGTAAATAGATGGACGATTGATGAGTGGAGGGATTTCATGTGGAACATCCGAAAAATATCGTCAAATCTCACGATGATCTTGTGTGCGTTGCCTTCAGTGACAAATCCCACCGTAGATGGCACCTTTGCGATCAAGACCGGCAGCGTTGGATTTTTCTCTTTAAGAAGCATCGTCTCCATAAATTGAACACCGCCATGGACGCTAAGCATATCACCTGTCAACAAGGAGGACAACCTCGGCGGATGCATCGGTTTGCCCAACTCATGGATCTGATGCCAGTCGTGTATGGGTATCCTGCCCGATACCCATTCTGCCTGCGGGTTAAACTTGGTCCCCTCCACCGGTTGGCTCATCGATGCAACGGCAGAACTCTTCTTAGTTCTTTTCCGTGCTGTCTTCTTAGGCGGATTCTGAAATACATCTGCGACCGCCTCTTTGAGGGCGTCCTGGCTGATGACTTCTTGATCGGGGGCTGCCGGTTCTTGAGAAGAGAAAAGACGCTTTGTGCATCGATATTTATCCGCTTCCTCTGAAGAGAAGTTCATCAAGATCATCCAGGCCGGCCCCCTCGTAAGGATCGTCGACGAGGTAGTCATTGGGGTTCTCATCTTCTTCCTCGAGATATTTCTTCTCGATATTTTTGACCTTCTCGTTCAACACAAGATCACCGGGCTTTTTGGGATCTTTCCTATAATGGGCCCTGACAAAATTTCTCACCTGCGGGTCGGTGATCTTGTCATACAGGTTCGGCCCTTCTCTCTGCGCATCCTCCTTAGCCCAAACTTTCTGCTTCCCAAGGTAACCCCGGCTTCCGAGATTGTGAGGGCCAATGTTCTTTTTTTTGTAAATCTTTTCCCCATTTAGTCAATGCCACCCTTTCCGGTTTGAGTTCGTCGATCTTGAATTGGGCCAAGTCTTCCTCGGAAATGGAGGGCCACATATTATGGATCTCATCGAAACCCTTACCCTTCGCAATCATCTCCCGCAAACTGGATCTCCAAGTGTTAAACGCCTTGGTGAACTTTCCCAGTGCTAACGAGTTGACCCGATTACTCTTCAGGTGCTGGTTGTCGTTAGGATCCGGGAACTTGTACCTCGTGTGCAGCTTCTCAATCAGCAGGGCGGCCATAGCCTTGTTTTCTTTATCTCTGAGCTGGCCCATATTAACGTTGCCAACGTCTCGAGCTATGCAGCCTATCTGGTTTCCATACCCCTTGGCGTAAATCTCCGGCTCGATAGGAGCACCGCTCTTGGGGTCCACTTCCGTGAACTCTTGCCGGATGGTGGCGAGCATGTTGTGCCGCCTTTCTTTGCGCTTACGCGACGCCTCACTACCGGAGGCGGCATCCCCGGTGCCACTACCGGTTTGACCTTCTCCGCCCGATGTATCGGTGCGCGGCTCTAGCTCCTGACGAATGGTTTCGTCCATCTCGTCGTCTGCATCGGTGCCCTGCGTCTCTAGCTCCGGTTGCAGATCTACGGGTCCTCCTCCAGCGCTAAGCATAGAAAGCCACGCATCGTCGTCCCCGCTTCCGATCCCAGAACCACCCGCCTCGTCGTTGTGAGCCATATCTAATTAAGGAGAGAAAACCCGAAATTAGTTCAACAAATCCTGCAATTTAAACGATGTATACCCCATGAGTCCAAATTTCTCAGGCACTCTAATATGTGATATTTTTAGCAAAGATCATGCCAAAATTCACGGAAATTTTTGGCATGACCTTTGCTAAAAATATCACAAATGGAGTACCCAAATTTGCCGGAACGGAAATTAATCGACATTCCGGCAAATAGGGCCTCACGTGGGGTACCTGCACATAAAATCCCACCCCTCATATAATCCCACCCCTCATATTATCATCGTCGTCCACACGAAGGTGGGCACATATCCACATGACCACACACCATCACCACCATCCATCACCACCATCCATATCACCACGCCATCCATCACCACCATCAATCCACACCACATCCATCACACCAACCATCACCAACCACCAAAAACAGAAATCAAAATGCATCATAAATTCAAGATAATGCGTAATCACTTATAAAAAAAAGATCAGCGGCATTGGGTGGTATTTAACTGTTGAGAACAACATTTCATTTCCTTTTATGCAACTAGCTTCCAGGCCTTAGTTGATAGTGGAACATCATTATAATTTTGCAGTTTGACAAACAAGTTAATGCCCTTGTGGTTCTACTCGTCAACAAAAATAACTACAGTACTACTGCCATTCTGCCAACAGTGCAGTCGTTGAGAAAAAAATTTATTGTACTACTGCCACGGGCATTGATATAATGCCAACCTGCAACTCTGCGAGCCAACGGGGCGGTTTCTTCGTGCAAAAAAGAACAAGGTCATTCTTATCCGTGCAGAGGCCTAGCTAGGACTGCTGCACATTTATTACCATCATCTGGGCCGGGGTGCAAGCTGACAACTGCACTTTTTTGGAAAAAATGAAATAAGTCTGGGGGCAAATAATACCATAGCCTACCTAGCTAGCTACCCAACTTCCATGTCGTTTACCACAAACCCGACGCCGACGGGATGGCCCTCCGAGGATGCAACCCCGGCGTCTTTGAGCTGCTGCTGTGCGACGCGGCTGTTACGACGATGGTGGTGCTGCTAGTTGTGATGCGGGTGCGGTACTGGTCCGTGGTGCGGTTGTTGCTGTTGTTCCTCCTCGACTTCGTCCAATACGGCGCTGGTGCTGCCGGGACGGTGTACCAGCACATCCCGTCGTCGGCACCCACGTCGCCACTGCCTCGGCTACAGCCATAGCCTCGGTGAGCACTTCTGTGACCGGCCATCGAGCCGATGAACTGTGATGACACTCTGGAATGTGGTTGTGGAATGCTCATCTGGCCATTGGAGTGTTTGTGTGGATTGGCTCCAGTTCATCCTAGTGATGAACCGATGTGTGTGCTTATGTTGTGCTTGTGTGGTGCTTGTGGTGATGCCATAGTTTGGATTCTAAGCTCGTGTAGCTTGCTCGGTTGGTTTCTTCCAGTGTGGCCAACTGAAGAAATTCTTCAGTTTGGCAAGTTGACAGCAGAGGTTAATTCTGTCTGAATTACACTAATCTAACTTCCTGTTATATGTGGGGGATAATGTCTACAAATACTTGTTAGCTTGCTGGCTGGCTTGTATGCATGTTGTATTTGCACTAGGCGGTGTCCGTTTGCAACTGTTAGCCAAAAAAAAATGCAGTGGAGAGGAAACTAATTGTTGTAAAGAAATAATTTGCACACGGCCAAGTAGCTTTCCAAAGTTGAGCGCTTTGTGTCATCGGTTCATTTGAACTGAATCAACCGACTGTACCAGCAGAACACCCCAGTTAGCGTTACAAAGTTGCAAAAACATAAACATCAGCTGCCACCAACCATCTCATTCCTTCCTCGAACTGCAAGCAACTACGACCATCCATACTGTTTAAAAGTGGCTTGTCCTACTTGAGATTACACTACTGATTGAGATTAACTGGCTAACTATTTCACTAACATCGCAACAAGTAAAACACATACTAGCAGCACCAGCACATCACATGAACTGTCCACCTCCTTCCCTCAAAACAAAAATTGAACCACGACAACAACTCGATAGCACATATAGTACTCTTGGATCCAGTTGGGCGAGTTGCAAGACTACATTCCTAAAGTATGTGGGAAAAATTACCTGTAGAACTTTCGTCGATCACCTTCTGTGCGTGGCAGAAGAGGGGGCAGCAGCGGGCAGCACGCCGGCGGTGCCGCTGTAGAGGCAGTGCGCAACCGCAGGGGAGGAGGAGGGAGCCGCGGGGGAGGAGGAGGGAGAAGCGGGCAGCAGGCGTGACGTCGATGGAGAGTGGTAGCCGCAGGGGAGGTTGGGGCGCAAAAGAGAGAGGGAGAGGGCCGATGGAGGGAGTGGAGGGGCGCTAGGGAGAGTGGAGCAGTGGAGGGCGTTAGGGAGAGTACCGGTGGCGCGCGGTGGTCGCCGGGAGAGAAAGTCGCCGGAGACAGGGGAGAGGAACGTGCGCGCGTGCGTGCTCGATTGATCGTGAAAAACGGCTAAGTCCTCGGCCCCTCTGTGTACCTCTCCGTGGGGGGTTACAGCTGGCGAACGTAGCTGCTGGTTCGCCAGCGCTATGCTACCTCTAGCGAACGAAGGTTTGTTCGCCAGCGGTAACATAGCGCTGGCGAACCAGCAGCTACGTTCGCCAGCGCTACCTTATTTATTTATTTTTCTTTGAAATGATTTACTGTATTATTTTTTCTTAATTTTTCTTGAGAAACATTACTGTTTTATTTTTATTTATTTCTTTGAATTGATTTATTTTTGTTATATTTTGTTTTCCATTATTTCCTTCATGTTTTCTCGTTTTCTTTTTGTTTTTTATTGTTAAATTTTTTGTTTTCCTTTATGTTTTCTAATATTTTCTTCATGTTTTCTCTTGTTTTTTTTTTGTTTTCTATGGTTAGGAGATATGTTTTCCAATATTTTCTTCATGTTTTCAATTGTTTTCCTTCATGTTTTATTTTTTTTTCCAATATTTTCTTTCTTGTTTTCTCTTTTCATTATTTTGGTTTTAGTTGTTTTCCATTATTTTCCTTCATGTTTTCTATTTGTTTCCTTTATGTTTTCTATTGTTTTGTTCATGTGTTCTATTGTTTTCAATTGGATCCTTAACGTTTTATTTTGTTTCCTTTATGTTTTCTATTGTTTTCTTCATGTGTTCTATTGTTTTCAATTGTTTTCCTCAATGTTTTATTTTGTTTTCCAATATTTTCTTCATTTTTTCTATTTTTTTCCAATATTTTCTTTATGTGTTCTATTGTTTTCCATTGTTTCCTTTATGTTTTCTATTTTTCTATTTTGTTTTCCATTATTTCCTTTATGTTTGAAATAATATAACTCCACACATTTGAAATACAGAACAAGGTACATTAAATTTATAATAAGTGCACATCAGACGAGTTGATCCATGCATATACATAGTTTCGTCGCATACAGTTGGCAGACATATATATACATAGTTTCTCAGTGTTTGATCTTTTTGCCTTTTTTGGTCGCAGTTGCATAATTTAACCCCACATCATGACTTCTTCTTCTGAATGGAAGACCATGCCTAGGTACTGTTGTTCTGCTTCTTCTTGTTGTGTATGTTGCATGACTATCATCATCATCTTCTTGATCATCGTCAATATTTGGGTCGCCGAACGTGTCGAACTCGTCCTCGTCAACGACTCCATCTATTCCGATGATATTTCTTTTCCCTCTCCTCACGACAACACGGCTAGGCCTTGCGGGGTCTGTTATGAAGAAGCATTGGGACACATGCTTAGCCAATACCCATGGATCATTTTGCGCTGTGACATTCGCGCTTGATGAGGTTCCGGCTTCGGGAATAACCATGGTTGTAAAGTATTGGTCTTCTTTTCTGATGTTCGACATCCTAGCCCATCTGACGCGGAACATAGGCACCTTCTCTCTAAAGTAGTTAAGCTCCCATATCTCCTCGATCCTTCCGTAGTATCTTAACTTTTTGTCACCGGTGTAGGATTCCATCGTTACCCCTGAGTTTTGATAATCGGAAGTTTTGTCTTTCTCCTCCATGTAGAAAGTGAACCCGTTGATATCATATGCTTGAAACGTCGCTAGGTTGGGAGCTGGGCCATGTGCCAAGGCGTACAATAGTTTATTTTTCGCACAATCCCTTGGCGGTGGATTAGCGACGATCTCATCTTTAAACCAACGCAAGAAAGTGGAGTTATGCTCTCTGATTATTTCTCCTTCGGTCCTCCGCTTGCCTTGCTCATTGTACTTTTTCATAATCGAGCTCTTGTGTTTTTCCACCCAAGTATCGACCATGTCAATGTGTTGGAGAGCTACTAAGTTTGCCCTGTTAAAGTCGGTGCGTCGACAAAACCGATCCACATGCACTTCTCTACGTCCATTTTTGTGACCTACTCCATCGAGCTTACCAATGTGCTTGTTTCTGGGAAGACCAACAGGGTCCTCCACGTCAATATAATTTGTGCAGAAAGAGATGCACCCTTCGGTGAGAAAGCCCTGAACGATGCTTCCATCCGGACGGGCTCTGTTGCGAACAAATCCTTTGATGACCTCATTCGTCCTTTCAAACAACATCATGTTATGCAGGAACAACGCCCCGAGATGGATGATATCATCCACGATATGGACCAACAGATGAACACATATGTCAAAGAATGATAGTGGAAAGTACATCTCAAGCTCGCATAGTATCACGACAATCTCTTCCTGCAGCCTTGAGATCTGCTTCCCCGTGATCGTCTTTCGAGATATCACGTCGAAGAAGTTACACAGGCCAAACAGGGTTTCCCAGACGTGCTTGTCCATTATTCCGCGGATCACAACCGGAAGTATCTGCGTCATCATCACGTAATAGTCATGAGACTTCATCCCGCTAAACTTTTGCTTCTGCGCGTCGAGGAATCTACTTATTAGCCCTGAGTAACCGCTAGGGACTTTGACTCCGAGAAGGCACATCATCAATTTTGTGATCTCGTCCGGACTAAGAGTGAAACAGGAGGGGGGCAGTAATAGTCATTCCTCTTAACCCTTTTGGCCTTGCGACCCTCCGTCTCCTCATCACACGATTGATCGCCGTCGTCATCATCCGGACGCCCCCCCTGAAGATCTACCCTAATACCAAAATATTTCAGGTCGTTTCTTGCTTTCACCCCGTCTTTGGTCCTCTCTAGCATGTTGAGCAGCGTGCCAAACAAACTTTTAAACACATTCTTCGTGATATGCATCAGATCAAGGCAGTGAGGCGTATCGAGAATGGGCCAGTATGGCAAGTCCCAAAACACCGACCTCGTCTTCCATACATCCAGAAGCGGTTTTGGCGCCTTTTGCTTCTTTCCCGGCTCTGGGCATTCCTTCCAATCATTTAGCAACTTGTAGATTTCTTCGCCGCACCTCTTACGTGGAGGTCCACGGAGCTCATCTTCACCGTTAAAACGGTCTCCTCGCCTTCTCCACGGGTCTTTGTTGGGTAGCCACCTTCGATGGCCAACGAAAACTGTTTTCGAAGACCCTGGATCTTTCCGAAGTTGCATAAACGTGGGGTCATCCATGCACCTCACGCAACCGTTATGTCCGTGGCACACCTGGCCCGCCACATATCCGTAGCCGTGTAGGTCGTGAACCGTACAGAGTAAGACAACTCTCATTGGGAAATATTGTTCACCGAAGGCGTCCCATGTGTTCACCCCTTCCTCGGCCCATAGCGTGTCCAGCTCATCTTTAAGCAGCTTCAGGTATAGATTGATGTCGTTGCCTGGTTTTTTCGGCCCTTGAATTAGCATACTCATGTGAATATACTTCCTCTTCATGCACAACAGGGGGGATGTTGTACATCCATACAAACACGGGCCAGGTGCTATGGGTGCTGCTCTGGCTGCCAAACGGATTGAGTCCGTCGGTGCTCACACCCAACCTGATGTTCCTTGCCTCTGCCCCGAACGTTGTATATTCACAGTCAATTGTTTTCCATTGACTTGCATCTGAAGGATGTGTCAGATTTACTTTTTCACTCCGATTTGGATCTTTCAAAACTTTATTCCTCCTTTTCGCGTGCCAGCGCATGAGCTCTGCTTCCTTGCGGTCCGTGAAATACCTTGTAGACGGGGAATGAGCGGAAAGTACCACACAACTTTTCGAGGAGCTTTCTTCTTCACTTTCTTGTATCAAGCGGCGTTGCAAACTGGACAAATGGTTTTGTTCACGTTCTCTTTCCGATAAATGTAGCAATCGTTGATGCACACATGGTATTTTTCGTGAGGTAAATCAAAGGGGCACACGACTTTCTTGGCCTCGTCGCAACTTTTAGGATAGGTGTTGCCCTCTGGAAGGATATCGTGCCAGTATTGCAGGCTTGCATCGACGCTTATGTCGCTCCATTTGTATCTCGCCTTCATCTGCAGAACATCGAGCGCCACTCTCAGGCCGGACTCTCCCGGACCGCAGCCTGCATACAACGGTGTCTTCGAGTCTATCTCTAGTTGCGCCAGCTTAGATTGCTCTCTAGCAGCAGATCTCGAGTTAGTCGTCTTTCTCAAAAGCAGTTCTTTCAGATGAGGGTCACGCACAACTTCCGTTAGGGGTGTCCCTGTGTCCTCGTCTTCTTCCACGTCTTGTTCAGCATCTTCTCCATGATCATGTGCGGGGTCATGAGGCTGATCTTGGTCATGTTGTAGTTCTTGTCGATCGTTGTTATTCTCCTCTTGCACATCATTTCCTACCACTGCCGCCCCATGGACTTCATCATCTTAATCATCACTTACCCATTGACTGTTATACCCATCCATGAAACCATACCTGAGGAGGTGACTGAGCAAGTCTCCGGTAAAGGGATTGAGCAAGCCCCCTAGTTTGCACTTTCGACATGGACATCGAATCTCGTTGCGGCCATTTTGTAACATGTCTTCTGTCGCGTGTCTCAAGTAATTATTCACAACACGTTCACTCTTAACGACCACCATTATTTGTCGCCTGCACGAGAGCGCGCCAATATATATAATATTAGAACCAAACATAATATATATATATATATATATCGATATTCACGAAAAAATCGGCATGAACTTCCTACAAATTGGAGGTTAGAGGAGTGCCAAACTTTGCCGAGACGGAAATGAATCAACATTCCGGCAAAGTGGCAACTCATTTTCCTATCCAAAATTTCACTTCATGTCGTATTCACGAAAAAATTCGGCATGACCTTCCTACAAATAGGAGGTTATTAATTAGGGAGTGCCAAACTATGCCGAGACGGAAATGAATCAACATTCCGGCGATAGTTGGCTACTCAATTTCATTCCACAACAAATTGCACACATTTAACGTCTCCATCACACGACCATATTTGAATCCGGTGAAATTTCACACATATTGCATATCGCGTGTATCCGGACAAAATTCATATACAAACTCATTTAATTATATATTAGCATTCAACCCACACCTCAAATGAATAGATGGCTACACGATGATATACGGAGAATTTTGGAGCTTTCGAGAGAGAGGGGGTAATTCTAGATCTAGATGCCTAGGAAGGGAAAACTTTGGGTAGAAATTGTGTTAGGAGGGAGATAAACATATATATACCAACTAAAATAATTTTAGTTGGTTCAAAAGAGAGTAGAAGGGTGGGGAATTGGCATAAATTCGAGCTAGAGAGAGAGAGGAGGGGACAAGGTGGAAAAGGGAGTGGAGGGGAAAGTGGGTGGTGGGGTGTACCACTTATGGCAGATCTGCCAGGTTACCGCTGGCGAACAGCCTGTTCGCCAACGCTAACATGTGGGCCCAGGGCGCATGTTAGCGCTGGCGAACAGGCACAGCTGTTCGCCAGCGGTAGTAAACTTAGCGCTGGCGAACAAAAGGGCTTGTTCGCCAGCGGTAGTTTCACGGAGGGGCGGGTGCGCGTGCAGGGGGTCCCACCCACATCGCTGGCGAACGAGCTGGGATGTTCGCCAGCGGTAGTAGAAATGGCGTTCGCCAGCGGTAATAGCGTTGGCAAAGCGCAAAACTTGTTCGCCAGCGCTAAGCTGGTGGCTATAAGGCTTTTCCTACTAGTGTACTTGTGGGATCCGGAGGTCCGGGGAGGGGCCACCGAGCCTCCTCTCTTCTCGTGGGATCCAGGAGGTCCGGGGAGGGGCCACCGGGGCTCCTCTCTTCTCCTGGGATCCGGGATGTCCGCGGAAGGGCCACCAGGCTCCACTCTTCTCCTGGGATCCGGGGAGGGGGCACCGGGGCTCCTCTCTTCTCATGGGATTCGGGAGGTCCGGGGAGAGGCCACCGGGAGGTCCGTGGGGATCGCAAAACATAAAAAGGAATACAATAAACACAAAAAATAAAAACTCTGCCGCGGCAGAGAAAAAGGCAAAAGTGGTACCGCGGCAGAAGGGGCATTCATCCCGGTCCGTGGGAAGAACCGAGACGAATAGTCCCTGCCAGAATGGCGCCTGCCGTGCCACGTGGGCCACCCCCAGGCATCCCGGGTGCTGGTACAACCGGTACGAATGGCTTTGGGCCATTTGTCCCGGCTGGCCCATCCCGGTTGCACAACCGGGACAATAGGGGCTTACCAACCGGGATGATTGCCCCTGTTTCCACTAGTGAGTCATTCTAGACAAAATTCAAAAACAAGCTTCGTGTTGAGTTCTTGCGGGTGCGAATGGTTTGGTAAAGTTGATACCGCGAGAGTACCTATCTTCTAATAACATTTATTTGGTTCCGATATTGCTTTCTTTCTAACTCCTCCTTAATTAATAGATTGGGGCAATTCTTTTTCCCCGTTTGAAAAGAAAAATGGAGGGATATTTTCCACAATTTCACTTTGTAAGAAGTCATGATATGGTATTTGACTTGATTTGTTACGACGTGCGTGCAATCGATGCTTACCGTACATGTGTCTCGACTGAGCCTCATATAATTTTTATTTACTACACCTGATCGTAACACTGAGTTAATAAATATATCTATTACTATATGCTAAAAGAGATTTGTGGTGGTTTCTAATTGAGCCACCATGTTAAGCCACTCTTTCTCTTTGTTGATACCAAAAAAAATCGTTGCTCTCTCTGATATCAAAATAAACTTTAAAAGACGTAACAGATCACCCTATTACACGAGCGTACACTATTAACATTTGAAGAAAGGGAAACCTAGAGAAAACAGATATCACGCGCCGTTGCTCCCAAGCCACACATGCCAAGATAACAGATATCAACACATATGTAAATAATCACCGTTAAATCATTGTAACAATGTCCTATCCAAATATCTGATGTACATTTCTAGGTCCACCCGCAGGTCCACCATGGACACCACACTATGCCAAACTTGGTAGAGACGCCGCGAGGAAGCGCCCGTGTCCGCTAGTACTTATAATATTAGTAGTTCTAGGAATTTATTAAAAAATATATAATTCTGAGGTCAGGGTCCGGGCATGTGGCGTGAGATAATATGATTTAAAATTAATAAATATCATTTATTTCTAGTAAATTCTTTTACTTGTTTATAACTCTTTAAACTTATATACAATATAATCTGGCATACATTCATACAACATTTAAGAAATTTTCCATAAGAGTGATGGCAACAATATATGTCCTTTAATTGGAAATTCATATTGCTCATTTAAAACTTCTTTAATTTTAAACCATGATCTACAGTTAAAATTTTATTAGTTTTTTATTTACATCCTTTTATTGAACTAAATATTACCTAGTACATGAAAAATAAAATCACATGCTTTAATGGAATACTTTTATGACATTTCGATGTACCATATTCTTAATACAAATATTTTCTATTATGAAGGTACACTGGTGGAGAACAGGCCAGTAGCACCGGTTTGTAAGGGCCTTTGGACTCGGATACAAAACCGGTGCTACGTATCCGGGACTAAAGCCCCCCCCCCCCCCCCCTTTAGAACCGGTCAGTCACCAACCGGTTCTAAAGGCCTCCACATGGGCGCCGAAGAGAGCGCGCAGGCGGAGGACCTTTAGAACCGGTTGGTAATACCAACCGGTCCTAAAGTTTTTTTTTTCTCTTTTTTTTTTCTTTTTTTTTTCAGGGTTTCCAATTCCGTATTTAGGGTTTAGGGTTTAGGGCGTGTTCCGTATTTTCAGGGTTTCCGTTTACGTGTTTCCGTTTCTGTTTGCGGTTAAATATATGTTGATGCACCAAATAGTAGTACATATATATATACATGTAACACGAAGTAATCGACCGATAATTACATAATCTGAAGTTCGTTTTGAATAGTTGTATACTTGCATAGAGAAGGGAGCCGGCTATAATTGGTTCATAGGATGGAAAAATTCTCCGTCTTCTGCTATGACTTGCGTGAGAAGAAATCCTGCCAATTCCTCTTCAATAGCCTTGCAACGGTCGATTGGTTTGAGCTGCGCCCGCTTTCGTGCCATCTTGAAAAGAAGTAGATGAAAACAATTAAGTTATGAACAAAACTAAACATAATTAATGGCAACATAAATAAAGTTGTGAAGATCCGGTTACGTACCTCTAGAGTTCTGGTAGTACGGGATTTCTCATTGATCTTCCTGTGAATGAACTCGCAAACGTAGTATCCACAATAATCAGTTCCTGTGGTTGTTGCGGGACTTTGTATATACGAGAAACATAATTCAGTCAAATTAATAATAATCAAGAGAATGGTAATGGTATTTAAATCAGGGTACGTAGTACTACTTACTGTGTTAATCTGAAAGTTGAGCTTGTCTGCCCATGTACCGGGTTCTTCCTTGATGAACATTTGCCAAACCCTGGGCGACAAAAAAAAAATGAATAGAAGAGTTAATTATTACTTACTTGATATCAGGGAATGAACAAAAAAGAGGCCGATGAACGAAAGAGGCTGATATATATATACTTTTGAAGCATCTGACGCGCGCTCTTCCATCTGTCAGCGCCCCAGTTTAACGAGTCCCAGACTTCAACTTGTCCTCTATCGATTCTAATGATGAACAATATGAAGTGGCCGCTGCGGACGTGTACACACGCAGTCATGCATACTCATCAATTACACTTAACATCAGGTAAGCAAAATGGAATGTCTACAAGACAGTAACACTCACTTGAATCCGTAGGGCCAAAGTATTTCTTTTTTGGTATTTTGTCGCTTCAAAAACCTTAGCAAATCATCCGGTGTAGTCTTGTTGAACGTTTCTACTGTGGTTTGATGATACGAATACGGGTCAATGAACCCAAAGTCCCAGATTCCTGCCAGTCTGCATTCACGAATCTTCATTCTGCATAGTAGCGTACAAAAAGAATGTCGTGAGTGATAATTATACGGGCAACGAACGCGAGCTTAACTAAATAATTAAATTACACAAATAAATCACTTACAAACAGTAGCAGCTGAGGATAGACTTGTCGAGGGCACGTTGATTGTACATCTGGAAGAAATCATCGAACCCAAGCTCGACACCGTAATCTCCGAAGTAGTGTTGATCCTGAATTTGAGCCATGATACAGTCTCTCTCCTGCCTTGCGGCCTCCAAGTACCAATCATGTAAACTCCGTAGTTGGGTTGTTAGAGCAGTAGGATCTTCGACCAGAGGGTGCCCGGGCTTGTATTTATATACCACATCAGCAATAGCGTAACCCACGTCGCCCATGCGTGGACAGGACACTGAAGCCTGGTCAGATAAGACCTTGAGCGGGCCAACTGACTGTGCTTCTTGTTGTCCGAGCTGGGGAACTTGTTTCCCGCATTTCGTCTGCTCCGCCTGCTTCATCTGTGCGGCGTGCTTCTTTTCAATATACCGTTCATAGTCTGAAAGGGGCGGCGGTGGCGGCGGTGCAGGATAATATAAGTTGTCGATGGTCCTCTCAATTTTCCACTTTGGGATGTCCTTCAGAGTTTCCTTCCAGACGTCTGGAGGGGGCTTCAGGGGAAACTGTGCGAACCATGCCTTGGTTTTGGATGCCACTGCATTGGTTAGTTCCTCCTCAGTCATCAAGCCTGGTAACTTCGGGGGACTCTTGACTTTCTTGGATTTCCTTGGTCTCTTCTTGGGAGGAGTCCCGTTTCTTCTGAACTGCAGCTTCCGCTTTGTCGTACCCGTAGTGGGCGCATCCGTCGGCTCACGGGAGTGCACAGGCGATGGACCCTCGGCCTCGGGCTCCGGCCAATCTTCGTTGTGGGGTGGACTTGGAGGTTCGTTGGGGGGTGGACTTGGAGGTCGTGCATTCTCTGTACGAAAGTGAAAAAACTATTAAAAATAAGATAACATGTGGTGCAACATTAAGTAATTGATGGAGGTATGGTGCATTCGTACCTGGAGGAGTCGGTGGCCTTGGCGCCGAGTTAGGGAACACGATGTGTTTCTTATTCCACAAGATGATACCAAGCTCCATTTCTCCCAGTGTCTTCTCGCCTTCACCTACAGGAATACTGAGCTCAATTGAATGGCATCCCGGCGTAATTGTTGACAACCCGACACGAGCATGGGATGCTGGAATCTGACCACCATGGTAGGTTGCTCCAGGTTGATTCGGTAAAGCATAGCCTGACGCCACCCTGAAGGATATGTTCCCCATTGGCATATGTATCTCACAGTTTGTCTTCTCCGTGATATCATCCACGGGGTAGTGAGGCGCCGACGGTTCGACTGCACGACCGTCTTCTAGCTGCAGGTGCGTGGAACCCACGCTGCTTCTATGCTGAGATGGGACGGCATGATCGTCTTCTATTTGCAGCTGATCAGGTGCAGGACGATGTTCTACCTCCTCTTCAGTGTCAGGTAGAGGGTGTCCCCCTTTCTTCAAGAGAAAATCCACCTTTTGTTCTAATGTCGATATCCGTTCACTCGTCTTTTTCTTGCTTCTATCACGGCTTCTGTAAGTGGCAATGTCCGCTGCAAACCCTTGGCTCCACGGGGTATCCGCTCCAAAGCCTCGTGTTCGTCCCCACTTTTCGGGGTTCCCGAGTGCCCTCGTCAGCTCATCGTTCTCTCTATCGGGAACAAAAGTTCCTTTTCGAACAGCTTCTATTGCCTTCTCTAGTTCTGCTACGACTTTTGTTATTTTTTCCGACCATGGTCCCTGAGCAACAATCATCCCAGTCTCAGCGTCCAACGTTGCCCCATGCGCGAACAACCAGAACTTGGACATATCGGGCCAGTCATGTGTCTGTGGAATGATACCTCTTTTCACAAGCGCAGCTTCATAGCTTCGCCACCCAGGCAGGGCAGTCATGTAGCCACCTGACCCCAAAATATGGTGATATTTCTTCTTCTTCGCATTCTCCGAATTTGTGGCCGATCGGGATGCAAAGACACCCGATTTCTTGTACGCCTTAAAATCATCCCAAGCGTCTCTTATCTTCACTAGGTTCCCAGTGAAAACTGGATCTTCGTCCTTATATTTCTTCCACAGTTCTTTCTTCCACCTCTGGAATTGTGTGGCCATCTTCTTCAAAGCCCACTGCTCGACTTTCTTCTTCTTATCGCTCGCTACGCTGAAATTTTGCCATAGCGTTTCGCAAAGAATTTTTTTCAATCTTTCATCGACATAACTAGCTCCAACGTTGGCCCCGGTCTTCGGCTTATTCCATTCTATTAAGTTGATCGGGACCAGGTCTCTTACAACAACTCCGCACTGATTTACGAATTTGCGATAAGTTTCTGGGGGCTGCAGTGGTTTGCCATCAGCAGCAACTGTATCAATCGAGAACCTTGCGGTATCTTTCAACCTTGCGGCCGGGCCTCGTTTGGACTTTGTCTCAGTACTTGCGCTAGCTGTTCCGGAGGGCGCCTAAACGGGAAAATAATGATTCGTTAGTAAGTGCAATACAAATTAATTGTTGCGTGAACAGTGACTTGAGATATACATTGGCAGAGTTTGTTCTGGAGGGCACTTCTTCATCCTCGACGTTGTC
This sequence comes from Alopecurus myosuroides, assembly GCA_028641055.1. Lineage (NCBI taxonomy): Eukaryota > Viridiplantae > Streptophyta > Magnoliopsida > Poales > Poaceae > Alopecurus > Alopecurus myosuroides. The sequence goes on from CM054058.1 coordinate 54,740,155, forward strand.
GTCGTCATCATCTACTACATCTTCTATATTCTGATCTCCGTCGCCGGAGTCGTTCAAAAATTGATTGCTAAACGCTTGTCCACCGTCGTCATCACGATATATGGTCGTTGCATTATTAAAAATCATCTCGCACATTAATCTTTCCTTCTCCGCCTCACCCATTCCCGCGAGTTTATCGGCGTGCGGATCATGTGCAGGTTCTTGGGGATCCATAGCTCAACACCTGCTAGTAAAATTTATAAAATGAAGAACACTTAGCGAAATTTTCATCGGGCACTTGGCGAAATTATTTCATCGGACAGTAATAAAATAATAGTTCTGGACATATTAATGAAATAATAGTTCTGGACACACCAAGAGTTACATAGCTCGGGTTGATTTTTTTAACCCTAATACATCACGATCGAATAATATCACTTATACATAGTCTCGTGACATCTCTCAAAATAATTAACTCCGACCGGGTCCTAAGCCGCGGGGTGCTGAGTCACGGGTGATACGCATCCATAGATAAGGAACCCTCATAGGGTCATAGCTCACGTGGTAAGGAACCCTCCTAATAATCGACCAACTGCTGCTATACTGCCTATACTGCCTATCGAGCAAGTACATGTAGCGACGGACGTGCTCGTCCTCCTCCCTGATACGCTGTTGTACCACCTCCTCAGGGGCCGGATCTCTCCGCACCGAGCGTGGCCCACGCGATGGCCACCAAAGAATATCCGGGTCGACCACGTCACCCGGATTTCTCACCAAGCCGCGTGCCCCGGTACTAAGGAGCTCCCAATGCCAGCCTGGCGGGGCCCAGTCCCGGACATCCCCCGGCGGGTCCAACAAAGACATGAACTAAAAACCTGCCCGGACTAAGTAAATATTCCATAATTAAGTAAAATACCTTAGTGTTTCTAACTTAGTAAAAAATAGTAAATTGAGAAATATAACAGAAATAAGATGAAAGTTAAACAGGAACAATATGGTAACTTAGTGAAAAATTTTAACTTACTGAAATTATATATATATTCTAACTTTCTGAAATTTTCTAACACTAACTTAGTGAAATTTTCTAACACAACATTCTAACACAAAAATTCTAACACTAAACAAAATTGTAAAAACAAAATAAAGCACTAAAAAAATCTAACACTAACTCTAAAAATTTCTAACACTAAATTCTAACACTAACACTAATAACTCTAAAAAAATCTAACACTAAATCTAAAAATTTCTAACACTAACACTAACTCTAAAAACAATCTAACACTAACTCTAAAAATTTCTAACACTAAACACTAACACTAACTCTAAAAATTCTAACAGTAAAACAAAATTGAAAAAAACCGAAATAAAACTTACCTAGCTAGGCCGGCGACGGCGATCGAGGGGCGAGAGGCGGGGCCGCGGAGGCGGAGGCGAGACGGAGGCGCGACGGAGGCGGACGGCGCGACGGCGCGACGGAGGCGGACGGCGACCGCGGAGGCGCGACGGACGCGGGGCCGCGCGGGGGATCGACGGCGACAGAGACAGAGAGCGGCCGGAGGCGCGGCGGACGGAGGCGAGGCCGACGGAGGCGCGGCGGACCGAGGCGAGGCGTACGGCGACGAGGCGGACGGACGGCGACGAGGCGGAGCAGGGCTTCGCCGTAGGTAGAGGAGAAGACGCGCGAAAGAAATGAGCACAAAATTTCACAAGTCCTGGAGATATATCCCCACTACAGGCCTTTAGCACCGGTTTGTGTTAAGAACCGGTGCTAAAGGGTCTTTAATACCGGTTGCTAACACAAACCGGTGCTAAAGGCCTGTAGTTGGGGCCACACCCAGACTGCGCGCCCACTACAGGCCTTTAGCACCGGTTTGTGTTAGCAACCGGTGCTAAAGGTCTTAGTACAAACTGCCCGCCTCCCGCGCGCGGCAGTTTTATTGCTACAGTGCGCACCGGCCCGATCGCGAGTCTCTGTTTCTTCTCTTCTTCCTCTGTCTTTTCTTCTTCCTCTCTTGATCTTCCTCCACTAAGCACCATGGCTGAAGTTTCTAAGAGATATGATGTGGCCACACCATGCGGCAAAAGTCTCGACGTGTTCTACACCAACAATTGCGAGGAGCTCCCCGGTGCTCTTGGGTATTTGACCGATCTGTATTTCTCCTGTCCCGGAGAACACCGGTTTTTCGGGCTTGATTTAGAGTATACGGCGGATAAACGGAATGTTGCAGTCATATAGATTGCATTCAAGGAGGCCGTTTTGGTCTTCCAATGGTCAAGGTAACGCACACGTACAATCTTGCATCTTCGATTTGTTTGTTGCATGTGAAGAATACATGTGTTGCAATATATCTAACACGTACACGTATCAAATTTTTGTTGTTGCAGTAGTTCAAAGCATTCTCCGGCACTTGTTGATTTTCTTGTCAACAAGGGGTATGACTTTTGCAGCGTTGACAACACGCAAGACCGTCCGAAGTTGATGCGCTTGGGTATTGTGATACCTGAAGATCACTACATTGATCTTCAGGATCTTATCCATTTTGCTGATTTGAACAGGCCGAAGACCGGGATGGCTCTCATGGAAACTGCCTTCATCCACGAGGGCTACGAAACCATGAAGACTGATTTCCCCTCGAAGAATCACTGGTTGTGGGAGAAGAACCCACTGGACTGGACCAACATCACGTATGCAGCCATAGATGCATACGTCTCCTACGAGTTGTTCCGCTTCTACTCGACGGATCCATAGATGTTGTTTGTGTACCGCATCTTGTGTTCGATATATGGATGTAATGGATATATTAGTATGTAATGGATATATTATCATGTAATGTATGTATTATTATGTAATAGATATTATTTCTATATTAATTCCTAGCTATACTATTTCTATATTATGTCAAACACACATTTCAAAACAAACAAACAAAAACACATAAGAAAACAAAACAGAAAAACTACTGTTTCTGTATATGTGATCACTTACCCCAGGCGCACCGTACACAACATGCGCCTGCGGTAAAGCTCTTATCCCAGGCGCATCTCTTGACTGTGCGCCTGCGGTAAAGTTACCCTAGGCGCATTTTGCTGTTTATGCGCCTGTGGTAAGTTAGGGTGGGTTATGAGTAAGGCAAGGAAAAGTGAGAGCGCAAGTGATACATCGAGCATATACATCGTGGATACATATATATAGATTGATTTAGTGAGATACCATACATGTAGATTGATTTAGCGATTGCCGCAGTGTCGCGGGAATACAAATTCTTTTATTAAAAAGAGAAAACAGACGAACACTACTCCTCGCCGTCGTCGTCGGGGAACTCGTCGGTGACCTCCTCCGAGTCATCATCGTCGCCGAACTCGTCGGTGACCTCCTCGTCATCATCGGAGGTGCATGATGGTATGTCCGAGATAGGCCCCCACCTCGGATCGTCGGAGGCCCAGACTTCGCCGGCGCGGTCGGCCCGACGAAGCTCTTGCAGCGCCCTCGTCCTCGCCTCCCGAGCGGCATCTAACGCGAGGTGGCGTTCGAGGCGGCGCTCCGCCCGCTCAGACGCGCGGGGCTGCCAGAGCTCCTCGTCGGCGCTCTCCTCCCCCGGGTTGTTCCGGTAATACTCGCGGACGACCCGGTCTTCCCTGGCATCGACTAGGCCCTGAAACGCGCGGTGGCGGAGGTGGAGGTGGTCGGCGGCAGTGATGATCTGTGGCTTCGTCGCCCTGGCCTCCGCTTCCCAGACTGTGTGGCAGTCGTTGAAGTTCATCAGCGACCGCGGGCGGTTGAGGCGCCAGGCCGCCGCGTCCCAGGCGCGGGCTGCCTCTGCCGCCGTCGCAAAGGTGCCGAGGGGGATGCGGTCATCCCCCCAGCGGATATCTGCGCTGAACATTCCGTTCTGCCGCGCTCGGACGCCGCGGAAACCAGTGGTGCTGTTCCTCCTCGGAGGCATGGTGGAAGCGCGACGGTGTAGAGGGATGAAGAAGAAGCGCTCGAGGCGCGACAGTTTATACCGCGCCCTCCAGGCCACGCGTCACAACTCCCGTGCCACGCGCCACCATAACATGGATGGATGTGTTAAAGGGGGGGGTGTAGAACAAATGCACTGAGTATATGATGTATCAAACCTTAAGGGGGGTGTGGAACAAAACAGACGGTATCGCCATCATACAGCCCGACCGTGGCTACTGGGTGCATATATAGGGTCCTCTGGCTCACAAAGTGTTGAGCTAGGGTTTTGATCCAACGGTTAAGAAACATCGTCCAACGGCTCACAACAGTTCGAAAGAAACACACCGTAGCCCTGATCGAACGGCTCACAACAGCTGGAAAGAAACACACCCTGGATCCAACGACTCACAAGCGGTTGAAACAAACACACGATCCGTGTCATTCTATCTGATTGGTCCAAACGAAACCCTAATTAACCCATTTAGTCCCGGTTGGTGTCCCCAACCGGTACTAAAGGGACGATCCGTTTCTATTTTTCTTCTTGCCTTTCTTCTCATTGCGCCGTAACCATGGAACATCTTCATCATTTAACTGAATGCTAGGATCATCTTTGACTTTGAAGGGAGGAATTTCATTAAATTTAATGTAATCTGATAACTTACCCCAGGCGCATATTACAAAGTATGCGCCTGTGGTATAGATCTTAGCCCAGGCGCATATTTTGTCTGTGCGCCTGCGGTAATGTTACCCCAGGCGCATATTGCGGTCTATGCGCCTGTGGTAAGTTAGGGTGGGTAATGAGTAAGGCAACGAGAAGTGAGAGCGCAAGTGATACAGCCCAACCGTGGCTACTGGGTGCATATATGCATACCAAATGAACGGCTGGACGTATGATGGCGAATCTGGATGTTTTGTATTTGCTCGACGAACTGAATATATGATGTATCAAACCTTAAAGGGTGGTGTAGAACAAAACAAACGGTATCGCCGTCATACAGCCCAACCGTGGCTAGCTACTGGGTGCATATATGCATACCAAATGCACGGCTGGACGTATGACGGCGAATCCGGATGTTTTGTATTTGCTCGATGAACTGAGTATATGATGTATCAAACCTTAAGGGGGGTGTGGAACAAAACAGACGGTATCGCCATCATACAGCCCGACCGTGGCTACTGGGTGCATATATGCATACCAAATGCACGGCCGGACGTATGATGGAGAATCCGGATGTTTTGTATTTGCTCGATGAACTGAGTATATGATGTATCAAACCTTAAAGGAGGGTGTAGAACAAAACAAACGGTATCGCCAGTATACAACCCCGCAGTGGCTACTGAGTGCATATATGCATACCAAATGCACAGCGGGGCGTATGCTGGCGAATCCGGATGTTTTGTATTTGGGAGATGAACTGAACGGTGTATGAAGCTGGGCTATATATAGGGTCCTCTGGCTCACAAAGTGTTGAGCTAGGGTTTTGATCCAACGGTTAAGAAACATCTCATCCAACGGCTCACAACAGCTCGAAAGAAACACACCGTAGCCCTGATCGAACGGCTCACAACAGCTGGAAAGAAACACACCCCGGATCCAACGACTCACAAGCGGTTGAAACAAACACACGATCCGTGTGATTCTATCTGATTGGTCCAAACGAAACCCTAACCCATTTAGTCCCGGTTGGTGTCCCCAACCGGTACTAAAGGGACGATCCGTTTCTATTTTTCTTCTTGCCTTTCTTCTGATTGCGCCGTAACCATGGAACATCTTCATCATTTAACTGAATGCTAGGATCATCTTTGACTTTGAAGGGAGGAATTTCATCAAATTTAATGTAATCTTCTGACATGTCTGTCTTGTCCTCGACTCCCACGATGTTTCTTTTCCCTGAAAGAACTATGTGGCGCCTTGGCTCATCGTCTGATGTATTCGTTTCCTTATCTTTTGTTTTTCTCGGTCTGCTAGACATGTCCTTCACATAGAAAACCTGAGCCACATCATTGGCTAGGACGAATTGATCATTGTCGTACCCAAGATTCTTCTGATCCACTGTTGTCATTCCGTACTTCGGGTCTACCTTCACGCCTGACAGGTTGAACCATTTGCACCAGAACAAAGGGACCTTAAAGGAAGGTCCGTAGTCAAGTTCCCATATCTGCTCTATGTAACCATAGTATGTGACCCTTTGCCCATTGTTGTCTTTTGCATCAAACCGGACGCCACTGTTTTGGTTGGTGCTCTTTTTATCTTGTTCTGCCGTGTAAAATATGTTACCATTTATCTCGTACCCTTTAAAGGTCAATACAGTCGAAGATGGTTGCTTGGCCAACAAGTATAGCTCATCTTCAACAATGTTGTCATTAATCAGACGTCTTTGCAACCAACCTCCGAAAGTCTTCGCGTGTTCTTTAGCAATGAAATCTTCAGGTTGCTCCGAATATTCCGAGCATAAAATATACGTGTGTTCCTGGATATATGGAGCCGCCAAGCTGGAATTAACCAGAATTGTGTAGTGTGCTTGACTGAAAGATTGCTCGTCCATACATGTTGTTGATTTCTTTCCTAGCGTGCCTTTTCCATGCAGTCTCCCCTCATGGCGCGACTGAGGAACCCCGATCGGGTTCAGGTCAGGAATAAAGTCAACACAAAACTCAATGACCTCCTCTGTTCCATAGCCCTTGACCATGCTTCCTTCTGGTCTAGCACGGTTTCTAACATAATTCTTCAAGACTCCCATGAACCTCTCAAAGGGGAACATATTGTGTAAGAATACAGGACCGAGAACGGAAATCTCTTGGACTAGGTGAACTATGAGGTGCGTCATAATATTGAAAAAGGTTGGTGGGAACACCAACTCGAAGCTGACAAGACATTGGACCACGTCCTTCTGTAAACTTGGTAGAGTTGCTGGATCGATTGCCTTCTGAGAAATTGCGTTGAGGAATGCACATAGCTTCACAATGGGTACTCGCACGTTTTCTGGCAGAAGCCCCCTCAATGCAATCGGAAGTAACTGGGTCATGATCACGTGGCAGTCATGAGACTTAAGGTTTTGGAACTTTTTCTCTTCCAGGTTTAGTATTCCTTTTATGTTCGACGAGTAGCCAGACGGGACCTTGATACTACTCAGGACTTGGAAAAAGATCTCCTTCTCTTCCTTGGTAAGAGCGTAGCTGGCAGGACCTTTGAAATTCTCTGGATTCATCAGGTCGTCTCGTTCGTGCATACGTTGGTGGTGCAGCCGTGCTTTTGGTGTATCTCTCGACTTCTTCCCATGCACGCCCAATAAGTTTAGCAGGTTCACGCAAATATTTTTTGTCACGTGCATCACGTCGATCGCAGAGCGAACCTCTAGGAATTTCCAATAGGGTAGTTCCCAGAATCTAGATTTCTTCTTCCACATGGCTACGTGGTTGTCGGCGTCATTTGGAACAGATTGTGCGCCAGGACCCTTTCCAAAGATTACTTTTATATCTTTGACCATGTCATATATATCAATACCTTTAGGGAGGGTTGGCTTCCTCCATGTATCTGCCTCGCCTTTGAAATGCTTTCCTTTCTTTCTTACGGGATGCCTGTCTGGAAGAAATCGACGATGCCCCGGGTACACATTCTTGCCTATATGTATACTTTCTGTCTCGCCTAAACAGTGTGTGCATGCGCTGTATCCCTTGTTTGACTGTCCTGAGATGTTACTAAGAGCGGGCCAATCATTGATGGTAACAAACAGCAACCCTTGTAGGTCAAATTCCTCTTGTTTGTACTCGTCCCACACACGTACACCTTCGTCAGCCCACAACTCTAAAAGTTCATCAACCAGTGGCCTCAGGTACACATCAATGTTGTTGCCGGGTTGCGACGGGCCTGGGATAAGCACTGGCATCATAATGAACTTACGCTTCATGCATAACCAAGGAGGAAGGTTATAGATACATAGAGTCACGGGCCAGGTGCTATGACTGCTACTCTGCTCCCCAAATGGATTCAGGCCATCTGTACTCAGACCAAACCTTAAGTTTCTTGCGTCATGTGCAAAGTCCTCGTACTTATCGTCGATGTTTCTCCACTGCGACCCATCAGCGGGGTGTCTCAGCATATCGTCTTCCTTACGGTCTTCTTTGTGCCATCGCAACAACTTGGCATGCTCTTTGTTTCGGAACAAACGTTTCAACCGTGGTATTATAGGAGCATGCCACATCACCTTGGCAGGAACCCTCTTCCTGGGGCGATCGTCGCCCTCAACATCACCAGGGTCATCTCGCCTGATCTTATACCGAAATGCACCGCATACCGAGCAGGCATTTAAATTCTCGTGCTGGCCGCGGTAGAGGATGCAGTCATTGATGCATGCATGTATCTTATGCACTTCCAATCCTAGAGGGCAGACAACCTTCTTTGCTTCGTATGTACTGCAGGGCAGCACGTTATTTCTTGGAAGCATCTTCTTCATTATTTTCAGCAGGTTTTCAAATCCCTTGTCAGATAATCCATTCTCTGCCTTCCATTGCAGCAATTCAAGGGTGGTGCCCAGTTTTTTCTGGCCATCTTCGCAAGTTGGGTACAACAATTTTTTGTGGTCTTCTAACATGCGCTCCAACTTCAACCTCTCGTTTACACTTGCGCAGTTTATCTGTTCTTCACGAATGACCTGACGAAGATCATCATCAGACTCATCAACAATGTCCTCAAGTTCAGGCTCATCTTCCCCCATTTCAGTATCACCGTGTTCATCGAACATAGGATACTTATCATTATCCTCTTCTTCTTCATTGTCTTCCATTATAACCCCTCTTTCTCCGTGCTTGGTCCAACAAAAATAACTGGGCATGAAGCCTTCTTGCAACAGGTGGGTGTGTATGGTTCTTGAGCTAGGGAAATTACTCTTATTCTGGCATTTTTTACATGGACAAAAAATAAATCCATTCTGCCTGTTTTTCTCAGCCACATTGAGAAAACTATGCATGCCATTAAGGAATTCGGGACGACGTCGATCACTGTACATCCATTGCCGGTTCATCTGCATTATATAAATTTATCAACAACCATTATGCTAAATCATCATGACTAAATTAATTAATTAATACAAAAAGTTCATCACACGTTAATACCAAACTAGCGTATAGTGACCATACATATATAGTTCTCAGAAAAATACACACTGAAACCATCCATAAAAACTCTCTCTAATTAATGCATTTAAAAACAACAACAAATGCGATCAAAATCGCAACAAAGGTAACAATTGACCCGACGACATAATGATACCAAGCCTCTTTACTAATTGCATATTTCCTAATCTTTCTAATCTTCAGGCGCATTGCGTCCATCTCGCTCTTGTGACTATCGACGACACCGGCAAGAACCTTTTCCAAGGTCATCTTCTCTCTTTCAGTTTTTTCCAACCTTTCTTCAGTTTTTTTCAATCTTTCTTTCAAGCCAATATTTTCTTGTTCAACTAAGTATAACTTCTCAACAATAGGGTCGATTGGCATTTCCGGTTCCACTACCTCCTATATAAAAATATCTATGTCAAGTTGGTCGGCGTAAGTAATTGTCGTATAATCAGGAAATAAAAATATGTAGTGAAAAAAGATAATATACCACATCCGAATCATAGACTGGACGAGGGCCAACGGGGACGGATATCAAAACCATGGCTCTAGAAAATTATATACAAGTAAATACGTAAATCATACAAATCAAAATTTGTTTTGGTAAATAAAAACAATAGGCTCACCAAGGTTGTGTCGGTGATGGGGCGATTGACGGTAGTGAGGAAGGGGACAAGGCGCGCGACACTAAAAAAAGCACAAATCATAATTAATTTTGAGCTCAAATTGCATCAATTTGTATACATAACAAAACGAATAACAAATTCTAGCTTAGCTAGGCATTTCATCAAACACCTAGCTAGCACAACAAAAATGAAATGAGCAAGAAAACGAGCAAAACCTGCAATGCCGGAAGAGGGAATGTTGATGCTAACCGTAGAACCGATGGGTACCAACAATCTTGACAAATGGTGGAGAAAATGGGGATGGGTTAGACCTCACAAGAGGAAGGAGAGAGCAAAAATGGAGTTGAGCTAGAGCTGGAAAAAATGGAGCTGAGCTCGGGGTGGTATATATGTAGGGTTTAGGGGAGGGCTTTAGGACCGGTTTGTGTTACAAACCGGTTCTAAAGGATATGACAGCGGGACCCGCAGTGGCTGCAAAAAATGAGAAAACCTGTAGAACCGGTTTGTGATACAACCCGGTTCTAAAGGGTCTGCCCCTGGGCCCCCCTCCCTGCAGCAAATGGCCCGCAAGGCCTTTAGGACCGGTTTGTGTACAAACTGGTCCTAAAGGCCTTGCGGGCATTTTGCTGCATGGGTGGGGCCCATGGACAGACCCTTCTGAACCGGTTTGTATCACATCCGGTTCCATTGGGCTTGGCTCAATGCCCTGTTTTCTACTAGTGGTAGTTTCATTGACGCCTCATCGAGGGTATCGTCTCAAGCTGCCTTCTCCTATCGTCATAATCAAACCGACATTGTGCACTTTTACCTAGCGAAATGTTCTGGTGAAGACTAGAGCCACTTTTGGGTTAAGCCGGCATGGGACTCAAGGGGTACAACTCTCTGTTTCATGCCAAGCAAAACAATGAAATGGGTTTTGAATGGTTATACCATTCAGTTTGAAATTACGTTGAACTAGACTTTCAAGGTTCTTCTTCTCAGGAAGTTTTTGATAAATCTTCTAAATAGCGAACCCACGATTGTTGTTGGTCCTAGAGCTTTGTATTTTGCCATAAATAGGCCTGATCCACCTAATCTAGAAGCTCTGGTGGGTGGAACACGGATGAGAGCCATTATATCTAAGGAATAGGTTTGATATACCGATGAGTTTAAAATAATATAAAAACTCATATATTGCATATGGTAAATCCATGGAAGTATCTATTTATTTTAGTGTTAGCAGTTTTCAAACCGTCTTATTTTGAAGTGACGTGCTTGATAGACCATGTATTTTCTAGATTCTTTTAAAAATAAAAATTAAACGACAAAATTAATAGTATTTATTTTTATTATTTTACTTTTGTTTTAATTTTTTTTGTTTTGTAAGTTTTTTATTTTATCTTCACAAGTGTTAAACCCTCCCAAATAATTGTGAAGGTCTTCTTTTTAATAGGAAACAAATCTAGTGTTTTTTGAACTCGTGAAACATAAATGCTTTGATTTTATGTTATTAAATTGGAAAGTCAATCCCCTATTTTCCTTCATAATGGCTATAGTTGACATACAAAAGAGAAGAAAGGCATTTTTGGTGGCCATAATTGATGACAAAAAAGGGTTTTTTTTCTGGTAAATTCCATGGTATATTTAATGAAAAACAATTGTTGAGTGGTAGTCAGCATATCTAAAAACCCACTACAACTTATTAATTAATAAGGGGGATTTGGCAGTGATGTAAGTTCTCCCTTCTTTTCCTTCACATGCAAGCGAGAACACCCAAAAAAACGTGTGGTTCAATATTTTAATGCTCGATAGTTATTGTTTTCATGGCGATGTAATCTTAGTAAAATTATTAGCTTTTACAATTTATGCAAAAATCAATACGAAACTACAGGGCTCCACATTTTTTTCGGCAACCCAATTTATGATTTAAAATAAATGACCCTATAATTTATTTATAATAATTTTTTTACTCAACCAAGCCACCAAAATTAACCACATAAGAGGTCCATAATCTCACATTGATCCATCAACCAAGCGAGCATTCAAAAACTTCCTAAGTTGGATAAACTCTCCAAAACAAGCATATAGTACAAACTCGAGAATATTCAGGGCCACGAAAAGGTGAGTCAACAAACAAAATCAGTGCATTCTCTTAATCCAAATCAGTTCTAGCACATCATGGAACAAGTGGAATTGAAGAAATTGGAAACGGGAAAGAAATTCGAAAAAAACATGGATGCACTCTTCCAATACACCAAGGAAACATGGAACAGACCTGGGTCTTAAAAAATGCTATAAAAAGAATTAAAAAAAGAATCAGAGGCAATCGTGTTCCCTCAACCACCGTGTTCCAAGTACGGCTTACCTGGAGTATAGCGGCCGGCGCTACTGCAGTTTCTTGCGGAATGGCTCTACTGTCTGCCTCTAGCACACCTCATCAATTGAGTCATGCAGAAGAAAACACTGACACAAAGAGATCAAAGCAAAAATTCATGCGGTAGGGCCGAACCAACCGATCGTAACTCCAAGAGAGGGAATAAAACATAGCGAAAATAGATAAAAACAAATCTGATTTTTGCTCTCTAGTAAGAAAAATTAGTGGAAAGTAGCAAAAAAATGCACTGCGGTAGCCCTTTCATTTCCTGCAAGAGATCCATCGAAAAATAGCTCATCCCATCTCCGTAATCGCGCGGATATGGCGAAGCCCGGCACAAGTTCCAGCAGTTTTACATTTCCATGCTTCGCGCGGCCTAGTTCCTTGTCGCCATGGCCGACGCCGTGCGCGCAGGATGCGACACGCCCGAGAAGGATCTGGCAAGCTGAAATGCTGCCAACATTCTCACTGCTGACCGACCCGCAACAGCCCAGTGTTGGGGGTGACCACGGGATCCCAGATTCAGCGAAGAGACACCCCCCCCCCCCCACCGAGCCCACCCGTCTAGTGCTTCGATCCGGAGTCACACCGCTTTAGGCTTGTGCCGCGCTTTAAATTTGAGTATTTAATTATAAAATTTATACTATATCATGTACCCATAATATGGCTTCATGAAAATTGCTTTTTGGATTTTCTCAAAGATTTAGCTATTATTTAATATTTCCTTATTAAATAACTCCGAAAAGGTGCAAATATGTTTTTAATTGAAGAAAGTAAAAAAAAAATCAAGTTTTCTCTTCAAAATACATGTCTATATGTGTAAGATATTTATTTTTACTTTTTTCCGAGTTTTTTCCAAATTATCTGCATCATCGACTGTATACCTATACAAAAAAAAAATCGGAATATTTTCGAGTTTTCCGAGTTTGGTGCTAAAAAAGCCATGGTAAACTATAAATATGCCGACCGTAATTTATTTTTACTTATTCGCCGAGCGACCAATAGAAAGCACTCGCAAAGAAAAAATAATTTGCATTTGGTATTAGTGTGGTATTTCCACACAAAAAAATATTTTGTCTTCTTAAATTTGAATCCTTAGTCAATAATAAGCTTTGAATTTTTATGGAATTTGAATCCTTATTCGCGGAGCTCATCTGCATTATATATGTATATCAAACACAATCATGATGCTAAAATTAGTCCGAGTCTAAAACTATATGCACACAACAATACTTCGGCACTGGATTCGACGACAATCTATCAACTCATAACTAAACTATGAACTACACATGCATTTAATCAAATCGTAACTAAAAAACCATCGGCCATTGCAACAATCAAGAACATGCCTCATACTTACAACAAATGACACGTAATGAGCTTAATTATCAATGAAATAGAAAAGGGTTTTGTTGCTAACCTCTTCAAACACTTCAATAGAAGGCGTGACACCAAATCTTGACAAATCCTGGAGAACTGGGAATAAACTCGAGCTCGGTGGTGAAAAATGGAGAAGAAGGAAGCGGGCTAGCTCGGGAATTTCTTCGAGCACCTCTTGTACAATAAACTAGCACACACATCTCACCTTCTAGGAGGAAAAACTAAGGAGGAGGCGTGCGCAGGGGCGATGATATATAGGAAAACAGAGGACCTCTAGTACCGGCCCGTGATACCACCCGGGACTAGAGGTTCTCGCATGTGGCCCTTCCGGGCGAGACCTCTCTAGTAACAGTACGTATTACAAACCGGGACTAGTCAAGTGCGGCCTCCTAGCCGTTAAACGGGGACTAGTCCCCCCTCTAGTCCAGGTCCAATACCCATCCGGGGCTAGAGCACAATGGGGCTCTGGAAGAAAGGCCTTCTTTCTACTACTGGTGGTTCAGTTTATGATGCTTTGGCCCCATCGCCTTACAAAACAAATGTTGGCTCACGTTCTGGATTTAATCAGATTGGTTCTGTACCCTGTTCCTCTGGGTGAATTTTCGACGCCGATGGTATTGCTAACACGCGAATTATCTGAAACACATAAGACAGAAAATTTATGGGTGGAGGGGCATAATTTGCAACTTAATGCAACTATTGTCTATTATAAAGGTACTTTCGTTGACGCATTATCGAGGGTTCCGTCTCACGCTGGCTTCTCATGTCGTCATAATGAGTTTGACGTTGTGCACTTACCTAGCGAGATGTTCTAGTTAAGACTATAGCCACTTTTGGGTTAAGCCGGCATGGGACTCGGGGGCTACAACTCTCAGTTTCATGCCAAGCAAAACAATTAAAAGGATTTTGACTGGTTATACCATTCAGTTTGGAATTACGTGGAACTAGACTTTCAAGGTTCTTCTCGTGAAGTTTTTGATAAATCTGCTAAATAGCAAACCCACGATTGTATCTAAGGAAGAAGTTCGAGATACCGATGAGTTTAAAATAATATAAAAAACTCATATATTGCATATGGTAAATCCATGGAAGTATCTATCAATTTTAGTGTTAGCAGTTTTCAAACTATCATATTTTTAAGTGACATGTTTGATAGACCATGTATTTTCTAGATTTTTATTATTTTAAGAAAAATCATAATTTTCCGACAATATTTATAGTATTTATTTTTTATTATTTTACATTTTTTTTAGAATTTTTTTTGTTTCGCAAGTGTTTCCTATCTTTTTAATAGGAAACAAAACTAGTTGTTTTTTAACTCGTGAAACATAAATGCTTTGATTTTATGTTATTAAATCAGAAAGTTTGATCCCCTATTTTACTTCATAATGGCCATAGTTGACATACAAAGGAGAAAAAGAGGCATTTTTTCATGTCCATAGTTGACGATAAAAAGGGTTTCTTATTTGGTAAATGCCATGGTATGTTTAACGAAAAACAATTGCTGAGTGGTACTCAGCGTATCTAAAAACATACACTTATTAAATAATAAGGGGTATTTGGTAGTGATGTAAGTTCTGTCTTCTTTTCCTTTCACATGGAAGCGACAACACCTAAAAAAACCATGTGGTTTAATATTTTAATGCTCGCTTGTGATTGTTTTCATAGCGATGTAATCTTAGTAAAATTACTAGCTCTTACAATTTATGAAGAAATAAATACAAAACTACTGGGCTTAGCATTTTCCCGCAACCCAGCTTATGATTTAAAATAAATGACTATATCATTTATTTATAATAAACTTTTTTACTTGTTCATAACTTAGTCTCTACATATATAATATAAAATAGTAAACATCCATATAACATTTAAGAAATTCATGATATAATAGCTATGCGAGAAATATATTGTGTTTTGCTATGATAGATTACATTTGTTGTAGTTTTAAACCTTGATCCACAATGAAAATTAATTTTTTTTGTATTCTTTCTATTTCCATTCATAAATTTTCTTAACATGAATCTCTCAAAATCCATGAAAAATAAAACTGCATGCCTTTATTGATTATGGTTTAGTCGGCAGATGTATCATATTGTATATGTATGTATTCTCATGTACTTGTACTCTTAAATATATTGTCAATGAGTTAAAAGGAAATATTTTAACAAATATCTTGACATAATTTTATTAATGCTATATCTATAAATTATAGAGCGTGGTAGGGGTGTACAATATGTTTGTCCTTGAAAAGTTGAATTTTTTTTTGATAGAATATCACCTTCCCCTATTTTACCTATCTCTCTTGATACAATAGTTTTGAGAGACTCTCTCTTTTCCCAGGGCCGGACCAAGGTCCTCCTAGGCGGCGCCGCTCTTGTGGAGAGCCCGAGGCGAGTTTCTGGACACCGCTTTGTAGATATTTGGTGTAGTTTACTTCATGGCTTTGATTCCTTTGTGGGACCTCCGGTGGTTGGAGCCGAATACAGAGAGGAGCGATTTGCGACCTCTCCTAGGAGTAAGCTGGAGTAAGGATTATGTGGACCGGATAGCTTTTTCTGATTTCTTTCAAGTGTTGTTACTTTGAAATGAAATTCGCAGGGGCGGATACGGGGTGGGGGGGGGGGGGGGCTAGTAGGGGCTAGACCCCCCTAACCTTTGGCCCTCCTCAACTTTGTAGCACTAGGTACTAGTATGGCATACCACAGCTAATTGCGATTATTACCGGCCATTTAGCAAAGTAATAGAGGCTCATCTCATTGTGCTACTTGAGAAAAAGCACAACATCTTTGTATACTACAGTCAGTTTACTATTACAGTATAGTATTTTGCGTATCCATAATAAATTACATACTATCAACCATTATAAATCACGTAATGCGGAACTACATAAAACAATGAGTTACTCGAAGATCAATTTTCTTAAAATTTTCTTGATATGGAGTGGGGTGACTACATTTTCCAGCACTGCAAAATAGTTTATATCAAGAATAAATTGAGGTGAGATCATACCCTTCATATCAAAATATAAGGTGTTTTAGCGTTTTCTAAACAAAATGTATTAGACACGATTTAGTGTATACATATATGTGTATTTTACACTAAAACAAGTCTAGATACGTGTTGATAAGAATGGAGGGAGTATTATATTATACACTAAGGATAAACTATTTTTTCGGAACTATAAAATAGTTCGATAAGTTTGCGAAGCCTGCCACTTTAAAATTGACAAAATATAGCTCTCTTCCAATATACTTGTTACATATCTTCGCCCCCCTCATACTGAAATTCTAGCTCCGCCCCTGGAAATTCGTGCGTGAATTTTGTTATTATTGTGGGCCTTTTTCTAATTTGTAACCACCGCTCATGACCGAGTAGCTTCCCGGTCGTGGACCTGTTTCCTTAGAAAATGAAAATATTGGATGACAAACAAACACAAAAAGTGTCTGTTCCAGAAACCATTTGTTATTGTTCCGGGACGTCCTTGGAGCTCAAATTATCCGTGTAGCTTTGTCTTTCTTCGCAATTTATCCGTGTAGCATGCATCCTTCATGGATACGCAATTAACGACCACGTGCACGCTAATTACATGGCCAAAATACGGAGTATAGTGCACGTGGTCGTGTTTTGGAACTTTCGTACAATTAACAGTGCTATAATAAGTACGTATCGTGACATTTCAACGGGATACATGTATCCATGCATATATCCCTACACTGTCAATACGGACGGTGAGATGGAGAAGTAAAACGCACTCTAGTCTATACGTACGTTGCTACGTTGGCCCTCACGACTCATATATGTTCATACGTACGGAGTACGTTGCTGCCATTTACATAGTTGCTTGCGGTAGCTGGGACATAATCGCGATTACTCCATCCTGAGGGAGCTAACTTAATTAGGACGCTGCTAGGTGGTGTCTGCCCCTCTACGCGAGACGTACGTACGGCCGTAATATTACTTCACAGCCCACGTACGACCCCAATTCAAGGAGTAATTTCTCCTTATCCGTCGATTCGATCTCACGTACAAGAAAGCACGACGGGAGAAACGGTGACGAGCTCCATCTATCGGATAGAAGGTATATAAACGCCTTGATGATTCTAACAGTATATATAAATTAATGGTCCGATCTCTACACGCTCAAGTTCATGTAAGTTGGCCTGTTTGAAAGACGTATAAATGATCATAGCAAAAAAAAAAATGTATCAGCTTAATTAGAAAAGGATAAAAAAAAATTAAAGCCATTCGATGCAAAACACGTGGCTCATATCGCCAAAAAGAGTATTCAAATTTCCAACCAAAAATCTTAAGATATTTGAACAATATCCATTATATATGGTCTACTAATATGTCTAGATACATCCGATTTAGCGACCATTAATATGGATCGGAGGGAGTAGTTGATGTTGAAATGGTTCCATTTTAAAAACATATTGTGTGTGCTTGCTTCATAAAAACCACCTTTCGCCATATACAAAATGTAAAACCATTTTTGAACTGAACAATTATCATCCTCATTTGCAGTATTATTCGGCATAACATGATGCACCTCTATGGCCAATATGGACACAATATGATGAATTGTGGACTCAAAATGTTCATGACCTTGGCCATTTGTCTTGAAAGACATGAATATCCATCCAGACATGATAGGTCATTTTTGTTAATATTTTTCTTTAAAAATTATCAAAAAATTGAAGTTTTGATTTTTTTTTCTCGCTAATAGTAAACATAGAAGAACTCCATAAAAAAATCAACAAGTTTTCATATCCCTTAAATTGTCGGCACATATTTCCATGGGAAATGGTTGAATTTTCAGCACCCTCTTTGGCGCTTCTATATATTTCAACTTATCTTAACATAATTTTTCGCACTTTTCAAAAAACAAACTACCACACACTTGTATTAAAAAATTATTTATCCTTTAGAGAAATCAAATTAAATTCATTTAATACAAAAAATAACTAGGGAAAGCAAGAAATTTTAAATTATTTGAACCATTAAATATGGTATATTCTCTATGGAACATGGTAAATTTTCAATTTTGTGTCATATTAATTGTTTGCTTCACAAAAACCTATTTTAGTATTTAGAAAAAAAAATATTTTTTAAGAAAATATACGATTATTCGGCATAGCAAGATGCACCCTTTGTGCTTAAAGTGGGAATATCATAATTATCTATTATGGATAAATGGCTTTGACATTGGTCATTTTGGCTATATTTAAATTGATTTGTATTCATACATGATAGACCATGTTGTGATTCTTTTTAAATGTATTCACAATTCAAGTTTATCATTTTTTCCCGTCGACTAGTACACTATCATGCAATTAGTACTATTTTAAATTTGATTATAGAATTATACTATTTATCAAGCGGATATACCCAAAACATGGCTCCATGACAAAAAAGTCGGTTCTGCCGGCCATCTATCATCAATGTTGGGTAGAATGGAACATGTATAGAAATTTTGCTGAATAATTTTTGAGTTCGACGAGTGACATGAACCACTTGGCAAACTACGAATATGCCGACTGACCAATTTTATCGACTGTTGTATCGCGACGCTCCACTTGCGTGCTTAATCGCCGAGTCACCAATAAAATGCACTAAGCAAGAAATAGAATATTTGCATTTTTTTATTAGTGTGGCATTTCCACAAAAACATTTATTTTATCTTCTTAAGTTAAAATCGTTTGTCTAGAATAAGCTTTAAATTTTGACGGAATTTCAACAAAAAATCTGTTAATCTTAAAGTACCAAAAGTATGCCTCTCACAATTCCATACAAGTATTTGGTCACAATTAGGCTTAAGACCTACTCCCTCCGTTCTATATTAGATGACTTTGGAATGGATGTATCTAGTACTAAAATATGTCTAAATACACTCATTTCAAAGTCATCTAATATGGAACGGAGGGAGTAATGCATAAAAGCATCATTATATAGCGAAATCCGTAGTAGTGAGAAATATACCTAGACATCGAATTTAGCTTCGTCCGTCTCATGCCCAACGATTAAGGGGTCGACCACGTCTTCTTTACGCTACATGGCAGTATGGCACTATAAATACATGCGCTGCATTCTTCCCTCCCACATATAGGTAACCAACCATCACGTACTACATTATTGTACGCACTCTAAACCAGAACGTGACTATGGCGCCCAAGCATCTCTCCGCCGTCCTGCTCGCGGCCTGTGCAGGCATCCTGGTTCTCGCCGTGCCATTGCTTGCTGGCGACCCAGACATGCTCCAGGACTTCTGCGTCGCCGACTACAAGTCCTTCGAAGGCCGTAAGTGTGATCGTTTAAGCATAATCCTTTCAAGATGCTCACATCTATAGATATCATGCATAACACAGAATGCATGCATGTACGTGTTGCAGCACTGCGGCTTAATGGTTTCCCTTGCAAGCGTCCGGAGAACGTGATAGCGAACGACTTCTTCTCCAATGTGCTGGCTCTCCCGGCAAACACCGGCGGCCCGGTCGGTTCCATTGTAACAGTGGCAAACGTGGAAAAGCTCCCGGGGCTCAACACGCTGGGCGTGTCCATGTCCCGCGTCGACTACGCGCCATGGGGCGAGAACCCGCCGCACACCCACCCTCGCGCTACCGAGATACTCTTCATGTTGGAAGGCTCCCTCGACGTCGGCTTTGTCAGTACCTACGGCAAGCTCTTCACACGCACCATCCGTAAGGGCGAGCTCTTCGTCTTCCCACGCGGCCTCGTCCATTTCCAGAGGAACAACGGAGGCGTGCCGGCCGTGGCAATCTCAGCGTTCAACAGCCAGCTTCCCGGCACACAGTCCCTCACCGGGGCGATGTTCGAGATCAACGGTGGAGTGGTAAAGTACTAGGCGTGCAAGATGCACGCTCAGTCGCTCACCAGGTTGGATCGGCTATATGTACGTGCACACGTAACTTATTTTGGTTTGGTATTTGATACTGTTTTCTTAGAGACTCGTTCCTTCATGTAATCGATGTGCCCTCGTCCGTATAATGTTGTTAATGTTGTCTTTTTTGCATGAACTAATGGCGCGTTGATATGTATGTGTTGTTTTGAAAAGAATTAATAAATGTTTCTCATTGCTTTGATTTTTTGTTATACAGTGTGCACTAACTGATTCAAAACGTATTCCTTCAGCTAACAAAATCTTGAATTGATTATCTCAATATATTTATTATTGATATACACGGTGCTAGTAAATATATTATTGTAATAAACTATTTAGTGTCGACGTGACTGTGGTTCTCGTGCATGTTGCCAATAAGATATAATAAAACCAAAATGAAAAAGTAGAAGTTCATAATATTCGAGACAAGTCACTGGATATTTCATTGAACTTTAAATTGTATACAAAACAGAAAACTTCTTGCAAATTTATATTTATCTTCATTTTGTGTTTCCAATTTCAAGCTATAATAATTTTAAGTGATATGCTTGAAATACCTTATATTTTCCTGCCTTCTTCTTTCTTCTTAAACAAATATATTTTCTTGCATTATATGTTTGTCACTAAAACTTCTATTTATTATTGTGTTCCTTAATCTTAAAATTGTCATATTTTTAAGTTGTCGTGTTTAAACAACCCTTAAATTTTCTAGACGTCTTATTTCATCTGAAGAAATCTAAATTTTCTTGCAATATTTTTAGGTTTTCCAATTTTTTCCTTTTTTTGATTTTTTCTACTCTATTTTAGAACATGTTAACAGGAACTTAACATGTACGAAAGCATACCAGGACATATGAAGGCCTTCTTTAATAGGGAATGAAGAAAAAAGAGGAAGCTTTGGCACTCGTGAAAAACAATCCCTGGTTTTGGGGTCAATGAATTGGACTTACACTTTTCCACACCTCACACGCCAAAAATATATGGTACTACCTACTTTTAGTGAAAATGTGTTGAATGACAGGTAAGGCAGGTACAAGCCCTCTCTTCCTTCCCGCGCGGACGAACAGTCCGATAAAAACCGTGTGATTAAATGTTTTAACGAATATTTACATAGATGTATTTCGGCTAGTTTGCACCACCCAAGAGAAAAATGTGTAATTACATTTGATTCTTTCAAAATTTCCCATCATGTATGGGTTGGCTACTGTTAGAAAAATTATGTATATGGAAGTTTTCCTAACACTTGTACCAAAACGGAATATCCACATCATGGTTTGGAATTTGAAGCTTAGCCACCTGCATGTCACCACGTGTAGTCCGAGTAGGTATTAGAAAGCATGGGCATCAATATGTAATTCTATTGGGCTCACAAGATTCCGGAAGTGTTTCGGGCAAAACCGAGAAGGGAGGGGTGTAGTGCCGGAGGCAGAATTGCCCCATCGCCGCACCCACTAAGGGGGGTGCCAAGTAGGTCCCAGGGCATCACAATGCGCATTGACACCCACCCTGCACCTTACTTATTATTGTTGGTAGATAAAAAAAGAAAAAAAAAGGAAAATGAAAAGGTGAGGAGGTGGTGGAGTTGGACTCCCATAGGAGTCCAATCCGACTTGTACTAGGGGAGGGGGTGCGGCCACCTCCTTGCTATGGATTGGGGGGAGGATCTCATCCCCCCAAGGCATGTTTCCTCTCCTCCCACTATATAAAGAACCCAAAAACCTTGAGACAAAAAACAAGTAGAACAATTGGCTCTCAAGCCTCTCTTTTTTCTCCATTAGAGTTAAACGGTCTAATTAGATCGTCTAATTAGTGATAATCTAACTGGATTAGGGCTTCGTATAATTGGTTTTTTGAGGTGTCTTATCTCGATTAGACCTATCTCTAATTTATATTTACTCTGATGCGTACGAGAAACGTCTAGTGTCATATATCTCTAATCAGAGTTGATTAGATCTACCAATTGGAAACGATAAAAGGTTGTCGCTCTTCGTCCGTGCCGAGACCTGGATGACGGAGCGCTGGTGAGTTGATACGAGCGTACGCGTGCACACCGTAATAAGGATTACACGTGTCATCCTTGAGGAGGGAAGCTTACACTAGTAGGAAAAGACTTACTAGTGACGATCAAGAATTTGCTACCGCTGGCGAACAGGTGTTCGCCGGCGCTAACTCGCCAGTGGTAGCGGGTTACCGCTGGCGAACAAGTCATGTACGCCAGCGCTATGAAGTTACCGCTGGCGAACCAGTCCTTTTCGCCAGCGCTATGAAGTTACCGCAAGCGAACACCATAGCTCGTTCGCCAGCGGTAAGTTTGAAAATAAAAATTTTCAAAATTTTAAAATATTTTTTTTAATTTTGGTCACCCATCCTTCCACTACCCTAGCCCCAACACGCTTAACTTCTTAGTTCCATCCCTATGAGGGACCTATGACTCCCTCATTCTTTCTTGTAAGTATAGTACTATCAATCCTTTTAACTATTGGACCATATCTATAAATCGGTAATTACAAATTCGAAAAATGACATGTCTAAATTGATCAGAAAAATACGAGGAATCCAAATATGATATCTATATTATCTTTTGTTAAATTATATTTTTTGAATTTTGAATGTTCTTATTAATTTGATTTTGTAGGAAATTTTAGTTTGTCTCATATAACTTTTTTCCTTTTGGAATTTTCCGATTCTAAAAAAATATCACAGGCCGAATTTCCTCTAAAAAAATATTTTCCTTTTGAAAAAACTTCGACTTCGTATGCAAAAGTTATGGCTGTTTTAGGTTCTATTTTTGAATGGAATATTTCAAATTTTCTACATCAACTACACAGTACACCCTACCCACATATCAAACGATTTTATTTTTTGAATATTTTATCATTTTCGTTTCTGCTTTAGAAAAGTAAAAAAGCGGTCCACAGGAGGGTGGAGGGAAAAAATTCAAAATTTGCAGCTAGCGAACCAAAATAGTGGTTTGCGGCGGTATACTTAGCGTTGGCGAATCTACATGTTGCCCAACGGTAACAATACCGCTGGCGAACTAGCACCCCTCTTCGTCAGCAGTACTTATCGCTGCCCGCACCCTCACGCCCACCATTACCGCTGGCGAACAAAATGGCATCTTCGCCACGGGTAACATGGGTAGCCCTGGCGAATTACGATTCGTGTTGCCCAGCGGTAATAGCGTTGGCGAACGTATATATGTGTTCGCCAACGGTAAACTGGTGGCTATAGCCTATTTCCCGCTAGTGTTAGAGACATCCTTCCAACTAGGTATAGTTGTGAGAATCTAGTGTTGTTCAGATTTCTTCTACGACTACATCGATTCCGCTGCCCTGTGAGTCGTGATCCTTATCACTGCATATACGGGCATGCATCATCATCTCCATAGTGATCTTGGAAGTTCCGTAGGGAAATTTTTTGAAAATTCAGCACCGTACAACAGTATATTCCCCTAGGCTAAGAATAGACGCACCGATGCTAATCTATAAAACGATACCAATGCTATATTTGTAGACGTCAACATGGAGGCACACATCAACGACCATGAACAACTATTTTTCTCTTTGGAGACACATCAGAGTCTGATCGGGAAACCACTGAGCTATCCTCTAGGCCTTTTGAAGATCAAATGTGTTATCATGGTATTGAGTTTGAATTACCAGGGTTCAGAAGGGGAAGAGTGGCAGAGACAAATTGGTATTGAGAATCAAAGAACTACAAAGGAACGGAGAGGGAGGTGTGCTTCTTAAGCACGCTTCGATGAATGTTCTGAAAAAATGAGGTGGCGGAGAACTACGAACGATGAGGGATGTTTTAGGTGAAACAACCGATCAAGTAGCACAATCATACGATTACGTTCTTGTGAATTACACCTGAACTTAATCTAGACGTATTGTGATTCAAAAACCGGAAGGAAATATTAGTTGTTTGTATTTAAAATACAAAACATAGAGAGAACAAATATGTAAGAATCGAACATAATATTCACTAATATATGAATAGCATTATCCATTATCTTCACAAAACTATTTTTCTTTAAATTTATTTTGAATGAACTAAATATACCAGCAAGTTTTGCTGGTTGTTGTGCGCCAGCATAAATTTAAAATAAGTACCATTTATTTATACTAATAAATCATTACCAGCAAGTTTATAACTCACATAGTACATACACAGTTTGAACTAATAAATCATCATGTAAAAATTAAAATGTTGTCGGTTTTACAAATTTAACGACTCATTTACTGGTGCTTTAGCATGCACCATGATTTTCAATTAAAATTATACTATTTTTTTACTTTCTATTTCCCACTATTAATATTTCATTACATTTAACTCTCCAAATACGCGAAAACTAAAATCAAATCATTTTTCTTATTACTCACTTGACACTTAGATGTATCATATGTATAGGTATGTCATCACATGTATTTCTATCCGCACATCACTAAGATGTCAGTTATAAGATACAGAATATCCGCATGGAGATATTTTCAGTGTCATGTCTGGAAAGCCTAGAGATTGTAAGGTGTCTACAATTGAAATTTTCTTGAATCATAGACATTGATTATTTTGTGATTATTTAATTATCATTTTGTAATTGAGGTTTCTAAGGGTTCAACATCTGGCTATCAATACAAGAGTATTGTCAATTCATAGATGTGATGCATTAAGTACATTAATTTGATCTTGATTTAATTTTTTTAATAAATATGTTAAATATATCAGAATTTCTCAAAAATAATTACACACGTTAAGAATAGAACACGTGGCTCATATCGCTAAAAGAACTTTACTTTGGGTATACAAATATGAAACTAGAAAAATGAAACCGTTAGATGTAGAGAGCATCCGGTCTCATTTCTTTTGGTTGTAGTAGATAGTGTTTGCTTGCATTGACGAGTGTCAAAGGAGTACCTTCCATCGATAAAATGTATCCGTTGTCATTTTTGTGCGCGAATTTTGCACTGCCGGTGCCAATGCTGCGTGTGGGGTGGAGACCTTACTCTTTTTTTTTTTACTATGGTGCTATTTTTGCTGGAGATTATAGTATACGGTGTGGGGAAAGGAGTGTGGTTACGTTGTCGGAAAGTTAGATATGTTATCCATCGAAAATGCTACACTTACGTGTGAATATTACGGACTGATGATTTACAGACGAGCGTGTCTGTATCCCATTCGCCCCCCACCTCCCATGTCCTCCCTGAATTTTGCTTGGGGGCCACACCCATATCACCACCGTCAAATGCCGTAAACTATTTCTTTACGAGGATCCGTAAGTGTAGCGTTACTGTGGAGTCCATAGTCATTTGTTTTTGGTAATAATAGCTCGATGGTATATGTGTTTTTTTTTCTGTGAGGATAATGGGGTGTCCGTAGTAGTTAACTGGGTGCGGATCGGAATATAGGTAGGAGAATATTCGAAGCGGGAATTTTTTCCCGTCCGCTTTGCACAACTGTTATCCGTCCCTATTCATCGTGGATAACTATTTGTACATTCTACGGGCTGGTTTTGTTGTTCCCTCGGCAAAGCGCATCTTCATTGCCTGTTCAGTAGGTGTTTCTTCGCCACGTTAACCAAAGAATGTCATGGATCGGAAATAGCAATCGGGAAAAAATTGTTATAGCATGTACCACACGGTCCACACCCGACAAAGAAAATCTATCTTTTTAGGGAGAAAGAAAAAGCTATATTTTGCAGAGTGCATGTTCATATTTTTGAATAATGTACATAGGGTAAACCACTGGAGCTCAAAAATTCGTCATGGACGGCTAATAGAATTAGCTAAGCTTGACACATATACAGGAAACCAACAAGTCTCGAGTTGCCCTACCAAAATTTGCAGTCGCGCTGCTAATGGAGAAATTGAAATTATAAACCAAATTTTGTGAAAGAAACAAACGTGTTTTCGACCAGCAATATAATACATGTCCATAATTATCTAACCATTCTCAGAGCATGAAGAAAATATAACAGAACAAATCATGAACCAAATTGAATCATAAAACCAAATATCAACTCAGATCACAAATAAATCATTGATCCTGAAATAGAGATAGCATGGACCATCAGCTGAAGCCAAACCTTGGCTGGGAAATTCGTGCCTCCGATGCTGAGAAAAAAAAACATAACAAGATAAAAATGGAGCCGGCGCTATAGATGGGAGGAAAGCATAGCTGTGAAGAACCATCACTACCGGGGTAACCACTTGACTATATTCAGACGAAAATAAACCCAAGAGAAAACACTATCACCATTGCACCAAAATTAACCACATAAGAGGTCCATAATTGCACATTGATCCATCAACCAAGCGAGCATTCAAAAACTACCTAAGTTGGACAAACTCTCCAAAACAATCATATAGTACAAACTCGAGAATATTCAGGGCCACGAAAAGGTGATTCAACAAAAAAAAAATCGGTGCATTGTCTGAATCAAAATCAGTTCTAGCACATCATGCGGAACAAAGTGGATTATGGAAGAAATTGGAAACGGGAAAGAAATTCGAAAAAAAAACATGGATGCACTCTTCTCATACACCAAGGAAACATGGAACAGCTCTAGATCTTTAAAAAATGATATAAAAAGAATCAGAAGCAATCGTATTCCCTCAAGCACCGTGTCCCAAGTATGGCTTACCGGCTCAACCGTCACCTCCAGCAACCGGCGTTGCTGCAGTCTCTTGCCGAATGGCTGTTCTGTCTACCTCTGGCACACCTCATAGATTGCAATTATGCAGAAGAACACACTAACTCAAAGAGACCGAAGAAGCCGAACCACCCGATCGTGACTCCAAGAGATGGAATAAAACACAGCAAAAATCGAGAAAAGCAAACCTGATTGTTGCTCTCTAGTAAGAAAAATTAGTGGAAAGTAGCAAAAAATGCACGACGGTAGCACTTTCATTCCTTGCAAGTGTAGATCCGTCCAAGAATAGCTCATCCCATCTCCATAACCGCGCGGATATGGCGGAGCCCAGCACCAGTTCTAGCAGTTATACATTTCCCTGCTTCACGCGGCCTTGTTCCTTGTCGCCATGGCTGACGCCGTGCGTGCAGGATGCGACACGCCCAAGAAGGATCTGGCAAGCTGAAATGCTGCCACCCTTCCCACTGCGACCGACCCGCAACAGCCGACATACCCCCGCTCCCACTGACTGAGCCCACCCGTTCAGTATTTCCATCCGGAGTTACCCCGCTTTAGGATTGTCACTCGTTCGACCGGTCACGTCTATGCCTTTCGGTTGTAGTAGGAAGAAACGATAGAATTCGAATGGGAGAGAGAGGGAACTACCTGCGGGGGGAAAATAAAAAGGTGGTCTGATGGGACGATATTTTTTGTAACATGCTCTCGTTAGGACGCCGTTTAGTTAGAGCATCTTTAGCCGTTTGCACCCTAAGGTGTTTTTGGTAGAAAATAGCGTCGTTTGGGGGCTCGCCGGCACTATTTTCATCTTGGGGGGGGGGGGGGAGGGGGAAGGGGGAGGTTTAAAGACGCGCACTCAAGCCTGCCCCCAGTTTTCTAGTTTTCGCCCACCTTCATCACATATTTAACGTTTTTGGCTAAAATTCAGCAAAATTTCGGCATACACTCGGCACAATTTTTTAACCAAATTCGGCACAATTTAGACACAACATAATTTTTATCAAACCTTTTTGTCACAAAAATTGATACATATCACATATTTTAATGAAACGGGACAAAAATTTAACATGTTTCGTACATAAATTAATACACATCAAACTAAGGGTTGCTCTAGAGCCTTCATAGATGCCCCACCGGATCATGTTGTAATTCTTGATGCGCATATGGGTCTCGAATCTTCTGTCCCATAGCGAGGAATGCAACCCATGTTGTCAGCACCTGATGATCAACAACTACAAGAGGACCCTGCCTGAAATATGGTTCATTGTCAGTCACTGGCTCACCCCGCTCGCTCTCAATGATCACTTGGTGCAAAAGCACACATCAATTCATCACCTCCCACAACTGAGATTTACGCCAAGTCAGAGAAGGGTATTGGAAAGCAACAAACCGGGCTTGGAGCACACCAAATCCCGCTCGACATCCTTCCTGCAACTTAGCGATGAGCAAACCAAGACTGCTTGACTCCTGGCACATGGTTGGAGATAGTCTTCACAAATATTGACCATGTTGTATAAATTTTATTTGCTAGATAATATCCCTTGTTATAGTTAGCCCCATTGACCTCAAAGTTCACCGGGGGAGAATATGACCTTCATCAAGCTTGGCAACGACATTGGAGTACATCAAGACGTTGATATCGTTATGAGTTCCTAGCATGCCAAAAAAGGAATGCCAAAACAAGAGATCCTCTATAGCCACCGCCTCAAATACCACACCGCCAACTCCTTTCGCACCTTTGAACAACCCCAGCCAACCAAACAAACAGTTCTTCCATGCCCAATGCATGCAGTCAATGCTTCCAAGCATTCCGGAGGATCATCTAGCGCATGAATTTTCCATATTTTCTTCGCTTACTTGATTTTTTTAAAAGGGAGTGAAATTTACATACCCATATTTCTGAAGCAATAGGTTCCTAATTGTGCCATAAAATGATTTTTAACAATAGTTATAAACAAACTAACATATAAATTTAAATTAGTTTTGGAAAATCAACGTTAATTCATTATAATAGGCAGAAAAGCTAGAAAGGTATATTTCTATAGTACACAGTAAATACTATCAAGTTTTTGAGAAAAGGTAGAGGTGAAAGAGGCCGGAGAAGGTAATGGCGAACGGCTTCTTCTCCAACGTGCTGTGTCCCTAAAAGTAGGGTTGCAGAGGAGGTCCCGCATAGTCCCGCATAAGTTTCTTGGAAAGCCAATTTGCACTAATCCACTAGAATCTATTTTTTACTAAACTAGGAAACATGCCCGTGCGTTGCAACGGGTGAGAAAAAAGCTATGCTGTGGAGTCTTACAAAGTAAATTTTGTTGGTGCAGCCAGAACAACGTGTCACATAAACCCGTCATTATTAAAGCGTCTACGACACAATTTGCGGTGTGCCAACGGACACATGAGTAAACATTTCCATCTCGCCCCCGAACTTCGCATCGCTATTCACCTCCCCTATGGGTCAGAGAGTAAAGGAAGACGGATAAATCATTGGAGAACGAGTGATGATGTAGATGCGCGATACTTGTTCGATCATCTACTTAAAGGCCAGCGAGACGCCAAAGCTTCATCAATAGATTCTCATCCAACACATGACATTTAACTCCTAAAGATTAGTTAGGTAGCAAGAGGCACAAACATGCATAATATCAATTATACTATTCTCGATCTGAATTGGATTTGGTTGACACAATATCTCTCGGTCGGGATCTCCATCCCCAAATGACATTGTGTAACCATGAAAGCATATGAATTTGCATGTGTGTCATCAAAATTAGCAACGCCTTCTTGATTCTTAAACTGCACGTGGCATAGGAAAATAATAACACAACTCACAGAAATGCATTATAGTTGGGTGAAAAAAAACTTGGAAATTAGATGAGGAGTCATCCATCCAATTGTTGCCTAAACCTAACCATTTACAATCCTAAAGGATGAGAAACAAATGTGAGGAATATGTCCTCTCTATCACATGCACATTAGAAGCACACACTCAGTCATTACTTTCTCAAGATTTGTTAATGCCTCCATGTTGGTTAGTGCAGTACCAATTTATCTTGGAATCTCGAGATTGACAATCTACAAAACAATCAAGTGTCATGCATCAAATAAATTATTAATTAGACACTTAAAGTAGTCCTCTTATATATGCCTCTTCTTAAAATAAGATGTTCCTGGGTCGTCCTTTTTCTACAAGAATTCATTGTTCACTTGGTAATGCAAGAAGAACCCATAGGATATTCACATAGCATACAATTTCCTCAGACGGGAAGATACTTGGAACGCGAGGTAAGATAGCAAGATTATAGGCTAGGAACATAATCTGCCACACATGCGTTGTACTTGTAATTGGCCTGTATTCAATCTTGAAATAGTGCTTAAGTACGTCTCTGAATCTGAAATCATGAAAACAATAATCTAAAATTTTGGTGATTGGCGAATGATGTCCTTGTTATTCCTGAAGCCGTACGTCAACAACTAAATTAGAACCTGCAGGGGTGCAATTCAAACTGCTAGAGATATTAACCTTATCAGGAGTGAGGACACGATTTGGGCAAGTTAATAACATTACGGGGATTTACCTTGAGCCTTAATTAAACTGATTTGTTATTTTTTGTGTTATCTCAACGCACATTTATACTCAAATCTGCTGTGTTTTTCGCGGGGGAATGCAACTAATTAAAATCTTGCAGGAAGAAGGTAGAAATGCAACTAATTAGAATCTTGATGTGGTTTCTTTACCAATAGGATAATATGAGATTAGGAGATGGCGTCTATGCCTTGCAATATGCAGTGGATTTCTCAGCTGCTTCCCTTTGGGTGTTTGTCGAGACGGCTGATTCACCAGTTCTAAGACGAAGCATTACCACACTAAGGATATATTAATTTGGCCACTAAATTTCAAACAGTATAAACTATACTGACAGTAATGTCAGTAATGGCCTGATCATGGAATTCGTACAAAAAATTAATGTGATTGGTCTAAAATTCTAAACGTTCTTTAATGTTGTAGTCATTTGATGTCTGCTCTCAAAAAGATCATTTAATTAAGCAACCAGTCCTTGCTCAACATCAGTACCATCGCGTGCCTGCCATGTTCAATTCCATTGCGTGCGTGCGGGTGGGTCGATGCAGTTTTGACCTCGCATGAATGATGTTCTACGAACCGAACTCGTCCTCTTGGTGCGTGATCGAAGGAGGCGGAAGGGAATTGTAGGACTCCACTGCAGATTTTATGCGCCTAATTGATTCTGTAATTTATTGTTCATTGATCATGTGCTTAATTGAGCTATGATTATGAATTACAGCTAGGAAAAAACAGGCGGAAAAAGACCAGTGCGAGACGATACGGAGTTGGACGAAGCGGAGAACGAAACGCATGCAAGGCAGAAAGAGGAACCAATTTCATCTTTTAGGTAGTAGAGATAGAGATAAGTGAGTCCAACTAACGGGTAGGCATTCTTACCCAATATGCATAGATAGAAAAATAATCTTAGAAAATGATAAAAGTCGAGAGAAGCAAAATGGTGGAGCCAAACGAAAAGATGATACACGCAGTTTAAGCAATCTTCGTCTGTTAGTTTGGAAAGCTGAAGGGAGAGATGCAGTTTAAAAAAAGTTTGCAGCAGCTTCAGTTTGAAGGTAGAATCCAAAGATCACAGAACTGTTATGACAATTACCCCAAATCATTCATATCCATTTGATTGGCAAAGTTGGTATACTTAAATAGCACAAAACCACTTCAAGGTTTTTGTCACTTCCCTTGTGTTACCTCTTGAAGAATCAGCTTCTATGCAAAAGCTGCTACACATACTTCTCGTAAGGAAATAGCTCGTTCTCTCCCGTATCAGGATACAGAAGGCCCAAAGCACCAAGGTTCAATCACAACAGCACTCAAGTAGCTATCGGACATAATATCGTGCTAATTTAGTGCCCCAGGACACGAAGAGCACACTGAATAGCATTTCAACAGCTAAAAATTCCTTCGCTCAAAGAGCATGGCAAGAGACTGAATCTCTCATCTCAATAATTGCATTCGTGCATCTAACCCATGCCAAAAATATAGTAAATTTGGGAGACAGAAAGGAACGGTAATAAAGTTCAATACCGAAAGATCGATACTCAATAATTCAGAAAATTAACAAAAGACATGCTCTGAATCAAAGGGCAAAAGCGAACCAATTGTCATGAACATCAGAGATACAAAACTCACCTTGGACTGTGTTGATGTTCTCTAAATCAATTTCCAAACCTCGTCGAACTCCTCATTGCAGGCCGCCACCATCTCATCCTCCTCAATCACCTCCATGACCTCCTCCACTTCACGCATCTTCCTCTCCTTCTCCTTCGCCTCCCGCGTCCGCTTGTCCCGCCTAGCCACCACGTCCAGCACCTCCTGAGGTGGCGTGCAGGTCATGACGACGGTGGCGACACAATGACCGGGATTCAGGTAGGGTCCTGTCCGGTAGCCGGGAGGTCGATGGGATGACGCGGTCGCATTCGTACGTGGCCATCCTGTCGTGATTAACAGAGATGAGGCAACATGGAGGTGGGGACCGCCGCAGCTATGACCGACAGTGGCAGCGGCAGAGAAACAGGTGTCTATGGCGGGCAGCCGGTGCGGCAGCGGCGGTATCACGCGCTTCACACCCGCGTGAGTGAGGCGGACGACATAAACAGGAACTCCCATCATATGCGTGCGCGAGGGCAGAAAAAAACTCTACCACGCATGATTGATCGCTGGTAATTACTGCTGATTGACGTGTTAATTACTGCTGATTGATGCTCCCCAAACTTACGGAAAAATCTGTGCGGAAATTAAACCGGTGCGGGAAAGGTACAAGCGCGACGACAGATCTCGGTCGAGCGTGACAAAGGACGATGCAGGATTTTAGGTGGACGGTTGAAGGAACCAAACAGACAGTTCTTCCATGCCCAATGCATGCAGTCAATGCTTCCAAGCATTCCGGAGGATCATCTAGCGCATGAATTTTCC
Organism: Alopecurus myosuroides; assembly: GCA_028641055.1. NCBI lineage: Eukaryota > Viridiplantae > Streptophyta > Magnoliopsida > Poales > Poaceae > Alopecurus > Alopecurus myosuroides. The sequence goes on from CM054058.1 coordinate 54,773,087, forward strand.
ATATTTTCTTCGCTTATTTGATTTTTTTAAAATGGAGTGAAATTTACATACCCATTTTCTGAAGCAATAGGTTCCTAATTGTGCCATAAAATTATTTTTAGCAATAATTATAAACAAACTAACATATAAATTTAAATAGTTTTGGAAAATCAACCTTAATTCATTATAATAGGCAGAGAAGCTAGAAAGGTACTCCCTCCGTTCCAAATTACTTGATTTCCATTTGTCTAACTATAGATGTATCTAGACATGTTCTAGTGTATAGATGCATCCGTATTGGGACAAATGGAAGTCAAGTACTATGGAACGGAGGGAGTATATTTCTATAGTACACAGTAAACACTATCAAGTTTTTGAGAAAAGTTAGAGCTGAAAGAGGCCGGAGAAGGTGATGGCGAACGACTTCTTCTCCAAGGTGTTGTGTCCCTACAAGTACGGTTGCAGAGAGGGTCCCGCATAGTCCTGCATACGTATCTTGGCAAGCCAATTTACACTAATCCACTTGGATCTATTTTGTACTACTCCCTCCGTCCACTTTTATAAGGCTAAACTTTATCGGTTTGTACACAGAGCAGGCCGGATCCGGGCGCCGCTCTGCAACCCTACCTAGAAGGCAACACCGGCGGCCCGGCTGATTTCACGGTGAAGGCCGCGAGGTGGGCTTAAACACACGCTGGGCGTGTCCATGGTGGTGTTGTTGACTACGCGCCGTGGTACTGGTGTACGAATCCGCCGCACACGCACCCTCGCCTTACCGAGATACTTTTCATGTTGGAAGGGCACCCTGGACGACCAGCTCCGGCCACGCACAGTCTGCAATGGTGAGCTCTCCGTCTTCCCACGTGGTGGTGTCAGCGTTCAACAGCCAGTTTCCCGGCAGTCCGGCACCCAGTCCCTCGGCGCTCATCTCGCGTGACCACCTACGGCACAGCTGGTTAGGGCATTCCAGATTGACGGCGGCGTGGTGGGGAGGCCATCAACTCGGCTCTATGTACGTGCGTGCATGATGCATGCATAGTGTAGTATTCGTTCGCTCCTTGGTGTGATCGATGTGCCTCGTGCCCTCGTCCGTGAAATGTTGCCTTTTCTGCATGAGCTAATGGCGCCGTGATGCATGTGTGTGTACCGCTTTCAAAACAAATAGTAAATGTATCTGCTAAAGCCTAAACAAACGTACCCGAAATACCTTTCTATTGTAAACTTCTTATTGGTTCTGAAAAAAAACCTATATTTTTTCATTAATATCTGTAGATTTGTCATTTTTTTCCCAGTTCTTAAATCTTTTAATTTTGTTAACCGGATCTCCGCACCACCCATCCGGAATCTTTAGAGAACATTGTGTAGGGCGTCTTAATAGGCAAACAAAATATAAATAGGGATTTTAACACTCGTGAAACCAAAAGGCCTTTTTTTTTAAGTATCCGTGTTTGAAGCAAAAAAGAATATTTGATTATGGCCAAAAAGATGTTTTGAGTACCCGTAGGACACCTACAAGTCCGCAATAGGGGGGTTTGTGGTGATGCACTACGGGAGAACTTTTATACGCTGATGGCATTTCTATACGCCGACGGCCAAATATCGGGATCGTCGGCGTAGACCCGGCATGCAAGCGCATAACACTAGTGGAAAACGGGGCATTAACCCCGGTTGGTAAGGGGCTAATGCCCCGGCTGCCCAACCGGGATCCCTCAACCCGGGCTAAAGGGCCCCCTTATGGCCCGGTTGGGTTACCAACCGGGGTAAAAAGCGCGCCCCACATGGGCTCTGCACCGCGAGCAGGCCGGCACCGTTTTACACTGGTTGGTAACACCGACCGGGGCAGAAGATTTTTTTTTAATAGCTGTTTTCGTGTCCTCTCGGATAGACTAGAAATTCCATATATTCTTATATGTTTTCCTGTTCCCTCCACTAAACGTTTATATTAAGAAAGATGAAAAATTATCGCACAAAAGCACAGATGAAAACGAATACCAATAATATAAATATATAGTCTGCCACAAATACAAATATTGTTCGACACAACGGCATAATTAAACATAGTTCGACATATCTAGACATAGTACGGAAATATAGAGCGACATAAACATATATACTACACATCGGCGTCGGAGGCAGCCTTGCCCTTGCCCTCGGCGTCAGAGCCAGCCTTGCTCGGGCTAGACTTGCCGGAATCAGACTCGGAGTCGGAGCTGCTCTAAGACGAGCTATCCTGGCAGCAAAGGGGACGGACTAAGGTGTCGTCGAAGATCTTCACCTCCAGCACGTGGGCCTCCTCGTCCTGGTAGTACCTGACTGTGAGCATGTTGCCCACATTTAGCTTGTGCATGCGCGCGAACTGCCCCACCCATAGCGCAGATAGACGTCATGGCCACGTCGCTGCAGGACAACGCGCACGGGCCCGTTGTCACAACCCTCCAACCGGAGGGTGAAACTATAGGGCCCGCCCCTGCGCCCGAGGAGGATCGCCGATATCATCTCCGGAAGACGGAGCCTGTTCTCCACTGGCTGGATCACAGGCACGTAGAACTCCGGTAGTCGGAGACCGTTGTCGTCGTCCTCCTCCTCCGTCTCCTCCTCCTCCTCCTCCTCCTCCTCCTCCGCCACCACAGCCTCCTCCTCCGCCGCAGCCTCCTCCGGCTCCTCCTCCTCCTCCTCCTCTGCAGCAACAGCGCCACGACGTTTACCGCATGTTGACCCCTTGGCACCGCGCTTTGTCCCCCTTGCTGCGCTTGATGCCCCCCGTCCGCGAGTAGGAGGCGTTGCTTCCTCCTCCTTAATGACAATGGCACCACCACCACGTGCATTCGATGCACGCGATCCACGTGGACGTCCAGGTCGACGTCCACCACGTACATATCGGGTTTCTTCTATCGTGACGACGCCACACCCACCGCCGGTTACACGCAAACCACGGGGACGTCTCGCCATGGCTAAAAACATAGCAAATGACATCAATTTCATCAGTTCGCAACAATTGCATATAATCTAATAAAAATATAGATAATAGTATCTATTTCATCAAAATTGCTTATAGATAACAGCTAATGGTACTAATATCTAAACAAGTCCGAAAAAAGAGTAACTATATGTTCCAGATCCTCATTTCAATTATAAATGCAACATTGATGAAATATTTAAATGTATGATAATACACACCAAGAGTTACATAGCTCGGGTTCATTTTATTTAACCCTAATACATCACGATGTAATAATATCATCACTTATACATATTCATTAAAATATCTCTGAAACTAATTAACTCCGACCGGGTCCTAAGCCGCGGGGTGCTGAGTCGCGGGTGCTACGCATCCACATATAAGGAACACTCACAGGGGAATAGCTCACGTGGTAAGGAACCCTCCGAATACTCGACCAACTGCTGCTATACTGCCTATCGAGCAAGTACATGTAGCGACGGACGTGCTCGTCCTCCTCCCTGATACGCTGTTGTACCACCTCCTCAGGGTTCGGCTCTCTCAGCACCGCGCCTGGCCCACGCGATGGCCACCAAAGAATATCCGGGTCGACCACGTCACCCGAGCCACGTGCCCCGGTACTAAGGAGCTCCCAGTGGCAGCCCGGCGGGGCCCAGTCCCGGACATCGCCCGACGGGTCCAACAGAGACATGAACTAAAAACAGGCCCGGATAAAGTAAATATTTCGTAATTAAGTAAAATAACTTAGTGTTTCTAACTTAGTAAAAAATAGTAAATGGAGAAATATGACATAAATAAGATGAAAATTAAACACAAAGCATGAAGACAAGGGTTTCTGAGAAACCAAAGAAAATCAAAGACGTAAATGTTTGTGAGATCCGAACAAAGTTAGATCGACTAGCACATCAGATCGAGTCTTGCCGAATAAAGTTGCGACTCTAACGGGACATAACAGATGTAGCATCCCAGATGAAAACGTTGCAGATCACTTCCTCTTCTTCTTCCTCTTCTTGAAGAAGAAGAGGAAGAGATTTATAACGTTTTCACACACGACAGGATAATCTGGAATGATGTTATGCCCCGTTCAGGTCACAAGTTTATTAGGAAAGACTGGATCTGTTCTGCTAGTCATACTCCTGCCTAGACCTTCACATTTTGTGCTTGTTACGAGGTAAGTACACGTGATGGCGATCCGGAAAAGTATGAAGACAATGATTTTTGGAAATCTTTGAAACTAAACAAAATCATATTGTAATATCGTGAGATCCGAAAAAGGTTAGACCCTTTTGTGCACGTATATAATGGGGACATTCTTCATAACACCGGAAGGGATTTCTGAGGAATGTCACCATTACGTATGTCGACAAAAGGGTTTAACTTCGTTCGGATCTCACGATATTACATATGTGACGTTATTTAGTTCCAAAGAAATCCAGAAACCATCATCTTCCTCCTTTCCTCGGATCACCACCGCATGTAGTACCTCTTAACAGGAACAAGATGATCATCGGGCCTTCACATTTTGTGCTTGTTACGAGGTAAGTACACGCGATGGCGATCCGGAGAAGGATGAAGACAAGGATTTTTGGAAATCTTTGAAACTAAACAAAATCATATATGTAATATCGTGAGATCCGAACAAGGTTAGACCCTTTTGTGCACGTACATAATGGGGACATTCTTCATAACCCCGGAAGGGATTTCTGAGGAATATAACAATTACGTATGTGCACAAAAGGGTTCAACTTCGTTCGGATCTCACGATATTACCTATGTGACGTTATTTAGTTCCAAAGATTTCCAGAAACCCCCATCTTCCTCCTTTCCCCGTATCACCACCGCCTGTAGTACCTCTTAACAGGAAAAAGATGGTCATCGGGCCAAGATGATCATCGGGCCTTCACATTTTGTGCTTGTTACAAGGTAAGTACACGTGATGGCGATGCGGGGGAAGGAAGAATTTCTGGACATCTTTAAAACTGAACAAAATCATATATGTAATGGTGACATCCGGAAAAAACTAGACCCTTTTGTGCACATACATAACGGCGAAATTTTTTCAAACCCCGGAAGGCATTTCTGAGGAATGTCACCATTAGGCATGTGCACTAAAGGGTTCAGCTTCATCCGAATCTCACGAACCATATTACATATGTGACATTATTTGTTCGAAAGAAATCCATAAACCCTCGCATTCGTTCCTTTCCCCGGATTACCACCGCATGTAGTACCTCTTAACAGGAACAAGATGGTCATCGGTCTGTGTGCCTCATATTTATGGTGGACACATACAAGCAGCCTTGGTGGACCAGGCGCACCGAACCACCAAGGCCATCTAAGTGTGCACCAACTCTTTCAATCATCGGCATTTATTCAAAAGATCGAACACAAAGTAAAAAAATTCTAACTTAATTTCTAACACAAAGTCCAAAAGATCGAACACAAAGTAAAAAAAATTTAACTTAATTTCTAACAAAAGTAAAACTTCAAATAACACTTCAAAATTTCTAACAAAAAGTAAAAAAATTCTAACTTAATTTCTAACACAAAGTAAAAAATCCAACTTAATTTCTAACACAAAGTCCAAAACCTAAATTTTTTCTAAGTCTCCAATACATAAATTTTTTCTAAGTCTCCAAAACCTAATTTTTTTCTAAGTATCCAATACCTAAATTTTTTCTATGTGTCTTCAAGACCTAAATACCTAATACCTAATACTAATCTAATACTAAATACTAAATCTATCCCACATACTAATCTAACAGTAATGCTACATCTAACTAAATCTAACACTAATCTAATACTTAATCTACCACAAACTAAATCTAACACTAAGTAATTACTAAATCGATCTAACACTACATAATCTAACACTACATAATCTAACACTAAATAATCTAACACTAAATAATCTAACACTAGTACTAACTACTAACATGCAGCGATCGATCGAGGAGGGCGAAGGCGATCTCTCACCTCACGGCGAGGAGGAAGGATGCCGGGCAGTGCGGGCTGGCGAGGGAATTGGAGGGCGCGCGGCCCGAGCGAGGAAGGAGGGCGGCGCGGGCGAGGAGGCGCGCGCGAGGACGGCGGCGACGACGTGCGACGGCGGCGGCAACGACCACCGGCGTCGAAATCGGGCAGCCTCACGGCGTCGCTCTGGATTTCGGTGCCGGGGACTTAGCGTTCTGCCAAGAAACTGATCTGTGTTGCCCCGGGCGGTTGCTCCGCCCGGGGTATATATAGGCGGGAGCCTTTTGCCCCAGTTGGTAACACGAACCAAGGTAAAAGGGTGCCTTTTACCCCGGTTCGTGTTACCAACCGGGGCAAAAGGGTGGGAGGTGGGCCTTCGCTTGCCCGCCCACCTCCCCCCCCCCTTTTGCCCCGATTGGTAACACGAACCGGGGGAAAAGGCCGAAAATTTCAGATTTTTTTTTCTGCCGCCAATTTTTTTGTTTTGAACATTTCAAATACTATTTAAAATACGTTTTCAAATACATTTGAAATGGTTTAAAATTTGGAGAAACTTTCAATATGAAAAGCGTTTAAAATTGCGTAAACATTTCAAATACATTTTCTGTTTGATGAAATAATTATTCCAACTATTTAAACTAGTAACAATTTTTAAATTTTAAAAATTTTAGAAAAACCTATTTCATGAATGGTTTACAATTTGGAGAAAATAGTCTAGCAATATTACATGAACCATGAAGGTTTAATATGTTATCACCAACTATTGCCGCCATTGTTTACTTCCCTGTCGTAGCCATGGAGCATCTTCCTTATTTAACGCGATGCTTGGGTCAGTTTTCACTCTAAACGGCGGAATTTCTTCAAATTTATCATAATCTTCTGACATGTCTCTCCTGTCCTCCACTCCCACAATGTTTCTTTCCCCTGAAAGAACTATGTGCCGCTTCGGTTCAACGCATGATGTACTAGAATTCTTCTTTTTTCTTTTCCTCGGTTGGGTAGACATGTCTTTCACATAGAAAACTTGAGCCACATCTTTGGCTAGGACGAATGGTTCGCTTCTGTACCCAAGATTGTTGAGATCCACTGTTGTCATTCCTTAGTACTGGTCTACCTTTACTCCTGTCATCTTGACCCGTTGGCACCGAAATAGAGGGACCTTAAAATTAGGTCCATAGTCAAGTTCCCATATATCCTCTATGTAAGAATAATATGTGTCCTTTGTCCCATTGTATTCGGTTGCATCGAAACGGATGCCACTATTCTGGTTGGTGCTCTTTTATCTTGTGCGATTGTGTAAAATGTATTCCCATTTATCTTGTACCCTTGGAAAGTCAGTACAGTCGAAGATGGTGACCTGGACAACAAGTAGAGCTCATCTCCAACAGTGTTGTTATTCATGAGTTATGTCTGCAACCGAGCGTCGAAACTATCGATGTGTTCATCATTAATCGAGGATTCAGACAGCCCCGGGTGTTTGGACCGTATAATATTCTTGTGTTCCTGGATATAAGGAGCCACCAAGGTGGACATTTGTAGAACTGTGTAGTGTGCTTTAGTGAAAGAATGTCCGTCCATAAATATCTTTGCTTTCCTTCCTAGCGTGCCTTTTCCACTCATTCTTCCCTCATGCCGCGATTCGGGAACACCAATCGACTTAAGGTCTCGAAGAAAGTCAACACAAAACTCAATTACCTCCTCTGTTCCATAACCCTTGGAGATGCTTCCTTCTGGCCTAGCACGGTTGTGAACATATTTCTTTAAGACTCCCATGAACCTCTCAAAGGGGAACATATTGTGTAGAAACACAGGACCGAGAATGGTGATCTCTTTGACTAGGTGGACAACGAGGTGTGTCATAATATTGAAGAAGGATGGTGGGTACACCAACTCGAAGCTGACAAGACATTGGACCACATCTGTCTGTAACGCTGATAGACTTTCTAGATTGATTACCTTCTGAGAAATTGCATTGAGGAATGCGCATAACTTCACAATGGGTAGTCGAACATTTTCTGGTAGAATCCCCCTCAACGCAATAGGAAGCAATTGTGTCATCAAAACGTGGCAGTCATGGGACTTCAGGTTTTGAAAAAATTTCTCTGCCACATTTATTATTCCCTTTATATTCGACGAGAATCCAGACGAGACCTTGATACTATTTAGTGGTTCAAAAAAGATTTCCTTCTCTTCCTTGGTAAGAGCGTAGCTGGCAGGACCACCTTGAAACCGCTCAGGATTCTTGCCGTCTCGTCCTTTCGTGTGTTGCAGGTCCTGCCGTGCTTTAGATGTATCTTTTGACTTACCATACAAGCCAAAGAAGCCTAGCAGATTCACGCAGAGATTCTTCGTCAGGTGCATCACGTCGACCGCAAAGCGGACATCTAGGATTTTCCAATAGGGTAGTTCCCAAAATATAGATTGCTTCTTCCACATGGGTGCGTGTCCGTCAGCGTCATTCGGAACAATTTGTCTGCCCGGACCCTTTCCAAATATTACTTTCAAATCCTTCACCATATCAAATACATCATCACCAGATCGAAGGATTGGCGTCTCCCGGGTATCTGCCTCACCATTGAAATGTTTGCCAGCTTTTCTTAAGGGGTGCTTGCGCGGAAGAAAACGACGATACCCGAGGTACACAACTTTCTTAGTTTTATCCAGATATACACTTTCGGTGTCATCTAAACAGTGTGTGCATGCATTGTATCCCTTGTTTGTATGTCCAGAAATGTTACTAAGAGCAGGCCAATCGTTGATGGTTACGAACAACAGCGCTCGTAGGTTAAATTCTTTTTGTACGTGCTCGTCCCACACAGGTACACCTTCTTCACGCCACAACTGTAAAAGTTCATCGACTAATGACCTTAGGTACACATCAATGTCGTTGCCCGGTTGTCTCGGGCCTTGGATCAGCATTGGCATCATAATGAACTTCCTCTTCATGCACAACCAAGGAGGAAGGTTATAGATACATAGAGTTACATGCCAGGTGCTATGGTTGCTTCTCTGCTCACTAAATGGATTAAATCCATCTGTACTTAGACAAAACCATAAGTTCCTTGCCTCACCTGCAAAGCGCGGGAACTTTCTCTCGATTTTTCTCCACTGCGATCCATCGGCGGGGTGTCTCAACATCTCATCTTTCTTACGATCTTCCATGTGCCATCGCAAAAGTTTGGCATGCTCTTTGTTTCTGAACAAACGTTTCAACCGTGGTATTATAGGAGCATACCACATCACCTTTGTAGGAACCCTCTTTCTGGGTCGCTCACCCTCAACATCGCCAGGGTCGTCTGGTCTGATCTTATACCGCAATGCAGTGCATACCGGGCATTGTTCCAAATTCTCGTACTTCTCACCGCGGTAGAGGATGCAGTCATTAATGCAGACATGTATCTTCTCCACGTCTAATCCTAGGGGGCATACAAGCTTCTTCGCTTGGTATGTACTATCGGGCAATTCATTGTTTTTAGGAAGCTGCTTCTTCACTATTTGCAGCAACTTTGTAAATCCGCTGTCAGTCACACCGTTCTCGGCCTTCCATTGGAGCAATTCCAGTGTGCTGCCCAGCTTTTTCTGCCCGTCTTCGCAAGTTGGATACAACTTTGTTTTGTGATCCTTTAACGTCTGGTCGAACTTCACCCTCACCTTTTCAATATCGCTTTCTGTCTTTGCATCCGTAATAGCCTGGCCAAGATCATCGATGGGCTCATATGGTGCCTGCAACTCTGATTCCACTTCATTGTTATCTTACATTCCAGTACCGGCACTGTATTCAGGGAACATGTCATGATAGTTGTCATCATTCTCTTCTTCTTCGTTGTCTTCCATCATAACCCCACTTTCTCCGTGCTTGGTCCAACAATTATAGCCGGGCATGAAACCGGATTGAAACAAGTGGAAGTGGATGACTCTGTGAGAAGAGTGTTCCTTCTGATTCCGACATACACCGCATGGACAACAGATAAAATTATTCCGCTTGTTTGCCTAGGACACCTTGAGAAAATAGCCCACGCCTTTCATGAACGCGGCAGAGCGTCGGTCAGCGTACATCCATTGCCGGTTCATCTGCATTATATGATTATTAATTAAGAACTGTTACAGAACACCATGAATAAAGAAATAACCAATGTTACATCGACAGATGAAAGGTTAAAGTTGATACCTCGACCGAGGAGGACAGAAGGACGAGAAAGCTTATTTAATTAAGTGTGGCTCGGACAAATTAAATCGTGCTTGTTTTCTGCGAGCTGAGATGACGTTCTTCTCCCGGGCATTTCATCAAACACCTCTTGTGCATAGGAGTGAAAAAAAAGTGAGCACACACCACAAAACTAGAAATATGTCCTCCAAAGTGAGTGGCATCTCCAAAGTGAGTGGCATGAGGAGAAGAGAGGGCTGGCAGAGTTTATATATAGTGGGGGTGTCATTTGCCCCTGTTGGTGGCTCCAACCGGGGCAAAAGGCCCCCCAAACCACGCGCCTGCACGAGCCCTTCTTGACGAGGGCCTTTAGCCCCGGTTGGATCCACCAACCGGGGCAAATAAGCCCAACACCACGCGCCCTGCTCGCCCCGGCCCCACCTCTGCACTCTTTTGCACCGGGTGGTGGCCGATCCGGGGCGAAAGGGGTAGTCGTGGGTGGGTAAAAGCCCCGTTTTCCACTAGTGTAATGGAATAAAAAATTGGGATACGCCGTCGGTAACACCGTCAGCCTATGTTTTTTTTTTGCTACTCCGACGGCCACAGTCGCCGTATCCTAATTTTTTTTACGCACAAACACTTTTCAGCATAAGTTTTGCATTCGAAATCGGATTTTGACTTTCTTTAGATCGTTTCGAAAAGTAAAAACATATCTACATCGTCATGCATATTATTCAAGCTACATTCTTCAAAAAAAAATCATGATTAAGAACGGAACAAACAAGAAAGGGTTAACGGTTACCGGGTGTAGACCTATAAGCTGGGTTTTTCTCCAGCGGGGCTAGAGGTTGAATATTGAGAAACTATTGGTGTATCTATGATAAAATAGGTATTTATGTATTTAAACATAATTTTTGCCAAAACTCATGAGCAATCTATGAGTTACCTGTAGTTCAAATTTGACCAGTTTCCAACGGAATCGGCATAAACTTGTGTTTTTCTGAAGAGGTGAATAGAAACCTTTTCATATGAATTTTTTTGGTTATTTATGCATATAACATGGTGTAGTATTTTAAAAAATTGTAGCTCTCAAGTTTTACAACATATTTGTGGTAGGTCCTTCACATAAAAACCCATTTTTTACACTCGGAATATAGAAAATGGTTTTTTTATTCAATGAAAAGGAAAACTTCCTCCGTTAACATTGTCCGTGCTTCCAAGATGCATGTCTGTGTGGAATATGGGCACATTAAAACAAACTATGCCATGGATTTAACCATAACACCCGTCATTTGGCCCGAAACCCTGGAATGTTCGGAGGAGATAGCTTATTTTTGTGAACACATTTTCAACACAACTGTCGTATTCCATGTTTATTATGTTTGGTGTATACTAGGACATATATAATGAAACCACGCGAAGGTCTTGCATCATTTTGGGTTGTTTTGAATGTTTTGGAATTTTCTAAGCCGGTTTGAGTAAAAAGTCAAGACGACGGGCATGACCGTTCGTAGCTAGGGGTTGAATATTGAGAAACGCCTGGTGTATATATGATGAAATAGGTAGTTTTGTACCTGAAAATGATTTTTTCCAAAAATCATGAGCAAACTATGAGGTACATGTAGTTCAAATTTAACCAGTTTTCAGTGGAACCGGCAAAAACTTGTGTTTTTCAAAATAGGTGAATTGAAACATTTTAATATGAAACAAATTGGTTATTTATGCATATAACATGGTCTAGTATTTTAAAAATTGTAGCTCTCAAGTTTTGCAACATATTTGTGTTTGGTCCTTCACAGAAAAAACTATTTTTTACACTCGGAAAATGGAAAATAGATTGTTTTACAATGAAAAGGAAAAAAGTCTTATACATGATGCATAATATTATATGGATGTCATATTTTAATTTCTTTCATTTTTGTAATCGATGTAGACATATTATTTTTCAAATTTCGATTTACGGATTTATAGATATGTATTATTCAATATTAACTAGAAAAGGCAAAAATGTTAATTATTATTTAAATTCAAGATTATTTGAATTCAATTTTTTTATTTTTTATTTAACTAATTGTTTGAATTCACAAAATAAAAGAGTGTGACATGCTGGTCCAAGAGTTAACATGATTGATTGGATAGTATTGTCAGCAACACATCCGTTGTTTCTAGGTAGCTCACAGGGAAGAAACTACGAAGTAAAGCGTGCTGGGGCTGGAGCAATCTCATGACGGGTGAACGATCGGGAAGTGTTAGTAGAAGTGTGTAATTTAGATTAAAATTAAAAATGGTTAAAGATAAAGATAAATTTGACTATAGTATGATTAAGTGGTTAAACAAGTGAAATACAAAATGCAGAAAAAATTCGAAAAAATATAAAAAAAGAATTAAAAAACTTTGCCTGCCTATACGCCGACGGCTTCCCGCCGGCGTATCCTAGTTTACGCCGACGGGATGCATACGCCGACGGCCGTTAGGCTACGCCGACGGAGCAAAAGGCCGACGGGGCATACGCCGATAGGAGCCGTCTTCCTATGCATACACTGACGGGGATAGGAATTTAACCGACGGGAGTCAGGCCGTCGGCGTTTGGCCTATTTCCTGTAGTGATGTAAATACAACAGTATTGTCTTTCTCGCGAAATCGATCAAACAAAAAAAATCATGTGGTTCAATGTTTTAGCACTTAATTACATTTTTTGCCATGATTAATTTTAACTGTTGTTTCGCATCACCTGATGGAAAATTGGATGATTACGTTTGGTTGTTTCTAGATCTTCCATGATTAATTGGAATGGTTAGAATTAGCCAAAGGATTGTAAATGTCAGTCTTGCTAAAGATTGTAGGAAAACCAAAGATACAACATGGGTTGGAACTCGAAGTTAGGCACGCGTCACAGCATGGACTCCAAGTATGTATTAGCGGGCATGGGAAGGAAGATGTATTTTGTTCTTCTAGATACACATGAGGATTATGATTTCTCTTCGAATAAATGTGTCACCTACGGCATGGTTTTAGTTATTTTTTCGCTGCGGATTCACCAACCTAAATAATAGCACCAACATATAAAGATACACCCATGTTCGACGTGCCAATATCAATGTGATTGCGCAACAATAATAACTAGATCTTCTGGCGCGTGGCCCCGCCGGCCGAGAAACCTCTAGTCCCGCTGTGGACCAAATGCCTTGTTTTCGCTAGTGGATCCTTGCATCCATATTAGAGTCAAACTCATTGCCCTTAGTTAAGATCGTCATGCTTTTGTTTAGAAATGCGAGCTATGCCCCAGGCTCTGCATCGAAACGATGTACATAGCCAGTGTATTAAAGAAGAGTCCAAATACAAAATCCAGCAGTCGAACGCATCGACCGGGAAAGAAAACCCGAGGCCGCATGCCTCGCGACAGTAACTCTACCAGATAGCAACTAGCCCTATGATACAAGAGTAAATTAAAAAAATACACAACTCCTAGGCCATGCCTTCAAGAAGTAAACACCGCACGCGTGCCGTTGGTGATAAGTCAACACAAGGTTGAACTCCAGATTCTCATTCCCCAAGTTTGAGTCCACCACCTTTAGCAAGGATACGACACAGACGCGGTCGACATAGCCTGATCAGAGATCTTGTGTTTCTACCGGATTGCATAAAGTTGTCCTGTAGCACATTTGTACCATCCACTCATCATGCTTATTAACCTCCTTTTCCAAATCAAACTTGACGTCATGGTGTTAAGTGTTATCATCTGGGCACAAAAGTCGAGGAGTGGTCAAGGAGGATCTACGAATCAGCATGTACATAGATGAAACTATGGAGGTGTGTGGAGGGGTAGGACAAGTAGAGAAAAACATAAGTTGGGGGAGAACTACGAATATCGAGTTGTGATGTCGCTGGAGAAACGACCGATTAAGTCGCCCAATAACACATCAGCTTAATCCATAGAAACTGATACTAACTAAAAAAACTTGAGAGAAAACAATCATTCTTAATATTTACGAAACAAAAAATTAGGTACAATATATTTTAAAGAAATAAACTCCAAATCTGAATATACAAATATTCTAACATTAATAATACTATTAAACATACTAGTTTTGTCTCTGACGACCAATACAACCAATATATTGGTTGAAGCAACAATAGCAACTTAAATAAATGATTTTCATCTATTTATACTAAACATTTTTACTTGTTTATAACTCACTCACCACATTACATTTTGAAATGGCATACATTCATGTAGAATTTAATAAATTAATAATGTAACAATCATGTAAACAACATTAAGGTCATTTTTATACATTTTTAATAATAATTTGCAATTATTGTGATTTTGAACCATGACCGGGAATGAAGATTAGGTGCTGCTTTTCTATTTCCCATTAAAAACCGTTTATTCAATTCAATATTTCCAAATCCGGGAAATTAAAATCACATTGGTTTCTTGATTAAATTTTGGGCACCGTGTATCATAATGTATATTTATGTCGCATCATGTACTTGTATTCTCAAAACCTTGTGTATGAGTTCTAAGTCAAATGGTCCAATAAATATGTTAACATAGATTTTTTCAATGATATGTCGGAAAATTCTAGAATGTATGAGGTATCTACAATTGGTGAGTTCTCGTTTCATTAACTTTGCCAGCTTTGTCAGTATTACATGATTAATTATGTATTTCATATTTGTACGGGTTCAACAATTGATTACGAACAAAACGGTATTCTTGACACTTAGATGTGTTGCATTCCCGACGCTATACCCCCAGCTGCCAGATAGGTTGTCTTGTATAATACAAGTTGAAGATCATGTAGAATTCTCATACCGAACCATCTTCACAAGGATTGTCAAGGGTTTGAAAGGAATAATCGAGGTTTTCACACTACGATCTCAATATATGTTCTTTATGCGCGTCTATCCCGCACTCCTGTCATATGTGGACTCAAATAAAGATGCAAATGTGCGAACTACCAAGTAAATATGGAAGGTGCCAATAGTTTGAGATATGGCCTAGAGACAATAATATTCAATTATTATTCTATCTCCATGTTCAGAATTAATTTTATATCATCATGCTATAATCGCTATAATACATGAAAAGTGATTTTTCAAAGGAAAAAACTTGTGCGGGTGTGAAGATATAAGAAAACAAAGAGTTTCTAATCTTGTCCGTAATATTAGTTTATGGTTTGTGAGATCTTCACGTTATCTTCATCATGGACTTTGATGATGTCTAGCAAATATAAGAGTTTATTGTTAGAGTAACAATAGTATTGAACCGACCCGAGTATTATATCTTTCTAAGAGACTAATAATTGTAATGTAGTTAGCTAAGTACATATGAAGTTATCATAAACTATAATCATATATTACAAGAATATCTAGTGACCAAAAAATCGATAATTGTACTTTAGATTTCTTCAAACGTCCACAGTAATAGTGGATTATAACATTGACATCTAGGTATGACCTAGAGCCTTTAATGGAACATAGATCGTTCAAGAATAGTACTTAAATCCTCCACATGATGGACACATACATGTGCAAGGACCTCTCAGTATTATCGATCTCAATCAATCGTCGGGCCAGACACAATGTGATTTATCACAAGGACATCGGGGATATGGATGAGAAAAGAGAACAACATTGGCACGAACTTTAAACGAGTTATGATGAAAAGTCTTGATCAGTCTAGAGCACATTATTTCACCTTGTGGTATCGTTAGTATAATGAAGTTAAGGGAATAAGTGCAGTGAGTAACTTGAAGGTTCCCTCGTTCTTCGTGTACACATAGGAGCCATCATGGGAGTCCCATTTTGATTAGTGTTCAGTAAGATTTCGAACATGTATGTGTGTTAAAAAACCTTTATGGGTCACACGCTTAAGCAATGCCAACCTTTCATTGAGACAGTAAATATGTTGCTAATTGTTTTATGAATGTGTGTTGTCCATACAATGTCACATAAATAAGTCTAGTGGCAATCGTAGGTATTTTGGGGATGTTTCTATAAGAGAGAAATGATGTCGGGAGAAGGCAGAATATTATAAGAGAGAAAACAAAGGACATGAAATGTCATAGGATGATAGAAATTTGTTAATAGAAAAGTTCGCTAATTTTATCTATTGGGGTCACAAGGTTCCGGAAGAGTTTCGGGAAAAACCGAGAAGGGGGTGCCGGAAGGGTCAGGATTTCCCCCATGGCCGCACCCATCAATGTGTGGCTTCTAGGTGGGCCCAAGGGACACAATAAAGGCGCACCAATCCCTCTGTACCTTCCTAGTTGAATTCAAATTGAAAGAAAAAGACATAGAGGAGATGGAAAGGACTACCCCCCATGCCCCAGGTAAAGGAGTCCAAGCTGAACTAGGACTCTAATCCGAGTTGGAAAGCACTACCAAATTTAGCGCGGTCTGGGACATTTCAATACCGTTGCGGAAGGGCTCCAAACCGTCGCTAATGGCAATCCGCGACGGTTTGCTCAGCGGAGTGAGAACGTCCCTGATCGATTGTCACGGACGATTCTGCGACGTTAATTTGAACGGGAGAACGTTGAAGATATCCACAACGTTCATAAAATCGTCGCGAGCATCTGGGCCATCCGGTCCCGGCCCATTAAGCGGCAACGTTGCTTTTCGTCGTTGTCGGCTGACACGTGGCAAAGAATTAGCTGACGGTCGTTAGCGTAATTAGCTGACGTCACAGTACTGGCAGCTTACGTCAATACGATCGCAACGTTTTTTCCGTAAAAAATAGATTCTGTTGAGGGCCCGTTTATGACATCACTAATCCGTTCATGACGTCATAATCTCCGATCCCGTTCACGACGATTTTTATTGTCGTGGCCTCGACCAATCATGTGAAACCATGTGGACGCCATCTGCGACGAACTTGCTAGCGTCGTGGTATGGGATGACGCAACGAGATAACGCCACGTGGAACAATCGTACGTCGCCGCGTGTTTTTTTCCGGCGACGATCTCCGGTCATCGCGGGCTACGCAGTGATGGATTTGTTTTCCGACCCAAAACGACGCCATGTGGACCAAGTGCGTGGTGTCACGTGGCTACGTTTCTGTTTCGTTGTGGAACTATCCAGTCATAAAACGACAAGTGGACCATGCGTACGGTGCCACGTGGCACCTTTTTCGTTACATTTTTATTTTTGTTGTGGAACTGTCCAACCGCAAAACAACACGTGGGCATGGCATACGACACCTAATCCGGGTCTGTTTTTACGTTATGATACTACAAAGTTTTTTTTCATGTGAGATGGGTTCTTAAATCATCGTTCGAATTGACCTTTCCATGTTCCATATGCAGAAAAGCAAACCACATAGCAGGCATAAAAAAAAGAAATTGCAACACTAGTGGTTTATTTTACAAAAAATCAAACCAACATACAGAAATTCAGCTTTCAGCAACACGACCAAAGTTTCAATTACCACATATGCGCTGAGCTAACTGCTCAAGCAGGGTAACACCGTCAGCCTATGTTTCTTTTTTGCTACTCCGACGGCCACTGTCGGCGTATCCTAATTTTTTTTACTCACAAACGATTTTGAGCATAACTTTTGCATTTGAACTCGGACTTCGACTTTCTTTAGCTCGTTTCGAAAATCAAAAAAATTTCTACATCATCATGCATATTATTCAAGCTACATTCTTCAAAAATAATCATGAGCAAGAACGTAACAAACAAGAAAGGGTTAACGGTTACCGGGTGTAGACCTATAAGCTGAGTTTTTCTCCAGCGGGGCTAGAGGTTGAATATTGAGAAACACTTGGTGTATCTATGATGAAATAGGTATTTATGTATCTAAACATGATTTTTGACAAAACTCATGAGAAAACTATGAGTTACCTGTAGTTCAAATTTGACCAGTTTCCAATGGAATCGGCAGAAACTTGTGTTTTTCTGAGAAGGTGAATGGAAACCTTTTCATATGAAAAAAATGGTTATTTATGCATATAACATGGTCTAATATTTTAAAAAATTGTAGCTCCCAAGTTTTACAACATATTTATGGTAGGTCCTTTACATAAAAACCCATTTTGTACACTCAAAATATAGAAAATGGTTTTTTATTAAATGAAAAGGAAAACTTCCTCCGTCAACATTGTCCGTGCTTCCAAGATGCATGTCTGTGTGGAATATGGGCACATTTAAACAAACTATGCCATGGATTTAACCATAACACCCGTTATTTTGCCCGAAATCGTGGAATGTTCGGAGGAGATAGCTTATTTTTTGAACACATTTTCAACACAACTGTCGTACTCCAAGTTTATTATTTTTGGTGTATACTAGGACATATATAATGACACCACGCGAAGGTACTGCATCATTTTGGGTTGTTTTGATGTTTTTTGGAAATTTCTAAGCCGGTTTGAGGAAAAAGTCAAGACGGCGGGCATGACCGTTCGTAGCTAGGGGTTGAATATTGAGAAACTCTTGGTGTATCTATGATGAAATAGGTAGTTTTGTACCTAATAATGATTTTTTTCCAAAAATCATGAGCAAACTATGAGGTACCTGTAGTTCAAATTTAACCTGTTTTCAGCGGAATCGGCAGAAACTTGTGTTTTTCAAAATAGGTGGATTGAAACATTTTAATATGAAACAAATTGGTTATTTGTGCATATAACATGGTCTAGTATTTTAAAAAAATTGTATCTCTCAAGTTTTGTAACATATTTGTGTTTGGTCCTTCACAAAAAAAAACCATTTCTTTCACTCGGAAAATGGAAAATAGATTTTTTTACAATGAAAGGGAAAAAGTATTATACATGATGGATAAAATTATATGGATGTCATATATTAATTTCTCTCATTTTTCTAATCGATGTAGACATATTATTTGCCAAATTTCGATTTACGGATTTATATATATGTATTATTCAATATTAACTAGAAAAGGAAAAAATGTTAATTATTATTTAAATTCAAGATTATTTGAATTCAAAATTATTATTAGTTATTATTTTTTATTTAAATAATTGTTTGAATTCACAAAATAAAAGAGTGTGACATGCTGGTCCAAGAGTTAACATGATTGATTGGATAATATTGTCAGCAACACATCCGTTGTTTCTAGGTAGCTCACAGGGAAGGAACTACGAAGTTAATCGTGCTGGGGCTAGAGCAATCTCATGACGGGTGACCGATCGGGAAGTGTTAGTAGAAGCGATTAATTTAGATTAAAATTAAAAATGGTTAAAGATAAAGATAAATGTGACTATAGTATGATTAAGTGGTTAAACAAGTGAAATAAAAAATGCAGAACAAAATTCAAAAACAATATAAAAAAGAATTAAAAAACTTTAACTGCCTATACGCCGACGGCTTCCCCGTCGGCGTATCCCAGTTTACGCCGACGGGATGCATACGCCAACGGCCGTTAGGCTACGGCGACGGAGCAAAAGGCCGATGGGGCATACGCCGATAGTGGCCGTCGGCCTATGCATACGACGACGGGGATAGGACTTTCCCCTCGCGAGTCAGGCCGTCGGCGTTTGGCCTGTTTCCTGTAGTGATGTAGATACAACCGTATTGTCTTTCTTGCGAAATCGATCAAACCAAAAAAATCATGTGGTTCAATGTTTTAGCACTTAGTTACATTTTTTGCCATGATTCAATTTTACTGTTGATTCGCATCACGTGATGAAAAATTGGGTGATTACGTTTGCTTGTTTCTAGATCTTCCATGATTAATTGGAATGGTTAGAATTAGCCAAAGGATTGTAAATGTCAGTCTTGCTAATGATTGTAGGAAAAAACAAAGATACAACATGGGTTGGAACTCGAAGTTAGGCACGCGTCACAACATGGGCTCCAAGTATGTATTAGCGGGCATGGGAAGGAAGATGTATTTTTTTCTTCTAGATACGCATGAGGATTATGATTTCTCATCGAATAAATGTGTCACGTACGGCATGGTTTTAGTTATTTTTTGCTGCGGATCCACCAAACTAAATAATAGCACCAACATATAAAGATACACCCATTTTCGACGTGCCAATATCAATGTGGTTGCGCAACAATAATAACTAGAGCTTCTGGCACGTGGCCCCGCCGGTCTAGAAACCTCTAGTCCGGGGTGGTATAACGAACCGGGACTAGAGATCCCATACGACTCGGGACTCGCAGATTTTGAACCAGGACTAGTCCACCCCTCTAGTCCCAGTTCAATTACCATCCGGGACTAGAGCCGAATTTGGCTGTGCACCAAACGTCTTGTTTTCACTAGTGGATCCTCATGTTTTTTTAGAAATGGGAGTTATGCCCCAGGCTCTGCATCGAAACGATGCACACAGCCAGTTTATTAAAGAAAAGTCCAAAAATACAAAATCCAGCAGTCGAACACATCGACCGGGAAAGAAAACCCGAGGCCGCATGCCTCGCGACAGTAACTCCACCAGATGGCCACTAGCCCTATGATACAAGAGTAAATAAAAAAAATACACAACTCCTAGGCTATGCCTTCAAGAAGTAAACACTGCACGTGTGCCGTTGGTGATAAGTCAACACAAGGTTGAACCCCAGATTCTCATTCCGCAATTTTGAGTCCACCACCTTTAGCAAGGATACGACACAGACGCGGTCGACATAGCCTGATCAGAGATCTTGTGTTTCCACCGGAGTGCATAAAGTTGTCCTGTAGCACATTTGTACCATCCACTCATCATGCTTATTAACCTCCTTTTCCAAATCAAACTTGACCTCATGGTGTTATGTGTTATCATCTGGGCGCAAAAGTCGAGGAGAGGCCAAGGAGGATCTACGAATCAGCATGTACATAGAAGAAACTATGGAGGTGTGGAGGGGTAGGACAAGTAGAGAAAAACACAAGTTGGGGGAGAACTACGAATATCGAATTGTGATGTCGCTGGAGAAACGACCGATTAAGTCGCCCAATAACACATCAGCTTAATCCATAGAAACTGAGAATAACTAAAAAAACTTGGGAGTAAACGGTCATTCTTAATATTTACGAAACAAAAAATTAGGTACAGTATATTTTAAACAAATAAACTACAGATCTGGATATACAAATATTCTAACAGTAATAATACTATTAAACATACTAGTTTTGTCTCTGACGACCAATACAACCAGTAGATTGGTTGAAGCAACAATAGCAACTTAAAAAAAATGTTTTTCATCTATTTATACTAAACATTTTTACTTTTTTATAACTCACTCACCACATTACATTTTGAAATGGCATACATTCATGTAGCATTTAAGAAATTAATAATGTAACAGTCATGTAAACAACATTAAGCTCTTTTTTATACATTTTTAATAATAATTTGAAATTATTGTGATTTTGAACCATGCATGACCGGGAATGAAGATTAGGTGCTGCTTTTCTATTTCCAATTAAAAACCGTTTATTCAATTGAATATTTCCAAATCCGGGAAAATAAAATCACATTGGTTTCTTGATTAATTTTTGGCCACGGTGTATCATAATGTATATTTATGTCGCATCATGTACTTGTATTCTCAAAACCTTGTGTATGGGTTCTAAGTCACATGGTCCAATGAATATGTTAACATAGATTTTTTCAATGATATGTCAGAAAATTCTAGAATGTATGAGGTATCTACAATTGGTGAGTTCTCGTTTCATTAACTTTGCCAGTTTTGTCAATATTACATGATTAATTATGTATTTCATATCTGTACGGGTTCAACAATTGATTACAAAACAAAACGGTATTGTTGACACTTAGATGTGTTGCATTCCCGACGCTATACCCCCAGCTGCCAGATTGGTTGGCTTGTATAATACAAGTTCAAGATCATGTAGAATTCCCATACCGAACCATCTTCAAAAGGATTGTCAAGGGTTTGAAAGGAATAATCGAGGTTTTCACACTACGATCTCAATATATCTTCTTTATGTGCGTCAATCCCGCACTCCTGTCATATGAGGACTCAAATAAAAATGGAAATGTGCGAACTACCATGTAAATATGGAAGGTGCCAATAGTTTGAGATATGGCCTAGAGACAATAATATTCAATTATTATTCTATCTCCATGGTCAGAATTAAGTTTATATCATCATGCTATAATAGCTATAATACATGAAAAGTGAGTTTTCAAAGGAAAAAACTTGTGCGGGTGTGAAGATATAAGCAAACAAAGAGTTTATTGTTAGAGTAACAATAGTATTGAACCGACCCAAGTATTATATCTTTCTAAGAGACTAATAATTGTAATGTATTTAGCTAAGTACATATGAAGTTATCAGAAACTATAATCATATATTACAAGAATATCTAGTGACCAAAAAATCGATAATTGTACTTTAGATGTCTTCAAACGTCCACTGTAATAGTGGATTATAACATTGACATCTAGGTATGACCTAGAGCCTGTGATGGAACATAGATCGTTCAAGAATAGTACTTAAATCCTCCACATGATGGACACATACATGTTCTAAGACCTCTCAGTATTGTCGATCTCAATCAATCGTCGGGCAAGACACAATGTGATTTATCACAAGGACATCGGGGATATGGATGAGAAAAGAGAACAACATTGGTACGAACTTTAAATGAGTTATTATGAACAGTCTTCATCAGTCTAGAGCACATTATTTCACCTTGTGATATCGGTAGTATAATGAAGCTAAGAGAATAAGTGCAGTGAGTACCTTGAAGGTTCCCTCGTTCTTCGTGTACACATAGGATCCATCATGGGAGTCCCATTTTGATTAGTTTTCAGTAAGATTTCGAACATGTATGTGTGTTACAAAACCTTTATGGGTCACACGCTTAAGCAATGCCAACCTTTCATTGAGACAGTAAATATGTTGCTAATTGTTTTATGAATGTTTGTTGTCCATACAATGTCACATAAATAAGTCCAGTGGCAATCGTAGGTACTTCGGGGATGTTTTCTATAAGAGAGAAATGATGTCGGGAGAAGGAAGAATATTATTGGAGAGAAAACAAAGGACATGAAATGGCATAGTATGTTAGAAATATGTTAATAGAAAAGTTCGGTAATTTTATCTATTGGGGTCACAAGGTTCCGGAAGAGTTTCAGGAAAAACCGAGAAGGGGGTGCGGAGGGGTCAGGATTTCCCCCATGGCCGCACCCATCAATTGGAGGCTGCTAGGTGGGCCTAAGGGACACAAGAAAGGCGCACCACTCCCTCTGTACCTTCCTAGTTGAATTCAAATTGGAAAGAAAAAGACATAGAGGAGATGGAAAGGACTACCCCCCCATGCCGCAGGTAAAGGAGTCCTAGCTGAACTAGGACTCTAATCCGAGTTGGAAAACACTACCAAATTCCGCGCGGTCTGGGGCGTTTCAATACCGTTGCGGATGGGCTCCAAACCGTTGCTAATGGCAATCCGCGACGGTTTGCTCGACGGAGTGAGACCGTCCCTGATCGACTGTCACGGACGATTCTGCGATGTTAATTTGAACGGGAGAACGTTGAGGATATCCGCCACATTCAAAAAATCGTCGCGAGCATCTGGGCCGTCCAATCCTGACCCATTAAGCGGCAACGTTGTTTTTCGTCGCTGTCGGCTGACACGTGGCAAAGGATTAATTGACGGCCGTTAGCGTAATCAGCTGACGTCACAGTACAGGCATCTTACGTCATTATGATCGCAACGTTTTTTCCGTCAAAAATAGATTCTGTTGAGGCCCCGTTTATCGCATCACTAATCCATTCATGACGTAATAACCGCCGATCCCGTTCACGACGATTTTTGTTGTCGCGGCCTCGACCAATCATGTGAAACCATGTGGACGCCATCTGCGAGGAACTTGCTAGCGTCGTGGTATGAGATGACGCAACGAGATGATGCCACATGGAACAATCGTACGTCGCCGCATGTTTTTTTTCGGCGATGATCTCCGGTCGTCGCGGGCTATGCGGTGACGGATTTGTTTTCCGACCCAAAACGACGCCACATGGACCGCGACGACCGGTGATGCCTGCTATGTGGTTTGCCTTTTCCGCGACGTTTCTGTTTCGTTGTGGAACTACCCAGTCATAAAACGACAAGTGGACCATGCGTACGGTGCCACGTGGCACCTTTTTCGCGACGTTTTTATTTTTGTTGTGGAACTGACCCACCGTAAAACGACACGAGGGCATGGCATACGACACCTAATCCGGGTCTGTTTTACGTTACGATACTACGACGTTTTTTCGTGCGAGATGGGTGCTTAAATCAACGTTCGAATTGACCTTTCCATGTTCCATATACAGAAAAGCAAACCACATAGCAGGCATCAAATACAGAAATTGCAACACTAGTGGTTTATTTTACAGAAAAAAACCAACATACAAAAATTCAGCTTTCACCAACACGACCATAGTTTCAATTACCACATATGCCTGAGCTAACTGCTCAAGCAGGGCAACTCCTTCTTGTTGGCACGTTTTTAGCTGGTGTTGTTCCTTCCGCATTTCTTCCATTTCAAATGCAAACCGGAGCCTCATTCGCTCAGATTCTGCATTCGCCGCCCTCAAATAAGCAATTTTGCTGCGCATATTGGCATGCCCCTCTCTCTCAACATCAGTTTGCACTTGGATTTCAGACTTTGAAATACTTGTTTCCACGAGTTTTCTTCGACAAAGTATATTTTCTACGATCCAGCATGACACCTAAAGTATCATCCTCAACCTCTGAAGCTGGTGTCGACATCATCCTTTTCTTGCTTGCCTATCAAGCATGCAAAGAAAATAGATGTAAGTATGTACAGAAAACAGATGAAACTAGCAGGTGACCAGCAATGTACAGAAAATAGATGAAACTAACAGATGGCCAGCAATGTACAGAAAATATTTGAAAAATAGCTGATGACAATCAAAGAAGCGTGTCTGTAATGACAAATGACCTAGCAGATGTCAAGCATGTCAGGAGCATAGATGGAAACCATGTTAAATGACAACCACAACCTTAATTAGCTTGCCAAAACGACTTATGGTATGGAATAGATGAAGTAGCACAAAATATATGACACGATAGTAATCAAACTGTTCATCACAAGATAAGTAAGATGTGCCCTGGTTGTTGTTTTTTAACTAAAGGGAGTTTTTATTACTTAAAGAGTTTTAAGCATTACACCCTAGTTGTTGTGATATCATGGAAGAATGTTGAGCTGCCGAATTAGGGAATAACCTGCAACTCATTCTCCTCACTGAATAGGGATTGACATGACCAGTCTCCTTCACTGGAATCTGATTCCTCTTCAACATCATCCTCAGGAGTGTACTCAGATCCAAAATCTTCCTTCTTGATCTTTTTTGCTGTGATTACAGTAGGACATGAAAGAATACTTGCTAAAGACTTTACACCTAGTTGATGCATCCTTGCACTTTTGCCATGACAGTTCTGGCACGCTCTTCTTCCCTGGGGTGTAGTGGTGATCCTAACATGAATAAATAACTCAAAGTAAGCTCCAAATATAAACACTTGGTAAGAACCTAATACATCATCAAAAATTAAGTTACTCATCCTGTAAGAACAGTCTAGTGTAAGTAATATAAATTCTGATCGTAGATTCATAACTAAGACTGATAGGATCATAAGAAAAGTGAGCTTAAACGTAATAGTATACAGGCTAGAAATAAGCAAACTTTTACCGTAGGAAAACAAAGCTGGATACTTCTATTTTTATTTTTATGCAAGATTAGCAAGAAGATCCCCCTAACGATTTCCATTAAAAGAAACCATGCAGTCTTTTCTACTACGAAAGCAAATAATTAAAAAAAAAATAGCATCAGGAAGGCAACACACTCATTTCCGCTACATATTTGTCAGAATTAACACATGGACAAGCCATTGTTTACCACTATACAAAGTTATAAATGCAAAGCCAATAACAAAGACAGATATAAGGAACAATCAATCATACAACTAAATAGAGAAACAGTTTAGAGAGATTATTTATTACATCAAACATTAGCAGGATAATTATTAAGCATCGATCAAACAATTTAGAGAGATTAATTGCATCGAACATAAGAAGAATCAAGCATACAATTAAACAGACAACTAATTCAGAAAGATTAATTGCATCGAACATATGAAGAACCATCAATCTTACTGCGTTTCTCGCCTTCAACCTTTACCTGTCTCGGCTTGGTTGCAGACATTGACGGTGAAGTTGTGGCGAGGTTGAAGACGAGGTGGCAGATCTGGACGTACGGCGAGGCTAATGGCGAGGTGGCACACCAGCGAGCACACGAAGGCGAGGTTGGCGACGAGGTGACAGATCTGTACGTACGGCGAGGTTAATGGCGAGGTGGCACACCAGCGAGAACACGAAGGCGAGGTTTGTGACGATGTGGCAGACTTGTGAGCATGACGGCGAGGTGGCACACCAGGGAGCACATGACGGCGAGGTTGGTGACGAGGTGGCAGACCGGTGAGCACGACGGCGAGGTGGTGGTCCTGGAAGGTGACCTGGGCAGGGTGGGGGGATCTCGACGGCGACGTCGGAGATCTGTCAAGCGAGCTATACGACGATGTGTAAGAGGGGTGGGATCTGGTCTGGGAGGACGGGGACTGGAGGGGAGAAGGGGGATTAGTCGATTTTCTTTGGGCGAGGGCCGAGGGTATAAGGGAGAGTTCCAAAATAATTACATAAATGCTCTCCAGGCTATAGTTTGACCATTGTGTGCGGGAGGGCCGAGAAGTAATATTCTTGTGCGGAATTTTTTTAGTGGGCTGTCCTGGTGCCAAATTTTCGGAGGGACGCGAAATTTTGGCGGAAGTGCGGGAAACTATGCTAGCCGTCGGATGCTGATGGGTGGCTTAAACAAATTGACCATTTATGCAATAATTTACTAAAGGGACCTGATGGGTGGCTTAAACAAATTTACCATTTATGCAATAATTTACTAAAGGGACCTTGTGAGGAAATAAAGAAGTATTATGAAATAATTTTAGAGTTGAGGTCGTCGGGCATAAAACGCGTTAGAATATGCAGAACGGTTCTATGTGAAACCAACAGTAACTAAAGAACTACAGATAATTGAGTACTTGCAACACAATACATACTATTAACTTAATTATAGAGTAGCAAAACACAATCACAGCACACATAGACGTGTCGACAAGTAAAACACGACGAGTCGACGACGTAGCAGGTTACACATATGCTCTATAAGCACACTAGTTGACGCGATGAAGGACACGAACAACCGGACGCATCAGTTGGACGGACTCGTTCCAGAGGAGCAAAGGGTTGACCTGGACGCAGCACACCAGGGTGTCGTTCAGCCAGTAGAGGCCGCTGTGCATATTTGCTCCCAAGCCATGCTCAAAGCCTGGCGTAGACCCCGCCGCCATCCTTGTCGTGGTCAATGATGAACATCCGCTGATCGGCGTACTTTGCGCCAAGCACGATGTGCGCGACGGTACAAGCAGAGATATTTCCACCAGCGGTGAAGAACTGCACCACGTCGGAAAGCTCATAGCCGTCGGGGCGGACGTACTCCACTTGGTGTGCATCCTTGAGCGGTTCCTCCCCGATCAGCTCGATGGTCGTCCAGACGATAGCGCGCGGAGAGAGCACAAAGCTGACCTAACTCTTGTGTTTTGCACAATCTATCTATTCGAGACGTGTTGATGATGGGGGTGCGTTTTGCAAAGGCCCTCCAAATGCACCGATCGAGTAATGTAGCAGCGGGGAGAGGCCGGCCGGCGGATCACCAATCAACATTAATTGGTGCCGAGGCCAGCTTTTACCGTTGAATTCGCTGTCGAGGCGCAGCGATGACAACGAGCACACACAAACGGCCGGCGCCGACTTCGATCCAGCAGTCCATAGCTAGCCGTTTGTGTGTGCAACAACAGCGAGGCATGGGCATGCATGCACATGGCCAGGCACGTGCGCAGGCACACATTAAGATAAACACACGACGGGTCACGCAGGCACAACACGCAGCGCATGGAAGCAAGGAGTGCACGTCTCGCGCGGCATGCAGCTAGCTTGCCCAAAGTTTTCAGGCATGGCGTGCAACAGCTAGCTAGCCCCAAAGCAAGCTCAGCACGCATGTAGACAGAACTGTGGCGACGTCCCGTCTTTCCCATGAACTGAGACATAAAATTTTAAGGGGCCGAGCATCTCTCCTCCTACACTCCTAAAGTCCACTCCTCCATTAGCTTCTCTCCTCCTTCACTCCTAAAGTCCACTCATCCATTAGCTTCTCTCGGCCTCCACTATGCACCAACGGACAACGAGCTACGGGTGCCCACGCGCCTCCATCTGACGATAATCTGCTGACGGAGGAGGACGCGCGCGCACTTATCCGCACGAACACTCCCGTGCCGGCTGCTTTACGTCTCCCGGAAGGTTGGACGACCAACACCATCTTCGTCCTGGTGGAGCCGCGTCTCTCCGGCCAGGCACGGGTCGACTACATCAACTAGTGCTAGGATAACATGCCGTGGCAGATGAGGCATCATGCTCCCCAGGACGCCATGTCTTCGTTGTACTGGGACGAGCAAGTAGAGCTGGAGTACTTACGGCGGCTCCACTCCTACATCATCGACAACAACGTGCATTCCAGCGACACGGAGTGTTTCGACAAGGAGGAGGAGGAAGAGGACTCGCCCGAGACAGAGTGGCGCCCCTTGGCACCGCCGGAACCTGCCGCACCGCCAGCAAATGCCTTCTTCCTCCCATGTAACTGCCCCATTTGCAGCTGGGCACTTGCACAACCGGGAACCTGCCCGAACTGCGGGTCCGAGGAGTGCCACCACCTAGTTTAGGCTTTTATTGACTGTAATTATTATTATCTTAATTAAGCTCCCTTCAGTGTGAATGTATTATCTTAATTTTGACTCAAGTTTGATTGAAACTCCCTAAATTTCAGCTCCGAAGGGGGTGTATCAATTGTATATTTAGTTTGCCTATGGTAGGCTTCTCATGCTCAAAGTTAACTTTTTCGTCTACCCCTTCCACCAGCGTCGGAAGGGGGTGTCCCAATGGGATATTTTGTTTGGTTGTATTAGGATAGACCATAGGTACATGGAGAACTAATATCTACCACTAGTTCTGATAAGACATTCGCTCAGGTTCGTCTGAAGGGGGAGTTTCGAGATGTAGTGGAAGAACCCTTCCTTTGTACAACAGTGATATCGGTGAAATCGGTAACACCTCTTATTAGGATCTTGGATTTCTGTAACAGCCCTACTTTTGTGTAATAAAGAGAGGTGTTGTGTACATGGCATGCATGCATGAAATATGAACCAAAATTTTGCTTTTAAAGTTTAATCAGAGAATTACCAGAAAATCACTTAAACTTGTTTCAAATAAAATTGTTCTACAAAGTTTTTCAAATGGAACCAACTATATGCTAAAAAGATGGCAAATTTGAAGAGCTTTCCAACGACTATTTTTGCGTAATTTTTGCTTCACAAAAAGGCCCTCAACGACTCACTTTTCTTGCTGTTTTGTAAGGAAAAAGGACTTTTAAGCAAATCTGTGTTTTCCCAGGGGGTTTTCTGGAAAAAAAGGCTTTTCTTTTTCGTTTCTTCCATCTCTCCGGCCAGAAGGACGACGGGGGCCGTGAGGTGGCCCTGCCACCTCCTGCTCTCCACGCGTGAGAAGGAGAAGGGCCAGGGTGCCGTCCGGATCCCTCTCTCACGCACAGAACCTCTCCCTCTCGACCTCCCTCCCTCTCTCTGTTCTCCCGCGCGACCGAAACCTAGCTCGCCGTGATTCCTCGCCGCCGGCGATTGGGGCCCTTCCGCGCTGCCTCGACCATCCCAGAAGAACCCCGTAGCTCCCTTAGTCTCCACAGACGAGCGCCGCTTCCCGGAACGGCGGGGAGCCCCTGTATTGGCGCTTTCTTCTCCGCGGCCGGCGGAGCTCCTCCGCCGCGATTCGCCGCTACCACTGCTCCTCCGGCCTCCCCGATAGCCTCCTCGAGCTCACGGTGAGCCTCTCCACGCCCCAGCCCCCACCTAGCCCCTCCCCGCGGCCGGAATCATCGTTTTCACCGGAGCCCGATGCCTCCGCCGCCGTCGGGTGCTTGGCGGCTCGCCGCCGGTGGCCCATCAGAGGTGACGCCACCATCTTCAGGGCATCCTCAGGGCTTTCCAACAAGCCCACCCACGCGCGTTTTGGTCGTCGGATTCGCCGCCGGCGACCACAAGCTGACGTCAGCATGACGTCAGCGTGACCTCAGCCCGGAGCCACCTGTCAGTTGTTTTGTTTTATTTTATATGGAATTTCAAATTGACACGTGGGCCCCACTTTTTATAATTACAGAAATGGAATTAAAACGAAATAATTAATAACTCCACTTTGGTAACTCAGAAAAATGTGATAAAAATATGTAGGTGTGCAGAAAAATGAGAGCTATTTATCCATGTCACTTTCATACATGTTTGGTAAGATTTAAAATGAGGCCACTTTTATAGCACACATTTAATTCATTTAAATATTGAAAATAAAGTTTTTATTCAATAAAAATAGAAAATTAAGTGTAATATACCATTTCGATCAGTGAATCAAATGCAATCCATCTATGAGGTTCACAAGGTCATTTGAGCACCTTAGCTTGGTCACATATCCAGTTTAGGGTTTTCTCCCCCTCCGGTGTTCGTCGTTCACGGCGCGAAACCCTAGCTTCCTGTTCTATCTTCTAAGCTTCATCTCAATTGCATTGTTTCACTCATGCATACATATTGTGCATTGCACGGTCGCCAAGTATTGATTGTTTGCCTTCTTTCCGGTGTTGCTCGCTATCGGTAGATCGAGATCCGGAGGTCGACCCGGCGTTCTACGACAACCCAAGCTCTACTTTCGACGAGCAAGGCAAGCACAACCTCATGGCTTCACCCATGTTTTGAGTCTTTCAACCTCTTTCTCATGCATGCGATTCAACTTAGTTTTGAGTCTGTTAGAGTTAACCTAACCACTGCATGACCCCTCCCCTCACATGTCACCTTCATACCTGTTTACCCTCCTAGTATGACTAGGTTTGTTTGAGTAACGTAGAGCCTTGTGTGTTCAATGCTTAGACATGCTTAGTCTTATGATCTGCTTCATCCGGTTGATGAAATGCCGATAATGCGTGAACCTAGTATGAAAGGTGTTTATGCTTTGTTATGGTTGATTAACATGATTAACATGGCATGGATGTTGAGGCCACTGTGGGTTGTGGTGTTTGTCTCTTTCATGCCCCTAGGTGCGAGTTCTCGCCTTCGAAGCCAAGACTGAACGTACAGCCACGCGCGGGCCAATGAACCCCGCTCGGCTAACTAACTTGTTTAGTCACTTCCATGGGTCACGTAGATTGAAGTTTCCATTTGCGGGTGTGTCATAAAACGTTTTGGAGAAAACTAGGACGTGACCAGGACCAGTGATGGACGTACACGGATCTTGTCCCGACTCACAGAACAGGTGCCGTCAGGAGGTGGCCAACTCCCTGTTGACGGGGTGGCCCTGTTTGGGTTGACTCATGGATAGGGCTAAGCAAGGTAAAGGCCGTGGTCGACCACACTCTGCCGCGCTCTTAGAGAGGAGCGTTACCGCGTGGCGTTAAGAGTCGGTTGATACGTGTGGGTAAAGTGTACCCCCTGCAGGGATAAATCTTTCGGAAAGCCGTGTCCACGGTTATGGACGACTTGGCAACGGATTCTGTGATCATAGACAACTCTAACGGAATGACTAAAACTTGCTGGCAATGAATGAAGGATGCCTCCTCGACTACGTCGAGAGGGGTGATTCTTGTAGCGTAAGGTAGTCTGGGGTTGAGAAAGTACTTGGTGGATTAAAGAACATGATGATCTCAGTATTTGAGTAGAATCCTCCTCTGTTTTATAAATGCTCTATTACACGTGCTTTTCTTCCTCAACTTCGGAAAAAAAAGTTGGCTTTATGCAAAGAACCTTAAAAGCCAAGTCTTGCTGAGTACCTTTTGTACTCAACCTTGCCTCGTTGTTGTTTTATTTCAGACTTCGGTGATGCAGCTGAAGAGGGGTTCTACCTCGACGTCGACGAGTAGTTAGGAGTTCCCAGGCAGCAGCCTGGTATCTGTAGTATGGGTTTGGCTACGTTGCTTATGTTTCGGACTCTTAGTCCTTTTGCTCTTGTTGTATAGCAACATATTTTCTTCCGCTGCTTGTTGTAATGTTGGGTTGCTGGACCTATGTTGGTCTTGTAACCTCTTTGTGTAAGCTACTCTAGTATGCCTTGTTTAATACAACTTTCATGTCTAGAGTACTGCTTTGATCGATTGTTGGTCTCGAGCCCGTTGTTATACAGTTTTGGCTATGCCTGCATAGTTGTCGCAGTCGAGGGGTTGTGGAGCCGATGATCCATGACCGAGCCCGCCTGCCGGAGATATCCGGCCTGGGGCGAGGTAACCCCAGTAACCCTCGATTGTTGTTGCACTTTCTGGACACATAGCATCTCTGTATAACTTTGGTCCCGTTCGTTCAGTTTCATCCGACTCGTGGATGCTTGGGTATACATATCTGGTTATGCCTAGCATGGACACAAGGAGTAGTATACCGGGGATCCGGACTACGTGCCGATGAATCCGGTCTGCCTGCCGTTGTTTGTTGCGGCCTGGGCTGGTAACCCTGAAGCCCTTGTGAGTCCACCGCTAGGAGCACATGACAGTTTGTATATCTCGGGGTCCGGGGTCCGACAGGTCTTGGTATCAGAGCAGGACTGCCTGTAGGAAACCCTTACCGTTGGTCGATGTTGAGTCTAGAACTTGTGAAAACTACTTTGAAAAGACAAAATGAGTTATGAAAACCCTCTTAGGATTCTTTTTGCTCCTTACCTGGTATCGCTCTAACTCTGAGTCACTGTATCTCATTTGTTTTTGTGTGTTGTTTCCTTGTTGTTGTCTCAAAAGTTAGGAGTAAAACCGTTGGGTGTTTTTCTTCCGAGTACTATGTCTCAGGTTGTTATAGTTCCAAATTCAAGTCATTTCTACATGTCTTTTGACATCTTGAAAATGTCTTTGTTTCAGATGCCTTCTGGTCAGGTTGTTCGACATACACTATGCCTTGGAGTTCCAGGTTTTCCTCATCTCCTAGCCTCAGCCTGTGCAAACATAGGAGCCCCTTGGTATCCTGTGTACACCGTGTATGAGGAGTACCGTGACTTCCACCAGACCCAGTACTTGTGTGGTGTCCGTCTTCCACAGCTAGATGGCACCATCTTCCCTACTGAGCACTATGCTGAGGGTATTGGTTTCACCATTGAGATGGCTGTGCAGGATGCTGCACGGCACTTTCTTAATGAGCTTCGTTACCACTATCCAGATCACGAGCATAGCTCCTTCCGTTACTGCCCTGGTTCTGATGCTACTCTTGAGGGGTGTTATACCCACACCTTTGCTGATCCCTCCCAGGAGGAAGACCTTACACTTAGGTGCACCGCTGATCTCCTTGCTGCTTATGCTCATCGCGAGGGTGAGCTTAGTGCACTAGTTAACACCCTTGCAGCTAGTCTCAGGACTGTGACAGCCAGAGTGAGGCCATTCGTTGAGAGTGGTATTGTTCAGGCCTCTGAGATAGAGCTTCCAGCTGTACTTGTGCCTTCCTCGGTTGCATCTCCAGATGTTGGAGGTGATGTTCCCCCCCGTGGACGCCTCAGGAGGCCTAGCATGGTGCGTGGTGTACCACAGTCTCTCCACGGACCGCAGGACGAGTCTGTTCGTCGCTACCCTGGTGCTCCGGTTCCACTTCCTTTCGACTTCGGAGGATACTGAGACCGTTGTCGGTTCCAGCTAGAGTAATGTTTGCTTTCATGTACTCGAAATCCGAAGTTGTAGAAAAATAATGTATAGGAGCAGAACTTCGGTGATGTGTATCTACCGTACTTTCTTTCAGTGTTGTATGTACTTAAGCTTGTGAGCTTGTACCGCCACTATGTATGGTTTGTACTTCGACTGGTTTCAATAAATGTTGTAATATGTTGTCTCCATGTTGATGAAATGATACACTTCATGTTCATTCATTCTGTTCCACTACATTTTGGCATGTATCTTGTTGTTCCGTTGGAATTATTACATGTCGATCCATTGTATCCTTTTTCCATGGATGTGTTATTCATGATCCCTCTTCCTTTTACTCAGGATGTCGGGTGGTACTCGTGGACGTAACAACCCTCCCCCTGAGCCAACACCTCCGCCGCCACCCTCAATGGCGCAGGTGCTGCAAAGCATTGAAACCAACCGTCTGAGGAACGAACAAATTCTGGAGCGTGTGGCCCAGAACACTGAACGCCGTGCTGCCGGCGTTACACTCGTGGACTTCCTCAAGGCTCAGCCACCTTACTTTGCTGACTCCACTGAGCCTCTCGATGCCGATGACTGGCTTCGCACAATGGAGCGCAAGTTCACTGCTCTCCGTGTCCAGGAACGTGACCGCGTGAACTTCGCCACCTATAAGCTTGAAGGTGCTGCTGGTGCTTGGTGGGAAGGTTTTCTGGCGTTGCAGGCACCAGATCATGAGGTCACTTGGGCAGAGTTTCGCACTGCTTTCCGTGAGGCTTATATTCCGAAGGCAGTTATGGACGGCAAAAGAAAGGAGTTCCTTGATCTCACTCAGGGCAGTATGGGTATTGAGGCCTATGGTCGTGTGTTCACTCGTCTGGCTCGCTATGCTCCTCGTGATGTCACTAATGACGAGGACAAGCAGGATCTGTTCCGCAAGGGCCTGAACCCAACTGTTCGTTATGAGATGTTGCCCTTCAAGTTCCAGAGCTTCCAGGAACTTTACAACCAGGCTATCACTCTTGAACGTGGCAAAAAGGAAATGGATGCTGCTATGAAGAAGAGTGCTGGAGATTCCCGTGCTTCACCCTCTGGTCAGAAGAGGAAGCGCCGTGTGTTCATCCCATACAGTGCTGTCCCCAGGGCTCCGTTTCAGCCAAGGCCATCTGGATTCGTTCCTCGTCCACCTGCCCCACCTGCTACATCAACCTATGGTGGTGGACAAGGTTCTCGTCCTCCAGTTGCCGCTCCTCCCAGCAATGTGTGCTATCGCTGTGGCCAGTCTGGTCACTTCTCGAGGGAGTGCCCTCAGAATCATGCTGGACGTGCACCTCCTCCTCCTAAGAAAATGGCAAAGCCTGCTGGTGCTGGACGTGGTCGTCTGAACTATGTGACTGCAGAGGATGCTCAGGACGATCCAAGCGTCTTACTGGGTACGATTCGTGTCAACTCAATTTCGGCTTTAGCCTTATTTGATTCTGGAGCATCGCATACATTCATGTCAGAAGGGTTTGCTAAAACACATGGGATACCTTTCGAAAAGTTGCAAAAACCGTTAATGGTAAACTCCCCTGGTTGCAACTGGCAAACCACCATGGTTACGCCAGAGCTCATGGTTGAGGTGGGATCCTTACAATTCCCTGCAACCTTCATTGCCCTAAAATCCACTGACCTTGATGTCATACTGGGAATGGATTGGCTTGCTAAATATGGAGCTGTTTTGGATTGTGCAACAAAATTCCTCACCTTGAAACATCCTTCCGGTGCCACCATCGACTATTGGTCTGAGTTCACCATTCCTCCTTCAGCACGCACACGACTCTCTCCTGAACTGCAGCTGTACTTCATGCAAGGTGATTACCCTCCTGAAATTCATGAGTTACCTGTAGTCAGTGATTTCCCTGATGTGTTTCCTGAAGAGTTACCTGGCATGCCACCTGACCGAAGTGTGGAATTTGTCATTGAGTTAGTCCCTGGTACCGCTCCTATGTCTAAAAGACCTTACCGTATGGCCCCAGAGGAGTTGGTTGAATTGAAACGCCAAATTGAGGAGTTAGAAGAAAAGGGTTTCATCCAACCTAGCACATCTTCTTGGGGTTGTCCCACCATCTTTGTCAAGAAGCGGGATACCAATGTTCCACGTTTGGTTGTTGACTATCGGCCGCTGAATGCAGTGACCATCAAAAACAAGTACCCTCTTCCAAGAATCAATGACCTTTTTGATCAGTTAGCTGGTGCAACTGTCTTTTCCAAGATGGACCTGCGATCAGGATACCATCAAATAAAGATCAGAAAGGAGGACATTCCTAAAACAGCGTTTACTACTCGTTATGGTCTTTACGAGTACACCGTCATGTCTTTTGGTCTTACTAATGCTCCAGCTACCTTCATGAGGCTTATGAACTCGGTATTCATGGAGTATCTTGATAAGTTCGTCGTGGTCTACATCGACGACATCCTGGTCTATTCCAAAACCGAAGATGATCATTCTGAACACCTGCGTTTGGTGTTATCCAAACTTCGTGAGCACAAGCTGTATGCCAAATTCTCCAAGTGTGAGTTCTGGTTGAAAGAACTCATCTATCTCGGACACGTAGTGTCTGCCGAAGGTGTTGTCGTTATTCCAGACAAGATCCAAACTATTCTGGACTGGGAAACACCTAAGTCAGTCAAGGATGTTCGGAGTTTTCTCGGACTGGCAGGTTATTACCGTCGTTTCATCGAGAACTTCTCCAAAATTGCCAAACCTATGACTGAACTTCTTAAGAAAGGCAAAAAGTTCGAGTGGTCAGAAAAAGCAGAGGAAAGTTTCCAAACTCTGAAAACTAAACTGACTACCGCTCCTGTGCTTGTTCTTCCTGATACGAGCAAGGACTTTGTCATTTTCTGTGATGCCTCTCAACAAGGACTCGGTTGTGTGTTAATGCAAGAAGGTCATGTAGTGGCTTATGGTTCTCGTCAACTGAAACCACATGAGCACAACTATCCAACCCATGATCTTGAGCTAGCAGCCGTGGTCCATGCTCTTAAGCAATGGCGTCATTATCTCCTTGGAAATCGATGTGAATTATACTCAGATCATCAGAGTCTGAAATATCTATTCACCCAACCGGATCTGAATCTCAGACAGAGAAGATGGTTGGAAGTAATCAAGGACTTTGACTTGGGTCTCAACTATCAACCCGGCAAAGCAAATGTCGTTGCTGACGCGCTAAGTCGGAAGTCTTATTGCAACAATTTGATGATACAACAGGCCCAACCTCCTCTTCATGAGGAGTTCTCCAAACTCAACCTTGAAATCGTTCCTTCTGGTTATTTGGCCAACCTTGAGGTAAAACCTTCCCTTGAAGATCAGATCAAGAAAGCTCAAAAGCGGGATCTGGGAATTGCCAACATCAAGAAGAACATTGCTAGCGGTGCAGCTAAATGTTTCTCCATCGATGATCAAGGTGTCGTATATTTTGGCAACCGTCTGGTAGTGCCGAAGATACGGAATCTGAGAAAGCAAATTCTCCAAGAGGCTCATGACACACCTCTTTCTATTCATCCTGGTAGCACCAAAATGTATCAGGATCTACGTCAAAGGTTCTGGTGGTCCCGTATGAAGCGAGAGATCGCTCAGTATGTTGCCGAATGCGACGTATGTCGTCGTGTGAAAGCAGAACATCAAAGACCAGCCGGTGTTCTTCAACCCCTGCCTATTCCTGAATGGAAGTGGGATGAAGTGGGTATGGATTTCATCACCGGTCTTCCCAAGACAAAGAAAAGCCATAATGCTATCTGGGTGGTGGTTGACCGCCTATCCAAGGTTGCTCACTTCCTTCCTATTCGAGAAGATATCACTGCTATCCAGCTGGCGGATCTGTATGTATCTAGAATAGTCAGCCTTCACGGTGTTGCAAAGAAGATCATCTCTGATCGTGGAAGTTTGTTCACCTCCAAATTCTGGGCAAGTTTCCAGCAAGCTATGGGAACCCGTCTATCTTTCAGCACTGCTTTCCATCCACAAACCGGTGGCCAAACTGAGAGAGTTAATCAGATTCTCGAGGACATGCTCCGAGCTTGTGTTATATCGTTCGGTAAGGATTGCGAGAAGTTTCTTCCATTTGCCGAGTTCACTTACAATAACAGTTATCAATCTAGCTTGGGCAAGGATCCTTTCGAAGTTCTTTACGGCCGCAAATGCCGAACTCCGCTGAATTGGTCTGAAACCGGTGAAAGATCGTTCTTCAGTCCGGATGTAATCAAGGAAGCGGAAGAAATCGTTCGCGTCATTCGTGAACGACTGAAAACAGCTCAGTCTCGCCAGAAAAGCTATTATGATCGTCATCACCAAGATGTTCATTATGAGATTGGCGAGAAAGCTTACCTTCGAGTCACACCTCTGAAAGGTGGAAAACGGTTCGGAATCAAAGGCAAACTGGCTCCTCGTTATATCGGTCCTTTCCCTATCATTGGAAAACGAGGTCAAGTTTCATATCAACTGCAGTTGCCTCCAGGATTTCCGGATGTCCATGATGTATTCCATGTCTCACAACTCAAACGTTGCTTCAAAGATCCTGTCCGTGGTGTGGACCACGAAACCATCAAGCTTAAGGATGATCTCTCTTACAAAGAGGTTCCTGTCCGTATCCTCGATGAGGCCGAACGAAGAACTCGTAGTCAAACTATCAAGTTCCTCAAAGTTCAGTGGTCGCATCATTCCGAGAACGAAGCAACCTGGGAACGAGAAGATCGTTTGCGATCTAAGTACCCTGACTTCTTTTTCTAAAACCTAGGAATCTCGGGACGAGATTCTTGTAAGGGGGGTAGACTTGTAACAGCCCTACTTTTGTGTAATAAAGAGAGGTGTTGTGTACATGGCATGCATGCATGAAATATGAACCAAAATTTTGCTTTTAAAGTTTAATCAGAGAATTACCAGAAAATCACTTAAACTTGTTTCAAATAAAATTGTTCTACAAAGTTTTTCAAATGGAACCAACTATATGCTAAAAAGATGGCAAATTTGAAGAGCTTTCCAACGACTATTTTTGCGTAATTTTTGCTTCACAAAAAGGCCCTCAACGACTCACTTTTCTTGCTGTTTTGTAAGGAAAAAGGACTTTTAAGCAAATCTGTGTTTTCCCAGGGGGTTTTCTGGAAAAAAAAGCTTTTCTTTTTCGTTTCTTCCATCTCTCCGGCCAGAAGGACGACGGGGGCGGTGAGGTGGCCGTGCCACCTCCTGCTCTCCACGCGTGAGAAGGAGAAGGGCCAGGGTGCCGTCCGGATCCCTCTCTCACGCACAGAACCTCTCCCTCTCGACCTCCCTCCCTCTCTCTGTTCTCCCGCGCGACCGAACCCTAGCTCGCCGTGATTCCTCGCCGCCGGCGATTGGGGCCCTTCCGCGCTGCCTCGACCATCCCAGAAGAACCCCGTAGCTCCCTTAGTCTCCACAGACGAGCGCCGCTTCCCGGAACGGCGGGGAGCCCCTGTATTGGCGCTTTCTTCTCCGCGGCCGGCGGAGCTCCTCCGCCGCGATTCGCCGCTACCACTGCTCCTCCGGCCTCCCCGATAGCCTCCTCGAGCTCACGGTGAGCCTCTCCACGCCCCAGCCCCCACCTAGCCCCTCCCCGCGGCCGGAATCATCGTTTTCACCGGAGCCCGATGCCTCCGCCGCCGTCGGGTGCTTGGCGGCTCGCCGCCGGTGGCCCATCGGAGGTGACGCCACCATCTTGTGGTAGAGCATCCTCAGGGCTTTCCAACAAGCCCACCCACGCGCGTTTTGGTCGCCGGATTCGCCGCCGGCGACCACGGTTGCCTCCGGCCGGCCACATGCTGACGTCAGCATGACGTCAGCGTGACCTCAGCCCGGAGCCACCTGTCAGTTGTTTTGTTTTATTTTATATGGAATTTCAAATTGACACGTGGGCCCCACTTTTTATAATTACAGAAATGGAATTAAAACGAAATAATTAATATCTCCACTTTGGTAACTCAGAAAAATGTGATAAAAATATGTAGGTGTGCAGAAAAATGAGAGCTATTTATCCATGTCACTTTCATACATGTTTGGTAAGGTTTAAAATGAGGCCACTTTTATAGCACACATTTAATTCATTTAAATATTGAAAATAAAGTTTTTATTCAATAAAAATAGAAAATTAAGTGTAATATACCATTTCGATCAGTGAATCAAATGCAATCCATCTATGAGGTTCACAAGGTCATTTGAGCACCTTAGCTTGGTCACATATCCAGTTTAGGGTTTTCTCCCCCTCCGGTGTTCGTCGTTCACGGCGCGAAACCCTAGCTTCCTGTTCTATCTTCTAAGCTTCATCTCAATTGCATTGTTTCACTCATGCATACATATTGTGCATTGCACGGTCGCCAAGTATTGATTGTTTGCCTTCTTTCCGGTGTTGCTCGCTATCGGTAGATCGAGATCCGGAGGTCGACCCGGCGTTCTACGACAACCCAAGCTCTACTTTCGACGAGCAAGGCAAGCACAACCTCATGGCTTCACCCATGTTTTGAGTCTTTCAACCTCTTACTCATGCATACGATTCAACTTAGTTTTGAGTCTGTTAGAGTTAACCTAACCACTGCATGACCCCTCCCCTCACATGTCACCTTCATACCTGTTTACCCTCCTAGTATGACTAGGTTTGTTTGAGTAACGTAGAGCCTTGTGTGTTCAATGCTTAGACATGCTTAGTCTTATGATCTGCTTCATCCGGTTGATGAAATGGCGATAATGCGTGAACCTAGTATGAAAGGTGTTTATGCTTTGTTATGGTTGATTAACATGATTAACATGGCATGGATGTTGAGGCCACTGTGGGTTGTGGTGTTTGTCTCGTTCATGCCCCTAGGTGCGAGTTCTCGCCTTCGAAGCCAAGACTGAACGTACAGCCACGCGCGGGCCAATGAACCCCGCTCGGCTAACTAACTTGTTTATTCACTTCCATGGGTCACGTAGATTGAAGTTTCCATTTGCGGGTGTGTCATAAAACGTTTTGGAGAAAACTAGGACGTGACCGGGACCAGTGATGGACGTACACGGATCTTGTCCCGACTCACAGAACAGGTGCCCTCAGGAGGTGGCCAACTCCCTGTTGACGGGGTGGCCCTGTTTGGGTTGACTCATGGATAGGGCTAAGCAAGGTAAAGGCCGTGGTCGACCACACTCTGCCGCGCTCTTAGAGAGGAGCGTTACCGCGTGGCGTTAAGAGTCGGTTGATACGTGTGGGTAAAGTGTACCCCCTACAGGGATAAATCTTTCGGAAAGCCGTGTCCACGGTTATGGACGACTTGGCAACGGATTCTGTGATCATAGACAACTCTAACGGAATGACTAAAACTTGCTGGCAATGAATGAAGGATGCCTCCTCGACTACGTCGAGAGGTGTGATTCTTGTAGCGTAAGGTAGTCTGGGGTTGAGAAAGTACTTGGTAGATTAAAGAACATGATGATCTCAGTAGAGGGGTTCTACCTCGACGTCGACGAGTAGTTAGGAGTTCCCAGGCAGCAGCCTGGTATCTGTAGTATGGGTTTGGCTATGTTGCTTATGTTTCGGACTCTTAGTCCTTTTGCTCTTGTTGTATAGCAACATATTTTCTTCCGTTGCTTGTTGTAATGTTGGGTTGCTGGACCTATGTTGGTCTTGTAACCTCTTTGTGTAAGCTACTCTAGTATGCCTTGTTTAATACAACTTTCATGTCTAGAGTACTGCTTTGATCGATTGTTGGTCTCGAGCCCGTTGTTATACAGTTTTGGCTATGCCTGCATAGTTGTCGCAGTCGAGGGGTTGTGGAGCCGATGATCCATGACCGAGCCCGCCTGCCGGAGATATCCGGCCTGGGGCGAGGTAACCCCAGTAACCCTCGATTGTTGTTGCACTTTCTGGACACATAGCATCTCTGTATAACTCTGGTCCCGTTCCTTCAGTTTCATCCGACTCGTGGATGCTTGGGTATACATATCTGGTTATGACTAGCATGGACACAAGGAGTAGTAGACCGGGGATCCGGACTACGTGCCGATGAATCCGGTCTGCCTGCCGTTGTTTGTTGCGGCCTGGGCTGGTAACCCTGAAGCCCTTGTGAGTCCACCGCTAGGAGCACATGACAGTTTGTATATCTCGGGGTCCGGGGTCCGACAATTTCTCTCCGCCTCCAAACACAGTTGTATAGACATGATTGGACCCCATCTAGGTTTTGTAGGGATTCCTATGCTCCGGAGCCCCCGCTTCAGCGAAACTCTGGCATGTTGACGGAAAAGTCAACTTGTTCGTCTACCCTTTCCACCGGCATCGGAAGGGGGTGTACTAATGGAATATTTTGTTTGGTCGTGTTAGGGTAGGTTATAGGTAGATGGAAAACTAATATCTACCACATGTTCTCATAGTATTCCCTCCGGTTCGTCCGAAGGGGGAGTTTCAAGCTTTAAGTAGTCCTGGAACCTGCGAGAGAGAATCTGACGCCGGTGAAGCCCTAACACAAAGAGTGAGGGAAAATTGGGCATTCAAGGCCCATGCCACACTCTAGCACACATGGTATGCCAA
Organism: Alopecurus myosuroides; assembly: GCA_028641055.1. NCBI lineage: Eukaryota > Viridiplantae > Streptophyta > Magnoliopsida > Poales > Poaceae > Alopecurus > Alopecurus myosuroides. The sequence continues at coordinate 54,815,418 of CM054058.1, forward strand.
ACCCTTGGTTTGGGTGGGATTCAGACGCTCTGGAACCCCTCTCCGGAAAAACCCTAGGCCCGCTAGAGAAAAAGATGAATCTGTCGTTCTGGCCCCTCTACGTGAGCCGGAAGGGGATAGAAAAGTGGAATTGATTGCTTGGTTGTGTTAGGTTAGGCCCAAGGAACACCCAAGAAAATGGTAGGGCCCACCTCTTAGCAAGATCCCCCCCCCGTTCCGTCGGATCCGGGAGTTTCGGGCTCTGAGTAGTCCTAGAACCCGAGAGAGAGAATCTAACGCCAGTGAAGCCCTAACACAAAGAGTGAGGGAATCTTGTGCATTCAAGACCCATACCACAGTCTAATAAACATGTTATGTGATACCATACGCTTGGGTGGAATTAACACGCTCCGAAGCTCCACTCCAGAGAAACCCTAGGCCCGTTGGAGAACAGGACGGAACTGTCGATTTAGCCCCTCTACGTGAGCCGGATGGGGGTAGCAAAGCGGAAATAATTGTTTGGTTCTGTTAGGTTAATTAGGCCCAAGGAACACCCAATACAATGGTAGGACCCACCTCTTAGCAAGATTCCCCCTGTTCCGTCAGATCCAGGAGTTTCGGGCTATGAGTAGTAGCCCCTAGAACCCGCGAGAGATCGAGAATCTGACGCCGGTGAAGCCCTAACACAAAGAGTTAGGGAATCTTGGGCATCCAAGACCCATGCCACACTCTAACATACATGTTATGTGATACCCTAGGCTTGGGTAGGATTAAGACGCTCTGTAGATCCTCTCTGGAGAAAACCTAGGCCCGTTGGAGAAAAGGACGGAACTGCAGATCTAGCCCCTCTAGTGAGCCGGAAGGGGGTAGCAAAGTGGAACTAGTTTCTTGGTTGTATTAGGTTAGGCTCAAGGAACACCCAATACAATGTAGGGCCTACCTCTTGGCAACATTCCCCCCGTTCCTTCAGATCCGGGAGTTTCGGGCTCCGAGTAGTCCTCGAACACATTAGAGAGAATCTGACGTCGGTGAAGACCTTAGGAATCCAAGGAACATGCCACAATATAACACACATGGTATGGCAAACCCTTGGTTTGGGTGTTATTCAGACGCTCCGGAACCCCTCTCCAGAGAAACCCTAGCCCCGCTAGGGAAAAAGACGGAATTGCCGTTCTCGCCCCTCTACTTGAGCCGAAAGGGGGTAGCAAAGTGGAACTAATTTCTCGGTTGTGTTAGGTTAGGCCCAAGGAACACCCATGACAATGGTAGGGCCCACCTCTAGGCAAGATTCCCCCGTTCTCCGTCAGATCCGGGAGTTTCGGGCATATGAGTAGTCCTGGAACCCTTGAGAGAGAATTCGACGCCGGTGAAGCGATAAAACAGAGAGTGAGGGAATATTGGTAATCCATGACCCATGCCACACTCTAACAAACATGTTATATGATACCCTAGGCTTGGGTGGGATTAACATGCTTTGGAGCTCCTCTCCGGAGAAACCCTAGGACCGTTGGAGAAATGGACGGAACTACCGGTCTAGCCCCATCTACGTGAGCCGGAAGGGGGTAGCAAAGTGGAACCAATTATTTGGTTGTGTTAGGTTATTCCCAAGGACACCCAAGACAATGTAGGTCCCACCTCTTGGCAAGATTCCCCCCGTTCCGTCAGATCCGGGAGTTTCGTGCTTTGAGTAGCTAACACAAAGATTGAGGAAATATTGGGAATCGAAGACACATGCCACACTATAAGACACATGGTATGGAATACCCTAGGATTGGGTGGGATTCAGACGCTCTGAAGCTCCTCTCCAGAGATACCCTAGGGCCGCTAAAGAAAAGGACGGAATTGTCGTTATAGACCCTCTACGTGAGACGGAAAGGGGTAGAAAAGTGGAACTAATTTCTTGGTTGTGTTAGGTTAGGCCTAAAGAACACCCGGGACAATGGTAGGCCCCACATCTTGGAAATATTCCCCCCCGTCCAGTCAGATCGTAAAGTTTCGGGCTCTCAGTATCCTAGAACCCATTAGAGAGAATCTAACGTCGGTGAAGCCCTAACGCAAAGAGTGAGGGAATCTTGGGCATCCAAGGCGCATGCCACACTCTAACACACATGGTATGGAAAACCCTTGGTTTGGGTGGGAATCAGACGGTCTGGAACCCCTCTCCGGAGAAACCCTAGGCCCGCTGGAGAAAAGGACAGAACTGTCGTTCTGGCCCCTGTACGTGAGCCGAAAGGGGGTTAGCAAACTGGAACTGATTTCTTGTTTGTGTTAGGTTAGGACCAAGAAACACCCATGAAAATTGTAGGGCCCACCTATTGGCAACATCCCCCCGTTCTCCGTCAGATCCGGGAGTTTCGGGCTATGAGTAGTCTTGGAACCCACGAGCTGGAATCCGACGCCGGTGAAGACATAACACAGAGAGTGAGGGAATATTGGGCATACAAAACTAATTCCACACTCTAACACATATGGTATTGAATACCCTAGGCTTGGGTGGGATTCAGACGCTCCGGAGCTCCTCTCTGGAGAAACCCTAGGCCCACTGGAAAAAGGACTGAACTGTCGTTCTGGACCCTCTACGTGAGCCGGAAGGGGGTATAAAAAGGGTAACTAATTGCTTGGTTATGGTTGGTAAGGCCCAAGGGAACAACCAATACAATGGTAGGGCCCACCTCTTGGCAGGATCCCCCCGTTCCGTCAGATCCGGGAGTTTCGTTCCCTCAGTAGTCATGCAACAACTAGAGAGAATCTCACGCTGGTGAAGCCCTAACACAAAGAGTGAGGAAATATTGGGAATCCAGGACCCATGCATGCCACAATCTAACACACATGGTATGGCATACCCTAGGCTTCGGTGGGATTCAGACGCTCCGGAGAAATCCTAGGCCCGCTGGAAAAAAGGAAGGAACTGCCGTTCTGGACCCTCTACGTGAGCCGGAAGGGGGTAGCAAAGTGGAACTAATTGCTTGGTTGTGTTGTTTTAGTACCAAGGAACAACCAAGACAATGGTAGGGCCCACCTCTTGGCAGGACCCCCCATTCCGTCAGATTCGGGAGTTTCGGTCCTTGAGTAGTCATGCAACAACTAGGGAGATTGAATCTTACGCCGGTGAAGCCCTATCACAAAGAGTGAGGGAATATTGTGCATCCAAGACCCATTCCACACTCTCACAAACATGTTATCTGATACCCTAGGCTTGGGTGCGATTAAGACGCTCTAGAGCTCCTCTCCGGAGATACCCTAGGCCCGTTGGAGAAAAAGACGGAACTGCTAATCTGGCCCCTCTACGTGAGCCGGAAGGGGGAAGAGAATTGGAACTAATTGCTTTACTGTGTTAGGTTAGGCCAAAGGAACACCCAATAAAATGTAGGGCCCACCTTTTGTGAAGATCCCCCCCGTTCCGTCAGATCGAGGAGTTTCGGGCTCTGAGTTGCCCTGGAACCCGCGAGAGAGAATCCGACGCCGGTGACGAAGGCATAACACAAAGATTGAGGGAATCTTGGTTATCGAAGACAAATGCCACACTATAATACACATTCATGGTATGGCATACCATAGTCTTGGGTGGGATTCAAAAGCTCTGAAGCTCCTCTCCGGAGATACCCTAGGCCCGCTAAAGAAAAGGACGGAACTATCGATCGTCCTGACCCCTCTACGTAGGCCAGAAAGGGGTAGAAAAGTGGAACTAATTGCTTGGTTGTGTTAGGTTAGGCCCAAAGAACACCCAATAGAATGGTATGGCCCACGTCTTGGAAAGATTCCCCCCCCCCGTCCAGTTACATCCGGGAGTTTCGGGCTATAAGTATATCCTTGAACCCGCAAGAGAGAATCTGACGTCGGTGAAGCCATAACATGGAGATTGAGGCAATCTTGAGAATCCAAGACCCGTGTCACACTCTAACACACATGGTATATGACATACCCTAGGCTTGGGTGGGAATAAGACGCTCTAGAGCTCCTCTCTGGAGAAACCCTAGGACCGTTGGAGAAAAAAGGACGGAACTGCTGTTATGGACCCTCTACGTGAGCCGAACGGGGGTATAAAAGTGGAACTAATTGCTTGGTTGTGTTAGGTTAGGCCCATGGAACACCTTATAAAATGTTAGGGCCGACCTATTGGAAAGACCCCCCCCCCCCCCGTTCTCCGTCAGATCCGTGCTATGTGTAGTCCTGGAACCCACGAGAGAGAATCTGACGTCGGTGAAGCCATAACACAGAGATTGAGGGAATATTGGGCATCCAAGACCCATGCCACACGGTAACACACATGGTATGGCATACCCTAGGCTTGGGTGGGATTCATACGCACCAGAGCTCCTCTCCGGAGAAACCCTAGGCCCGTTGGAGAAATAAGGATGGAATTGTTGTTCTGGACTCTACGTGATCCAGAGGGGGTAGCAAAGTGGAACTAATTGCTCGGTTGTGTTAGGTTAGGCCCAAGGAACAACCAAGACAATGGTAGGGCCCACCTCTTGGAAATATTCCCTCTGTTCCGTCAGATCCGGGAGTTTCGGCTGTTTGTAGTCCTCGAACCCACGAGAGAGAATCTGACGCCGGTGAAGCCATAACATAGAGATTGGGGCAATCTTGGGAATCCAAGACCCATGTCACACTCTAACACACATGGTATGATATAGCCTAAGCTTGGGTTTGATTAATACACTCTAGAGCTCCTCTCCGGTGAAATCCTAGGCCCGTTGGAGAAAAAAGGACGGAACTGCTGTTCTGGACCCTCTACGTGAGCCAGAAAGGGGGTAGCAAAGTGGAACTAATTGCTTTCTTGTGTTAGGTTAGGCCCAAGGAACACCCAAGACAATGGTAGGGCCCACCTCTAGGCAAGATTCCCCCTGTTCTCCGTCAGATCCGGGAGTTTCGTGCTATGAGTACTCCTGGAACCCATGAGAGAAAATTCGACGCCGGTGAAGCCATAACACAGAGAGTGAGGGAATACTGGGAATCCAAGACCCATGACAGACTCTAACACACATGGTATGGCATACCCTATGGTTGGTTGGGATTCCGACGCTCCATAGCTCCTCTCCGGAGAAACCCTAGGCTCGTTGGAGGAAAAAGGACGGAACTGTTGTTCTAGACCATCTACATACGTGAGCCGGAAGGGGGTAGCAAAGTGGAACTAATTGCTCGGTTGTGTTAGGTTAGGACCAAGGAACAACCAAGACAATTGTAGGTCCCACCTATTGGAAATATTCCCTCTGTTCCGTCAGATCTGGGAGTTTCGGGCTGTTCGTAGTCCTCGAACCCACAAGAGTGAATCCGACGCTGGTGAAGCCATAAAACAGAGAGTGAAGGAAAATTGGACATCCAGGACCCATGCCACACTCTAACACACATAGTACAGAATACCCTATGTTCGGGTGGGATTCATACGCTCCGGAGCTCCTCTCCGGATAAACCCTAGGCCCGGTGGAATAAAGGACGGAACTGCCGTTATGGAACCTCTACGTGAGCCGAAAGGGGGTAGCAAAGTGGAACTAATTTCTTGGTTGTGTAGGTTTAGGCCCAAGGAACAACCAAGACAATGGTAGGGCCCAGCTCTTGGCAAGGTCCCCCCGTTCCGTCGGATCGGAGAGTTTCGTTCATGCAACAACTAGAGAGAATCTCACGCCGGTGAAGCCCTAACACAAAGAGTGAGGGAATATTGTGCATCCAAGACCCATTCCACCCTCTAAAAAACATTTTATGTTATACCCTAGGCTTGGGTGGGATTAAGATGCTCTTGAGCTCCTCTCCGGAGAAACCCTAGCCCCCTGGAGAAAAGGACGGAACTGCCGATCTGGCCCCTCTATATAAGCCGGAAGGGGGTAGCAAAGTGAAATAGTTGCTTGGTTCTGTTAGGTTAGGCCCAAGGGAAGAACCAATACTATGGTAGGGCCCACCTCTTGGCAATATTCCTCCCTCCGTTTCGTCAGATCCGGGAGTTTCGGGCTCTGAGTATATATGGCCCTAGAACCCGCCAGAGAGAATCCGACGCCAGTGAAGCCATAACACAAATATTGAGCCAATCTTGGTCATCGAAGACACATACCACACTATAAGACAAATTGTATGTGATACCCTAGGCCTGGGTGGGATTAAGACGCACTCGAGCTCCTCTCCGGAGAAACCCTAGCCCGCTGGAGGAAAAAAAGGAAACTGTCGATCTGGCCCCTTTCTACGTGAGCTGGAAGGACGTAGCAAACAGGAACTAATTGTTTGGTTCTGTTAGGTTAGGCCCAAGGAACACCCAAGAATATGGTAGGGACCACCTCCTGTCAAGATTCCCCCGTTCCGTCAGATCCGGGAGTTTCGGGCTCTGAGTAGCCCTGGAACCGGCGAGAGAGAATCCGACGCCGGTGAAGCCCTAACACAAAGAGTGAGGGAATCATGGGCATCCAAGACCCATGCCACGCTCCAAAAAACATGTTATGTGATACCCTACGCTTGGGTGGGATTAAGACGCACCGGAGCTCCTCTTCGGAGAAACCCTAGGTCCGCTGGAGAAAAGGACGAAATTGTTGATCTGGCCCCTCTAGGTAAGCCGGAAGGGGTTAGAAAAGTCGAAATAATTGCTTGACTGTGTTAGTTTAGGCCCAAGGAACACCCAATAAAATGTAGGGCCCACCTCTTGGAATGATTCCCCCCGTTCTGTCAGATCCAGGAGTTTCGGGCTCTGAGTATATATAGCGTTGGAATCCGCGAGAGAGAATCCGATGCTAGTGAAGCCATAACACAAAGATCGAGGCAATCTTGGTCATCAAAGACACATGCCACACTATAAGACACATGGTATGGCATACCCTAGGCTTGGGTCGGATTCAGACGCTCCGAAGCTCCTCTCTGGAGAAACCCTAGGCCCGTTGGAGAAAAAAGGACGGAACTGTTGTTCTAGACCCTCTACGTGAGCCAGAAGGGGGTAGCAAAGTGGAACTAATTGCTCGGTTGTGTTAGGTTAGGTCCAAGGAACAACCAAGACAATGGTAGGGCCCACCTATTGGCAAGATTCCCTCCGTTCCGTCAGATCCAGGAGTTTCGGGCTGTGAGTAGTCCTTGAACCCACGAGAGAGAATCCGACGCCGGTGAAGCCATAACACAAAGAGTGAGGGAATATTGGGCATCCAGGACCCATGCCACACTCTAACACACATGTTATCGCATACCATAGGTTTGGGTGGGATTAATATGCTCTGGAGATCCTCTCTGGAGAAACCCTAGGCCCGTTAAAAAAAGGACGGAACTGACATTCTGGACCCTCTACGTGAGCCAGAAGGGGGTAGCAAAGTGGTAGAGCCCACCTCTTGGCTTTGGTTTTGTTTTGTTAGTCCCAAGGAACACCCGAGACAATGGTAGAGCCCACCTCTTGGAAAGATCGCTCCCCCCATTCTCCGTCAGATCTGGGAGTTTTGGTCCGTGAGTAGTCCTGCAACAACTAGAGAGAATCTGAGGTCGGTGAATTCCTAACACAAAGAGTGAGGCAATCTTGGTCTTCCAAGACCCATGCCACACACTCTAACAAACATGTTACGTGATACCCTAGGCTTGGGTGGGATTAAGACGCTCTGGAGCTCCTCTCCGGAGAAACCCTAGGCCCGTCGGAGAAAAGGACGGAACTGCCGAGCTGGCCCCTCTACGTGAGCCGGAAAGGGTAGCAAAGTGGAACTAATTGGTTGTTTGTGTTAGGTTAGACCCAAGGACACCCAAGACAACGTTGGGTCCCACCTCTTGGCAAGATTCCCCAGTTCCGTCACGTCTAGGAGTTTTTGGCTCTGTGTAACCTTGGAACCCGCGAGAGAGAATCCGACGCCGGTGAAGCCATAACACAGAGAGTGAGGTAATATTGGGCATCCAAGACCCATGACACACTCTAACACACATTATATGGCATACCCCAGGTTTGTGCGGGATAAACACGCTCCGGAGCCTCTCTCCGGAGAAACCCTAGGCCCGCTGGAGAAAAGGACGAAACTGTCGTTTTGGACCTTCTATGAGCCGGAAAGGTGGTAACAAAGTGGAACTAATTGCTCGGTTGTGTTCGATTAGGCCCAAGGAACACGCAAGACAATGGTAGGTCCCACCTATTGGTGACATTCCCCCCGTTCCTTCAGAACCGGGAGTTTCGGGCTCTAAGTAGTCCTGGAACCCATTAGAGAGAATCCGACGCCGGTGAGTCATAACAAAAAGAGTGAGGGAATCTTGGGCATACAAGGCTCATGCCACACTCCAAAAAACATGTTATGTGATACCCTACGCTTGGGTGGGATTAAGACGCACCGGAGCTCCTCTTCGGAGAAACCCTAGGTCCGCTGGAGAAAAGGACGAAATTGTTGATCTGGCCCCTCTAGGTAAGCCGGAAGGGGTTAGAAAAGTGGAAATAATTGCTTGACTGTGTTAGTTTAGGCCCAAGGAACACCCAATAAAATGTAGGGCCCACCTCTTGGAATGATTCCCCCCGTTCCGTCAGATCCAGGAGTTTCGGGCTCTGAGTATATATAGCGTTGGAATCCGCGAGAGAGAATCCGATGCTAGTGAAGCCATAACACAAAGATCGAGGCAATCTTGGTCATCAAAGACACATGCCACACTATAATACACATGGTATGGCATACCCTAGGCTTGGGTCGGATTCAGATGCTCCGAAGCTCCTCTCTGGAGAAACCCTAGGCCTGTTGGAGAAAACAGGACGGAACTGTTGTTCTAGACCCTCTACGTGAGCCAGAAGGGGGTAGCAAAGTGGAACTAATTGCTCGGTTGTGTTAGGTTAGGTCCAAGGAACAACCAAGACAATGGTAGGGCCCACCTATTGGCAAGATTCCCTCCGTTCCGTCAGATCCAGGAGTTTCGGGCTATGAGTAGTCCTTGAACCCACGAGAGAGAATCCGACGCCGGTGAAGCCATAACACAAAGAGTGAGGGAATATTGGGCATCCAGGACCCATGCCACACTCTAACACACATGTTATCGCATACCATAGGTTTGGGTGGGATTAATATGCTCTGGAGATCCTCTCTGGAGAAACCCTAGGCCCGTTAAAAAAAGGACGAAACTGACATTCTGGACCCTCTACGTGAGCCAGAAGGGGGTAGCAAAGTGGTAGAGCCCACCTCTTGGATTTGGTTTTGTTTTGTTAGTCCCAAGGAACACCCGAGACAATGGTAGAGCCCACCTCTTGGAAAGATCGCTCCCCCCATTCTCCGTCAGATCTGGGAGTTTTGGTCCGTGAGTAGTCCTGCAACAACTAGAGAGAATCTGACGTTGGTGAATTCCTAACACAAAGAGTGAGGCAATATTGGTCTTCCAAGACCCATGCCACACACTCTAACAAACATGTTACGTGATACCCTAGGCTTGGGTGGGATTAAGACGCTCTGGAGCTCCTCTCCGGAGAAACCCTAGGCCCGTCGGAGAAAAGGACGGAACTGCCGAGCTGGCCCCTCTACGTGAGCCGGAAAGGGTAGCAAAGTGGAACTAATTGGTTGTTTGTGTTAGGTTAGACCCAAGGAACACCCAAGACAACGTTGGGTCCCACCTCTTGGCAAGATTCCCCAGTTCCGTCACGTCTAGGAGTTTTTGGCTCTGTGTAACCTTGGAACCCGCGAGAGAGAATCCGACGCCGGTGAAGCCATAACACAGAGAGTGAGGTAATATTGGGCATCCAAGACCCATGACACACTCTAACACACATTATATGGCATACCCCAGGTTTGTGCGGGATAAACACGCTCCGGAGCCTCTCTCCGGAGAAACCCTAGGCCCGCTGGAGAAAAGGACGAAACTGTCGTTTTGGACCTTCTATGAGCCGGAAAGGTGGTAACAAAGTGGAACTAATTGCTCGGTTGTGTTCGATTAGGCCCAAGGAACACGCAAGACAATGGTAGGTCCCACCTATTGGTGACATTCCCCCCGTTCCTTCAGAACCGGGAGTTTCGGGCTCTAAGTAGTCCTGGAACCCATTAGAGAGAATCCGACGCCGGTGAGTCATAACAAAAAGAGTGAGGGAATCTTGGGCATACAAGGCTCATGCCACACTCTAACACACATGGTTTGGCAAACCCTTATTTTAGGTGGGATTCAGACTGTCCGGAGTTGTTATAGTATTCCCTCGGGATCGTCCGAAGGGGGAGGGGGTTGAGGTGTACGTATAGATCCTTCCTGCATATATAGCAAGCGATGCGGGTGAAACCGGTCATAGCTCAGGTTTGGATCTTGGATCTCTTCACCTCCTAGCACATTTGTATGGACAAGATTTTACTCCATATAGGCTTAGGAAGGATTCCTACTCCGGAGCCCCCTCTTCAACGAAACTCTGGCATGTATTGACCGAAACTTTTCCGTTTACCCCTGCAACTGGCATTGGAAAGGGGGTAGACCAATGGATTTATTTCCTCACTTTGTTGGGGCATGCCGTACATACATAGAAAACCAAAATCTAGCACATGTTATAACAAGAATTGGAGCCCCTAGTGCAGATTTTGTGTTGAAAAAAGGGTCAAATTGAGACTAAAACGGGATTGAACCCTAAATTTCCCATTTGCTCATCTGCCCAGCTCGTAGACTGAAACATGATCGAACCCCAAATTCCCCATTTGCTCATCTTCCCAGCTTGCAGACTGAAACAGGATCGAACCCCAAATTCCCCACTCTTCCCCACGGAATCCATAGATCGTGGGCGGCTATTCGTTGTCTCCTTCGTTGATGGCTGCCCACCGCATGTTCCCGGAGGAGATGTTTCGGACTTGGGACCCCGCACTACGGCCGATTCAAGGCCGTTGCATGCTCGCCCGCTCGCGTGCAATGGAGAAGCTCGACGAGAAGTGCCATGGTCGCGCGCTGGAGGTCACCGTGGGAGGTCGTCTCTCTGCTTTGTCGCCTGAGGAAGTCCTGGCTGTGCTGGTCGCGCAATATGCAGTCACCCGTAGGCAGGTGAAGGTGGATGTTAGCCCGCCTCCGGTGGACTTTCTCATTCGATTCCGTTCCGAGGAGGACTGCACCGCCGTGTTACATCTGTCCCAACGCATCATCGCCGGTGGAGCGCCGCTCAGATTTATTCGCTGGTGCCGTGGCAGCGGCGCCGAGCGATCTGAGCTACGGTATCTGATGAAGCTTACCTTCGAGCGGTTCCCGCGGGAGGCATGGCAGCCCGTTGCGGTGGAGCAGTTCGTCAACCATCTTGGCAGTGATCTGGTGCAGATGCATGTCCCGGTGGACAGCTGGTTCCTGTCGGTGGACGCCTGGATGAAGCAAATTGAGACTAAAATGGGATTGAACCCCAAATTTCTATTTGCTCATCTGCCCAGCTCGCAGACTGAAACATGATCGAACCCCAAATTCCCCATTTGCTCATCTTCCCAGCTTGCAGACTGAAACAGGATCGAACCCCAAATTCCCCAATCTTCCCCACGGAATCCATAGATCGTGGGCGGCTATTCGTTGTCTCCTTCGTTGATGGCTGCCCACCGCATGTTCCCGGAGGAGATGTTTCGGACTTGGGATCCCGCACTACGGCCGATTCAAGGCCCTTGCATGCTCGCCCGCTCGCGTGCAATGGAGAAGCTCGACGAGAAATGCGATGGTCGCGCGCTCGAGGTCACCGTGGGAGGTCGTCTCTCTGCTTTGTCGCCTGAGGAAGTCCTGGCTGTGCTGGTCGCGCAATGTGCAGTCACCCGTAGGCAGGTGAAGGTGGATGTTAGCCCGCCTCCGGTGGACTTTCTCATTCGATTCCGTTCCGAGGAGGACTGCACCGCCGTGTTACATCTGTCCCAACGCATCGTCGCCGGTGGAGTGCCGCTCAGATTTATTCGCTGGTGCCGTGGCAGCGGCGCCGAGCGATCTGAGCTACGGTATCTGACGAAGCTTACCTTCGAGCGGTTCCCGCGGGAGGCATGGCAGCCCGTTGCGGTGGAGCAGTTCGTCAACCATCTTGGCAGTGATCTGGTGCAGATGCATGTCCCGGTGGACAGCTGGTTCCTGTCGGTGGACGCCTGGATGAAGCAGCCGAGCGCAGTCCCGAAGACCTACAATGTGGAGGTGCCAGAGCCGTACTTGCCGGCCACAGCGCGCACCCCGACCTCGATGAGGACATTGGAACACACTGCCCTCATCCATGTCTCAGAGGTCGTGGACCATGTCCCAGTCGTCTCGGACACTCCACTGTGGGACGATGACGAGGTCGACACCACACGCACGCACCAGTTCTCATTCTTCAGTGGGTGTGTGGATGGCAGTGGCCCTCCTCAGGTGAGGAACGGTGGCCACTGTTTTGGTGGGCACAACGGCAATGGATCTGCGAGAGGAGAATGATATGTTGACTGAAGAAGATTGAGCTGATGTTTGAACTGCTATCTGAAGATATCATTTGGCTTATGTTGCAGCTGCTATCTGTTGGGAGTCTGAATTGTGTGTTGTATCGTGCATCTCTAGTCAGTTTGAAAATGTTTGACTTATGTTGCGACTATTATCTGTTGTAATATGTAAGATTGATCTCTAGTCAGTTTGAAAATGTTTGACTTATGTTGCGACTATTATCAGTTGTAATATGTCAGTTTGATCTCTAGTCAGTTTGTAAATGATTGACTTATGTTGCAACTATTATCTGTTCTAATATATCAGTTTGATCTCTAGTCAGTTTGAAAATGTTCGAGTTTGTTGTTGAATTTGAGTTGAATCTAAGGATCCTAATGTTTGACCAATTAATGTTAATTCATGCCAAAAAAAAACAGCAGCAATGTATTTCATCTATACATCATGGAAACAAATTCCAGGTATTACATATTGCACAAAATTACATTAATATGTAAAACAAACATATTTTTCGCGCACACAAACCAGAACACAAATAAGAACACTTATTATCAAGCGCTAAAAACACTTAAACAACTACTCCCTGCGTATCCTTTTGCTCGTGGCCTCGTTGCCGCAGCGGCGGCATGAAGCTCTTTCTTCGCTCTTGCACCAGGGCGGATCTTATCCAGCCATGTTGGAGCTAAACTGTTTTTCATGTCTCGGATCCTTCTGTATAGCTCGTAGCTGATATATCCTTCCACCACTGCATAGTTGCGACTTGTTGGAGTCATCTTCCGTTCCCAATAATGGTGCAGGTATGATGGGAATCCAGACTTCATCTTGAGGTACCAACTATCTATAATATTTCCTGCAACAGCATCCATTCCAATTTTGGGTACCCCGAATTCCATCTGGATGTCATGGTGGTACTATGGTGGCAGAAAGAAGCCTGATTGGGCAAGAGCCTTCTTGTCGCCCGTCGTGTCTACTCTTGCGAATGTGATCTTCTTTGTTGAAAAGAAATCTTGCACCAAATTGCATCCATGATCTGTCTGCGGCGACCTGCACCTGTGGTACACGAGGACGTGGTTGCGCATGGCGATTTGGAAGACGGCGACGGTATGGGGTTTGTAAGCATGGCTACGTGTGTAATCAAGGTCAAAGCCCAAGAACTTGTGCTTTTCAGGCTGAAGCCATTGCTCGAAATTGGCCAGGGCAGTCTCCAAGGCACGTTCCTCGTTGGTGTAAATCACCTCCAGCATGTTGTCGCCGTGGACAGGGAGGCTGATAACCTCCGTGGTTGGTTGGCAATTGTCCATGGCAAGTCTCCGCCGTGGGCTTGGAAGAAGAGTCGGGGAAGATGAAGTCTGGATTCGATGGGTTCGATGGGTTTGGAAGAAGAGTCGGGGAAGATGATGAACGGAAGGAACGCAAATGGCAACTAAAAATGGAAACCGCCTAAATATCGAAGGCGTGTGTGGAACGAAGGTGTTTGAACCCAAGCGAGTAGATGAACGAACGGGAAACTAATGGCAACTGAAAACGAGGCAGAGTGCATATACACGTTCGTCACCGTGGGTGGCCGTTTGACCTCCCTCGCAAATGACCGTTGTGTTCGCAGGAAGAGAGCAATTCGTTGGCTCGGTTTCGCTGAATTTGTTCGACTGATAGGCGGCCCTGACTCGTTGTGGCCCCGTTTGAAAGTGACTAAAATGTCACATCACTCTGTGTTTGACAATGTCAGCCCACGGGAGAGCCATGCAGAGACATGCATGCGCACACGTCAGCGGGCCCAACAGCCCTCGAAATGGCAGTTAGTATAAATGCGCCTCTTGCTTGCATCGCCTCCCTCCCCCACCATTCCGGCCCCAAATCTAGCAAGAAAACACCACTTTTCTCCGACCCCAACACCTCCCTCCTTCTCCCCCAACCTTGAGGCGGTTCCGCGAGGAATAGAGGATGTTTTCGCATCATCTGCTGCCAGCGCGGCCCACCATGTCGGTTGGACCTCATGTCCAGATTCGATGGAGGGGAACGCCGGCGCGGCATCTGCTGTCGTCGCTGCAGGTGCGGCCGGCCATGGCGGTTCGCTGTCATCGCCTCCTCCGGTGGTGGAAGCGCCAGGACTCCCTCTCCTGTCCGATCTTGGGGACCCCATGGGGGAGGTACCGGCGTTCGAGGAGGTCGTCTCCGACGAGGAGTCTGAGGTGCTTCCCTAAACAGATATATCTAGCCCTAGTTTAGTATTGAAGGTCCAATGGTTTGTAGATGCAAGCAAGTTGGATCTGGAGACGGGGATTCTACATATGCAACCGCGAACCCGGCGCCCCCTATTACCCAGCGGTCGGAATAGTGTAGTTGAAGTTTAATTCATAGAAAAAAAAATACACATTAAGCCTTGTAACCGACTGTTTACCGGGCTTGAATCTATTCCCGGGTCCGCTAATGATTTTAAGTCCTGGATTCTAGAGCTTGTAGAATAGAGCGATTGGTATATGCAAGTTAGGAATTAGCTATACATGATTTTGATGACATTTTGTCTGTCTGCAAGTTCTATTGACCATTAACTAGGAATTAGCTATACATGATTAGATTGTGGGCATAAATTTAGGCTTGTTATTACATATTAAGTCCATTAACTAACTGCATATATGTGGTACCATTTATGTTCTGCTTAAATTTTTATATGTTATTTAAGCAAAGATTGATGTCATTAGTTTATCAATGGCATGGTTATTTGATTTAAACTAGTGTTATTACGTGCATTTTAAAAATGACCTAGACTTAAAGTGTGATGCTAACTTTTGTTTGATTTCTAATTTGAAGCATTCCGATGACGGCGTATCATCTGACAAGGAGTCCCGCGATGCTAAGGGCAGACATGTTCTTAGGAAGCTGCAGAATGGGCAGATTAGGTACCGTCGTCGCGCCGGCATGCTGTTCTGCCCCTTTTGCTGTGGGAACATTGACATGAGCATCGTCAGCATGATCCAGCATGCCAGCGGCATTGGACGTGGCTCGGAAAACCGCGTGCCCGCTGTTAGGGCCAAGCAAGCTTCCTACGGTGTGTTCCTAAAGAAGTTGCTCGCGCGCAATATCCGCTTAGGGCTCGCGCATCCTCATCTGAACCCCAATCACCAGGACATGAATCTTTGGAGGAGCCAGTAATGTTGTCGCTTGTGCCGAATGCATGAACTTAATTTGAATAGTTGTGCTACTAGCTAATGTTATGGTTTGGACAAGTAGTATATTTAAGAACTTTATTAGTATTGTGGAAGAATTTCTCGTGTGTGAAAGAATTTAAGTACTATATGTACTACTTCTATACTATGTTGCTTCAGCCGATCATGTTTTTAGGATGCCTAAATATGATATAACTTAGTAATAAGTGGACGGGTCACGTCCATTTAGTACTCGATCATGCCCAATAAGCCAACCTTTGTCGAGAACTCGTTGATCTGATGGATCAATGGTTTTTAATTCTTGATTTAATTAGTAGAAAATAAAGAACTAATGGTAAGAATGCAACCTTTTTCGTATTAGCAAAGATTTACATTTGAAAAACCTTCAATTTATGGGACAACATGCCACAATTGGCAGCTATAGCCCTTTGTACCCTAATTAACACATAGACTCTCAGTTTTAAAAAATTCACATCCAAACCTAACATCTGCGCGCCTAAATTACGACCGCTAACAGCCGCACGCGCTAAAAAACGAAACAGTCTCACACGGGGTCCCACTCGTCATCGTCACAGGCACGCGCGCTATCTTCACCGAAACAGCCTCACACGGGGTCCTACTCGTCAGCGTCACAGGCCTCCGCACTCCCTCGCCCACTCTCGGCTACTTCCCCACTGAAAGGGATCACTCTGCCCCCTCCCAAAAAACCCAGTGCGTCCACTTCTCCCACTGGGCGGCGGCTATCACGGCGGCGCCCTCCCTAGCTTCCCCGTCCTCACCGACGTACTCAACCAATGATTGGTAAGTGCTGGTTGCCTCCCTTCCCTTCCTCAACAAAATGATTCGATCTAGGTTAGATGGCGGCGGATCTAGGTTAGATGCCGGCCGATGTAGGTTAGATGCCGGCGGCCACCGTCGTTGACGTGTTTTAGTTCACCACCAGGCATGGATTTAGCTCACGCTACAGTCACAGGTATCTCGAAGATCGCTTCCCCCACCCAGATGGAGATCCACCTGAACAAGGCCTTGGAGCTCGCAAGGCCCCCTGTTCTTCAGATCCCAAAGGTAAATACTAGCATATAAATTAGTATCTCCTTTCGCCTTCATCGCTACTTGTTTGATTTTTCTTATTTTCGTATTTGGTTGTAGCACTCTAGTCGAGGTTATAGCTTCTGCACCATGTCTCCTTATCCTTATGAAACTCATAACTGGATGGAGGCGCATGGCATTCTGGTTAATGGAGTTGATAAAATTCCAACTCGGGAGGTAAATGTTCTACGATCTCATTAATTTTGTTTTGTCCTTATTAGAATGAGGCTACTTTTCTTGTTTTCCATTGCTAAACATCTGTTCTTGATACATGTACCAATGATTAAAGTGTGCACTCGATCTTGATGAGATCATCGAGCATTTACCTAGTGTTGTGTACAGCCACATTGGTTCTGCATCTTCCTTGGTAAAATGTTCAATATCTCATTAATTTTTTTTGTGCTTATTAGTATGAAGCTACTTTTCTTGTTTTCCATTGCTAAACATCTGTGTTTGATACATGTGCCAATGATTAAACTTTGCACTCGATCTTGATGAGATCATCGAGCATTTTACCTAGTGTTGTGTATAACCACATTGGTTCTGCATCTTCCTTGGTAAATGTTCGATGATCTCATTAATTTTGTTTTGCGCTTATTAGTATGAGGCTACTTTTCTTGTTTTCCATTGTTAAACATATGTGCTTTATACGTGTGCCAATGATTAAACTGTGCACTCGATCTTGTTGAGATCATCGAGCATTTTACCTAGTGTTGTGTACAACCACATTGGTTCTGCATCTTCCTTGGTGAAATGTTCTACGATCTCATTAATTTTGTTTTGTGCTTATTAGTACGAGGCTACTTTTCTTGTTTTCCATTGCTAAACATATGTGCTTGATACATGTGCCAATGATTAAATTGTGCACTCGATCTTGATGAGATGATCGAGCATTTTACCTAGTGTTGTGTACAACCACATTGGTTTTGCATCTTCCTTGGTAAAATGTTACACGATCTCATTAATTTTGTTGTGTGCTTATTAGTATGAGCCTACTTTTATTGTTTTCCATTGCTAAACATCTGTGCTTTATACGTGTGCCAATTATTAAACTGTTGACTCGATTTTGTTGAGATCATCGAGAATTTTACCTAGTGTTGTGTACAACCACATTGGTTCTGCATCTTCCTTGGTAAAATGTTCTATGATCTCATTAATTTTGTTTTGTGCTTATTAGTATGAGGCTACTTTTCTTGTTTTCCATTGCTAAACATCTGTGCTTGATACATGTGCCAATGATTAAAGTGTGCACTCGATCTTGATGATATCATCGAGCATTTACCTAGTGTTGTGTACAGCCACATTGGTTCTGCATCTTCCTTGGTAAATGTTCGATGATCTCATTATTTTTGTTTTGTGATTATTAGTATGAGGCTACTTTTCTTGCTTTCCATTGCTAAACATTTGTGCTTTATACGTGTGCCAATGATTAAACTGTCTCTATCAATGATTAATATGAAGCAATGTGTCTAGCAGTTTGGCTTCTATAGCAAATAGCATGCAGAACAAGTTGAGGTATGCCTCATTTTACTATAGTAAGTAAATCTGTCAGAATTATTGTGTGTCATTTGTATGTACCATGGTTGGCAATCAGTCTCACTATTATACTTTTATTTGTTTTGTTGCATGCCGATCATTAGACTGTGCTGGTGGTTGTCCTTGTAGTTGATGATGTGCTAAACATGTATGATGCCTTTTTTTGTAGGGTTTGCGAATCTGTGGTTGTGGCTTCAGAATGGATGGATCAATGCGAGAAGTGATGTGGAACAATTGCATGTGCCTTTGGAGAGCATTGAGGACGCTGAAAAGTGACGTGGAACATGTGGATGTGCTTTTCGAATGGATTGGTGACTAGGAAAGGTGACGTGGAACCTGTGGATGCGCCTTCGGAATGGGTGGATAAGTAGGAAAATGTGACGTGAACCGTATCGATGAGAAACTATTTAGTTTATGATGTGCACCTGTTTAGATGTTGAGGTGCACCCGTTGTGATGTGAACCGTATCGATGACATGAAACTATTTAGTTAATGATGTGAGCCTGTTGTGATGATGGTGGGTAACCTTTGTGGTGCTGGTGTGAACCGGTGTTAATTCTAGTTATTATTATAATTCTAGTTATTATAAATCTCCTTTTTGTGATGATGGCGGGTAACCTTTTTGATGCTGGTGTGAACTGGTGAACTGACAGCTGGGCCCGTGCAAAAAAAAACGTTAGGAACAACCGCGAGAGAGCGCGGTCATTGCCAGTCAAAGCAGTCAAACATGGTAGGATGTGTGGGTCCGATGAAAATTCGCGACGTTATACGCGACCAAGCCAGTTTCGTCGAAGACAACTGGACTGTTAGTGGGCTACTGGGCCGGAGACGAAAATCCGCGACGTAAAAGTAGCAAAAAGTCGGGCAAAACCAGTCTACGACGGACCAAACAAATACGTCGAGAGCAAACTCCACTTTTCAGCCATTCGTGACGGAAACGCTCGACGTTATCAAAACGTTCCGCTCAAAAAGTTCCGGATCGCACGGAATTTGGTAGTGAAGGGGCCAATGCGGCCACCTCTTGTGGGCTGCAGATTGGGGGAGGGACAGGTTTTCCCTCTCATCCACCTATAAAAGGACCCCAATCCCTTGAGGAAAAAGACATAAATTGGCTCTCAAGCCTCTCTCTCTAGTAGAATTAGAACCTCTAATGAGGCTATATAATTAGAGCTCTTCTAATTTTATTACGGCTTCTTCTAACCAGGTTTTGAGGTATCCTCTAACGATTATACATAGCTCTAACTGCTATATCTCTCATAAGTTAAGAACTTCTAGAATAAAATAGCTCTAACCACAGTTGATTAGAGCTACAAATTAGCAATGCCTCAAGGTTGTCTCTCTTTTGTCGTTGTTGATTCTTGGATGGCGGAGCGCTAGAAGCTTGGCATGAGCATACGCGTGCACACCATAAGAGGTATTAGACGTATTATCCTTCAAGAAGGGAAGTTTAGAGACATCCTTGCAACTAGTCTTAGTTGGGAGAATATACGATTGTTCATAACTCTAGTATCACTCAATTGATCTTCTGCTATCAGTGAGTTGTAATACTGGATAATTGCATTTATGGACATGCATCGTTATCTGCATAGTGATCTTGCCGGTTACATAAGGAAAATATTTTAAATTCTGGAACGTACACCAGTACCAACTACCACGAATGATTACACAACGGGGATCGGGTGCTCCCAAAGAACTTAGAAAATACCCAAACAAGCGTAGTACATATTTCCCCTAGGCTAAGGATCTTCTCCAAGCCCAACATGTGGATTAGCACCTTTTTAAGATCAGTATTTTCCATGGTACTGACTTACGAGGGAGCACATGGTATGAATGTCCGAGAAGTAACTAAAAAGTAGTGTCGGCAAAGAAAGAACTCCAGTCGAGTGGATGGGGAGGTGTCTTTCTTTGGCACGCTTCGATAAAATATCTGAAGAAAATACAAATGTGGGTAAGAACTAAGAATAATTAGGGGTGTTGCAGGTGATACGACGGATCAAGTCGCACAATCATACATTGATGATAATTGCACAAATATTTAGCTCATGACAACTATCACATTACCTTAATCTAAACATACCGCAATTCACAAATGTCATGAAATAATTTATTTTTTCTATTCTAAAATATAAAATATAGAAACAACATATTTGAAAAAATCGAACATCATATTCACTGAGATATACATTTCATAATCCACACACTTAATAAAATCATTTGTTCTCTATAGTTAAAAAAAATATAACTCTACAAGCAAGGATCGCCGATACCTATGCGCCATCATACAAACTAAAATAAATGATTACCATTTATTTATACTAATTTTTTTTACTTGTTTATAACTCACTAAGTACATACACAACTTCAACTTGTATGAATTAATATAACATTTTTAAAAAATCTATATAACTATGATGTGAAAAATAAACTGTTGCTTTTTGTACATTTTAACGACTCATTTTATTGTTTTTCGTTTTGACCAATATCTGCAATGAATATTATACTAATTTTTTACTTTATAATTCCTGTTATTGACCTTCCACTAAACCGAATCTGGCGAAATATGGGGAAATTAAAACCACATGCTTTTAATTATTGATTATTTTACAATTAGATGTATCAAAGTTTGTATGTATGTCGGCACATGTACTTGTATTTTCCAGATTATTAGTAAGTGAGTTCTAAGATACTAACCATCTTTGATAGAGATATTTTTCAGTGTCATGTATGAAAATCCTAGAGTGTGTGAGGTGGCTACAATTCATTTTCCTTGAATCGTTGGCATTGCTTGTTTTGTGATCATTTGAAAAGCATTTCTGTAGTTTAAGTCTCAAAAAGTCTAACACTTTGTTAGAAACACAGGAGTATTCTCGACTCATAGGTGATGCATACACGACACGACCCAGATTAAATAAATTATTGTTTATATTTAAAAATTGTAATAAATAAATCGAATGCATCCAAAAAAAATTAAAATAAATAAACCACATTAAGAATAATACACGTGACTTTTATCGCTAATAAATGTATTTACACTATGCATAAAAGTATGAAGCTAGAAAAAAATAGAACAATATCCATTAAATATGGTCTAGTTTGTTTTATAATTGAAGTGGTTTCTTTTTAAACCATACTATATCTACGTGCTTCAACAAATACAACCCTTTTGTTATTTAGAGAAACATTTTTTTAACAAAACATTAGAAATGTTCTATGGTACAAATATTTGGGATGAAAATATGGGCATATTACCATGAACTATGACAACAAAATGGTCATGACCTTAGTTATTTGGCTTTAAATTCCTGAATTTCGATACGGGATAGGAAATCTGTGACTACTTTTCCAAAAAAAAATGTCATTTTTCTAGCTAATTGTGAATATTAAAGGACTCCAGGCCATACAATTTTTAAAAAATTCTACATTTATTATTTTATAAAAACAAGGGTGAAGTTGCCTACTCATCTTTCACCGGGAAATGGTAGAATCTTTCAATACCCTCTTTGTGCCTTCACATATTTCTACTATGGAAGCTTAAAATAATTTTAACCATGTTTACAAACAAATTATTATGGAGTAGTTGAAATATTTTCAAGAATGCTACATAAATTAATTCAAATAGAAAGGGCGGCTACAAAGCAGGAAGGGAACACTACATGTACTTATATTTATTAAAAACACTACATTGGAGTTTCGACAATAGGGAATTGCTTTGCATATCAAGGGGCACATTATGATTAACTATTACATAGTAATGTCTATGACCGTGTTCATTGGTCATCAAACCCATGAATGTTCATACATGATATGCCATTGTGTGAGTTTTGTTTCTAAGTGTTGAAATTTTAGGTGTCTCAATTTCCCATGTTCTTCATATTCTTAGTTTTTTCAAAACGGTTGAAATGTTGCATTACAAGTTTCTATCTGGTTGAATTTAAACCTGGTTGGGCCACTTAATATTTTTATTTGTCAATTTTAGGGAACAAACTATCACGTACTAGTAGATGAAATTTCTATGTTTCAATAAATCAACCGAAATTAAGAAGGCTAGAAAATTTTAAAAAACCGGATATTAAACATTAAACTTTCTACAAAAATTCCACAAGAGCCATTTTGCACCATATAAATTATAGTAGGTTCACAAAAATCCAATCTAGGAATTTAGGATTTGAAAAATATTTTCAAATGGAATAATTGAACCTCTTAGGCGCTAGTATTTGGAACGGAAAAGTGCACGTTTATATCAAACTAGACAGATTATCATGAACAGTGGCCATGATCTTATTTATTGGGATTGAAAGCTATGATTAGTCACACATGATATGTCATATTGATAATGCTTTTTGTAAGGTGATAAAATATAAGTATAATATTTTTCTCAAAATTTGTATGAATAAAAGGATCCAGTACAAGGTACTGCAATTATTAGAAAAAACTTCTTATCAACCGTCTAGTGAATAAGTTCGCAACTGCCACTCAATATGCTCTCTCTCAATTATCACCAGATGATAATCTCTCTCTCTGTCATCGCATCTCGCACACCCATGTGTGACTAAACTTCCGCATGGTCGTCGCCGCTGCCTTCTTAAGCTCTTCTGCTAGCTCTGGTTCTAGGGATGTGGAAAGTGTATAGTGGGAAAAGTGGGATAGCACCCACCTAATTTGTGCTATGCCACTTGTCCCACTATCCGAATTTCCACGTCCCAATCTAGTTCAATTGTTTGTGCGCATATTCATGTTGTCGTTTGACGCCGTTAACCTAGTAGTGCTCCTTTGCACATGATCATTGGGCCACACTACCTTCAGGCGCTGACGCTGCTCCTTCATGTGCCGACTACGGCTCATGTTTTGGCAAGGTTGGATATTCTCTCTCATGCTACATTCGACCATGGCCAACATGGACGTGATGGTAGACCTCGCAATGGACACCACCTAAGACTCCCTCCTCACACATTGTTGAACCTAGGGAAGATGATGCATTCGAGTGGTTGGAACCGATCTAGCTCCGGCGAGTCTCTAACGAGGCTGATTTGTGGCTGACGAGCTCAAATCGTCGATCATATGTTTTGTTGCGTAAGCATTGGTAACCACTACAATGATTTTATTCGCATAGAAATATTTCTTCAATGGTGTGTACGTACGTTGGACAAATTTGTTGGCTGCTTTGATTTTTTTTGTTAGTAGACAAACAATTTTCTACCATTTTGTTGCGGCCAACTGATATTCGTAGGTTACATAGTTGATTTTATCTACACCGGTGTGTAAAAAATGTTACAAATTTTTTGCTACATGTATAAATTTTCTAAATATTGACAAGAAATTTTTTGAAATGATGTGTCATCCGCAAGAATGCTACATACACATAACAAAATGTAAGATTTTTTTGTTACATGGACTGGATTTTTGTAGTAATCATGGGGGATCCACCCAGAATAGTAACAAGGTACTCATATAGACCGATGCCAGAGCAGGGTGATGTCGATCGCTTGCTTTTTTCTTATGTTTTCTCAACTTCTTAAAAAATTTCAATGGAGTGAAAATTGTCGGCACATATTTCCGAAGCAAAGGATTCTTATTTGTTCCATAAAATGATTTTTAGCAATTTTATAAACAAATTTACACAAATTTTAGTTCAAATTTTAAATTACTTCTGGGATACTAGCAAAAATTCGTTATAATGGGTAGGAGAAATCTAGAATGGTAGACCCAAAATATTTTAATAGTATACAATAAATATGATCTATTTTTGTGAAAAACTATAGGTGTCAATTTGAACCATATTTTTTGTTCCTTCTCAAAACCGTAAAATATCTTTAAAATCAAAGTAGTATAGGTATTAAAATCTATTATTTGGCATTATAAGTTACAACTCACGAAGAAACTTTTTGTCATTTGTATGCCATTGTTCAGAATAATATGCCCATATCTCGCCGTAAGGTGTATATTTTTTCATTGTAAAAAAAAGATGCAACTCATGGCGAAATACTGTCATATTACCATGAACTATGCATACAAATGAAAATGTCTTGTTCATTTAGCGTCAAAAGACATGCATGTCCATACCTGATATGCCATTTGGTGAACAATTATCTTGTGAAGTTATCATTTTTTTAAATATCCTCACAACTGTTAGATATAAAATAACTACATTCCAAAAGAAATTGGTTTTTCATGTACTTTCATTTTTTTCAAATGTGCTGAACATTAGGGGCACATGTTTCCATATGTAGGAAGAGGTCAAATTTATCATCATGCTCTCTGGGTTTTCCATAGATTCCTTATTATGTAGTTTAATTTTTTGTTGACTATTGTTAGGAACTAACTATCCTATAATTGTAGTTCAATTTTAAATTACTTCCATGAAATTGGATTAATTCATTTAATTGGGAAAAATAACTATAAAGTAAGAAATTTAAAATATCTGGACAACGGCAATTAATCATGGTCTAATGTTAGTCAAGATTGGAGCTTTGTAATTGATTCGCAAAATATCCAATTTTTGGCTTTTAGAAAGAGAAAAAGGGGCACATTGTCATGACTCAAATAACATTTGGAATTTCATAATTGAAATTCACTATTTTTCCTAAGCACATCTACCCATAATAAGGTTCCGTGCCAAAATGTTTGTATTTCTCCAAAGTTTTAGGTCCAATTTTTTTGCCAATTAAAAAACTCTACAAATTTACAAATATTTTTCTTATTGAAAAAGAAGAAATTCAAAATTTGCTCTTGGAAATATAAATATATGTATGTGTATAATATTTAATTTTACTTCCTTTCCGATTTTTTTTCTGAAACAAAATCCATAGTCGGTTCCACTGTCTGTGCGCGTCAACCATGGTTACAATGGACACATGTCATGCCAAATTACGAATATTCCAGGTGGTTTTGTGCCGAGTACTTTACACACCATTGTGTGTTTTGTTGCCTAGTGTCTAATAAAATAGAACTCCTTCCGTCTCAAAATAATTGTCTCAAACTTGGATAATAATAGCTGTATCTAACACTAGAATATGTCTAGATACATCCACTTTTTTCT
The DNA here is from genome assembly GCA_028641055.1 of Alopecurus myosuroides. Lineage (NCBI taxonomy): Eukaryota > Viridiplantae > Streptophyta > Magnoliopsida > Poales > Poaceae > Alopecurus > Alopecurus myosuroides. The sequence continues at coordinate 54,840,516 of CM054058.1, forward strand.
AACTTTGAGACAATTATTTTGAGATAGAGGGAGTACATCGTTGCGTGTTTTGTTGCCTAGCGCCCAAGCATGTCTCTGCCATCCTCCTCGTCGCTTGTTCCGCCATCCTCCTCGTCGCTTGTTCCGTCATCCTTCCCCGCATACTTATCCTATAATGCTGACATGTAAAGATATCATATGCATGAACAGAGAATGCATGTATGTGTTTGCTGCACAATCCGTGCAAGAGGCCCGAGAAGGTGATGGGGAACGACTTCTTCTCCGACGTACTGTCCCTCCCAGGCAACACCAGCGGCCCGGTCGGTTCTGTGGTAAAGGTGGCGAGCGTGGGCTTAAAAACGCTGGGCGTGTCCATCCTCGCCTTACGGAGACACTTTTCATGTTGGAAGGCACCATGGACGTCACCTTTGTCACCACCGCCGGCGGCCACGCAGAGTCTGCGCAAAGGTGACCCAGCAACAACGGTGGCGCGCGGGCCGTGGCGATGTCAATGTTCAACAGCCAGTTTCCCGGCACATTGCCTCCTCTGCCCACCAACGGCACAGCTGGTTAGGGCATTCCAGATCGACGAAGACGTGGTGGAGGCCATCAACTCCATGTTCCTGTCAAAATATTAGGCGTGCATGATGCACGCGGCGGCGGTTTGATCGGCTCTATGTACGTTCATGATCCATACATAGTGTAGTATTCGTTTGTTCCATCGTGGGATGGATGTGCCTCGTGCGGTCGTGCCCTCGTCCGTGAAATGTTGCCTTTTCTGGCTGAGCTAATGTCGATGTGATGAAATACCTTGTCTATTCTAGATTTCTTATTGCTTCTGAAAACCCTCCTCCTTTCTCTCTCACGCCGCTGCCGTTTTCCCCTCCTCCCACCTCTGCTTCTCTCTCTGCACCTCCACCGCACACCACCGCACCCAATTCCGGCGATCGCCGCCGCCATGGTCACCTCCCGGCCTGGTTAGCCGCGGGAATCGTCTCCCCACTACTTCCTCTTCCTCCTCGACACCACAGCGAGGACGGGCGCCAGGATCGCCGCCGCCATCTCCGTCTGTCGTCGCCGTCGACTGTCACCTCACCGAGCACGGCCACCTCCTTCTACCCCCTCCCGGTGAGCACCACGTCCTCCTCTTTCCTCTCTGCATCCTCGACATCACGTGCACGTACACCTCCCCGCTTACGCACACGGGCACGCAGCAGCACAGCGCGCAGCTCGTCGCCGGCGTCCACCACTCCGCCGCGGCCAACAAGTTTCAGAAAGACTGAAACTTTCTTCAGTTTCAGTTATCTGTCGACACTGAACCACAAAACCCCGCGCGCATCCTTTCTGTCACGAGACGTTCATCAGCCCAGTGGCAGCGCACTGCTCACGCGCACCCGAGGGAGAGGGTTCGAGTTCCCCCCCTCGCGGAATAAAAACCAAGTTTTTACAACGAGCGCTGACAGGTGGGCCCCCCTGTCAGCGACCCCGCACGCCACATAAGCGCCACGGTGGCCAGGGCCCCCTTGTCAGTGGCCTAGGCTAGGTCACTGCGAGGTGAATTTCTTTTTCTGGCCTTTTCTTTTACCACCAAGTCTCTGTTTAATTACAGATTAGTCCCTGGTTTTCAAACCTCTATAAAAATTGCAAAACACATCCAAATTCAAAATGTAAGACATGTAAACCACTCTAAGTAAAATGAACTTTCTAAATATGCAGTTTGTGCACTGTTTTGAATATTTCAAATGTTTTCAAAAATTCAAATTCAAACTACTATTTCAAATTTGGTCAAAATCATAACTAATTCAAATTTAATTCAAATGGCACATATAAAATATGTTTTCCATGCAAAATTGAACCACCTTTCCAAATATAAACTTTGTTTCCTGTTTTGAATAATTAAAATTGGTTAAATAATTTAAATCTTGTTAAGTCATTTAAAATTGCTAAATTCATAACTTGGTCAAATTAATTTCTTTTTGAACATATAAAATATGTTTTCAAACAAGAAAATTATAATATTTTCAAATATGAATTTTATTTAATGTTTTGAAAAAATAAAAATTCAAATAATTTCATACTTGAATTAAATTCATTTAAATCTTGTTCAAACTTGTTTAATTCATAATTAATTCATTATAATTCCTTTGTCAACAAATGAAACATGTATTCCACCTAAAATTTTGTGTTCTTTCCAAATATGAACTTTGTTATCTATTTTGAACATTTAAAATTGGTGAAAACAACAAATGCTTGTGTAACTCATTTAAGAAGCCAAATTTCATAACTTAATAAATAAAATTCCAACCTTGGTAAACAACATACCAATTTGAAGATATTGTTGTTTTCTTATTGTTTTCATCATCCATGAATCATTCTAATCAACTTTCACATGATGGTTATTTGTAAATCATGTAATTCAACATTAATTCATGGGCTTTTCCATGTGCAATCCAAATTGCATATGGGCCCATTTAAATATGTTTACCATGTCAACTAGTTTATCTTGATGCATCCTTAAACTTGTCATGTATCCATATCTTGATCATGCTGGATCTTTTGCCGTAGAAGTAATTATTGCATCCGGTGTTTGTTCTAGTTCGTTGCTTCTTCCCGGATAGAACGTTGAGATGATGTGAGCAACGACAAGTTCTTCGGATGTACCTCTACTTGCTGGATTCCAGGCAAGTATACTCACTTGCTACCTATGGCTGCCTTTCATCACTTGTTACCAATTCTTTCCGTTGCCTTTATTCTAGCCTTATGATTCGATGCTTGTGTCTCGATCCTATAATATGTTTACTATGCAGCCATGATATAGCCTTCCTTCCACTTCCTATCAACTGTTGTTTGTTTACCTTGTTGGCCCTCGTGTCGTAGTTGCATGCTTAGTGTTGTTTGCGCTCAAGTCTTGTTGTCCGTCTTATCACATGTTTAGTTTGATAGTTGGGTTTCAATTCAATCACCAACATGTTAATGTTTTGGGTAATAATAATTTGATGATAAGGCACCGGCAGGAGGCCCGGCGTGGTTTTGAGGCCTGCTAGTGTCGACCCTAATTAGGAAAAGGGTCTTGTCCTCCGATCCATGATGAGCGCACTAACCGCATGTGGGAAGCGAGTATGGGCGCCCCCCGCAACTCTGATTCGATTCGCATCTCGTCCAAATCGCCTCATTTAGTTCGGGTTTTCCATTTGCCGCATGCATATGCAGGTGCGAACCCTTGGCGCCAGGGTGGAACTTTTGTAGTCGGCATTTAGGGAGACACGTTCTTAGAGTGCTATGAGGGTCCCCTTTTCTTCGTGGGGCTTGATTAGCCGTGCGCTCAATTGCACGGGGTTCTTTGGGCTTGATGCGAAGAAGAGTTGGGTTGTGTTGAGTCGCCTGCTTGGCGGGTTTGCTCCCCGCCTGGCGGGTCATTCTTACGTGTACGGCCAAATTGGTGCATCCCTGCAGGGTTAAATCTTCTCGAGAAGCCGTGTTGTCCGCGGTTATGGATGACTTGGTGAAAGTGCTGGCTAACAAGTACTCAGACAACTTACACTTAACGATGATAACTTGACTAGTAAAATAGATTACCTCCACCATAAAAATGAATGACACCTTAATCAACCGTGTGAGTTTCCTTGGGTTGTTTCCTTAGTAGGGGGTAACATTGGATGGGTATTGTTTGGTGAGTAGTTGTAGTTGGTTCTGATACGCTATCTTATCCCCTTTCTTTTAGCCTGATGTTGTAGCGAGTCTCTGTAGTTAGTTAGTGCAGCCCCTGCCGCTTCGTTGCAATAATCCCTTCCTTCCGTTCTACCCAAAGTATTTGTATCTTGTGATGATTGGTTACGCTGGTATCTTGTGAGTATGGTTTATCCACTTGCCAGTACTTAACCGTACTGACCCACGAATCCTTTTCGTGGCTGCATATTCCACATTGCAGTCAAAAGGTTTGAAGTCTGACGACGTTAGCTTGGGAATCCCTCCGGCTTGGCCTGGGCAGGGATTGGACGCCATCGGTTATCTTCAGGACTCTTAGTCCAATTTGTATCTTGTCCGTAGTCGGACACTATGTTGTTTCTTCCGCTGTCATTTGGATATTTGTATTGTATCAGTTGTATCCTTGACTCGTTTGAGTCGTCTTGTATATATCTTTTATGTTGTTGTTGCGGAATATTCGTGAACTGTTGTAATGTTATCACAAGTGGCAACCTGGAATCGGTTATTATGTGGATTTTGACGGGAATGCTGAAATCTGCATAGTGCCCGATCTCGGGGCGTCACATTATCCTTATTAAGTAACTCCTTACGGTGTAAGAACCAGATAAATATCTTAATCGTGAGTTGTACTTTGAGCTTCCATAAATATTTATGAAGAAATATAGTATTGCCATTTAATGAGATCGCCATAAAAGGATTTGATTAAAAACACAATTGATGGTCTTAGTTTCCAATTGAAAACGTATGGCTCCTCCGTTAAAGACACTGCCATCAAACACTCTACAAGGTGAAACCACGTATCCCACTTGTCTCCTACTAGATACCGACGAAACTCAATATTTGGATGTTCATGATCAAGAACATGAGCCACTATAACAATTTTATTATGCACAATATTATATAATGATTGATATTGCCAAGCTAACGGATTATTATGCCCCCAAAATGCAGTTGTTTTGCCTCATTTGCGGCCCAGAACAAGCTATGGATTTCCGATCGACTTGCCGTCAGAGGTTGGCCGCACAACCCTTTGTGCTAGCTATGCAAAAGCCAGAACGAGAAACGGCTACGCATATCATGTTTGAGTGTCCGTACATCCGCCAGATTTGGCAAGCTGTGGCTTCCTGGCTTTTATGCCCCACTCTCTTACAAGACATGAGATCAGGCCGCCCAACTGCTCTTCAATATTGTCACTCCATTGCCAATTCGCCGTCTAAGGGACTAAAGACGGCGGTAACTCTGATCAACTAGGAAATCTGGAAAGCAAGGAACGACATGGTTTTCAACGACGTGGCATCGATGCATGCGCTGCTATTCGAAATGATTAAGTTTGGTGGGCGCGAAGCACTTAGGGGATGCTATTGTTTGATGTGTGTGTGTGCGCGGGGGGGGGGGGTCTCTTATATCAATCTAAAATGCAAAACTTTTTCCTTTCTCAAAAAAAAATGTATGACTTGAAAACAATGACATAATATCTGGAACCATGGCCGAACGTTTGGTGGAGCATTTGATTGTCCATTAAATTGAGAGGAGGCTCAACCCAGTTTAGGGGAACGCGGAAATTCCACCTCGGCTCACGCGTCCCAGTCTTATCGGACGGCCACATGCGTGCTAAGATGTGTGCAAGTGTATTTTGCAGAAACAATCTATACATGGGTAATCTTCGCACTTCTATGGGAAGGAAAATGCACCTGTACAACTTGATGCTGCCCAAGGCCACATCTCTCTCTTTCTCAAAAAATAAATAAAGGTCACTTCTCTCTCCCTTGTCCCAGCGTCTCACTCTCGCCATTTCTTCTGTTGTGCCGGCATCTCGCTTCCAAACCTGCCCCTCCCCGCCATCTATACCGTCGCCGAGCAACAAGAGTTGCTGGATTCGAGGAGCTCTGCATGGAGATCGAGATTGAAAGCGTGGGTAACCGCTGCTCATCGACTGGGTCGACGACCACCGCACGTACACCCTCGACTTCTCGACTACGGCGTCGTGGCGTACCTCACGCAGCAGCCAAGTCGGCGGAGTCCTGGCCGCGCTCCGCCACCGTGCCACAGGGCCCGGGCGAGTGCCTGGGGGAGGCAGTTGGGTCGAGCTGGTGGCTCCAGGTGTACTGGACCGGCTGTCCTTGTCGGCGTCTTCCCTCTCCAGATTGGAGCTAGCCATGGAGCCCGATTTTTCTTCTATGTCATTTTTGGCTCATGTACCTGACGCGGTGGATTGTGGAAGATTAAGATATGAGTTTTTTTTCTTCATACTGTATATATTTGACGAACAAATTTTGGTTTCATGATCCATTCTTTATTCGGGAGTTCTTTCCGTGAACAAAAATGGTTGTGAAGTGGTAGTGTAGTTCTCCTGGCACTTGCCTTGTCCTGTTCGTTCTGAATCTTTTTTCTTCTATTTCCTCTTTGTTGGAGCTTTTGCTTCCGGATCTATACTATGTCACCTCCTTTGGTTGCATGCCAATGGAAGGAGTTTCATCTTGAAAAGGAAGTTCTTCCATAATGTACTTACCTGCCAAATCAAACTAATTAAGGTGGTTATTATCCTTAATTTTCGCATTTATTGATTTATGCATCCATGCTTAATTCCTAAATTTTGATATTTTCCATTACATGCATCCAGATCGAAAATATTGCTAATTGCTTTCTTAATCTTTTGCAGAAAATAATTCTAACAGATCCGGTACAGAAGGAGATATAAAATGACTTGATGATGCAAATCCATATATATGATCTAAAATGATTGGTATACCAATTTAATTCCATTGAATAATTTGGAATCTAAAAATGATTAGTCTCCTGTTTCTGGTTTGCATTAACAGTGTTGATGAGCTGCATTTTTTTCAACCGAGTCGCGCATTCCTGAAGTGCATTCGTGCCACATATGGAAGAAACAAGGGCCTGATTTTGTAAACATGTAAGGCAGGGGATAAGACGGGGACGCGTAACCCGGGTAGTATCACATTTTCGGGTTTAGGGGGCATTATAAGTTGTCACGTTCGCTAGCTCGGTATGCAGCTGTCAACGTTGTCGTATACAGCAGTACACATTGCCGTAGATATATAGTTCATTCACATGTTAAGTTGTCACGTTACCCTAGCTAGCTATGCACATGATAAGTTGTCACGTTCATTCATATGTTAAGTTGTCACGTTACACTCCCTGCTCTCTAGATACAGCAGATCCACCTACGAACACTCCAGCTGGGCCAACTCAGCAGTGATGAACACTTTCCATGCACGGCAAGAATGCAGATCCGCCCACCAGATTCTCATCACTCTTGTGCGTCACACGCCTCTATAAATACTATCCATGCAACCCCTGTAGCAGATCCAATCCACTCCTTCAGTGCCAATCCAGGGTAGTCAGCCATGCCGCGTCGCCGCAACCGCCCAAGCATCGGCCGCCAGAAGGTCGAGATCCGCCGGATCGAGAAGCTGGGGCCCCGCCAGATATGCTTCACCAAGCGCCGCGCCGGCCTGTTCAACAAGGCCAACGAGCTGGCGATCCTCTGCGGCGTGCAGGTAGCCGTCGTCACCTTCTCCCCCGCCGGCAAGGCCTTCGCCTTCGGCCACCCTTCGGTAGAGGCCGTCATGGACCGCTTCGATAACACCGGGCTGGGAGCGGTAGTCGCAGCAGGTGGCGGCGGCGGAAACGACAACGGGCAGCTGGCGGAGGTGAACCGCAAGTACGCGGAGCTGCGTGCGATGTACGACACCGAGAAGGCAGGCAAGGAGCGCGTCGACGCGGCCATGGCAAAGGAGGCGGCGGAGGCGGCGCACCCCGTGGTGGCGATGCTGCAGGGCGACGTCAGCGACTTGGGGGAGAGGAGTTGGTGGCCTACGATGCGGTGCTGGCGGACATGCAGGCCGCCATGGCCGCAAGCGCCATCCAGGTGGTCCAGCACGCCCCCATCGACGGCCATCTTATGAACGCCAGGGCCCGCTACCAGCTGATCCCGCCGCCCCAGCAGTTCGTCCTCCACGGCAACGGCGCCGCTAGGTTTGCGGGCCAGTTCGATGCAGGTGGGAGCAGCAGTGCCAACAACAACGGCGCAGGTATTAATATGCACGTTCAGCACCAGATGATGACGGCCATGGCGATGCCGCCGCCGTCGGGGTTCGCTGCTGCCTCCGGTATGCAGATGCTGCCGCCGCCGCCGGGTTTCGCTGCTTCCTCAGGCATGCAGATGCTGCCACCGCATCCGGGGTTCGCTGCTGCCTCGGGCATGGAGATGCTTCCGCCGCCTTCGGGGTTCGGTTCCTCGGGCATGGAGATGCTGCCGCCGACTTCGGGGTTCGGTTCCTCAAGCATGGAGATGCTGCCGCCGCCGCTGGGGTTCGGAGGGTTCTTCGGGCTATACTGAGAAGAACATGAGATCCAGACAGAGTACCGGATCATTTCTTCCCATCCATGTGTGGATCCACATGGATTATGTATCCTCGTTTAAGTTTATTTGGCTTGGTCTAGTTATATCTCATATGCATCTAGGAGAAGATGATTCATGTATTTGGATCATCGATGCATCAAGATGTAATCTCGTCGTTGTCTTTTAATTTTCACCTGTTTGCGGTGCACTGGCCCCGGCTCGTGCAACGCGACAGATTAGGCTCCATCGATTATCAGTGTAATGTCTTGTAATGGGTTGCTGCATATCAATAAGAATACAAGACTTTTTATTTATCAATTCTCTCCCTACCTAGCAATATTGCAAAGTTACACGAATTTGTTGTGCCAGTACTCATTAAAGCATGTTAAGCTGATGGACAAGTAAAGATTATGCACGATGAAGGTGGCCATAATCTGGTGGCCGGTGAGAACTTCACTGAAATTATCCTCATCTAGGGAGACTCATTTTGGATCGCATATTATTCTTAAATCTCGATGGCATCAATATCATGCTCATCTGCTTGCTGAATCTGCATGTGCATCGCTCCATCATACTATTTTCGTGTCCAACTTGAATCCCAAACTAAGGGTAACTTGCCCTGTATTGAAGGACATGGGTTGCACGCTACAAAATTCATAAAAAATACTGAAAAATCATTTACATGGATTGTGGCTTCGACCATACAGACATATAAATTTGATTAAAAGATACGACTACGGGTAATCAGTGCGAATAAGCAATAGATGCTCTTGGTTTTTTTTTTTAAAGGTTGCAAATTTTCATACCGGGAAATCAAATTTGACACATATATATTTCATCGCGCAAACTAGATGTATGATTTTTTGATTTTGTATAACAAATTGTCCTTCAATAAACCATATGTTGATGAGTTAAGCTAGCTCCAGCTTAATTTGAAAAATAGTTGTGAGAGTTGATGTGAGCACAAAAAAGTTTAAGAGATAAAGGAAGCCAAATGAATAGTTGACAAATAAAAACTACACTATTTTGAAAATATACAAATTCGATGACTAATTTGTGTCATTCCAAAGTAACCATTAACGTCTGATGGTAATTGATAGTGTCTTGAGAGGGGAGAGGTTAATTATCTGTTTTGCGAGTACTCTTCAAGCATGTTAAGCTGATGGATATGTAATATTATTCACGATGAAGGTGCCCTTAATCTAATGGGAGATAATTACAAATAAACTTTGCCCGTATTGTGGGTGTTTAATTTTCTGGGGCCATACCGAGAGTGTAAAACATGATAAAATCTAAATCATTTCTGCCGAGTCGATTCATTCTTTGTGTGTATGTGAATGCATGCATGGATACATGCTCAAAACTATCTAGCTAGCATTCCATTTCTCTCCGATTTTTTCACAGCAGTCCATCCCTATAATTACCCATCTATACAAACCAAGAAATAAATCATCTTGGAATCCAAGCTCCAACTGCATCATCATCATCATCATCATTCTCATCTGCTACTCAATCTGCATGTGCATAGCATCATCAAACTATTTTTTTATCCCAGTTGAATCCGAGAATTACCGTAACTTGACATTTACCAAATGGAAAAGTTGCACATAGTCATAAACAAATCATCTACATAGTTTGTGGCTTGGACCCTAGACATAAAAAAATTGGTTAAAAGATATGACTACATTTGATCTGTACGTAAGTATTAACATATATGCACTTTTTGTACACGTTTAAAATTTTCATAGTTTGAAACCAAAATTTACACATATATAATTCATCATGCAAAGTATATGTATGTTTTCCATATTTTGTATAACAAAATTGTCCTTCAATATACCGTATGTTAATGAGTTAATTAAGCTAGCTCAAGATTAGTTCGGAATATAGTTTTGAGACTTAAGTAAGCCCAATGAAGTTTAAGAGGAAAAGAAAGCGAAACAAATAGATTAAAGACAAAAACTGCACTGTTTTAAAATTAGAAAACTTCCGTAACTAATTTGTGGCGATGCCAAGTTAATCTCATTTGATAAAATTGGATGGGACTGGAAAACCTTGACCTTCAGTGGCTGATGTTAATTGGCAATGCCTTCAGAGGGAAGACATTAACTATATGATAGCAGTAATGCACCTTACGATATTGCTAGTTATTCGATTAGTCATGAGCTACCGTTTCATTTGGAACTTGATACATAAGTAGCAGCAATGCTGCACTCATGCAGCCACACCTTAGTATGCATGTGTCAAATTAAGCTACGTATATATTTTTCCTCCACCTAAGTTGTAATTTATTTTTTTCTCTCATGCCAACTGTCTCCTTATCTACAAACAAAAGAAATAAAAAACAAATTGACTACGGTTGTCTCACTCATCTGTGGTCTCAAGCAAAGGGGCAATTGAGAGTTTTATTTTACTGTTATTGCTAGCTACCTATATCCTGAAATGAAAGTGACATGGTACAAAATTAGAGTCTGGGTTTATTTTTGCTATCATGTCAACCGTCTCATGCCTTGTTTATGTGCTCCATATATACAAAACAAAAGTCCAATCGGGTTGTCTCACTCTCTGTTGGTTCAAGCAAAGGGTAATTTTGAGTTATTTTTTTCATTTTTTTATAAAGAGTACATATTAATATCACGAAGATACCAACTACATTCAGCCTCTAAAGCAACACAAAGTCCTAATGGCACGACGGATGCACACACAAAAACTAAGAAATAAAAGTTCTGCTACAGAGTTTCAGTCCTTGCAGCAGCAACACAATCACCACCAAGACAACAAATGATGTCCAAGTTCTCCAAAAGCGACGCCTACAAGAAGGAAACAATGCACCAGAATTGTCGTCACCCGATCGTAGATCTTGGGTTTTCACTCTGAAGATAATCTCAGCTCTCAAAATAATGTCTTCAACAAGACCATTGCCACGCACAACTAATTAATGTCAGACCTTTGATTTTCACCCTGAAAGGTAGGATCCTAAACATCACCAGCACCGTCGCACCCACTTACATACCGCTCGTAAAAATGGCGAAGGTCCAAGCAAGTTCCTCAACGTGTCCTCCAATCTCGGCTTGCATGAGAATCTACGATTCTTACTTCACCATGGAGTAATATCTTTTGGTGGAAATAGATAGCAGAGCTTAGTGCCACTCCCTCCTCAATGGAGAACAAATGGGCACGACCGAATACCACCCGATCCAGCAATCTCTACGCATAACGCGCCCAAGGAAGTTCGTCGGCGGAGACTTCCAGAACCGGCCACTCCGACCAGATAAGGAAGGACATGCGTCAAGAGGATCTTCGTCTTGGAACAAGAGGAACTCTATGACCACCGCCTTTATTGCGCAGATCGGCATGCCCCCACGCTGCCACCAGCCGGACTACCCCCTCCTGCTGAAGAGGACGCACGGAAATGACGAACCACACACACACGCTATCTCGCTGGTAGTTGTTCCATGACACCGCAATAAGTCCGATTGTGAGCACCGCCTCCTCCCCACGCACCATCGAGCCACCATAGACATCGCCAACGGCAGCAGAGGTCGTCACTGGCCCTGATTTTTCGGTAGGCTATAGTTTCGTCCCGGTGAAGCCTCGAGAGATGACACGGGAGTGGCTTCTACCACGGGGATAGTGCTTGATGTGGAATCGTGCTGAGGAAGCTGAGGAGCGAAGACCTTGGGCTATTTGTTTGTTCCTAGCTACCTAGCTAAACTACTATATATCGGACAATTTAAGACCCCGTCGCACACATATGGAGCCTTCCATGTATGTGATCCCCTACCGCTTACCCTTAGAAACCCGATTCATGCGGTTAGACAAGCAATTTGGAGCCAATCTATCGCATACGAATTCATTTTCCAAAAAGTGTACATAATTTTACACACAGTGAAGAAGTACAAAACGTCCGCTTTGATGAAATGTATCACACACGATTTATGTCTCGTGCATCATATGGGATCTTAATTTCCTCCTCGATTTCCCATCACATGCATTAGCAACAAGGAACATTCTATGGATGCAACGACAAGGCCTTTCAAAATTCCCTTTTCCACAATCCTATTGAACGCAACATCACCACCATATAATCACTCAACAGAATGGTTCTCCACAAGAATAGTGCTTGACATAAGCGCACTCGGTGCAGACTTGCGACGCCTGCGGCGGCTTCGAGGAAGCCATCCCCGTTTTCGGATTCTGGGATATCATCCCCGCCCGTCCGCCCTTGATGCATTGAGCATGCACGGTCAGAGGAGGAGGACCTCAATTGTGAGATGGATGCGGCAATGGAGATGACGGAGGATTCCCCCACCGAAGAGGACGAGGAGGTGTACGAGGCCAAGTAGGAGATAGCGCCTGTGCGCGAGCCCGATGCACCTGAGGAGGCAGAGGCTCAAATATAACAGCATCACGTCATGTAAGAGTTCATGGCGAAGACGCTTGAAGAAATTAGTGTCGAGGTCACCGGCTCCAACAAGGAAAATGTGGAGATAATCAATATCTCCGATTCTGATGAGGAGTAGTATAAGATTAGTTTCGAAGTTATTAGATTCCTGCGAGGATTCCTTAGTATGGGTCTATATATATGAGGATCGCGTTAGGAGCACCGCGTGCGTCTTGCTCGTGTGACCTGGCTGACTTTCTCTTGTGGTCTCCCAACGGACAAGTGGTCCACGTCAAGAAGCAATACACAAGGCAGTTTAATATCTCACACACACGCAGTTGAACATCGTCACTTTTCTTGAATGGCTTAGGTCTCACCTTGTTTCCTTCTCCTATATCAATATAAAAAGCAAAACTTTTGCCTTGTTTCAAAAAAAAATATTACAGGGCAAACTCAATGACATAAACTCGCGCAGCATTTCGCTTGATGTGTCGCGGAAAACTCTAACAAACTTCTAACCACCATTGTGGTGCCCCTCTCTCATGGATCTTTCTCCCTCCACATGTAACGAACAGTTCATGAATCTCCTTTTCACCTAAAATTATAGGCATTAAGTTTGTAATAGCACATAATAATGACTTGTGGAAGTATGGGATGCATAAATGTTGCTAAAATATAATATTAACCAAGGACCCAATATGACTCGGGATGTTTCCACATGTAAACACCATGGCATGGCAATTGTTGTCTTGTTGCTTCATAGGTTTGAGGCAACTAATCACTCTACGCTTCTGAAATTCTGACATTCTCCTTATCAATTGCATTAATCAATATTTAATGAGAATGGTAACCAGCATAGCCACACTATACCACGTACATAAGTGTCCCAGGCCCCATATGCAGCGATGTTGTTCGGTATTGGATGTGAGACATCACGCCAACATATATTCTTGCCTTTTGGAGAAGCCTCTTCGATAACTAGTCAACAATTTTTGTTGACGGTGTCCTCATCTAATCGCAGAAAGGAGACTAAACCATGAGAGTAGTGGAGATGGAGGCGAAGTAGGCAAGGACCGTACGATAAAAATCCTAAGGTTGTGTGTGTAGATGTTATATTGTGGTAAAAAAAGATACCATCAATAATAGTACAAACCAAAAAAAATAGTACACATGGTCTCCTACCCACCACCCGCAGTGACAACACAGACTATGCTCGCAAAAATCGAAACATATTCGACGCACAGTTGGACAAGCTAGCGATTCTAGATATACCACTAAATATGTACACTTTACCATGGGAATCATAGCCATACTTAAACTTATTATGTATGTGGTCACTAGTAGAAAAAGGGCCTTTCGTCCAACCCCTTTAGACCCGGTCAGTGTTTTGGGGCGGGACTAATTGTATATTAGTCCCGGCTCCAATTGATAGAGGGATGAACCGCCCTCTTGAGCTCTAATCCCGGTTCAAAAGGGACCTTTAATTAGACCTGGTTTGAGCTACAAACCACGGCTAAAGGTGGTGGCTAGGCTGCAACCTGACGCAGCCCCTTTCACTGGTAGAAAATAGGCCTACAGTCCCGGTTCGCCAGGACCATTAATCCCGTCCGGGCAACCGGGACTAGCTATGCGCGACTAAATGCCCCCCCCCCCTATAGTCCCGCCACTTACGGACCGGGACTAAAAGCCCGTCCACGTGGGCGCTAGGGGTCCGTTGCGGCGGAGGACCTTTAGTCCCGGTTCTTGTGGTTAACCGGGACTGAAAACCTGCGCAGGTTTAGGGTTTTAGGCCCCCTAAACCTGTTTCCTTTTTAATTTGTTTTGTTTTAATTTCAGTACACATATACATGCATATATATATATATATGAAATATCAAACAAGGAGAATTCAATAGGAATATATAATATATATTCAATATCGGGTGACCATATATACAATCTCGAACAAGTTTCCATATTACACAATTAAGATGGACGAGCATACACAAATTCGCACAAGTTTCAAAGTACTTAGGGCTTATACATGCGGATAAAAGTCATCGTCGGTGGACGCATGGAACTCTCCTTTCTTCTGGATGACATGCCTAAGGAAAAATCCTGCTATTTCCTCTTGAATTGGTCGGAAGCGAGCTTCTGGAGTAAGCGCCCTCCGCAAGTTATTGAGACCCTTCCGCGTTTCCTCGTCCTTCTTCCTCTCAGATATTTCTTTCCGTATGTTCTCACAGACATAGTATCCACATAGACCGGTCCCCGGTGGCTGCTTATCCACACCTTTGACCACATTTTTAAATCGTAGCGCATCTTTGAATTCACCGACATGTTGAAGTGAGAGCCGTCTCCAAACTCTACAATGCAAATAAAATTAAATGAACAAGGGAGTTATTAGCTTAGAAAATGAACAAAAGAGACCGATCGATATAGAGCGCAAATGATTGAAAAATAATTACTTTTGCATCATTTTTCTCATATTGACCCAAAGATCTGTATTTGAATTCATAGAGTCAATGATGAAAACTATGGACTTGTGAAGATCAATTTTTAGCAGAATCCAGTGGTACCTGCGGACACATTAGATGCAGAGTCATGCATAATTTATCGATTGGACATACCATGCA
Organism: Alopecurus myosuroides; assembly: GCA_028641055.1. Lineage (NCBI taxonomy): Eukaryota > Viridiplantae > Streptophyta > Magnoliopsida > Poales > Poaceae > Alopecurus > Alopecurus myosuroides. The sequence continues at coordinate 54,855,565 of CM054058.1, forward strand.
TGGAGTAAACAAAAGAGAATGGGAACATGAGAGAAACACTCACCCAAAATGGTAAGGAAATAGAATATATCTTTTGGATTCATGCTTTTTAAAAAAATTGTACAAGTCTTTCTCCACGTCTATGGGGTGACGTTCTAACATAGTTCCATTAATGATTTGTGGGTCAATGAACCCAACATCATGGATGAGTCTTACTTTGCATTCCCAAATCTTCAATCTGCATAATAGCGTACGGAACAATATAGTTAGGACAATATATATATATATAGTGTAGGCAATGAAGAATGAGATGAGGTAGAAATAAATCACTTATAGAACGTAGCAACTCAGGATAGATTTGTCGAGCTCACGCATATTGAACAGCTGGAACAATTCACTCAACTCAACTGTTACAGAGTACTTTTTGGTGTGATGCTCCTCTGTATAATCCACATACACATATTCTTTGTCGGTAAATGCTATGAAATCTTTGTACCAACGTAGCAGACTTTGCATTAGTGGTGGTAGATCCTTTTCCTTCGCAGGCTCGACGAGAGGCCCTTTCTTCACATATTTTAATGCTACATCAGCCATTGGCATATCGTCCATGTCTAAAAAGGCACGAAGAGACATACCGGCCTCGGACGCATTTTGCATGGCAGTAGCTACAGTCAATCCCATTGCTGTCACAGCATTTATGACCTCGGGGTCCTGTTCTGGAGCGGCTTTCACTATGAGGGGGGGGATCGATTGTTTACTCTGCATCCCGAGCTGGGCAACTTGTTTCCCGCTTTGTATCATTTTTGCTTTTTTTTTCTCCTCCTCCAATATTCCTGCTTGCTTACGAAGTTCAATATCATAGTCTTTAGGCAAATTCTTCACGGATTGGGACACTGTCGATAAAAAATCCGTAGCCCAATAGTCTACAATCGGAGGGAATACTTCCTTGGGCTCAGGCTCCTTTAGCGCCTTCAGTTTGCCCTTCCATTTCTCAACGTCAGCCTTCACGACCAATTTGGTTTCAGCATCACTAAGTTCCCAAGGCCTTGGGGGTAGAGGCTTCAGTGATGGCTCCGGTACCCGTGTGGTCTTAGGTACATAAGGGTCCGGGTTAATAGACCAAGAGCGGGTTCCCTTGCTGGCCGCCTGCTTCTGTTTCTTCGCTGGAGGAGGAATGGGGGGCGACGTCTGCTTATCCTCCGGAGGAGGAATGGGGGGCGACGTCCGCTTATCCTCCGGAGGAGGAATGGGGGGCGACGACGTCTGCTTTTCCTCCGGAGGAGGAATAGTGGGAGACGTCTGCTTTTCCTCCGGAGGAGGAATGGGGGGCGACGTCTGCTTAACCGCCGGAGGAGGAATCGTGGGCGACGGCTGCTTAACCGCCGGAGGAGGAAGATCGGGGGACGACGTCGAATTGCGTGAAGGAGGCGTAGGTGAACCAGCACCAGCACCACCACCACCACCAGCACCTGCACCATCGTAGGGGGGTGGACTTGTTAGCCTTGGCGTCTCGCCTGGAAACACTATGTACTTCTTTTTCCATAGAATGAACTGGCGCTTGACATCTCCAAGTCTTCTCTCCCCTTCGGGTGTAGCTATGTCAATCTCCAGGTCCTCAAACGCTTGGACTATGTCTTCCACCGTGACACGAGCATAGCCATATGGAATGGGGTTGTTGTGATGGAGTTCTCTAGGTGTATAGGGTAAAGCACTGCCGGTAGCCACCTTCATGGAAATGTTCCCCACGGGATAATGCAGATCACATTCTTTCATCTCCTTTACGTCATCCACGGGGTATTTAGGCTCCGGTGCACGACTCTCGATCATCGGTGCATTAGCACCTGCAGTCGGGGCCTCCGTGGAAGCCACGCTGCTTCTCCGCTGCTGGCTTCCGAGATCCGTTGCATGTTCTTGATGCGGCCCTGCAGCCGACGCTTTTTCTTTCTCAAGTATTCCCGCCACGACCTTCTTAAGGTCAGAAACTTCCATTGCAAGATTCGCCAGTTCATCTGCAGCCCGGTCCGTACCTCTCCTACGGCTTCTGTAACAGTACGGGTCACCCTCCTGGGAAAACCCTACTTTCCACGGCAATCTGCCTTTGCCTCGTATATGTCCTCCGTGTTCAGGATTTCCGAGGGCAACTGTCAGTTGGTCTCTCTCTCTGTTGAACGTGATCTTGCCCTGTTGAGCTTTGGTCATTGCGTCAACACGGTCTTTTGTGGGAGCAAACTTTTTCTGCCGGTGAACACACTCCCCTGTCTCCGAGTCTAGCGATCCCCCATGCCCGTACCACCACATTTTGGCTCTTTCGTCCCATCCCTCTGTACCTAGACGGATTCCTCTTGCCCTTAGGCCGTCCTCCATTGCCTGCCACTTAGGCGCCGAAACGCGGTATCCTCCTGGCCCCATAACATGATGGTACTGTTTCTTTTCCGCATTAGCCTTATTTTTTGCCGACATTTCCTTGAAATGCTCCGATTTATGTTGCGTCACAAATTCTGTCCAATCATCTCTCAGTTTCTCATATTGTCCAGTGAAAATCGGAGTCTTGCCCTGGCTGACATATTCACGGAACAATTTTTTCTTGAAGTTCCGGAATGCTTCGGCCATCTTCTGAAGAGCGAACTCTTTGACTATCCTCCTCCTCTCACGTCCACCTGGAACGTCCTGACCGAATTCATCTTTTTTGTTGTATTCCGGAGGTAGAATGAAATGTGCAATAAGCTTTCTAAACATAATCTTTTTCGTTCTCTTGTCGACATAACTGAAACCAATACGTGCTTTCTTTGGCTCCTTCCATTCCTGGATGGTGATCGGGACGATGTCTCTAACAATGACTCCGCATTGGTTGATAAACTTTGTGGTGTGCTGTAGGGGCTTGCCAATTTCACTGACTGATTCGATGGTATATATTTCGGAATCTTTCATCGCCTTGGATTTGCCACGCTTTGTCATACTAGATCCGACCGAGGGCTAAAATAAGAAAGAGAGTCGCGCGCGTTAGTCTTTGCAATTGGACCGAGGGCTAAAATAAGACCGAGGGCTAAAATATATACCTCGCCGGAGGTGGTTGTTCTTTGCAATTGGAGATCGTCGTTTGTCGACGGTTGACCTCCGTCATCAATGTCCATTCCTTCACCTCCTTGATCATCGACAATGTCTGTTCCTTCTTCACCTCCTTGATCATCGACAATGTCTGTTCCTCCTTCACCTTCTTGATCCTCAAGGTTCAGGTAAGAAGAGATTACATCATCGACAATGTCTGTTCCTCCTCCGGCTATGATATCTAATATATAACCTTCAGCCACCTGTTCCGCCGTCAGGTCACTATTGTCTGCCATATGTCACTCCTGCAGACATGCATGTAGTAAAAATTAATTAAGTATATAGGAGACTTAGCAAATATTGTCGTAGAAAGAGGGAAAACAGATTGGTAGGGTCGCTCAAATGACTTGGAGAACCCCATAGCTAGGTTGCATTTGCTTTTTTGGTCATTTTGGTATATTACACTTAATATTCTGAATTTATTGAATTAAAACTTACTTTCATTATTTTAATGAATTTAACTCAAATTCAAATATGGTCTCATTTTAAACTTTGTCAAACATGAATGATAATGATATAAACAGATAGCTTACATTTTTGTGAACATTTTGCATATTTTTCCATAATTTTTGGAATTATAAATTAAAAGTTATTTAATTTAGAAGATTTAATTATGTTCTGTAATTCCATATACAGTGGGCCCCACGTGTCATGATGACGTCATTAAAAAAAACTCGTCAACACGTGGCCAGGTGACGTCATGATGACGTCACCCCTGGCGTCACACGGTGGCCGGCGGTGGCAGTTTAGGCTCTCGGGTCTCCGGCGATTCCGACGATTCCGGCCACGGGGGAGGGAACGGAGATGGGGAGGAGGCCACTGTGGTGCTCGCCACGGGGGAGGGGACGGAGATGGGGACGAGGCCACGGCCACTGTTGTCTCGCCGGCGGCGAATCTGGCCGCGGTAGCGAGCGCGAGGGCGGCGCGTTCTCAGTTCGTGGTCGCCGTTCGAGGGCGGCGCGTTCGCGCGTGATTCGTGGTCTCCGTTCGATGGCGTTGGATCTAGGGCGACGGCAACGGCCCGCGGGGAACCTACCGGAGAGACGGCAACGGGACGGGGGCGGAGCAGGGTGGAGGCGGTGGAGAGAAGGGCTCGACGACGGCGACGGCGACGGCGATGGAGACGGCGCGGTCCTTTGCGCGGGCGACGGCGACGGGGCAGAAGACGAGCAGGCGCCGGCGCGAGGGAAGAAGAGGGTTTGTGACTTAGAAAATTTTGGGGCAGGAAGGCATCGCACATATATAGGTCCAGCCTTTAGTCCCGGTTCGTGACAGCAACCGGGACTAAAGGTCCCCTGGGGTACCCTCCGCGGGCCTTTAGTCCCGGTTGGTGTCACGAACCGGGACTAAAGGTGAAAATTTTCGCGGCGTTCTCGTTCCCGCGCAGAACGAGCCTTTAGTCCCGGTTTGTGACACCAACCGCGACTAAAGGTGGTTATTCGAATAGAAATAATAGATGCGTGCAACCTTAAAAATACAAATAATATATCAGAAAATTCAGAAAAATAAAACTAATTCTTTTTCCAATCTTAAAAATACAAATAATATATCAGAAAATTCAGAAAAATAGATCTGATATCTGCTGCTAGTCATACTCCTGCCTAGGCCTACGACATGAGAAAATTCAGAGCCTAGGACTGGGCCTGAGGGTAGCGCAGGCGGGGGTTATCGCCGGCCCTGATGTAGTCCATGACGCTCTGTAGAGTCCGGCCGGACCACCATAGCCGACGACCGGCCTCGTGAAAGTTCCCAGGAGGCAGGCCGTCCTCCTCATACCTGGCGAGCGCCCTCTCACGCCGATTGATGAAGAAGGCATCCCAAGTATGTTGGTTATCGGGATGCCAGCTGGGATCTCTCCGCTGCTCCGGCGTGAGCTCGTGGTAGTAATGGTTCGTGATGGCCGCCCGACGTGCCACACCTTGAGGAAGAGGAGGGACCGGCACTCCTCCGGCGCTCAGCATCCAACCGGCGGGAACACTGTAGCCGGGCGGGCAGGGGTAGTTCGAGGCGGAAAGTGCCTCGGCCTGGATGAATGTTAGAGTGGGTACGGTAGAAGCCATGAGAGAGTGGTGAGTTTGTATGTGTTTATGCCAATGGTGTGGCAATGCACATATATATAGCGAGAAGAAAACATCCCTTTAGTCCCGGTTGGGGACACCAACCGGGACTAAATGGGTTAGGGTTTCGTTTGGACCAATCAGATAGAATCACACGGATCGTGTGTTTCTTTAAAGCGCTTGTGAGTCGTTGGATCCGGGGTGTGTTTCTTTTGAGCTGTTGTGAGCCGTTCGATCAGGGCTACGGTGTGTTTCTTTCGAGTTGTTGTGAGCCGTTGGATGAGGTGGTTTCTTAACCGTTGGATCAAAACCCTAGCACAACACTTTGTGAGCCAGAGGACCCTATATATAGCCCACCTTCATACACCGGTCAGTTCATCGAGCAAATACAAAACATCCGGATTCGCCATCATACGTCCTACCGTGCATTTGGTATGCATATTGCACTGAGTAGCCACGGTAGGGCTGTATGATGGTGATACCGATTGTTTTGTTCTACACCCCCCCTTTAACACATCCATCCATGCTTGGGTCAGTGTTCACTTTGAGCTCGGGTAGTAATGTGCAACTATTTGCTTGGTTGTGTTAGGGTGGCGCGTGGCGCGGGAATTGTGACGCGTGGCGCGGGAGTTGCGACGCGTGGCGCGGTAGTTTGTGACGCGTGGCCAGGAGGGCGCGGTATAAACTGTCGCGCCTCGAGCGCGTCTTCTCCTCTCCACGCACCGTCGCGCTTCCACCATGCCTCCGAGGAGGAACAGCACCACCGGCTTCCGCGGCGTCCGAGCACGGCAGAACGGAATGTTCAGCGCAGATATCCGTTGGGGGGACGACCGCATCCCCCTCGGCACCTTTGCGACGGCGGCGGAGGCAACCCGCGCCTGGGACGCGGCGGCCTGGCGCCTCAACCGCCCGCGGTCGCTAATGAACTTCAACGACTGCCACACCGTCTGGGAAGCGGAGGCCAGGGCGCCGAAGCCGCAGATCATCACTGCCGCCGACCACCTCCACCTCCGCCACCGCGCGTTTCAGGGCCTAGTCGACGCCAGGGAAGACCGCGTCGTCCGCGAGTATTACCGGAACAACCCGGGGGAGGAGAGCGCCGACGAGGAGCTCTGGCAGACCCGCGCGGCTCAGCGGGCGGAGCGCCGCCTCGAACGCCACCTCGCGTTAGATGCCGCTCGGGAGGCGAGGACGAGGGCGCTGCAGGAGCTTCGTCGGGCCGACCGCGCCGGCGAAGTCTGGGCCTCCGACGATCCGAGGTGGGGGCCTATCTCGGACATACCATCATGCACCTCCGACGACGACGAGGTGGTCACGGACGAGTTCGGCGACGATGATGACCCGGAGGAGGTCACCGACGAGTTCCCCGACGACGACGGCGAGGAGTAGTGTTCGTCTGTTTTCTCTTTTTAATAAAAGAATTTGTATTCCGGCGACAGTGCGGCGCGCTAGCGCGTCTGTTTTCTGTTTTTAGTAAAACTTTGGTACAATAAATTAATTAGAGATAATATAATTCAAAATGATCCATTAAACATGATCCATTCAACAAAGTTTGGTACAATAAATTATTACACATCAATTCTTCCCTTGTGTCCCCGCTTTCTTACGATCTGGACGTATCCATGGAGCATCCTCATCATTTAACTTAATGCTTGGGTCAGAGTTCACTTTGAAGGGCGGAATTTCACCAAACATATTATAATCTTCTGACATGTCTGTCTTGTCCTCCACTCCCACGATGTTTCTTTTCCCTGAAAGAACAATGTGACGCTTTGGATCATCGCATAATGCACTGATCGTTTTCTTATCTTTCCGTTTCCTCGGTTTGCTACTCATGTCCTTCAAATAGAAAACCTGAGCGACATCTTTGGCTAGGACGAATGGTTCGTCAAGGTAACCAAGATTGTCGAAATCCACCATTGTCATTCCGTATTGCTCGTCCACCTTTACCCCACCTCCTGTTAGCTTGAACCATTTGCACCGGAACAAAGGGACCTTAAAATAGGGTCCATAGTCAAGTTCCCATATCTCCTCTATGTAACCATAATATGTGACCTTTTGCCCAATCTCGGTTGCTGCATCAAAGCGGACACCACTGTTTTGGTTGGTGCTCTTTTTATCTTGGGAGATCGTGTAAAATGTATTCCCATTAATCTCGTACCCTTGGAAAGTCGTGATAGTCGAAGATGGTGTCTTGGCCAACATGTACAGCTGATCTTCAACATCATTGTCATTCATTAAATGTTTTCGCAACCAACTGCCGAAAGTCTCCATGTGGGCCTTTCTAATCCATGATTCAGGCTTCCCCGGGTTGTTCGAGCGTAAAATATTCTTGTGTTGCTCGAAGTACGGAGCCACCAAGCTCGAATTTTGCAGAACTGTGTAGTGTGCTTCAGTCATAGAATGACCGTCCATACATATCGTTGATTTCCTTCCGATCGTGCCTCTTCCACTTAGTCTCCCCTCGTGCCGCGATTGAGGAATACCAATCGGCTTAAGGTCAGGAACATAGTCAATACAGAACTCAATTACCTCCTCATTTCCATAGCCCTTTACGATGCTTCCTTCTGGCCTAGCACGATTACGAACATATTTCTTTAATACTCCCATAAACCTCTCGAAGGGGAACATATTGTGTAGAAATACAGGACCGAGAATGGAAATCTCTTCGACTAGGTGGACCAGGAGGTGCGTCATAATATCGAAGAAGGATGGTGGAAACAGCAACTCAAAACTGACAAGACATTGGACCACATCGTTCTGTAACCGTGGTAGATCTTCTGGACTGATTACCTTCTGAGAGATTGCATTGAGGAATGCACACAGCTTCACAATGGCTACTCGAACATTTTCCTGTAGGAGGCCCCTCAAAGCAATCGGAAGCAATTGCGTCATAATCACGTGGCAGTCGTGAGACTTCAGGTTTTGGAACTTTTTGTCCGCCATGTTTATTATTCCCTTTATATTCGACGAGAAGCCAGACGGGACCTTCATACTGCTCAGGCATTCAAAAAAAATGACCTTCTCTTCTTTCGTAAGAGCGTAGCTGGCACGACCTTGAAACCATTCCGGATGCCGGTCATCTGGGTCTTTCAAAAGTTGTTGATCCCGCCGTGCTTCCTTTGTATCCTTTGTCTTCCCATACACGCCCAAGAAGCTTAGCAGGTTCACGCAAACATTCTTCGTAACATGCATCACGTCGATTGCAGAGCGGACATCTAGGACTTTCCAATACTGTAGCTCCCAAAATATCGATTTCTTTTTCCACATGGGTACGTGCCCGTCAACTCCCTGCGGAACTGATTGTCCGCCAGGACCCTTTCCAAAGATGACATTCAAATCCTTGACCATATCAAATATCTCAGCTCCAGTACGTTCCGCAGGCTTCGGCCGGTGATCTGCCTTGCCGTTGAAATGCTTGCCTTTCTTTCTTACGTTATGATTTCGGGGAAGAAATCGACGATGACCCAGGTACACGTTCTTCCTACAGTTATCCAAAAATACACTTTCAGTCTCATGTAAGCAGTGCGTGCATGCTTTGTATCCCTTATTTGACTGTCCAGAAAGGTTACTGAGAGCAGGCCAATCGTTGATGGTTACAAAAAGCAACGCTCGTAGGTTAAATTCCTCTTCTTTGTGCTCATCCCATACAGGTACACCAGGTTTGCCCCACAATTGTAAAAGTTCATCAACTAATGGCCTTAGGTACACATCGATGTCGTTGCCGGGTTGCTTCGGACCTTGGATGAGCACTGGCATCATAATGAACTTCCGCTTCATGCACAACCAAGGAGGAAGGTTGTGGATGCATAGAGTCACGGGCCAGGTGCTATGGCTGGAGCTCTGCTCGCCAAAAGGATTCATGCCATCAGTACTTAGACCAAATCTTATGTTCCTTGGGTCAGCTGCAAAATCTTTGAACTCTCTGTCGATCGTTCTCCATTGCGTTCCATCAGCGGGGTGTCTCAACTCCCCGTCGGACTTACGGTCCTCTTTGTGCCATCGCAACAACTTGGCATGATCTTTGTTCCTGAACAGGCGTTTCAACCGAGGTATTATAGGAGCATACCACATCACCTTGGCGGGAACCCTCTTCCTGGGTTTCTCGCCCTCAACATCGTCACCAGGGTCATCGCCTCTGATCTTATAACGCAATGCAGTGCATACAGGGCATTCATTCAAATCCTCGTATGCACCGCGGTAGAGGACGCAGTCGTTAATGCATGCATGTATCTTCAGAATCTCTAAACCTAGAGGGCACACAACCTTCTTTGCTTCGTACGTACTGGTGGGCAACTCGTTATTCTTCGGAAACATATTCTTCAACATTTTCAGCAAATTTTCAAATGATGAGTCAGCTACACCTTCCCGTGCCTTCCATTTCAGCAAATCCAGTGTGCAGCACAGCTTTTTCAGACTATTGTCGCATCCTGGGTACAGTGACTTCGTGTGATCCTCTAACATGCGATCCAAATTCTCCCTCTCCTTGTCAGTTTCGCAGCGTCTCCGTGCATCAGCAATGGTCCGACCAAGATCATCAGCGGGCTCATCATGTGCCTCTTCTTCACCTTCACCAAACCCTTCCCCACCTTCAGCATCATCCTCCATGAAAGTATCACCGAAAAGGTCATGATAGTTGAAATCGATATCATCCTCTTCTTCATCTTCTTCCATTCTAACCCCTCTTTCTCCATGCTTGGTCCAACAATTATAGCTTGGCATGAAACCGTGCCGAAGCAGGTGCATGTGAACGACTCTTGAGGAGGAGTGACCCTTGTCATTCTTACATTCAGCACATGGACACATAATAAAACCTCGCTGTTTGTTCGCATTTGCCACTACGAGGAAATCTTTCAAACCCGTAGTGAACTCACCGGAGAGTCGGTTACCGTACATCCATTGCCGATTCATCTGCATTATTATTATATAAAGTATATAATAAACCATCATGCATCTGTTAAACTAACTAGCTAGCTGGAAATAATACAAATCATGAAAGGTTCAAGTTGCTAACCGCGATCACGGAGGTAAAATAAATGAAAACGCTCAAGTGTGTTTCATGCTATGGGGCATTTCATCGAACACCTTGTGTGCATAGTAGGAACCAAAAGCATACCCACAACCCCCTTGTGAATATTGTGAGCAAATGTGGCCAAGTGCAGCGAGGTGAGTCCTATATATAGGGATGGGCCTTTAGTCCCGGTTCACCTGGACAACCGCGGCTAAAGGCCGTGGGGCCGGCCCGAGGACCTATTAGTCCCCGTTGGTCTGGCCAACCGGGACCAAAGCCCCTCCCCTCCGCCAGCTGTGGGCCGAGCGCGCTGGGCCCAGACTATTGGTCGCGGGTCTCGTCCCGAACCGTGACTAAAGACCCCTATGGTCGCGGGTCCATTATTTTGGGGACTAATGGGGGCGTACCGAAGGCCTATTTTCTACCAGTGTTTATTCCCGGTTGGTGGCTCAAACCAGGACTAAAGATGGAACTTTAGTCCCAGTTTGAGACAGCAAGTGACGCTAAAGGTTTTCTGGATATTTCTCTTGGTTCCCAAGTCGGATCTGCCATTGGTCTCATTGTTACGCCCCTCCAAGCTCGAGTTTCCTCCATATTTTCTCCAAGATTTGTCAAGATTTGGTGGTTGAGAAACTATCCAAGTGGTCTAAAAGGTTAGCAACTTCATCCTTTCATCTCTTATTGTTATTTTGTCTCATTTCATGCTCTAGAAGAGAGTGATTAGTTGGTTTTAGTTTAGGAGTAAATGTGGGAGTTTATTTGATTTATTTTCAATTTGAGTTCAAATTGACTTCTTAGTTTGGCATGTGTAGGTGTGGTATTGTTAATTCGGTTCTTGATCTATATTTTTTGTTAGTGGTAGTGTTAGTGAATTATTGTGTGTTAGCTAGTGTAATAGTGTGTGCTAGGGTGTGTCTTAGTGGTATAGTGTTAGTGCGTGTGTGTTAGTATGCTAGGTTTTATTGTTAGTTTAGTGATACATATGTTTAGTCTTTAGTTTAGTGTGCTAACTTATTAGATTGCCTATGTGTAGGATTAGATTAGTGTGTGTGTGTGTGTGTGTGTGTGTGTGTGTTAGTATGCTTTATTTGTGTGTTCGAATTATTTAGTGTGTTAGAATTTTAGTGTATGCAGTTGTTAGACTATGTTATGGATCAGTTTATGCTAAATAGTTTTATCTTGTTGCAGATATGGACAACAACAACAAAGTATAAGAAGAGGACTTGTTCGACATGGTCAACAAAAATAATCAAGAGGATGGCGGCTCATGATTTTTAAAATTTACCGGTGATTGACTAGAAATCGAGCTCCGAGACCAAGCGCACGCCAATGGTGATAGACTAGAATTCGAAAATGTTGGATCATTAACACTACTGCAGAATAGGTTATCAATGACAGGCTGAAAAGGCCCATTAGTGACTGGCAAAGTGCCTGTCACTGATGACTAGTCACTGGTATGAGGTTAGTAGTGATGGACAAGTGCCTGTCACTAGTATGTGCACCAGTGACAGGCATTTGCGCGTGCCTGTCACTAGCATGTGTAAACTAGTGACATGCAAAATAAATGTGTGTCACTAGTCGCGATCGAAGCCCGCAACCCTATGGATTCTATAGTGACAGGTCCATTATTCTGCCTGTCACTAGTTTGAATTTCGGTAATAAAAACATTAAATCCATGTACTACATATCGAACTTGTTCACAAAATGTCAACTAGCACAACAATTACAATATTTGGGCAATCCAAAATCCTAAATTGTGAGTTGAAAGAACTCACAAAAGAAAATTCAAATGCACAATAGCTTATAATAACTACTATGCTAGTGGCATTTCAAAATAATATTCATTTGTAGTAGCGTCACCACGTCTGAATGGGTTTTTAGGTGTAAGTTCGTTGGGAAAAGCCAACATCATAGTATTACCAGCTTGCTCTAGACTTCAGTCCGATCACCTAAAAGATGAAAATGGTACAAGTATGAAGTATATGACTATATATGCTAGCAGTAACTTGCACGTGAATGTACATGACACATTAAAATCCATTTAGCTTCAAGTTTGTTCACAATAAGTTGTCGTAAACAAATTCTATGATTTCGATGTATCAAGGGTAAAATACCTACATATTAGATCTTTGAAACTAAAAGATAGCCTAGATAGGAAATCGAAACCAAATTCATTATCAAACATTTAGCTATAATATGCAGTTCTCAAAATCTGAATCTATTGGAATATACATGCACTATGATACATTTAGCTAGCCAAGAGTGGATGATAGAACGATTGTTCTCCTTTCACATGCGAACATACATCTAACAGTTGAATCAAATGCACAAAATAAGTTATAGTATACCTTGTACTACAACGACATTAATTATGCAAGCGGAACTAAATTTCTAAACCTTCTACTACAGAAGTATTAATCTTGGAAAGCCATCAGTTTGCAAAGAGCTGATATGTTGATTGTATGCAAGCCAAGATTTTAAGAAATTAGCACCTGAGAACATGAAACAAAATATTCAATCGGATACAAGCTAAATGGATACACTTCAGGCATCTTTAACTTGATCAAAAAACAAGGAACACCGTGCATACTTTTGGTACTGGATTTCTTAATATTAAAGCCAAGAGTGGGCCTAATGACGTTAGTATCCTTTCCATTTATCTTGAACACGATTGTTATCTCACACGAGTGGTCCAGGTCACTTTAATTAACATCCCCGAACATTAATTATAAGGAACTAGTTGTCAACCCATGCACTTGCATGGGCTAGGAAATCCATTAACAGTGTAATTTGTGGCCTCAAAGTATAGAAAAATCGTACTTGTATGTTTTGAAGGGTAATAATATAAGCTTTATGAAATTTATTAATGTTCTAGCTGGATGCCTACTTTAGCGATACATATTTGAGAATATATAAATTAATATTCTAATCTATATAAAGCTAATCGATTAATGGTTTAATGAATACAGGGCTTACATAAAAAAATAGACTTTATTGAAAACACTCCATATATGTTTTGTTCACCATTTTTTTATAACAGACAAATGTTCCATATTATCTTAAACAAACTCTATAAAAATTGACATGTGATTATTGGTTTCTAGAGTAAGGTCGGCAATATGGTGACAATGGATCCTTCGTCGACACTAATTTGTTACCATTTAGCCATCGTCGTTTTTTTAATACTTCCTTCCAACACTAATTTGTTTGCTAAAATTAAAGAGTAATATATAATATATTATGAAAATAATGTTTAGGCTGAATCTAGGAAAACATTATTTTAAAGATATAATCTAATTATTTAAAAGATAATATTAACATGTGTCAGCAAAATATTCAACAACCGGAACAGTAATTAAGTAATACTTTTGTTCACTAACATTGGACGAAATTATTATTTCTCTATTAAATATATATGTGCAACAATCTGAAAGACTATGTGTTTATTTGATTATTGAAAACAAAATTGCAATGCAATTTTATCACCATGATAAAATATCTAGTTTTGCAGAATTCTGTGGAATTCATGTTTATAACGTGTGAAAATTGTACACACGCGGTTCGGTTGGCAAATATTAGATGATCTCTTGGAGACCATCTTAACTAATAATTTTACGTCACCGCTTTAAGAAAAATCAGGCGTTCCAAGCCGTACAATAAACTAAAAACACATGTATAAATTTATGTTATACACAGTTATGTCTGGTAATTTACGAAAATCAGTAAAAAAAACTTCCAAACTTAGAAATTTTTACAACGTCCGGCAAGGTATATTTATTAATTAAGACGATGGTGATCACTACATACATTAAGTTTTCTGCACCCAGGGTGCTGAATAGGGTCGCGCTATTTGACACCCAGGGTATAGAATAGTTATTCTACACGCACCCTCTATCTTCGCAACCGTACATGATTTTTACGTCACGTAAATTTTGTCATATTCCTTATGTCGATTAGAACATAAAATAATATTTACATGACGTAATTTTTTATTTACGTGACGGCTACAAAAATATGATTAAAATAAACGTATTTACGTTGTTTTTTATCACTTTTACACTACTATGACTCATATGTCACATTTTTATGATGAATTTTCGGTTACGGGATAAAATGAACGTTAATATTTACATATGTAACATAATTTTTTTTAATTAGCAACATAGAAAAAATTATGGATGCAGAATAAGTTTTCTGCACCCAGTGTGCTAAATAGGGTGTCTATATATATATATATATATATATATATATATATATATATATATATATATATATTAACGAATATTTCTTATTTGAGCCCTCCTGATCGAGCCAACAATCTTCTACAAATAAGCGAGGTGCGACCATAAGGATTGGGCGCTAGTCATCCTAAGTTCACGATCGAGGAAGTCGATCCAGATGGCAGACATATGTCTCCCACATAGAACGCACAAGTATTTGTAAGTTAATGTGGTGCTATTTTATGGGACATCATCTCGATCACCAATTGAGAATGGAATAAGCTAAAGAAAGGTGATGGAGTTAGTTTTGTCGAAGACAAGCCCAAAGACTTGCTATGGACTATGCTCTCGTCATATTTCACTCTATCGAAGGGTTCTGAGTTGAAATTCAAGTAGTCAGCTCTTAAAAAGATGGCCACATAATTCTAGAGCTTCAAGAAAAGATTAACCGCAGACTATATCAGGAAGGAAAAAAATGGAACATTCACTAGAGCACCAGAGAAGATAAGAAGTCACTAGGAGGCATTTTTGGAGAAAAAAATCATCTGAATTTGTGGAAAGGTCAAAAATTAAGTTAGATACTTCAAAAAAGAAATATCACCATAACCTGGGGGCAGGTGGCTACAAGAGTTCCATTCCTAAGTGGGGAAAAATGGAGACCGCCCTTCTTGAAAAAGGGATCACTCCGGATACAACGGCCTGGTCCGAGAGATCGAAGAATTGGTTTTACGTGCATGGGGGGTCATTGCGCTCGGAAACATGGGAGATTACTGATGTCTACACACGCTTCTATTCTTGTAGACAGTGTTGGGGCTCAAAGTGCGGAGGTTTGTAGAACATCAGCAAGTTTCCCTTAAGTGGACACCCAAGGTTTATCAAACTCAGGGAGGTAGAGGTCAAAGATATCCCTCTCAAGCAACCCTGCAATTAAGACACAAGAAGTCTCTTGTGTTCCCAACACACCCAATATACTTGTTAGGTATATAGGTGCACTAGTTCGGCGAAGAGATAGTGAAATGTGAATAATATGGATGGTTATAAGTAATAATGGCAATCTGAAATAAATATGGCAGCAAGCAAACGTGTCGCAGAACAGGCGGAAAACAGTGTTTCAATGCTTGGAAACAAGGCCTAGGGATCCTACTTTCACTAGTGGACACTCCCAATTGAATAACTAAATATCTTATCTTCACTATGCTACTCTTAACCCTCTCCGGTTGCATAACAAACACTAATCATTGCGTGGGGCTGCAAAAAGCATTCCTTAAAGTAAGCATTCCCATTTCTAGTTAGCCCCACACTGTCAACTTGAGTGTCCTATAAGGTACTAGAAAAACACCACAATTTATAGAGGAGACACACACGATGTGCACACTGTCACCTTCATACCGCGGGACAAGGTGACTCCAAAGTTCATATTAATAAACAGTTGAGTAGCACAATAGATGAAGAGTAACATCTACTTATTCAAATAGATTACAAATCTCACGATCACATATAGATTACACCATGGGAGAGAGAGATGAACCACATAGCTACCGGTAGAGCCCTCAACCTCGGGGGAGAACTACTCCCTCCTCATCATAGGAGACAACAACAGCGATGCAGATGGCGGTGGAGTCGATAGAGATGGCTTCCGGGGGCACTTCCCCATCCCGGCAGGGTGCTAGAACAGATATCTGTCCCCCGAAACTTGGGTTGACAATGACGGCGGCTGCGGAAGGTTTCGTGGAATTTCACCGATTCTTCTGGGGTTTTCCCTCGGGGGAGTATATATAGGCGAAAGGGCGATACCGAGGGGTGGCCAGGGGGCCCACACCACCATGTGGCGCGGCCAGGGGGACCCAGGCCACCCTATGGTGTGGCCACCCTGTGGCCTCCCTCCGGGGCTTTTCGGGGCTTCTGGATGCTTCCGGGGAAAATAGGAACTTCGGGATTTGTGGGGTCCAATTCCGAGAATATTTCCAGAACAACTTTTCTGAAATCAAAAACAGCAGAAAACAGGGAACTGGCACTTGGCATCTTGTTAATTGGTTAGTCCCGAAAAACGTAGGAAAACATCCGGAAAACATGTAGCAATGGGCATAATATCAACATGGAACATCAGAAATTATAGATACGTTGGAGACGTATCAAGCATCCCCAAGCTTAGTTCCTACTCGTCCTCGAGTAGGTAAACGATAAAAAAAAATATAAGGTGACATGCTACCACACAATCTTGATCATAATATGTAAAGTAGAGCATGTAAACTAGGATCAAATGAACTAAAGCTGTGATATATATTTGATATCAAGAAGTAATGCATAACCAAATAAGAAGAAAGAAGCAAAACTTTTAATGAATCAATATTAAAAGACTATTAACCGTGCAAAGTTTATTAGAGATGATTTAAGCTTTCAAGAACAACAATATCATGCACATCAAACGATCTTCACAACCCCTGTTAGGATCAAGTGAAGCTTTCCACACGAGGCAATGCTTGAATCTTAAACTATGTGCGCACTAAAAACAAGCAAGTGTTCTGTGTTGGTCCCTGGCACCGGGATGTTATGGCAAAGAGAACATTATGGGGGTTTTGGAAGGTCAATGGAAGAAAGGCTCACAAATCTGAAAGTGATCAATAGTCAAGAGAAATTCTTACAACTGAAGCTATGCAAGGAGTTGGGATTGCCACACAACGGATGCACATAGAGCTATAAGTGTATGAAAACTTGGTTGCTCACGAAGACCTAGAGCTCATTTGAGGAGGCTCGTCATTGGAATATACAAGCCAAGTTCTATAATCTAAAGTTCCACACATAGTTATGAATGAATGATAATATGAAAACTTTCTCCAAACTGAAGTATTGGTGCTAAACATGAAGCACAAGTGTGGTATATAAAGGATAGTGATGCGCCCCCTCTCTCTTTATTCTCTCTTTAGCCCTTTTTTTGGGGCTTTTTCATTTATTTTTATTTTATATATCCTCATCCGTAGGGGAAACATCCTATATTATAATGAATCATCACACTTATAGTACTCATAACTCATAAAGAAATATCTCTGATGTATCTAACTGCATGCTCCTGCCAGTGTAGAAGTATGCATAAATAACCAAGAAGCTCATCATCAAGTAACATAATGGAGGTGGATGTTGTGCAACAATATATCTCGGAATGGCTATGGAAATGCCATGATAGGTAGGTCTGGTGGCTGTTTTGAGGAAGAATGTATGGGCATATGCGTAGGAGAACAAAGTCCTCCCACGGGATTTGGATGCACTGGCGAAGTTTGCACCAACTCTCAATGTGAGAAAGGGCAATGCACAGTACCGAAGAGGCTAGGAAATATGGATGGTGGAAGTGCCAGGAACCGCAACATAGAGTCACAAGTTCAAAGATTGCATCAAGCAAATCATCTTACAAGGCAAAGTGCAAATCACTCCAAGAGGGTCCGTGGCAGTGACAAGTCACTGTTGGCTACCCCGACCGTAGCGCGTAACAAAAGGCCGATCAGAAATGTAGCACTCGTAGCCATCATATACCATTGTTTCTATCAGCTGGTAATTTTAAATTTGGCACAGCTTCAAGTTTCTTAGACCAACCATTAAAAGTTTCTACTTACTAGTCCTTCCCGTTTATCCATTAAGAAAATTAATATCTCAAAACAACAACAATGATTCAAGTGAAGCAGTTTAGTGATCTACAAGACCATGCAATCTTTTCCACTATACCAACTATCACAATAGCATTCCTATTTCCAAGAAAACACACATATGATAACAACCTAACTACAAAAGCTAACATCTTTGAACAAATGATGCATGCAAAACAAGAGCTAGAAGCACTAAAATATCCAAGCATGAATACTCAACAAATATAAGGGAAGCACAAGAGTATTCTAACGAAAAAGCGGAGTGTGTCTCTCTCCCAAACAAATATGATAGGATCCAACTATTTATTACAGCAAAGAAAACCAAACAAACCGAAAACAAAAATAAAAGACGCTCCAAGTAAAGCACATAAGATGTGATTGAATAAAAATATAGTCTCACTAGAAGTGACCTGATAAATTGTTGATGAAGAAGGGGATGCCTTGGGCATCCCCAAGCTTAGACGGTTGAGCCTTCTTGGAATTTGCTGGGATGTACCTCCGGGGCATCCCCAAGCTTAGGCTCTTCACTCTTCTTGATCACGTCATATCATCCTCTTCTCTTGACCATTGAAAACTTCCTTCACACCAAACTTCTCACAATCTTCATTAGCAACGTTAGTGCAATCGAAATAATAAATTCACATGGTTCAGTTTCAACACAATCCTAACAATCATAAACACATTAGCTACTGTCACAACTTCTTTTAAAACTCTTTTTCTCAAAATAACACCAAAAGAAAGAGATTAAGATGCAAATGCAGGTAAAGATCGATTTTTTCCAAAATATTCTGTTGCTCAAATCAAAAAGTGTTCAACTAAGAAAAGTTGTGTATATAACCCAGGATTACGAACAAACAAACTCAGGTCATTTCTAATTTTATGTGATTTTATACGATTTTAACAGTGGACAGCAGAAATTTGTTTCCTGCGCAGAAATCCGAAATATAGTCTCAACTTTCCACTAGAGGCTTTACTTGGCTCAACAAAGACACAAAAGAAAAGATACAGCGGGGTTGCTAAGGAAATAGACAAAACCCAAGTGGAAAGAAAACAAAAATAAACGACGGAAAACAGGTTGAAAACGGAGAAATAAAATAGGTTGTCTCCCGAAAGCGCTTTGCTTTTAATGCCTTTCACCTAGGCATTATAATTTGAGAAGATGCTCACAGAAGAAATATGAATTGAAGCAACAGAGAGCATCAAGAAGCAAATATAAAACACATTTAAGTCTAACTCACTTCCTATGAAAAAGAATCTTGTATAAAAACAAGTCAACGGAGCACAAAGTGACTAGCATAGGAAGACAAAATAAGTGCAACTTCAAAAATTTCAACATAAAGAGGGGAAACTTAATATTGTTGAGATGCATAAAACCATGTTTCCCTCTCTCATAATAACTTTAGTAGCATCATGAATAAAATTAAGAATATAAATATAACATAAAACATTCTTATCATGAGCCACATGCATAAAAGAATTAATACTCTCCACAAAAGCATAGTCATTCTTATTAATAGTAGTGGGAGAAAATTCGACAAAACAACTATGATTATTATTGTCATCACCATAATCATTAAAAATAGGAGGCATATTGTAATCATAATTAATTCTTTCCTCAATAGTAGGTGCACTAAGAATATCATATTCATCATTGTAAACAGGTGGAACTAGAATACCACAATCATTATAATCATCATATATTGGAGGCAAGGCATCATCAAAGAAAATTTCCTCCTCAAAACTTGGGGGACTAAAAATATCATATTCATCAAAACTAGCTTCCCCAAGCTTAGAATTTTCCATAGCATTAGCAATAATGGTGGTTAAAGAGTTCATACTAATAACATTGCCACTAGCATGCAAATAAAGTTCCATAGGTTTTTTAATTTACTCTTCAAACACTTCATGTCCTAACTCAAGATAAATATTATAAAGGTCTCTCATATTTTTGTTGTTTTCCATTAAGCCTAACTAGTGAAAACAACAAACAAAAAGATATAATTGCAGAATCTAAAGGAAATAACTTCGAGCACTCACACCCGAGGATGTGACTAACTTTTACCTTACCTCCCCGGCAACGGCGCCAGAAAAGAGCTTGATGTCTATGCACCCTTCTATTCTTGTAGACTCTGTTGGGTCTCCAAGTGCAGAGGTTTGTAGAACAGCAGCAAGTTTCCCTTAAGTGGATCACCCAAGGTTTATCGAACTCAGGGAGGTAGAGGTCAATGATATCCCTCTCAAGCAACCATGCAATTAAGATACAAGAAGTCTCTTGTGTCCCCAACACACCCAATATACTTGACAGGTATATAGGTGCACCAGTTCGGTAAAGAGATAGTGAAATGCGAGTAATATGGATGGTTATAAGTAATAATAGCAATCTGAAATAAATATGGCAGGAAGCAAACATGTAGCAGAACAGGAGGAAAACGGTGTTTCAATGCTTGGAAACAAGGCCTAGGGATCCTACTTTCACTAGTGGACACTCTCAACAATGAACACATAATTGAATAACTAAATATCTTCTCTTCACTATGCTCCTCTTAACCCTCTCCGGTTGGATAACGAACACTAATAATTGCATACAGCTGCAAAAAGCATTCCTTAAAGTAAGCATTCCCATGTCTAGTTAGCCCCACGCTGTCAACTTGCGCCCTAGAAGGTACTAGACAAACACCACAATTCATAGAGGACACACACACGATGTGCACACTGTCACCTTCACACCGCGGGGCCAGGTGACTCCAAAGTTCATATTAATAAAAAACTTGAGTAGCACAATAGATGAAGAGTAACATATACTTATTCAACTAGATTACAAAGCTCACGGTCACATATAGATCACACCATGGGAGAGTGAGAGATGAACCACAAAGCTACCGGTAGAGCCCTCATCCTCGGGGGAGAACTACTCCCTCCTCATCGTAGGATGCAACAACGACGATGGAGATGGCGGTGGAGATGATGGAGATGGCTTTCGGGGGCACTTCCCCGTCCCGGCAGGGTGCCATAACAGAGATCTGTCCCCCAAAACTTAATTTGACGATGCGGGTGGCTGCGGAAGGTTTCGTGGAATTTCGCCGATTCTTCTAGGATTTTCCCTCGGTGGAGTATATATAGGCAAAAGGGCGATGCCGGGGGTGACCAGGGACCCACACCACCAGGTGCTCGACCAGGGGGGACCCGCGCCTCCCTATGGTGTGGCCACCCTGTGGCCCCCCTCCGGGGCTCTTCGGGACTTCTGAATGCTTCCGAGGAAAATAGGAACTTCCGAGAATATTTCCAGAACTACTTTTCTGAAATAAAAAACTGCAGAAAACAGGGAACTGGCACTTGGCATCGTGTTAATAGGTTAGTCCCGGAAAACGTAAGAAAACATAGGAAAACATACGGAGAACATTAGCAATTCGCATAATATCAACATGGAATATCAGAAATTATAGATACGTTGGAGACGTATCAATTACTCACTGATGACCCACAAGTATAGGGGATCATAACAATCGTCGAGGGAGGTAAATCCCCAATTTATTGATTCGACACAAGGGGGGCCAAAGAATATTTTTTAGCCTCAACAACTGAGTTGTCTATTCAGCTACACCTGAAAGTAGACTTGCTCGCAACAATTTATCAGTGGTAACAGTTTTATAGCAGAAGTAGAAATAAAATAAAAGCAGTAGTAAAATAATAATAGCAGTAGAAATTGCGGAAAACAACAGTATGGGAAATACCGTAGGCATAGAGGGAATGGATGGACAGTCGTTGCATGGATAACACAGGTTATGTAATAATCTAAACGTGGGCATTGCAGATAATAATAATAAAGCATCAAACATTTAGGCAAACCATAGGCATGTGTTCCAATATAGTAATACATGCTCGCGATGAGAAACTTGCAGACATGTTTTGTCCTACCAGCTCGTGGCAGCGGCGCCTCTAGGGAAGTTACTGGTAATTAAGGTGCTCCTTTTAATAAAGCACCAGAGCAAAGTTAACACTCCATGAACACACGTGATCCTCACATCACAACCACCCCTTCCGGTTGTCCCAATTTCAATCACTTTGGGGCCTCGGGTTCCGGATAATGACATGTGTAAAACAACTTGCATATGTGATCAAAAAACATAATTATACTCATGAAACATTAACATGTTCAGATCTGAAATCATGGCACTCGGGACCTAGTCACAAGAATTAAGCATAACAAGTTGCAACAACGGTAAGCACTACGCCCTCACAATCTGGCATTATTACATAATCGATCTCATCCAATCCCTTCCATCCCTCTCAGCCTACATCGGTGTTTACTCACACATGGACGGGGGGATCATGGATGGTTGATGGAGAAGAGTTGGCGGTGTCGATGGCGATGATCTTCTTCGAATCTCCATCCCGACAGGGCGCCAGAACAAGAACTTCTGATCCCCGAATCGAGTTTCGAGGTGGCGGCGGCGCTTTGTTGTGTTTGTGTGGAATATGACGAAACCCCCTCGGTTTTTGGTTACGGGGTATATGTAGTCGAAAGGGGAGTCCGAGGGGGTAAGGGAGTGGCCCACACCACCCGGCGGTGCGACCAATGGGGGGGGGGGGGGTTGGGGGTGGTGTGGCCACCTCCTGGCCCCTCTCGTGCCCTCCTTCAGGGTCCCGGTGTCTTCCAGTGTTTTAGGACCAATGGGATCTTTTCTGGGAAATTTCCCGAAAGTTGATTTTTCTGCACAAAAACGAGACACCAAGGTAATTTTGCTGAAAACAACATTAGTCCGTGTTAGTGCTATCCAAAACTTACAAGTTTAGAAGAAAACAATAAGAAAATTGTTCGGAAAAGGAGATACGTTTTGGACGTATCACTATCCAGGGGAGATTACGAGGCAAAGGCGTTGTTCCGTGGAAGATTGGTTTATGGAGTTCGACAACAGTTCTAGAAGCCGCTCGAGAGAAAAACAAGCAGGAGCAGAACGGATTCAGAAGATAGAACAAACATTACAACAGCAGCAAGAGAAACTTGACACAATTAGGCAGCAAAGGGCATCTCGGCAATCTCTTGCATTCGATAGTACCGTCTCATCTCAGCGAAAAAGCAGTGTTGCTTCCACGGTCGCCCGGTTGATGATGATGCACTGCTGCATGGTGCACCCATGGCTTGATACCCCGTGGAAGATATCAAGGAGAGGAAAAATGTGAGCTACATCTTTCATTGAGTAACATATCAATGAACGTGGTTGTCGGCTTTGCTTTACCCTCTAAACCTGGAGCATGCATTCATGTCCCTCTGATTCCAGCTGGCTATGCTCGTGTCGATGTGGGAAGTTATGAAAGGATATGAGTCACTAGATCTTGACTACCCTGCAGGTGAAGGGGAGACGAATCTTGGAGATGTCACGAGGGGTATCATTCTTTGGGATAAGAAAAACATTGTGTTTCCAGAATCGGCACATAGGTCACTGATACGTCTCCAACGTATCTATAATTTCTGATGCTCCATGATAATATTATGCCAATTGCTACATGTTTTCTCCCTTCTTTATGTCATTTTTACACGTTTTCCGGGACTAACATATTAACAAGATGCCAAGTGCAAGTTCCATGTTTTCTGTTGTTTTTGGTTTCAGAAAAGTTGTTCTGGAAGTATTCTCGGAATTGGACCCCACAAAGCCCGAAGTGCCTATTTCCCCGAAAGCGTCCAGAAGACTGAAGAGGAGTCGAAGAGGCGCACCAGGGGGCCCACACAATGGGGTGTCGCGCCCCCCTTGGCCGCGCCAGGGGGTGGTGTGAGGCCCACAGGGCTCCATCGCCTCTGCCCTTTCGCCTATTTATTCCCCCGGATGGAAAACCCTAAACACCTGATCAAATATCTCTGAAAAGTTCTGCAGCCGCCGTCACCGTCAACCCTAGATAAGGGGGGTTCTGCAGCTGTCTCCGGCACCCTGCCGGAGAGGAAATCATCACCGGAGGCCTCTCCATCACCATGCCTCCCTCCGGAGTGATACGTGAGTAGTTCATCCTTGGACTACGGGTCCATAGAAATAGCTAGATGGTGGTCTCCTCCTCTTATGCCTCCATGTTTAGATCTCGTGAGCTGCCTAACATGATCGAGATTGATCTTATGTAACTCTATGTGCCGTTTTGCTGGGATTCGATGAATATTGAACTTATGCCAAGTTGATTATAGTCATTATTGCATATGCTATTTGTGATCTTTCATGGTTTCCGTTGCTAGTGGTTGCTCTGGCCAAGTAGTTGCTAGTGACTCCAAGAGGGAGTATTTATGCTCGATAGTGGGTTCATGCCTCCTTTTCGCCTTCCTCGAGTGACAGAAACGTGAAGGGGGAGGATGTGTTGTTGCCACTAGTGAGAAAACAACGGTGAGAGTGCCCGTGTGTACAATCATTGCTTACATTACACACTTTGTTTAATGCAGTTATCTGTTGCTTGCAACTTAATACCTAAGGGGGTTTGGATGATAACCTGAGGGTGAATTATTAGTCATAGATCCAGTTGGATTACGGTCTATGTATATTGTTGTAATGTCCGCACTAAATATCATAGTAGTCATCATGTCATGAATGTGCACTACGGTGCAACCTTTGATGGAGGGATGATAACCCGGTATGCTAATACTAGGGTGTAATTCGGCCCAAAGGACCCTGCACAAGACCCGGCTTAGGGAAAAGGAGCTTCTAGAAGGCCCAGGAGTGTAGGCCTCGTAACCCGGATTGTGGGTTCCGATAAGGAAGTTTAGGGTTTGTAAGTAGTGTCCGGGTAGGACTCCGAACACGCCTTGGATAGCAAGCCAGGGGATCCGGGGACTATATAAACCGGTCCCTAGGGTTAGGATACGCAAGCTTACGAGATAGAGATTGCGAGATATCGAGTGTCCCTTGTAACACGAGAGTTGAGATAATATATTCAGATCGGAGACTCGGCGACTTGATTGCCGGCTACCAGATCACATACCACCATGGTTTGCCTTGAGCTAAACCCTCTCCCAAACACCAGAGTCGATTTGCCCCAAGACAAGTTACCCCGGGTAACGTCTGCCGTGATTATCCCACGACAGTTGGCGCCCACCGTGGGGCCTACGTCCAAGGGTGTTTACATCACGGGAGAAGCTCGGGAGAACATGAAGAACCTCGTCGTCGGCGAGATCTACACCAACCCTGAAGGAGAGAAGATGGTGGACGATTTTGGCTGGGGGCCAGAGTCGGATCTGCTCGAATCCGGATCCGTCATCACAATCGGCCGGGTCAACGTCTTCGTCGGCATGGTACGTGCGTTCGGTTCAATCCCTGACGATTTTGGATTTGATTCTGTGTCAGGAGAGGCCACCCACGTTCAGTCGGATGGAGAAGAATCGGTCGGGACGGTGGATCCGACAGAGGAGCCCACCACGAAGAGGGAACAGTCGGAGGAGCCGGCATGGACCCCGCGTGGCCGGGTCATAAGAGAGGAGGATACTGAGTCTATCTTGCACCTGCTGGAGGACCGGTACGAGGAAGTTAGCTGCGATGAGGAGGAGTACGAGTCTTCGCCAAGCATTGCGCGCCAGGTAGCGGTCTACACGACCCCTGCAACCAATCTCAATCAGGGGAACGTGACTACGGCCGCGGTCGGAGCGGCGCAAGCACTGGCCCAGCAGCAAAATCCGGCTGACGGAAATCCGGTTCTGACCCGGGTTGATGGAGAGTCGGCTTCAGTCACCAGCCGAGCGGCGGATAGCGAGATGCAGGCAAATTTGTTCGGGTTCTTGGCTAACAGGGCACCAGGGGCAGGTCCTTCGAATCCGCAACACCTGGCCCTGTTCAGTAACAATATTGTCTTGGACCCAACATCGCTAGCTACTGTGATAACTCCGGAAAATGCCGCGGCACGTGCCAGGGACTTGGAGGTAGCACGCCGCGCGCTAGAGCAACAAAGAAGAGATGTAGAAGCAGAAAAGCAAGGGATAGCCATGCGCCAACGCGAACTGGACGCGCTGGAGAACCGGCTTCGAGCTGAAACAAGCAGGGTGCGTCAGAGATACCAGACAAGATTACCGGCGATGGGAGGAGTCATAAACACTAACGCACTATTCATCACACCCCAGGATCAGCCGATTCCGGCTGTGAATCAGGAAACTGTGCATCAACCGGCAACTGGAGCAGGACAGCCGGCAAACGTGCAGGCCGGGTTACCCACACTGCAGACTAGGGCCCCTGTCGGCAACACAGCGCCACCACCACCACCATCACGATTTCGTACACCACCAGGTCACTTCAATAATTCCATGGATAATGTATATGTTGCAACGTTAGCATTGAATCAGATCTCCGTAAGAGAGTCACCCCATGCGGAGCAGACCCGACGGGCAATCGATTTGTTGCATACGGCAGTGGCTCAGCAGGTTAATTACCCGGATAATAGGAGTGGAATGCATGGAACACCTTATATCAGCCAGCAACACGGCAATGCCGGCAATATGCAAACAAGTTCAGCGCGCCGGAGGGCAGAGCAGCAGCAAATGTCGCCTCCTCCCCGCATGCAAGCAGCACCGGCAGTATCAGCAGCACAAGCTATTTTGGATAGTTCCAGAGCTAGGAGAGCCGCGGCCGGGTCTGCGGTGCATGGACCAGCGGCAGCGCCACGTCCAGCCGTACCCCCCGCAGGATCGCATGTTTCACGGGTGAGGTCAGTACAGACTAATCTCGCTGGGCCCAAGTGTCTAACGGATAACATCAGGGCTGAGCCTTACCCGGATAAATTCAAGGAACCGGGTAAAGTAGTGAACTATGAGCCGACTATGGATCCTGAAACATGGTTGAGCAGTTATGAGTTGGCTATGTCGATTCGCAACGCGTCTGAAAACCTTCAAGCCAAGTTTATGTATTTAATGATGTCGGAAGGAGCAGCAAAGTTGTGGTTCAACAATTTACCGGAAGGATCTATCAAGTCATGGGGTGAGTTGAAAACTGCGTTTATCAAGCACTTTCACGGAACATGCAGGAAGTTGTTTACTATCGACGATCTAGAACGGTGTGTGCACAAGAATGGAGATATTGCATTCATCTACAGATATTCAGCCGAAGGATGCGTTGCAGGCTATGGCCAAAACATGCAAGTGTACACCTTTAGTGCAGAAATTAACTCGCATGAAATCCAGTCGGAATGCTTCAGAGGTTACAATGGGAGAACTAATGGATGCGTGCAACAAACATGCTGCAACGGATACCACGGAAGAGGACGTTGATGACAAGAAAGCAAAAGCAAATACAGGCAATAATGGAAGAACCGGCAACGGATCTATGCCGGGTAACCATGGAGGTAGCAATGGGAACAACAAAAACAAATGCCCGTTCGAGGGGAATTCCGAGTTTGTGGCCAGCACAGAAGCCGGGTCTTCAAGGCCCAGGGCAGAAGGAACTTTCAACGCAGGAAATCATAATGGAGGAAATTATCAAGGGCCACCAAGGCCGGGTAACAACTGGCATATCTTCAGAATGGCGTGCCCGAAACACAGTAGGAACGGAAGGCCAGCTAACCACTCATTAGAGCAATGTGCGGATTTGCAGAGATGGAAGAACGAGGAAGTGAACAAGGCTATGCGAGGTGCAGGCCGGGGAGGAGGACCGGGTCCGGGTGGAAACCCGGGCAACGGCCCACCCCCAGCAGGCAACCCGGGAGTTGGGAATCCGGGTAATAACCAGGGAGGAGCTGGAGGTTTCCAAGCCAACCCCAAGAAATTGGGCCAATACCACGTTCACACCACAGGAATTTCTAACAAGGATAGAAAGATACTAAAGAAGGCAGTAAATTCGGTTTCCTCGGCTGTCCCGAGATACCTGAGGTGGTCCGAGCAGGATGTAACGTGGAGCAGAAGAGATCACCCGGAAAGAATAGAACACCCGGGAGTCCTAGCATTGGTGGTTGCGCCACATGTTAATGGTTATGAGTTGAAAAAGGTCTTAATGGACGGTGGAAGCAGCGTCAACATCCTATATTGGGAAACTTTCTTACGCATGGGCCTCAAGGAGTCTCAGCTACAGAAAAGTTCGACAGTTTTTCACGGGATCGTGCCGGGTCACTCAGCGTGCCCTGAAGGAAAGATTACTTTGGAGGTTGCTTTTGGAGAATCAAAGGACAATTTCTAGGTTGAGTGGCTCACGTTCGAAGTGGTGAAGTTGCGCAGCCCTTATCACGCACTATTTGGGAGGCCGGCTTACGCCAAGTTCATGGCCAGGCCGTGTTACGTGTACCTACAACTAAAAATCCCGGGTCCTAAACAGACCATCACCATACATGGGAGCCGGGATATAGCGGCTGAGTGTGACGAAGGAGATGCAGCAATGGCAGAACAAGCCTGTAGAAAGGAGGAGCTTAAGTACTACCGGTCTCAAGTAGACCCGGATGACAGGCCAGCGCTAAAGAGGCCGAACACCGAGGATGAGAGAGCAAAATTCAAAGCAGCGCAAGATACCAAGATGGTGGCCTTCGTCGAAGGTGATCCCTCCAAGCAATTTGCCATATGATCTAATTTGGACGATGAGCAGGAAAAAGCACTTGTGGAGTTTATTCGTTCGAATCAGGATGTGTTCGCCTGGACGCCTAGCGATATGCCGGGTATCCCTGCAGAGCTGGCAGAGCACAGTTTGCACGTTGATCCCAAGTCCAGGCCCGTGAAGCAGGGACTGAGAAAGATGAATGAGGAAAGAAGAAGGGCTATCGGCGAAGAAATTGCACGGCTGTTGACGGCCGGCTTTATCATGGAAGTATTTCACCCGGAGTGGCTAGCAAATCCGGTTCTCGTGATGAAAAAGACCAATGAGTGGAGGATGTGCATTGATTATACGAGTCTCAACAAGCATTGCCCAAAGGATCCGTTTGCACTTCCAAGGATAGATCAGATCATAGACGCAGTGGCTGGAAGTGACCTATTATGCTTCCTGGATGCATATTCCGGGTATCATCAGATCAAGCTCAAGAAGGAAGACTGGGAGAAAACGTCGTTTATAACCCCTTTTGGGGCCTTTTGTTACAAAACCATGACTTTTGGATTGAAGAACGCTGGCGCAACCTATCAGCGGTGCATTCAGAAGTGCTTTGAGGACCAAATTGGACGCAACGTTCATGCTTACGTGGAGGACGTGGTGATCAAGACCAGAAAGGCAGAGACATTTATTGATGATCTGAAGGAAACATTCAAAAATCTGAGAAGATACCAGATGAAACTTAACCCGACAAAGTGTGTATTTGGAGTCCCAGCAGGGAAGTTACTCGGTTTCATTGTTTCAGAGAGAGGGATTGAAGCAAACCCGGATAAAATCAAAGCGATCCAGAGTCTGAAAAAGCCGGAAAACCTGAAGCATATAGAGAAGCTTACGGGGTGCGTAGCAGCGCTGAGCCGGTTTATATCAAGACTCGGAGAGAAGGCAATACCCGTGTACCGGCTCTTCAGGAAATCTGATAAGTTCGTTTGGGACCAAGAGGCGGATGAGGCATTTGAGGCACTAAAAAAGCAACTATCTGAGGCACCAGTCCTAGCAGCCCCGGGTCCTAAAGAGCCCATGTTACTATACGTTGCAGCGGGGCCCCGGGCGGTTAGCGCAGTGGTTGTCGTTGAGCGCAAGGAGGATGGAAAAGATCACCCGGTCCAGAGGCCGGTCTATTATGTCAGCGAGGTGTTATCAGAAGCAAAGCAGCGCTACCCACATTGGCAGAAGTCTGTTTTCGGGGTCTTCATGGCCAGCCGGAAATTGAAGCCGTATTTTCAGGAACACCCCATAACAGTGGTTAGCTCTATACCAATGTCGGACATCATCAGAAACTCGGATGCAACAGGTAGAATAGCCAGGTGGGCGATCGAGATGGGAGATTGCCACATCAACTACGAGCCCAGGTCAGCAATCAAATCCCAAGCTCTAGTTGATTTCATTAACGATTGGACCCACACAGGCATGCCCACAATGACTCCAAGTTCCGAGTCTTGTATAATGCACTTTGATGGTTCCAAGCAATACGAGGGATCAGGAGCTGGAGTGGTGCTCACATCACCTAAAGGAGACAAGTTGAGCTACGTGTTGCAGATTCACTTTGATTGTTCCAACAACGTGGCCGAGTATGAGGCATTATTGCATGGATTGAAGATAGCCAAGGAGATGAACATTAAGAGGATACGATGCTATGGGGACTCGGACCTTGTGGTACAGCAGGTCTCGGGAACTTGGGATAGAAAAGATGCAACTATGGCAGCATACCGCAGAGAGGTGGACCGGGTTGCCGGGTGTTTTTCCGGGTATGAGGTGGAGCATGTAGATAGAAGAAAAAACGAGGCAACAGATACACTCGCCAGACTCGGCTCGTGCAGAGAGCCGGTTCCACCCAATGTGTTCCTGGACGAGCTATGGCGGCCGTCAGTTAAAACCGAGTCTGAGCAAGAACTGGCTAACAAAGACCCGGATTTGGAGCTCGTGGCCACAATACGCACTGTTCCCGAGTGGACAGAACCGTTTCTGGCTTACCTATCACGGGGCGAGTTACCACAGCAAGAGGTACTAGCAAGGCCAATTCTGAGGCAAGCAAAAGGGTATTCCATCATCAATGGGGAGTTATATAAAAGGAGCGCTGCATGAGTATTTTTGCGCTGTGTAGCACCAGAAGAAGGCCGGCAAATCCTGAAAGAGATCCACAAAGGCGACTGTGGCCATCACGCATCTACAAGGTCCCTCGTGGCCAAAGCATATAGGCACGATTTCTTCTGGCTCACAGCTTTAGCAGATGCGGAACGCTTGGTGGCAAGGTGCGACTGATGCCAAAGGTACGCCCGCCAAATCCATGTGCCGGCTATGGAGTTGCAAACAATTCCTTTGACCTGGCCTTTTGCCGTTTGGGGTATGGACATGGTTGGCCCCTTTCACATGTCACCTTGCAAAAAGACACATCTCCTGGTGGCTATCGATAAGTTTACCAAGTGGGTTGAAGTTATGCCAGTTACCAATTGTGAAGCGATTACGGCAGTTAAGTTCCTGAAAAGGATTATCTACCGGTTCGGGTATCCTCACAGTACAATTACCGACAATAGAACCAACATGTCCCTTGGCGAGATGGAGAAATTCTGTGGTAATAACAGAATCCGGCTTGATATAGCTTCCGTAGCTCATCCACAAGCCAATGGACAAGTGGAGAGGGCGAATCAGGAGTTACTTCGTGGATTAAAGCCATGATTGCGAGTCCCGTGTGTCAGAGCCGCTGGAGCATGGGTTGAAGAGTTACCCTCAGTGGTTTGGGGTATCAACACTAGACCTAACAGATCTACTCAGATGGCACCGTTTTTCATGGTTTATGGTGCAGAAGCGGTGCTGCCGAGTGATATCATCCATGACTCGCCTCGAGTATCGGCTTACGTTGAGGTGGAGAACGAAAAGACCCGGCAGGACGCCGTGGATATGCTAGAAGAACACAGGGAACAAGCTTTGGAGAGATCAGCCATATACCAGCAGGATCTGAGGAGATATCATAGCCGGAGAGTCAAAACCCGGGTCTTCCAGGAAGGAGACCTGGTTCTGCGCCTAGTACAGTCAAAGGAAGGAAAACACAAGTTATCCCCACCATGGGAGGGACCGTTCATCATAAGCCGGAATCTGCACAATGGATCATATTACTTGATAGATGCAAGGGAAGAGTCGGCCACAGTTAATGACACCGCTCATACCACTTCATCTATGCAAGAGAGAGAAAGACCTTGGAACGTAGCTCAGCTGCGTCCCTACTATACCTAGTCTAGACTAGATTTCCAAATGGAATTACACGATGTAACAGGCAGCAGGTTTCAGACGCACTCTTTTCCTATCCAGGGTACCTAAGGGGACTGGAGGGTTTTTAATGAGGCGGCTTGCTGACCTAACTTTTCTAATATCAATAAAGAGATGGTTAAACAATATATTTTTTCCTTTTCATGTGTTTTTTATCAAGTTTTTTATCTCTGTTGTGTCTTTATTTTTCCTTCCACGTAAGTATTATTTATTGTTTTTGGTACATTAGTTTCCTTAATTGCATATATTTAGGTCTTGGGGGCTGATTGCTTGAATAGCACAGTTACAAACTCAAAGACTCGGCCACGATGCCTATGAGTTATAAGGGCCGATTACTTGCAAACAAGTACGGCTGCAAGCTTATAACCGGACAAAGGAGCCAAACTTTCTTGACTTTTCTTACTTAAGCTCGATGTGACTCGCACTAAAGTGGCATGATTCGCTAGCGTATGGTTACAATCAGTCATGATGCCCAATGGGACTTGCCTGACCCTGTCTTCATACAGCTCTAGCAACATGATTATCCACGCGAAAGCCGGCTTACAGTACAAGAGAGTCAAAAGGGTCATCTAAACCACAAGTTATGCAGAGTAAAAGGTTAATAACCGGAAACTCAAAGTTTATTAAGCATGACTTCAAAACCTATGTGAAACGGCTCTAGGTTTTGGGCTTAGCATGTAACAATTTGTTCCTTTTGAAACACCCAACATCCCAGACTCGGAATTTCGGGCCTTGGGGACTCGGGAATTTGAAAACAGAAACAAATTATCCAGCTGCTCAGCGCAAAAACCCAAAAATCCGAGTCTTGGGGACTTGGGGACTTAGAAAAAAGTCCACTAGTCAAAACCCAAGAGACCCGGAAACCGAGTCTCACAATAGGAACCATAGTAGAAAGTCAGAAAATCAAGGATGAAAAGGCTCAAAGATAAGAAATATCAAATTCAAGCAAAGGGCCAGAAGGGCCACGAGATATATTAAGGTATCAAAGTGTATCACAAGACACGATAGTATCACAATGCGCACAAGCGCGCCATCAAAAGAATAATTATTTTACAGGAGCACCGGCCGAATGAGGTATTGAGACAGCATCGAACAAGAGTTTACTCGGCCTCCTGGGTCGGGTCTACAGCCTTGCCCTTGTATTCCGGGTCTTGGTCTTGGGCTTGCTCCTCGGAGGCCTTCCTAGTATTGTCACCCGGATTGGCAGTATCAGGACGAACAGGCGGGCGGCCAGCCGGCGTAGAGGAGGAGGGCGCTGACTTCAACTCGGCTTCCCTCTTCGCGGCTTCCTCCCTCTTCCTGGCCGAGTCAGCATTCCACTTTTCCAAGATATCGAAGGGTAAAGGCATATCTTCCTTCACAGGCTTATCCGCGGCGTCGTATGGAGTTACATATCTATTCAAGTCCAGAGAATCGGCAAGAGTAGTCGCCGAGTGACGCACCTCAGTCTGTACAGCTTTGAAGTCCTTGGCGGCGAACCTGGAGCCATCGGCCTTGAACTCTGGAAACCCGGCCACCAGTTTTGCCGGCTCAAGCTTTGGAAAGTAAGCTTTAGCCAGCATAAGACCCCGGGTCATCCCAACCCGGCCTGCCGAGCGTTTCCAGAGCTCAATCCATGCGGGGACAGTAGAGCACGCCTGGATCAGGGTTTCCATGCCCGGATATCCCTCAGTCGGCCACTGTATGGTGTCTAGGATCCATTTAGTGCCGGCGCAGAATCTCCGGAGCCCAGTCCTTAAATTTTTCACCTTCTGGATATCATCTTCTTCCGGGGGCGCAAGGTTAGCGCCTGCAATATAAACAACAAAGGTTACATCGAAAACATCCCGGGTATCACGGATCAAGAAAAAACCGAGTCACGAACCAGCAAGTAACAATATCTCACCAAGTAGGACACGATAAGTGTCGGCAACTTGGGCCGATAATTTCTTCAGCGCAGCCTGAACAGTGGTGTACTTCTTCTTGTACTTCGCGACATCCTTGTTAAGCGCTTCCACCTTAGCCTCAAGCGATTCTCGTAGCTTTACCTCTGTCTCCAGGAGTTGATTGGTTTTGGCCAAAATTTCCTTGGTCCGGGCCATTTGTGCCTATAAGGGATGGAAAGATAAAGTTTAGTCGGATACCATAGTAACCCAAGTATTAAAGGGGTAGTTCCAAGTACAACTTCGACAAGTTATACTCGGAACTTGGGGACTAGATGGATACTATGAAATACCAGTCAGTATTACCTGATGTTCAGCAGCCATGCGCTCCAACATATTGTTCTCTCTGGCCTTCAGGGCGAGGAGGGCGCTCATCATCTGGTCGAAGGAATGATTACCTGGGTCGGAAGACCCGGGATCCTGGTTACTCGGAGACCGAGTTCTTGTCTTGGCAGGGGAAGGCACCCGAGTCGCTCGAATGTCGGAGTTCAGCTCGCCTCCCCCTGTGCCCAGGATTGTGACCTCTTCGTCCCCATGCGCGTGCAAGGCTATTGGATACTCGGCTTCTCGATCAGCCGGGTTCTTTGGTGGCACTTGCTCCTCCTTGCCGCCAGCCGTAGCCATCGTGTCATCAACCGGTTTCTCTTTGCCCGGGTCCTCAGTTTCCATGTCATCCTGGTCACTGATAGTGACCTTGGCCCTGAGAATGGTACGAGTAAGCAGTTAGTATGTAGCTAGAGAAAATTATGGATGAGTATTAGAACAGCAAGAGAAGAACCTTACCCGGAGTTCACCATGAAGTCTGAGGCGAATTCGCTGCTAGACCCGGAAGAAGCTGACACAGATTGAGAAAGTGAGACGCGGAGTCGTCCCGCTAAGGGGTGATTGGGAGAAGGAAATCTCTGATACTCGGGATGAGGTTGAGAAGTACCGGCGCGCTGAGCCGGAGATGGTGGGATACCCGGGTTGAGCTTGGCGTCACCCGGAGTGTTCCGGGTCACCCTGCGCTTGATCAGGGGTGGTTCCTTCAAGTATGACCAGTCGGATAGTTTATGGTTTAGCTCGCACATATTAGTGAAGGAGTATGGTTTGGAGGCAAGGGAATGATATGGGACCTTAAAGACAACCCCTCGGGGTTTTGTCTTAGCTCCGACCTCGGTGACCGGTTCAGCTTCGCTCTCGACACTCTGTGTTTCCACCCCGTCTTCCGGGTCTTCTTTCTCTTCCTTATCCTCCAGCCCTGAGAGTCACCAATGAATACAGTCGGAAAAACAGGAAGTGTGGAGAAACAAGTTAGCATAAATTGGGTTGGGTAAAAACCCGGAATGTACCTTCCTCCGAGTCAGCTGCCTCTTCATCTTCTTCTGGGTCTCCAGAGGAAGGGGAGGTGGTCTCAGCGTTCCAGAAAGCGCTATCAGCCGGAGATAAAGGCGTAAAAGTAAGAGTAAGAGTTAATGATTGTATCGAGTGTAAGTGCAAGAATGAAAGTGAAAGTATAAGTGCTGGATCTTACCGCGGGAGCCGGATTCTCGCGTGTATATTGATCTAATCTGGCTATGTTCTGGATCACGTCCAACTTTTCCGTCAAGAAACTCTTGATAGTCTTGTTAGTGTCACCGGTCGGGTAATTCTTTGAGGAATAGCGGAGCGCGTCCGTGACATGCCCCGAGTAGTCGCACATCAGCTTTGCGCGAATGGAGTTGGGCTGGATCCGGTAGTCCACCCATGTCTTAACCAAGTTAAGCCCAAGGAGGCCTTGGGCAGAAAGAACAACTATTTTGGCTAGAAGAGGCTGGATGGTTTCCATGTCCGATTCAGGGGCGAAAGCATGGAAAATATCGGAAATATCTAAGAGACCCTCCGAGTAACCCGGCAATTTCCTCTCGCCGGGTGGGGAGGTGTCCCGACAATAAAAGAAGGACAACTGCCAATGCTTAACATGCCAGTTAAGACTTAGAGTCGGCATGGGAGAATTTTTGCGGCGTTGGATGGAAACCCCGCCGCAGGCCAAGAGGGCCCCGTCACCGCTTTCGCGGCACGGTTTGCATTGGAAAAGTTCAATGAATAAGGCGAGATTTGGTGGGATGCATAAGTAAGATTCGCAAAGGACTATGAAATGGGTTATATTCAACATAGAGTTAGGCCCTATGTCGAATACCCGGAGGCCATAATGGCCGAGGACTTCACGGAAAAAAGAGTGACCCGGGGGGCGAAAACCCCGGATCACGTGTTCAACAAAGCATATTACCTCGTCAGGATTGGGGGTAGGCCGGGTCTCGTCACCCGGAACCCTCCAATGAATCTCCTTCTGAGGAGGGAGGACGCCTGACTCGGCCAGTTCTTCTAACTTGGCCAGGCTCACGGAGGACCGCGCCCAGTTGGCGGAAATGGACTGCGTTGACTTTGCCTTGGCCGGCTGTTTGCCCTTGTGCTTTGGGGCCATTTGCTCAGTCTGCAAAATACAAGGCAAAGAGTACGAAGCGTTAAGACTCGGGAATTACAAAATATCCGGGTATTGACGAGCCGTACAGAAATTATGGGACATCTAAGTATCAGCGAGCAATTCTAAAAAGAGGTTGATTGCCTGTTTATCTATAGTATGAATAAAAGAACCGGAAGTGGTGATCTATCCGGGTATCAAAGAACAGCCGCGGAAATTTGGGCGAACTACATCTAGATTGGAAATTTTACGGATGATTTTGCAGAGAAATTAGCGATTGCAAGCGATAGGAGAGCGTTGTGGGGTCAACCATTGAGCGATTGGGCGATATGGAGTGGAGTTGAGAGGTCTAATCCGGCGTGAGGCGAGAAATGGCCCGCGGGCGGACCTAGATCCAATCTAGATCAAACGGAAAAATTAGAAGCTAAATTAATGGAAGTAAGGAGCTTACCAGTGTGGATTGGAGAAGGGCGCGACGGCGGCAGATGGCGAAGTCGTGGTGTCCCCTTGCGACTCCCGGCGGGCAGGTCGAGGGCGCGGCGGCGGAGACTGGCGGCGGCGCGGGGCAAACCGTGGAAGAGCGCAGCTGGTGGCGGCTCTGCTCCAGCGGTGTGCCCGAGGTCTCCGTGGCGGTGTTGTGCGAGCTCGAGTAAGAGGGCGCTGGTGAGGAAGAAGAAGGAGGAAGGAATGAGCCGTTAGGTTTAGGTCACCCCCTAGGCACCTATTTATAGGTACGGGTGGGGAAACCTAGGCCGGCGAGCGGGAACCGAAAATTTCGGGATAAGGGATACCCGTCCTGATATTTTGGGATACGCGTTAAGTGCTGGGACGAGATATCCGGAATGGATAGGAAGCAAATCTCTTCCGTGATATCCGGATCAATTAACGAGTGGAATAAGCCGGGTCTTCTGTATTTTCCTCGGAACATTGACCCGGAAAAGTAAAGATGGACTCAGAGAAAATCGGGTTATTATATGGACCGCCAATGGAGTTAGGCCTAGCTGTTTATTAAAGCAACCTAACCCGGCCTCTGTGAACTTGTGTGTTTATTATTTCTGCAGGGAATAGCGTGCGCTTCAAGGAGGATCCCGTGAAGCCCAAGCTATTCTGGGGACTACTGATGGAGGGATGATAACCCGGTATGCTAATACCAGGGTGTAATTCGGCCCAAAGGACGCTGCACAAGACCCGGCTTAGGGAAAAGGAGCTTCTAGAAGGCCCAGGAGTGTAGGCCTCGTAACCCGGATTGTGGGTTCCGATAAGGAAGTTTAGGGTTTGTAAGTAGTGTCCGGGTAGGACTCCAAACACGCCTTGGATAGCAAGCCAGGGGATCCGGGGACTATATAAACCGGTCCCTAGGGTTAGGATACGCAAGCTTACGAGATAGAGATTGCGAGATATCGAGTGTCCCTTGTAACACGAGAGTTGAGATAATATATTCAGATCGGAGACTCGGCGACTTGATTGCCGGCTACCAGATCACATACCACCATTGTTTCCCTTGAGCTAAACCCTCTCCCAAACACCAAAGTCGATTTGCCCCAAGACAAGTTACCCCCGGTAACGTCTGCCGTGATTATCCCACGACAACCTTCATTTGTCAATTGCCCAGCTGTAATTTGTTCACCCAGCTATCTTTTATGGAGAGACACCACGAGTGAACCTATGAACCCCGGTCTATTTTCCTATACTGTTAAAACAAACCACCACAATTTCCTGCTTTCCTTACTTACTGCAAGCATACATTATTTTCCACACTATACGTCTAATCTTTGTTTTCAGCAAGACCGGTGAGATTGACAACCTCACTGTACCGTTGGGACAAAGTATTTTGGTTGTGTTGTGTGTAGGTTCCACGTTGTTGCTGACACCAGTGAAGCGCCAGTACCATCGTCAATGGCATCAACTTCCAAAGATCCTCTTCCCCCTACTGGATTGATAACCTTGGTTCTTAACTAAGGGGAATTTCCTACCGCTGTTCTCATCATACCCTCATCTTGGGGTTCCCAACACGCACTATCAAGGAAATTTCTGGCGCCATTGCCGGGGAGGAAGAAGTCTTTTGTCAAGGGGAGTCTCTCACTCTCAACCTCTTTATTTTGTTTATTGTCTTGTTTTATTTTTATCTTGTTTTGCTTCTCTATATCAAAAACACAAAAAAAATTAGCTGTTATTTATTTGCTTGCTTTTATTTTGCTAAAAATGGGTTCCTCTGATAATACTAAGTTGTGTGACTTCACTAGCACAAACAACAATGATTTTATTTGCACACCTATTGCTCCACCTGCTCCTACTGCTGCTTTCTATGAACTTAAACCTGCTTTATTAAATCTTGTTATGAAAAAGGAATTTTCTGGTGTTAGTACTTATGATACTGCTTCCCACCTTAATAATTTTGTTGAACTATGTGACATGCAAAAATATAAAGATGTGGTTGGAGATATTATTAAACTGAAATTATTCCCTTTCTCTTTGAGAGGAAGAGCTAAAGAATGGTTTCTATCTTTGCCTAGAAATAGTATTGATTCATGGACTAAGTGTAAAGATGCTTTCATTGGAAAATATTATCCTCCTGCTAAGATTATATCCTTGATAAGTGACATAATGAATTTTAAACAATTTGATAATGAACATGTTGCTAAAGCATGGGAAAGAATGAAAACTATGGTGAAGAATTGTTCCACTCATGGACTGACTACTTGGATGATTATACAAACCTTTTATGCAGGACTGAATTTCTCCTCAAGGAACCTATTGGATTCAGCTGATGGAGGTACCTTTATGTCCATCACCTTGGTCAATGCAACAAAGCTTCTTAATGATGTGATGATAAATTATTCAGAGTGGCACACGGAGAAGAGCTCCACAAGGTAAGAAGGTAAATTTTGTTGAGGAAACCTCCTCTTTGAGTGAAAGGCTTGATGCTATTATGTCTATGCTTGTTAATGGTCAAGCTCAAGTTGGTCCAAATAATGTTCCTTTAGCCTCTTTGGTTTCTCAAGAAGAGCATATTTGTGTGAACTTTATTAGAAGTAATAATTTTAACAACAATGCTTATATAAATAATTTTGGTGCAAACAATTATAAGCCTTATCCTTCTAATAGTGGTAGTGGTTATTCTTATGGTAGATCTGGAATGCCTAGTGAGGAAAGGATTGTAGAAGTTGAAAAAGCAACTAAGAACTTTATGCAAATGCAATATGAACAAAATAAGTTGTTTACTAAAACTATGGAAGAACAATCTCCTATGTTGAGAACTATTAGCCAACAATTTTGAAATTTGAATAGAGAAATCTCTGGTTTGCAAGGTAAAATTTCAAGTGCCGAGATTAGTATTTCGGCCCTGTCAGAGGCACAATTTTCTTTGATCAATAAAATGGCTGCTAAAACTGAAACCATTGAAGATAATCCTTTTGCTGCAACCAATGCCATTCAAGTTTGAATTGATGATAATGTTAGGTTGATGGCTGAATTACGGGCTTGGTGGGAAAGAAAAGATGAATTGGCTAGAAAGAATAATATTGCTAGAGTTTGCACTATCACAACCACTAGTAAAACTGAAGTTACAAGTGCTAGTAAACCTCCTACTATCAATGGTAAAGTAGTTGG
Organism: Alopecurus myosuroides; assembly: GCA_028641055.1. Lineage (NCBI taxonomy): Eukaryota > Viridiplantae > Streptophyta > Magnoliopsida > Poales > Poaceae > Alopecurus > Alopecurus myosuroides. Next base: position 54,895,324 of record CM054058.1, read on the forward strand.
TGTTAACAAAGACTCCACCCCTTTGGTGAAACGTGCTAAATTGCCTCAAACTGCTAAAATTGCTTCTGATAAAAGTGCTGAAATTTTTAGAGATGTAGGAGATAATGGTCCCATTACTTTTGATGATAATAATATTGATTTTGATGATTGCAATATCTATGAAGTTATTATGTTCCTACAAAATCTTGCTAGAAGTTCCAATGCTAGTTCCATGAATATGGCCTTTACTAAACATATTACCAATCCTCTCATGAAAGTTAGGGAAGAAAAGCTGAAACTTGCGACATCTATCCCTAGGAAATTAGATGATGGTTGGGAGCCTATCATTAAGATAAAAGAAAACTATTTTGATTGCAATGCTTTGTGTGATCTTGGTGCTAGTATCTTTGTTATGCCTCAAAAGCTTAATGATATGCTTGATCTACCACCGTTGGAACATTGTTATTTAGATGTTCATCTTGCTGATAATGCTCAGAAGAAACCTCTTGGTAGAATTGATGATGTTCTTATTATGATTAACAATAACTATGTCCCTGTTGATTTTGTTGTTATGAACATCGAATACAATGCTTATTGTCCTATTGTTTTGGGGAGACCTTTTCTTAGAACTGTTGGTGTTGTTATTGATATGAAAGAGGGGAGTGTTAAATATCAATTCCCACTCAAGAATGGTATGGAACAGTTTCCTAGAAATAGGATGAAGCTACCTATTGACTCTATTATTAGAGAAAGTTATGACGTTGATGCTTCTTCACTTGAAAATACTTGAGTTGCTTTCTATGCCTAGCTGAAAGGCGTTAAAGAAAAGTGCTACCGGGAGACAACCCGTTTTATTTCTCTGTTTTCAACCCGTTTTCCTTCATTTTATTTTGTGTTCTTTGCACCTGAGTGTTGTCTATTTCCTTAGAAACCCCGCTGTATCTTTTCTTTTGAGTTTCTGTTGAGACAAGTAAAGCCTCTAGTGGAAAGTTGAGGCTATATTTCGGATTTCTGCGCAGGAAACAGATTTCTGCTGTCCGCTGTTTATTCCGTATAAAATCACAGAAAATTCAAAATGACCTGAGATTGTTTGTGCATAATCCTGGGATGTATACACAACATTTCTTAGTTGACCACTTTTTTATTTGAGCAACATAAGATTTTCGAAAAAAACATCTTTACCTGTTGTCCTGTGTTGACAGATTTCTGCCAATAATTGCATTTGCATCTTAATGGCTTTCTTTTGGTGTTCTTTTGAGAAAAAGAGTTTTAAAATAAGTTGTGACAGCGAGTAATGTGTTTTTAGTGTTATAAATGTGTTGAAACTGAACCATGTGAATTTATTATTTCGATTGCACTAACATTGCTAATGAAGATTGTGAGAAGTTTTGTGTGAAGGAAGTTTTCAAGGGTCAAGAGAAGAGGATGATATGATGTGATAAAGAAGAGTGAAGAGCCTAAGCTTCGGGATGCCTCGGTGGTACATCCCATCAAATTCCAAGAAGACTCAAGCGTCTAAGCTTTTTTTTTCTTTCAGTTTTTTTCTTTCAGATTGTTTTTTTACTTTTGCAATAAACTTGGTTGGACCCAGTATTCTTTTATTGGAGAGTGACACGCTCCACTTTTTCATGGGAATACTTTGTATTCTTAATCTTTGTCTGGCTGCTGCATTTATTTAGCTCATGTTTTGCATGCATCTCTTATTAGAGTTGTTAGTTTTAGTAGTGTTATGTGAGTACTCTCATATTTGCTTTTTGTAGAATTTAGAGAGTTTTTGTTAAAACATATCTTGTATGGTGCTTGTTGGGAGAAAAAATGTTGTTTAAAGTAGAATTTATAATGGTGCAAGTAGAAGCTTGTATAGACTGTTGCTAGAACTTTTTCATGCCATGATAAATGTTATTTTAGTTCTAAATCCTTGTTATGTTGAGTAGCATGAATACCCTCAAATAGCTGATAGTTTTTAATATGTGATTGAAAGATTCATGAGTTGTTCTTGTCATAAGCATAAATTTTCGGTATTCTCTTTCAAATGTTTTATTTGGTTGACTTGGCGCTTGCTCACACCATGTTTATGACAATGAACCAGTCACGAACAGCCTCCATGACCACTTAGTTTTTGAACTATGATCGCGAATGATTTAATTAATGATGCTTATGTCGCTATGCATGATTATGGCTCTTATGCTCTCTTGATTTGTCGCTCCCAGTCTTTTGCTAGCCTCTACCTGTACTGAGTATGAGCTCTACTCGTGCATCCAACTCCCTTAAACCAATGTTTTTCCCATTGTGTCCACCATACCTACCTACATGTGGTATTTAACTGCCACTCCAAGTAAATTGCTCATGTGTTACCTTTAAAACCTTCAAAATTACTCCTGCTTTATGTTCCTGTTTTTACTCATGAGGACGTGAATAGAGAATCTTTATCTCACTTGTTGATTGGATTTCACACCCTGGACTAGTCGCTTCATCCGCTTATCCAAATGATAGAAGATCTCGCAGCGGGGTGCCCAGCTCCAAATTAATACACACAAAATCTCTTCACTATTTTTGCCCCTCATTTAGGAGTCAAAGCATAACTGTGTAAACATAAGAGAAAAAGGGATGACCTTCTACCCAGATGCGTCCTTCACATGGCAGCCGCTCTTGTGAATCCAGTTGGCTTGTGACGTATTTTATTTTCTGTTTACCATTCGTTGACATTAGCATACATTATTTTCCACCACAATTTCCTGCTTTGCTTACTTACTGCAAGCATACATTATTTTCCACACTATAAGGATAATCTTTGTTTTCAGCCAGACCGGTGAGATTGACAACCTCACTATACCATTGGGACAAAGTATTTTGGTTGCGTTGTGTGCAGGTTCCACGTTGTTGCTGACACCGGTGAAGAGCCAGTACCACCGTCAGTGGCATCAACCTTCCAAAGATCCTCTTCCTCCTACTGGATTGATAACCTTGGTTCTTAACTAAGGGGAATTTTCTACCGCTGTGCTCATCATACCATCCACTTGGGGTTCCCAACACACACCATCAGTCATCGACTCCTCCATCTCGATCTCCGCCATGTCAGCGGACTCCTCCATCTAGACCTCTTAGTCCTCATAGGGTTGCAAGTCCATATGGATCTCCTCTGCGTGAATCGACTTCTCCCACTAAGCAGCCCCATGGGGTGCTAAAGACGAACAAAACCGATCCGCCGACTACTATTCGGAAGGAAGTTATAAAGAAGAAAGAGAAGGAGCCTCCTGCCAAGATAGCTTAGGAAATAGATGTTGAGGAAAGCAGAGTGTTTCTGGCTGCCGATTTGAAACTCCAGTTAATTAGCACCGAAAAGGCCCGAGCAGAAGGTGAAAACCGTTGAACGCTTTGTGGAGATGCTTGAGCGAAGACGGGTACATGTGGCTAATAGGCCATCAGACTATGACCGATGTATTGGGAAGATATATAAAGCACAAATGCAACAGCTGAGAAGCAGTAGTACAAGCGGGAAAATATATCCCAAGCTGGGAACACAAAAAGGACAATCGGTGTCCCCACTCAAGGTTTGGAAAACAGTTCGTGAGCTGGGAACACTTGAAAAACAATCGATCCCTCACCTCAAGGTCGAAAACCATAAAGTATAACCTGTGCACCTTCACTTATAGATTGATATGGATACATGCAACGAACTTTCTAGCTCCCTTGGTATGACTTTTGATGAACTCCTAGCCGACGGAGATATCCCCGAAGCACCTCTAGCATGGAAATATGTCCACGGGAAGCCTCTAGTTAGACCTGAGGAGATCCCGGATATACCAACACATATGCGAAGATTGCATGAGTGGTACATGGAAGTCATAAAGAAAGATCGAACGACTCATTGCGAAAGTTAATCCTGAGTATTAGTTTATTAAAAACCAGGAGATATCTACTGAGCTTACATAATTCTATCAACCATTAAATCAATACGGCCTCGATAAAAATCTCATCGGTTGCTATTGTCTGTCAGTGGTTTAATTCTGTAATTTAAGTCTCTAGCTCGGCTCGTTCATTGCGTGTATGTAATCACTATATTATTTTGTATTCTATTATGCAGAATGAAGATTAGCGAATGCAACCTAAACAGAATTTATGACTTTGGGTTTATTGACGTCCTCAATGAGTATACGGTACTACATTATCTCGAGGATACAAAGACTAACTTGCTAACATTTCTAACGAAAAAACTTACCACATCAGAAATACTATTACCTTACAAGTTCGGGTGAGTGTTACTGCCTTTTACACATTCTATTTTTCTTACTCGATGTCAAGTGTAATTTATGAGTTATGCATGCATGCTTATATAAATGTGCGTAGCTTCCACTAGATTCTGCTAATCATTAAAGTTGATGGCGGAGTATTTTAGATCATGGACCCATTAGGTATGGAAAATAAAAGTCACCTAGTAGTTATGCAAACCATGAAGAGATGCCAACAAACTAATAATAGACAACATGAAGTGTATCAATATGTAGGATTGCATTGCTCATAATAGGGTATGATAAACTGTACTCGCTTGTCCTTCATAGTGGAGCAAAACTTCAATGCTAGGGTACGTCTGAAGTTCAAATGAAGACTAGAAATAAAGATATCAAACATACACGCATCAAAGTTATACCACTATCAACCGTGTTTTGGGACAAGCACACTACAATAAGAATAACAGTCATGCTCCCAAGAAGGTGCATAAAGAGTGAAGGTGAAGAATCAACATAAAAATAAAAGAAAGGCCCTTCGCAGAGGGAAGTAGGGATTAACTCATGTGCTAGAGCTTTTTATATTATTAAACAAAGGTATTGAAAACATTTTTAAGAGAGGTGTATGCTTATGTCAACGAATGGTAAACAGACAATACAGTACATCACAAGCCAACTAGACTTCACAAGAGCGGCTCCCATAGAAGGACGCATCTGGGTAGAAGGTCATCCCTGTTTCTCTTTTATTTACACAATTATGCTTTGACTGATAAACCAGGGGCAAAAATAGTGAAGAGAATTTGTCGTATTAGTCTGGGGCTGGGCACCCCGCTGCCGGATCTTCTATCATTGGATAAGCGGACGAAGCCACTAGTCCAGGGTGTGAAATCCAATAAACAAGTGAGATAAAGATTCTCTATTTATGTCCACATGAGGTAAAATAGGGGCACAAAATAGGAATAATTTTTTGAAGGTTTTAAAGGTAGCACACGCGAAATTTACTTGGAGTGGCTATTAAATACCATATATATAGGTAGCTATGGCAGACCCATTTGGCGAACTTTTCTTTTTGGCAGTTGGATGCATGAGTAGAGCTCATACTCAGTACAGGTGAAGGCTAGCAATAGACGGGGCGCGACAATCAAGAGAGCAACAACTGTCATAATCATGCTTGCGACAAAACAAAATTAACAAGGGCTTAAAAATGATACAAATACGCTGAGGCAAAATAAATCATCGAGGCTTAATTAAATTTTTGTTTTTAGTCATAGGATGTGTGAGCATTGGCCAAGTCGATTCAAGCGAAACAATCAGAGGGAGATACCACAATGTCATACGCTTCTATGAATAAAACAATGCAAGCAAACATTCATATGATATGCTATCTTATATTAATAAGTTGGAACTAACACGTGAGAGCACGAACTACAAAGAATCAATTAAATAACATATACCTTACATGAACGGACTAAGCATGTTCACACGATGAGTATATGTACAAAAATAAAACAAATAGAGTTCATACCAGCCTCTCACCACAACTCGGATTGTCGTAAATCGTCATTACTGCTCTTCACCTGTGGATTGAATAATATAGAATGATAATCAAGCTCCAATGGAGACACGGAAGTTTGGTGAACTCTGCAACTAATTTTACAAAACCAAAGAAGAACAACAAATATTTTTAGGTTTTCGAATTAAAACAAGAACAGAAAGAACAAGCAGACAAAGTAAAATATTTTTGGATTTTATGAATACTAAACCGAAATGAGAAAAGAAATCAAACCAACAAAAGAAACTAAAGAAGCAAACAAAGAGAAACAACAGAAATATTTTTGGTGTTTCTATGTTTTGGAAAACAAGAACAAAACGATAAAACAAAGAGAAACGAATGAAGCGAAAGAAAACGAAAGAAAAAAATGGATATACAAAGAACCGACCGAACATGATATAAAAATGAGTGTGATGTCGGTATACCTCCCCCAAGCTTAGGATTTTGGCCTAAGTGGAGATCAATCACGTCACAGAAAATATCCCCACTGTGGTTGGTCATCCCTCGCATGGTCGTACTTGGGCGCCCAAGAAGAAGATGAAGCAGCAGGCGCATAGTCATAACCGGAGTGTTGGTACGGGATCCCCGTGGTGTCCAAGGGCTGGACAAATTCACTATCGTCCCACTCTTCGGCATCCTCCCCTTGCTGGGGGTGGTGCTCAATGTATGCATCTAGCTCACTCTCAGAAAGCATCCATCCTTGCCTATCATTAAGATTGAACAAAAGAGGTGCATGCAAAAGTCCTTTTCCAACAGTTTTAGTCACTCTCCACCTGGATTGTTTCGAGAAAGTTATTTCAAAATATAAATTGTTTTAGTGATCATGGGTAGAAAGAAACTTATGTTGAACCATGGAAACAAGGTCCAACCTCTCTAAAGGAAACTGCAGCTCCAAACCATGCAAAGCTTGCAAGCGTGAGGCAATAAGACCTCCACAATTTCCGCCCTTCTCACAGTAGAGATGGTAAGCAATTAAAGCACCAAACTTATAAGACCTATCACGTCTTAAGGCAGATGAAATAAACGCCAAATCATAAACATATAGCTTGTTGGTAGTTTTTCAAGCTAACACGCATTTAGAAATGAAATAATCAAAGTATCGAATGCTAGGGAGTTGGATTTGTCGTATTTTACCACTTTCCCCTGTGAAGCTTCTGCGTTGACAAATCTCCTCATATAATTCCAGCAGTGGTTTAGTCTTCCCTCTTATCTTCTCACATGAACCCCACTCTAGTACCTTGATAGCTACACAAAAATCAATGAAAGGCAAGTCTACATCTTTATTGTAAATTTTATAGTGGACCATAGGGTTAGTTGAAGACCATCTAAAGTGGAAATCCTGCACCACAGACATAGTTAGTTTAACATGTTGGATAGGTTCATCCTCAATGAAACGGTCCAAGCCTGCATTATGCACAAGGGAATTAAAATCCTGCAGAATTCCCGTAATCCGCATGAATTCCTGACATGGATAAATCGATGGGAACACTCTTTCTTCACGGTACACGAGCATGACCTCATGCAACTCCAACTCATGCTGGTTTAATTGATGTACATTGTGCTCCATCTCTGAAATTTCTAAACAATCATCAGAAAAATCAATTTCGAGCAACTGTAAGGTGGAAACTACCATAGGGACTTATAGGAGAGCTAAACCATAGGTCATGTAATAATCTAAACATGGAAATTGCAGATAATAATAAAAAGCATCAAACATTTAGGAAAACCATAGGCATGCGTTCCAATATAGTCATACGTGCTCACAATGAGAAACTTGCACAACATCTTTTGTCCTACCAGCCCGTCGCAGCGGGGCCTCTAGGGAAACTACTGGTAATCAAGATGATCCTTTTAATAAAGCATCAGAGCAAAGCATTAACACTCCATGAACACACGTGATCCTCACATCACAACCACCCCCCTCCGGTTGTCCCAAATAGTGTCATTTGGGGCCTCGGGTTCCGGACAATGACATGTGTAAAACAACTTGCGGATATGATCAGGAAACATAATTATACTCATGAAACAAAAACATGTTTAGATCTGAAATCATGGCACTCGGGCCCTTGTGACAAGAATTAAGCATAACAAGTTGCAACAACGGTAGAAACACTAACAATGGATACTAGGCACTATGCCCTAATAATCTGGCATTATTACATGATCGATCTCATCCAATCCCTTCCATCCCTCTCAGCCTACAGTGGCGTTTACTCACACATGGACGGGGGAATCATGGATGGTTGATGGAGAAGAGGTGGCGATGTTGATGGCGATGATCTCCTTCGAATCTCCGTCCTGGCAGGTCGCAAGAACAGGAAATTCTGATCCCCGAATCCAGTTTCGAGGTGGCAGCGGCCCTCTGTTGTGTTTCTGTGGAATATGACGAGCCCCCCTCAGTTTTTAGGTTATGGGGCATATGTAGTCGAAAGGGGAGTCTGAGGGGGGAGGGAGTGGCCCACACCACCTGGCGGCGCGACTAAGGGGGGCCAGGGGGTGGTGTGGCCCCCTCTTGGACCCTCTCCTGGCCTCCTTCTGGCTCACGAGGTCTTCTAGTGTTTTAGGACCAATGGGATCTTTTCTGGGCAATTCCCCGAAAGTTGATTTTTATGCACAACAACGAGACACCAAGGTAATTCTGCTGAAAACAGTGTTAGTCCGTGTTAGTGGTATCCAAAACTCACAATTTTAGAAGAAAACAATAAGAAGAGTGTTCAGAGAAGGAGATAGGTTAGATTTATTTCTTAATTACTTTCTTGTAGTTGCGGATGCTTGCAAGGGGTATAATCACAAGTATGTATTAGTCTTGGATGGGACAGTACATTAGCATAGGTTCACCCACACAACACTTATCAAAACACCGAACATTATTCAGCTGCATGGAACAAAAGCACTTGACAGAAACCTCACGTGTGACCTCGAGAACGTTTGTTAATCATAAGTAAACTCACCGGCTTGTCCTTTGCTGAAGAAAGGATTGGGAAACTTGCTGCAATTATTATTTCTGCGTTTTATTTACTCGCACTTTAATTATCCGCAATATCAAAAACCCCTACAAATCTATTTTCTAGTATTTACAGTTATTCCTTCATCGAAACTGCTTGTCAACACCTTCTGCTCCTCGTTGGGTTCGACACTCTTATTTATCGAAAGTACTACGATACACCCCCTATACTTGTGGGTCATCAAGACTATTTTTTGGCGCCGTTGCCGGGGAGTGAAGCGCTATTGGGAAGTGGAATTGATAAAGGAAGCTTCTGTTGTAAGTGTTGTTTTTTATTTCTGTCTACTGCTTTATTACACTATGTTTGGAACTCCTTATGAGTCCTTATTTGCGGGCACTGCTGCCACTGCTAGGGTAGTAAGTGACCCACCGCCTGATCATTTGGATCCTGATAAAATACCTATAAAGATTGTTAAACATGTTATGGATAACTGCTATTCAGGTGATGGATATGTCCATCCTGGTGCTCATTTGCTCTTTTTACATGAATTATGCGAGTTGTTCAAGTGTGCAGGTATTACAATGAGGCAAGTAAAGGTGAAATTATTTTCTATATCATTGACAAGCTGAGCCGCTGAATGGTACAAACTGCTAAAAAATAGCAAGACTATTGAATGGGAGGAAATTGTACCTCTCTTTTATTCTAAATTCTATCCTCCAAGTGAAATCCATAGAGATCGGAATTTTATATATAATTTTTGGTCTCATGACGGAGAGAGTATTTCCCAAGCATGGGGGGGGGGGGATTGAAGTTACCAATGCTCAAATGCCCCATTCATGAGCTCCCCAGTAATATCGTTATTAATAATTTCTATGTAAGGCTTCCTCATCATGATAAGGATTTATTGGATGCTTCTTGTTCTGGATCATTTACACGTATGAAGGATGAAGCTAAATGGGATCTTCTTTACCGTATTCAAGAAAACACTGAAGCATGGGAGAATGACAAAGGTAGAAAGTCAGGTATAAATTATGACTATGAATGCATTAAAACATTTATGTCATCCGAGGATTTTCATAATGTTAATGTTGTTTATGGTCTTGATTATCAAGCTGCTGCAAATTTATATAATGCTTTTGCTTCTAACATTGATATTCCTAAAAGGAATGGGATAAGTACCATGCACCTTATAAAGATACTATTAATTGTGTTCCTGCTAGAGATATGGAAGGTCATATTGTTGATTCTATTGTGCCTGAACCTTATATTGAGAAAATGCCTTTCCCTGCTAAGGTAAAAGAACACTCTATGTTAGCTAGTGTGATTAATAAAAGTGCCAAGAAACGTGTAGAACCCGAGGAACAAATAACTGTAGAACCTACAGTAGCAATAGTAAAGGACCTTGTTTCTGAAAATGTAGAAGAGGGACACATTATATTTTGTGAAGATGCTTCTAATATTGTCTCGCATCCTAGTAAATCTAGGAAACCTAGTGTTCATTTGCTATCTGTTAGGATAGGTGATCATTGTTATTATGGTTTGTGCGATATTGGTGCTAGTTCTAGTGCTATTCCTTATGAGCTTTATAAAGAAATTATGCATGAAATTGGTTCTTGTGAACTTTAAGACATTGATGTGATTATTCAACTTGCTAATAGGGAAACAATTTCTCCAATTGGTATTGTTAGAGATGTGGAGGTCTTATGTGGTAAAACTAAATATCCTGCTGATTTTCTAGGACTAGGCACCTCTGCTAGTTATACTTGTCCTATTATATTCGGTAGACCTTTCTTAAATACTTGTGGTGTTGTTATAGATTGTAAAAAGGAGAAAATCCTTTCAAAGTTTGATGGAGAATCTTATGAATATAATTTCTCCAAATTTCCTAATTGATGAGATTTTCCTACATTAGCCAGCAATGCTGAAACATAATTTACCTCTGGAAGATTTGGGTATCAAATTACCACCCAAGGAGGATCCTGTTTTTGATTTAAAGCCTTTGCCAGATAATCTTAAATATGCTCATATTTATGATAAGAAATTATATCCTTTTATTATTAGTTCTCAACTTTCTGATAAAGAAGAGGAGAGATTATTGGGGATATTGAAGAAACACAGAGGTGCTATTGGTTATACTCTTGACGATTTGAAGAGAATTTATCCTACTGTATGTCAGCATGCTATTAATATTGAGCCGGATGCAAAGCCAGTTGTTGAACATCAATGTCGTTTAAATCCTAAAATGAACGATGTGGAAAGAAATGAGGTATTGAAACTCCTTGATGCTGTCATTATTTATCCTATTGCTGATAGTAGATGGGTTAGTCCTGTGCATTGTGTTCCTAAGAAAGGAGGGACGACTGTTGTGCCGAATGAAAATAATGAACTCATTCCTCAAAGAGTAGTAGTTGGTTATAGGATGTCCATTGATTTTAGGAAGGTTAACAAAGTCACTAAGAAAGATCATTATCCTTTGCCTTTTATTGATCAAATGTTAGAAAGGTTGTCTAAGAAAACTCATTTCTGCTTTCTTGATGGTTATTCTCGGTTTTCTCAAATTGCTGTTAAAAAGCTTGATCAAGGAAAAACAACTTTCAGTTGTCCTTATGGAACCTATGCCTTTTGGTTTATGTAATGCTCCTGCTACTTTTCAAAGATGCATGTCTGCTATCTTTCATGGTTTTTGCGATGAAATTGTAGAAGTTTTCATGGATGATTTCTTCGTCTATGGAACTTCTTTTGATAATTGTTTGCAGAATCTTGATAAAGTTTTGCAGAGATGTGAGGAGACTAATCTTGTTCTTAACTAGGAGAAATGCCATTTTTAATGGTTAATGAAGGAATTGTTCTTGGACATAAAATCTCTGAAAGAGGTATTGAAGTTGATAGAGCTAAAGTTGAAGCTATTGAAAAAATGCCCTGTCCCAGGGATGTTAAAGGTATTAGTAGTATTCTTGGTCATGCTGGTTTCTATAGAAGTTTTATTAAAGATATCCCTAAAATATCAAAACCTCTTACTAATCTTCTTCAAAAAGATGTACCATTTGTTTTTCATGAAGATTGTAAAGAAGATTTTGAAATTTTAAAGAAGGCTTTAATATTTGCCCCTATTTTTCAAAAAGATGTACCATGTGTTTTCGATGATGATTGTAAGGAAGCTTTTGAAACTTTAAAGAAGGCTTTAACTACTGCTCCTATTGTTCAACCACCTGATTGGAATTTACTGTTTGAAATTATGTGTGATGCTAGTGATTATGCCGTGGGTGTTTTTCTAGGACAGCGGATAGATAAGAAGTTAAATGTTATTCATTATGCTAGTAAAACTCTTGATGTTGCTCAAAATAATTATGCTACAACTGAAAAATAATTCCTAGTTGTAGTTTTTGCTTGTGATAAATTTAGGCAGTATATTGTTGATTCCAAAGTTGCTATTCATACTGATCATGCTGCTATTAAGTACCTTATGGAAAAAAGAAAGATTCTAAGCCTAGGCTTATTAGATGGGTGCTTCTTTTACAAGAGCTTGATTTACATATTGTGGATAGGAAGGATGCCGAAAATCCTGTTGCTGATAATCTGTCTAGATTAAAAAATATCCCTGAGGACCCTATTCCTTTTAATGATAGTTTTCCTAATGAATAGTTAGCTGCAATAAAAGTGTGCTCTCAAGAGAGTCCATGGTATGCTGATTATGCTAACTTTATTGTTTCCAAGTATTTGCCTCCTACCTTTATAGCTCAACAAGGAAGAAAATTCTTCTATGATTTGAGGCATTATTTTTGGGATGACCCACACTTATATAAAGAAGGTGTTGATGGTATTATGAGAAGATGTGTTCCTGAAAATGAACAACAAGAGATATTGAGAAAATGTCATAGTAGTGCTTATGGAGGATATCACGCTGGAGATAGAACTGCACATAAAGTTCTACAATCAGGTTTTTATTGGCCTACTCTCTTTAAACATGCTAGAAAATTTATTTTATCTTGTGATCAATGTAAAGGGTTGGAAATATTTCTAGACATAATGAAATGCCTATGAATTATTCTCTTGTTATTGAATCGTTTGATTGTTGGGGTTTTGACTTTATGGGTCCTTTCCCTCCTTCACAAGGCTACACTCATATTCTTGTTGCTATTGATTATGTTACTAAATGGGTAGAAGCTATACCTACTAAAAGTGTTTATAGTGAAACCTCTTTAAAAATGCTTAAAGACATTATTTTCCCTAGGTTTGGTGTGCCTAGATATATTATGACTGATGGGGGTTCTCAATTTATTCATGGTGGTTTTAGAAAAACCCTTGCTAAATATGATGTTAATCATAGAATTGCTTCACCCTATCATCCTCAAACTAGTGGGCAAGTAGAATTATCAAATAGAGAAATCAAATCTATCTTGCAAAAGACTGTTAACAAATCTAGGAAAATTTGGGCTAAGAAATTAAATGATGCTCTGTGGGCTTATAGAACTGCTTACAAAAATCCCATGGGCATGTCTCCTTATAAAATGGTTTATGGAAAAGCTTGTCACTTTCCCCTAGAATTAGAACACAAAGCTTATCGGGCAGTGAAAGACCTAAATAGAGATTTTAAACTTGCTGGTGAGAAAAGGCTGCTTGACTTAAGTTCTTTAGATGAATGGAGGAGTGAATCATATGAAAATGCTAAGCTCTTTAAAGAGAAAGTTAAAAGGTGGCATGACAAGAGAATTATTAAAAGAGAATTTCATGTTGGTGAGAAAGTGCTATTGTATAGGTCTCGTCTCAGATTTTTTGCAGGAAAATTACTCTCGAGATGGGAAGGACCTATTGTAATCGAAGAGGTATATCGTTCGAGGGCAATTAAAATTGTTTCCCTTGAAGACAACTCTTCACAAGTGGTGAATGGCCAAAGACTCAAGCATTATATTTCTGGAGATCCTTATAATAAAAATGTTGATTGTATTCAAGCCATGATCCCGGAGGAGTTTATTAAGAAGCATATTTCAGAAAATGCAGAGTCAGTTTTTGAATAGGTAACAGTTTTGGTAAGAAAATGTTCGCGAAATATCTTTCAACTTATATTTTTACTGTTTTTAGAAAATATGAAAAATTCTGAGCCGGAAATGAGAGGGAGACGGAGCCCGGAGGCTCCACACCATAGGGTGGCGCGGGCCCACCCCTGGCCACGCCAGCCCATGGTGTGGGCGCCCTGCAATCCCTCTCCGACTCATTTTTGACCTGGACTTTCCTTTCGTTGTGAAACTTTTTACTATATAATCCCCCGGACCCCCCCCCCCCCCGAGGTCCGTATATCATTTTCTCATCGTATTTCTGTTTCGAGTTGTTTCTGTCAGGATCTGTTTTTGGTTTTAGAAGCATCATGGTCTCCGCCACCGACAACAAGGGGAAGGGACCAAAGGAAGATGATGTCCCAGACCTGAACACGGAGGAGGAGATCGAGAGTGGAGCTGAAGTAGATGTAGAGGAAAACCCACGAGTGCGTCCACGCGCCACCATCGCAAGCATTAGGGTGGTTGTTGACCCCTTAAATCTCAAGAGAAATGCGCGGATGAGCACCGGAGGGAAGTTTCCATGTCACTCCCTAGCTTCGAAGGCACCTGCTGCGGGAGTCAAGAACTACTTCCACACATTAATTAATGATTATCAGTGCAAAAAGATGCCCGATAGGGATTTGCCCTCTATGTGGGATATGAATCGTTCTAACCGTGCAGATGAAGGAAGCTCTCAACCTAAGGAAGAGTGGGGGAAAATCTTGGTGGCTGGGATTCACTGTTTGACAGGCATGCAAACTGTATTGATCGCAATACGGAGGTGATGCATATGCTTATGTTCGCGATTGAAGATCTGAAGAAATCAATTTATAAGCTCATTGAGAAGGATTCACCACCACCACCGAAGAATTGATTTGTCATGGGTATTGACATCCCCTCGGCTTGTTCCAAGCTTGGGGGAGTGTCGCGGTATCACATCACTATCTTTCATATTTTTACCTTTTCAGTAGAGTCATATCATGAGTAGAGAAGTTATCATATAGGATGTTTTGCAGTTTGGAAGTGTCTCTCCCTAGTTGCTTATCGTTGTATCCGTTGGTGTGAGTTTCCTGTTTGAAATATTAATGAGAAGTTTCATCATTTACTTTCTATGCACATTATTTCAGTTTTCAACTTCTGTCATATGGTTGAGCTTTCTATTAGTATTTGGTTTCACTTTAGAGATCATCAAGTTAATCTGGTTGGTTTTGGCAAACTTAGCTTGGGTCAGTAGAAATAATAATTTGAGTTGCTAGTATAAGAAAGAGGAATTTGCCTATTAGCTCAAAACCTTAGTATTCACAGGTTAAGATCGCTTGTGCATTCAATGAAGATTGCTTGATTGGTTCCACTATATGTATATTTGTTTGTTTTCCTTCAACTCTTATTCTTGCTACCAGTCTTGCTAGCCAAAAACCATGTACTGAGAGGGAATGCTTCTCGTGCATCCAAACCATAAACCCCAAAACCTTGCCATTTGTGTCCACCATACCTTCCTACATGTGGTATTTCACAGCCACTCCAAGTAAATTGCTCATGTGCTACCTTTAAAACTTTCAAATTACTCATGTTTTGTGTTCTTGTTTTAGCTCATGAGGACGCAAATAGAGAATCTTTATCTCACTTGTTGATTGGACTCACACACCTGGACTAGTGGCTTCATCCTCTTATCCAAATGCTAGAAGAGCTGGCAGCGGGGTTCCCGGCCCCAAATAATAATACAAATTCTCTTCACTCTTCTTGCCCCTGATTTATCAGTCAAAGCATAATTGTGTAAACAAAAGAGAAAGATGGATGACCTTCTATACCAGTTGCGTCCTTCTATGGGAGCCGCTCTTGTGAGTCTAGTTGGCTTGTGGCGTACTGTATTTTCTGTTTTCCATTCGTTGACATAAATATACACCTCTCAAAATTTAGACACTCCTCCACGGTTTGTGATTGTTGGCAGGCACCCGAGGATTCGTTTAGCCATGATTTGTGTAAGATGGATGGGAGGAGTGTCATGCATTTTATACCTCTGTTTATTAAAATAAAAGCTCTAGCACATGATTGGTCAATGCTTCCTTCTGCGAAGGGCCTATCTTTTACATTTATGTTGAGTCAGTAAACCCATTTCCATCTGTCTCCAGCAAGCATTTGAGTTGTTGTGATCTCATCATCTATATGTTGATTTATTCAATCATGTTTTCCATCCTTCTTTGTTTAGCACATGTTTTACTATATGAATGAACATTACTTTGAAATCTATGAATCGCTGTAAAAGAATTGTTATAACATGTTAATCCCTACACTATAAACCTTGTTATAAAGACTTCACCTAAGATAAGTATACTTTCATTAAATGTTCTCTAACCAAGAATGTAACATCCCTGATTTTTGGAAATCTCAAAAATCACAAAAATTTGAAACTTTTTGTTTTCTATTAAAGCAATCCACCAAAAACAAATAAAACCCAAACACAAAGGAAATAATATTGTAATTCCTATGTTATTGAAATTAAGAATACAAATATACCTCTATTCCATGAACCCTAAAATCCCATTCAAAAATAAATTTCTTTATATAAAGGAAATATGTTTTTATCAACAAGCCTTTACCCAAAATAATTACAACACCAATATTACTTTGAAGATATTTTAGGGCAACAAAAGTCAAAGATTTATAACCCTTAATAAAGTTCTAAGCCCCAAAGGTATTTGATGAGAATAAAATTGTTAATAATAACTTTTAGTTGTTATTCCAAGTTTTAAACATAAAGGTGTGAAAATAAAATGCATTGCTTGATAATAACATAAAAGAGGGTTTTGAAAAAAATATTATGACATGTGGTTTTATCCAAAATTTATGGAATCAACAATATTGATTATTTGTTATGAACTAATTAAATAGCATTAAGTTACTATTAGTAAATCCTACATATCCTAAAATCATAAAATGTGAAAAAGGTTTAAAATGGATTTACAAAAATAATATATGACATGTAAAATGTCTCTGAAATTTTATTTGGATAATAACATCAATTTATTAATCTCTAAATTTTAAAATTGCCTTAAAGTATTATTAGTGTTTTATTTATTTTTCAAAATAATAAATTGTGAAAACAAGATGAATTGACTCTCATAATTTTGTTTTCAACATTTATAATGTCACTAAAATTTTAGTTGACCAATAACTATATTTTATAAAAATTTAAATTAAAAATCACATTAAGTAACTATTAAGGAATTATTCAAATTTCCATAATTCAAAATTAAAATATGTTGAATTGTTTTCAAAAATTGTACTGTTAAAAAGTATTTGAAATTTTAAGAATTTAGAAATTTATTTCATATCATTTGGATAATTAAATCAGGAGATATGATTAAATCAAATAAACAGAAATTAAAAGAAAAATTTTGATGACGTCATCCATGACGTCATCGTCTCCTTCCTCCAGCCGTGAATTTCGCTTCCGATTGAAGCCGTTACAATCTCGTTGATTGCGGGCAAATCAATGCCCATAATTCTTGCCCGAGCACACCCCTTTATAGCCCCGAGCCTCCTCCGCATTTCCCCCTCCCTCTCGGCTCGATTGCGCCCCCACGGCCCTGTAATTTGTCGCCGGTGATCGAAACCCTAGCCGCCGTAATTCTCCGATTCCGGCGAGGTAAGCCTTCACCAGCACCCGAGACCATACCCATTCACCCCCTGGTGCTGCTGCGCCCCTTCTCACATTTTTTTTTTCGTTTTTTGCACAGCGTATACACCGCTCCATCCACTCCCGAGGCCGCCGGAGCTCGCCGCCATCCCGTCTGCCCTGCGCCACCTCACGAGCTCACGCGAGCAAGCGCCGTGGCCACCCGCGAGTTCGCCGTGCCGCGCTGAGCGTCACCGTGGTCTCCCCGAGCCCGGAGGCACACCGGAACGCGCCGCCGTCAACCTCCCGTGAGCAGCACCGCCGCCATCGCCATTTTCCGGCGAGCCAACTCCGGTAAACCCCTCCCCTCTCCTCTGTCCGTTAGATCTAGGATCAACGCCTAGGATTAGATCCTAGACGAAGGGGTACGTCGCCCTCAGATCTGGATCCAACGGCCCTGATCAAATCACTTATCCACGTCAGCCTGCACGGTCAGCAACCCAGTCAGCAGTACCATCCAATCAGGAGCTCCCACGTGGCCCAGCCTTTAATTCAAATTATTCTCCCGGTAGAATTTTTGGCAGTTTTACAGATTAGTCCCTGCAACTTAGATCTAACATAACTTTTGATCCATAAGCCCAAATTTAGCAATCTTGGACTTTTTGGAAATCCCTTGACATTTAGAAACTTTTCGCACTGGCCAAATTCAAATTTCACAAACTTAAATTTGTTCAAATTCAAATATGCTTGTTTGATGAAATTTGGCATAATTCAAATTCTACAAATCCAAAAATTGTAAATAAAATATATTTGGAAACCTTAGGATGTGTACTTTCATATCCTCTGTCCCAAAATAAAAATTGAACATACTAAAATTGATTTTAGAATTAAATGGCCATTTGAGAAAATTTGACTTAGTTTAAATTCTATAAATAATTTTAATATGTTTTCTTAAGCAATGTTGCTCCATATGGCAACCTTAATCCATAGAAACCAGTGCCATAAAATTTTGGACACATATGAGCCATACCCTTGTATTTTAGGCCAAGTTATCACACACATGTTTCACACCATATTAAAAATGACTTAGGGAAATATTTTGCTTAAGTGGTTCTATGTGTGTATGGCTATATGAAACCAAGGCTAAGTCCTTAGTAAAGTTTCAACTTATACTTAGCCAACAAATGAACCTAAAAACACTAGTACAAATGTTTCCATCAACTTTTTGTCTCCCCATGCTTGCTTCAAGATTTCCCCAAGTTGGGATTTGTGAGAACCATGAGGTGGAATGGAGGACTTAACCATCTAAAGATTTTTTTCAAGACTAATGAAGGACTTAGCAAATAAAACAAACTTCAGAAGCATCTCCAAGAAGTGGAAGCACTTAGAAGACTAACCCCCTTTCTCTCTAAGTCTTTTTCCTTCCCTTTTCTGTTCTTCTCCTTTCAACTTGATGGCAACATGAAGAGGAACAAGGAAGATCATTGAAGAAATGACTTAGGCTCCACAACAATCTGAAGCATACTACATCAAGTTCAAGTATATGAAGAAATGAAGAAGAAGACTCACCTCTCCCATTCTATCCTCTTGTCCCATTTCTCCTCTATTTTGACTTAGTGATATTTTCACATTTGTTAAATAAAACACTTAGTTGTGACCACACCACTTGGGAAACAACTAGTGAGAAAACCATGAAGACTATCGAGACCAAGAGAAGCACCACACCAAGGAAGGAAACAACTTAGATGGCATGATGATGATCTTCAAGAAGGCAATCACATGAGGACTAGAAGAAAATCCATACAAGTTGAAGAATAACAAGTTATTTTTGCCCAACCATTGACCCAAATGGAAAACCCAAGACTTAGTAATATTTTTCCTTTGATGATGAAGTTAGTAGACCTACCCTAACCACAATGGAAAATACTAAAATAGTCACTAAAATATTTTTGAAGTGAATATGACCAAGTGTTTGCATGTATTACTTTAGTTGAAGAAGTAATATGTTTATTCTTAGTGAACTCTTGGAACTTCCTCGACAAGTATGGTTATAATAAAGTTAGATCACATCAAACTCAACCTAGTCCTTCCCAAGTAAACCATTTGAATTTCCTTAACAAGTATTGAACTCAAACCTTGACCTTGTCCTAGCCAACTTAGTCCAACTCCTTTGTTATGACATTTGCTATGGTTGCTTTCTCCACCTATGTGTTTGATTGCTAGGATGCTTGTTTATTTTGTTATTGTGTTTTCAATGAATAGATTGTACGGAGAGCAACGATCTTTTGTGAAGAGAGTGTGATATCTTCACCAACTTCATCAAGGCAAGTAACACATCATTAACTACCCATTATTTTCCTATATGCATTAGTTGATTTTTGAGTAGTATGCATTGATAGGAAATTATTACTAAGTTATATTATGCTATGCTATATCCTAGTAGTGTGTAGCCATCCTTATACCTTGTTATTTTGATGCCTTGGTACTTAGTAGATGCTTAGCCTCGCTACAAAAATTGTTTTACTTGATGTTGTGGAAAAATCCCAAGTAACAACTTCAATGAACCACCTGGGTGGATTTGGTTGTTTGGCTGATGAGAGTTGAGTGTCTCCCCGAGGGGTTGTTCACTAGAGGAATGCCACCCAGGAACAAAGTGATTATGATGTTCCCCAAGTTTAGATTGCTTCCAGTGCAGCCTTTAGTCATATGGGCTCTGTCTTGATCAACTAAGTTGTGAGGGTTCAGCCTGGGCTTGACAAGCAGATGTAGCATAATTATAGGTGGAACGGGTCTTGCCATTGGGTTGGATTCTTGCTTCTGAAAGATCTCGTCTCGATTCTTCTCCTTTCCTTAATGCACTCAGGGTGTATAGGATGTTTGGGTTGAGTTGGGTCTGAAGGTGAAAGTGCACAAGCTCTGCAGAGTCAACAAACTAAGATCTTAGTCGTGTCCCCGGTTATGGACAACTATGAGCAGCTGGACAAGGAAGGACGGAAGAATCACATCACCATTTTCAATAAGTAAAATTTGACCAAGTGAACAGTGTTTGTGGTGCTTGGATCTTAATCCAATGTTGCCACCCTTTTGAAAAGAAAAGTTTGTTTTACAAAAGTGATAGGAGAAAACTGGCTTTATGCAAACTTAGCCAAAACTCCACTCAGCCAAATAAGCATGTAGTATTAGTCTTGCCATTTATATCCACCATAGTGTTACTTGCCAATACATTAAATTGTATTGACTCCCTTGTGGCTGCATATTCCATATTGCAGATATTTCTGAAGACGAGTGAGGATTTCGTTTAGGATCTCGAGACTATCGCCAACATGTTTTGCCTGTGGCACATGAAGAAGATGGGCTCAATGTTGTACTATGTTTTCCGCTGTATTTCTTTGTTTTCTGCTAGTCTTCTAAGACTATGCAAGTTGTAATACTATTTAGTAAAGACTGGATCATGCGATGTAATAGAATTTGATGCATTTGCATGATATTTGATTTTGTACTGTGGTGCTAGCAATTGATCCAGGGACTAGCACAATAACACAGGTATTCCATCTTTATTAAAAGTTGGGATGCTACAAAATGGTATCAGAGCATTGTGTTGCCTGTAGGATTCGAGACCCTAAGTTTGGATTAGAATAGGAAAAGCCATAGGAATAAAAAAAACATACTATCTATTAACTACTCCACAAAGGAATCTTTTATATCTTCACTTCTCCTCGTACTCCTTTCCATGGTACATTTCTAATGTAAACTCTTATCTGTAGATGACCAACATCATTGAATCACTCAAGAAAGGACCAATGATGACCATGACCCTGGAGTGTGACACTGATTTTCCAAGAGCATTGAAGGATCTCATGTTAATCATGGGATTTGAAGGACCAGCAGTCTACTGGGGTTTTCCCTACATTGATGAGGAAGATTATCTTGAATATTGGTGGGTGCAGATTCATCTGTACATGAACAAGGAGTACGACCACAAGAAGGGAGGAGATTGCATGCTTACCAACAAGGAGGTGCATTTGACATTCTTTGATTCAGCAAGAAGTGCTGCATGGAGGGCTATTGAAGAACTTACCGAGAGACTCAAGTGGAGACTTCACAACACTAAGAAGATTCTCAAGGAAGCCGAAGAAGAGATCAACACTCTTGAAAAAGAGATTACAATGTACAAGAACGCGGAGATCATTGTGAAGACTGAGTATTGAAGACCTATCATGAGGAATAAATCAAGAAAGTTGTTACCATGCCTTGAATAGTAGACCACCATGAGATGTAACAAAGTTGTGAGACACGAAACACGATTAGAGTATTGATCATACTAATGGGTGTGGTATGACAATACTAGATGTTTTCCAAAAACTATGTTGTTTGGTGTGATGAATGTGTTGCTATATGTTTGATATGTGTTGTTTGTAAGATGAGTTTCCTTGATCTGCTGTGTTTGGATAGGAACCTTCTTGGATCCTTTCTAACCTCTACTCATCTTCCCTAAAACCTCAAAACAGATGTCTAGCCAGAATGCCAACCACCCGGAGAACTCAATAGCAATGCAGATGCTACTAGAAGCTCAAACTCAGCTGATACAACTGATGACCCAGAACCAAGCAAACAACCCCAATATGAAGTTAACACCAGGAATGCAACAAGTGTTAGATACCCAATCCCAGATAGTGCACATGATGTCCCAAAACATGACCAATAGTGGAAACCATAAACCCTTGGTAGCTAGGGATAATCAGGAGACAGAAGAAGAAATGTTTTCAACACTCAAAGCCTGCAAAGCTTGTGGAGAGATAGGACACTATTCCAAAGATTGTCCAGATGAGTGGTCCCATGGTGATGCAAACAACTCAATTGAAGGATACTTCACTCAAGTTACTTGCTTTCTGTGTGAAGGGACAACACATGTTCCAACACAATGTCCACTTTACCCCATGGTACAACAAGTTGGACAACAAGCCAAAATGGAAATGCTTAGTGCAATCCAAGAGAACTTAGGAAACCCAGAAGTGAAGGGAAAACACAAGCTGGATACTTTACAGATGGACCATGTCAAGATGGAAACTGGAGCCAAGACTACACCACACCCATATTCATCCAAACACTCCACCAAGAATTGCTATTCCTGTGAAGAAGATGGACATTTATCTAGAAATTGTCCCAACAAGAAACTCAGACCTTCAACCAACATAGTTGAGTATACTGGGAAGCAGTATGAAGATATGATGGCCAATTTAACTCCACCAAGGAAGAAGAAGAAACTTCAGAAGAACCCCAATCCTGTCTATAGAGACATCAGCCAAGTGACTTGCTTCAAATGCAGAGATAAAGGACACTATGCAAATGGATGCCCTCAAAGGGAGAAGGAAGGAAACATGACTTTCTGAAAAAAGGAATCTTAGGCAAAGTTTCATGTTGAAAATAAATTTATTTTCCCTAGGAGTTCTTCCAGTGGAATAAACCACAATGAATGTCTGAGAAATGTGTTCCCATTATAATGAGATGATGTTGTGAAATCCTCTCAACTTGATCTTTTGATTGACCCAAAGAGTGACCCCTCAGTGTCAAAGGTAGTTCAACAGACCTATGTTGGTCTACACCTCTACCACAGAGGAAAGATCTACTCAAGCTAATTTAGAATCAATCTACACTCCAATCTAATGAAAATAGACTACCCACAAAAGTTTCTTTTAAGGGTGGTAGCCCACCCAGTTGTTCTGGAATCCAATTACCCAAATCTTTCTTTCTAACCTTCCCAAATCTCGGGACGAGATTTCTTTTAAGGGTGGTAGTCTGTAACATCCCTGATTTTTGGAAATCTCAAAAATCACAAAAATTTGAAACTTTTTGTTTTCTATTAAAGCAATCCACCAAAAACAAATAAAACCCAAACACAAAGGAAATAATATTGTAATTCCTATGTTATTGAAATTAAGAATACAAATATACCTCTATTCCATGAACCCTAAAATCCCATTCAAAAATAAATTTCTTTATATAAAGGAAATATGTTTTTATCAACAAGCCTTTACCCAAAATAATTACAACACCAATATTACTTTGAAGATATTTTAGGGCAACAAAAGTCAAAGATTTATAACCCTTAATAAAGTTCTAAGCCCCAAAGGTATTTGATGAGAATAAAATTGTTAATAATAACTTTTAGTTGTTATTCCAAGTTTTAAACATAAAGGTGTGAAAATAAAATGCATTGCTTGATAATAACATAAAAGAGGGTTTTGAAAACAATATTATGACATGTGGTTTTATCCAAAATTTATGGAATCAACAATATTGATTATTTGTTATGAACTAATTAAATAGCATTAAGTTACTATTAGTAAATCCTACATATCCTAAAATCATAAAATGTGAAAAAGGTTTAAAATGGATTTACAAAAATAATATATGACATGTAAAATGTCTCTGAAATTTTATTTGGATAATAACATCAATTTATTAATCTCTAAATTTTAAAATTGCCTTAAAGTATTATTAGTGTTTTATTTATTTTTCAAAATAATAAATTGTGAAAACAAGATGAATTGACTCTCATAATTTTGTTTTCAACATTTATAATGTCACTAAAATTTTAGTTGACCAATAACTATATTTTATAAAAATTTAAATTAAAAATCACATTAAGTAACTATTAAGGAATTATTCAAATTTCCATAATTTAAAATTAAAATATGTTGAATTGTTTTCAAAAATTGTACTGTTAAAAAGTATTTGAAATTTTAAGAATTTAGAAATTTATTTCATATCATTTGGATAATTAAATCAGGAGATATGATTAAATCAAATAAACAGAAATTAAAAGAAAATTTTTGATGACGTCATCGTCTCCTTCCTCCAGCCGTGAATTTCACTTCCGATTGAAGCCGTTACAATCTCGTTGATTGCGGGCAAATCAATGCCCATAATTCTTGCCCGAGCACACCCCTTTATAGCCCCGAGCCTCCTCCGCATTTCCCCTCTCCCTCTCGGCTCGATTGCGCCCCCACGGCCCTGTAATTTGTCGCCGGTGATCGAAACCCTAGCCGCCGTAATTCTCCGATTCCGGTGAGGTAAGCCGTCACCAGCACCCGAGACCATCCCCATTCACCCCTGGTGCTGCTGCGCCCCTTCTCACATTTTTGTTTTCGTTTTTTGCACAGCGTATACACCGCGCCATCCACTCCCGAGGCCGCCGAGCTCGCCGCCACCCCGTCTGCCCTGCGCCACCTCACGAGCTCGCGCGAGCAAGCGCCGTGGCCACCCGCGAGTTCGACGTGCCGCGCTGAGCGTCACCGTGGTCTCCCCGAGCCCGGAGGCACACCGGAACGCGCCGCCGTCAACCTCCCGTGAGAAGCACCGCCGCCATCGCCATTTTCCGGCGAGCCAACTCCGGTAAACCCCTCCCCTCTCCTCTGTCCGTTAGATCTAGGATCAACGCCTAGGATTAGATCCTAGACGAAGGGGTACGTCGCCCTCAGATCTGGATCCAACGGCCCTGATCAAATCACTTATCCACGTCAGCCTGCACGGTCAGCAACCCAGTCAGCAGTACCATCCAATCAGGAGCTCCCACGTGGCCCAGCCTTTAATTCAAATTATTCTCCCGGTACAATTTTTGGCAGTTTTACAAATTAGTCCCTGCAACTTAGATCTAACATAACTTTTGATCCATAAGCCCAAATTTAGCAATCTTGGACTTTTTGGAAAGCCCTTGACATTTAGAAACTTTTGGCACTGGCCAAATTCAAATTTGACAAACTTAAATTTGTTCAAATTCAAATATGCTTGTTTGATGAAATTTGGCATAATTAAAATTCTACAAATCCAAAAATTGTAAATAAAATATATTTGGAAACCTTAGGATGTGTACTTTCATATCCTCTGTCCCAAAATAAAAATTGAACATACTAAAATTGATTTTAGAATTAAATGGCCATTTGAGCAAATTTGACTTAGTTTAAATTCTATAAATAATTTTAATATGTTTTCTTAAGCAATGTTGCTCCATATGGCAACCTTAATCCATAGAAACAAGTGCCATAAAATTTTGGACACATATGAGCCATACCCTTGTATTTTAGGCCAAGTTATCACACACATGTTTCACACCATATTAAAAATGACTTAGGGAAATATTTTGCTTAAGTGGTTCTATGTGTGTATGGCTATATGAAACCAAGGCTAAGTCCTTAGTAAAGTTTCAACTTATACTTAGCCAACAAATGAACCTAAAAACACTAGTACAAATGTTTCCATCAACTTTTTGTCTCCCCATGCTTGCTTCAAGATTTCCCCAAGTTGGGATTTGTGAGAACCATGAGGTGCAATGGAGGACTTAACCATCTAAAGATTTTTTTTCAAGACTAATGAAGGACTTAGAAAATAAAACAAACTTCAGAAGCATCTCCAAGAAGTGGAAGCACTTAGAAGACTAACCCCCTTTCTCTCTAAGTCTTTTTCCTTCCCTTTTCTGTTCTTCTCCTTTCAACTTGATGGCAACATGAAGAGGAACAAGGAAGATCATTGAAGAAATGACTTAGGCTCGACAACAATCTGAAGCATACTACATCAAGTTCAAGTATATGAAGAAATGAAGAAGAAGACTCACCTCTCCCATTCTATCCTCTTGTCCCATTTCTCCTCTATTTTGACTTAGTGATATTTTCACATTTGTTAAATAAAACACTTAGTTGTGACAACACCACTTGGGAAACAACTAGTGAGAAAACCATGAAGACTATCGAGACCAAGAGAAGCACCACACCAAGGAAGGAAACAACTTAGATGGCATGATGATGATCTTCAAGAAGGCAATCACATGAGGACTAGAAGAAAATCCATACAAGTTGAAGAATAACAAGTTATTTTTGCCCAACCATTGACCCAAATGGAAAACCCAAGACTTAGTAATATTTTTCCTTTGATGATGAAGTTAGTAGACCTACCCTAACCACAATGGAAAATACTAAAATAGTCACTAAAATATTTTTGAAGGTGAATATGACCAAGTGTTTGCATGTATTACTTTAGTTGAAGAAGTAATATGTTTATTCTTAGTGAACTCTTGGAACTTCCTCGACAAGTATGGTTATAATAAAGTTAGATCACATCAAACTCAACCTAGTCCTTCCCAAGTAAACCATTTGAATTTCCTTAACAAGTATTGAACTCAAACCTTGACCTTGTCCTAGCCAACTTAGTCCAACTCCTTTGTTATGACATTTGCTATGGTTGCTTTCTCCACCTATGTGTTTGATTGCTAGGATGCTTGTTTATTTTGTTATTGTGTTTTCAATGAATAGATTGTACGGAGAGCAACGATCTTTTGTGAAGAGAGTGTGATATCTTCACCAACTTCATCAAGGCAAGTAACACATCATTAACTACCCATTATTTTCCTATATGCATTAGTTGATTTTTGAGTAGTATGCATTGATAGGAAATTATTACTAAGTTATATTATGCTATGCTATATCCTAGTAGTGTGTAGCCATCCTTATACCTTGTTATTTTGATGCCTTGGTACTTAGTAGATGCTTAGCCTCGCTACAAAAATTGTTTTACTTGATGTTGTGGAAAAATCCCAAGTAAAAACTTCAATGAACCACCTGGGTGGATTTGGTTGTTTGGCTGATGAGAGTTGAGTGTCTCCCCGAGGGGTTGTTCACTTGAGGAATGCCACCCAGGAACAAAGTGATTATGATGTTCCCCAAGTTTAGATTGCTTCCAGTGCAGCCTTTAGTCATATGGGCTCTGTCTTGATCAACTAAGTTGTGAGGGTTCAGCCTGGGCTTGACAAGCAGATGTAGCATAATTATAGGTGGAACGGGTCTTGCCATTGGGTTGGATTCTTGCTTCTGAAAGATCTCGTCTCGATTCTTCTCCTTTCCTTAATGCACTCAGGGTGTATAGGATGTTTGGGTTGAGTTGGGTCTGAAGGTGAAAGTGCACAAGCTCTGCAGAGTCAACAAACTAAGATCTTAGCCGTGTCCCCGGTTATGGACAACTATGAGCAGCTGGACAAGGAAGGACGGAAGAATCACATCACCATTTTCAATAAGTAAAATTTGACCAAGTGAACAGTGTTTGTGGTGCTTGGATCTTAATCCAATGTTGCCACCCTTTTGAAAAGAAAAGTTTGTTTTACAAAAGTGATAGGAGAAAACTGGCGTTATGCAAACTTAGCCAAAACTCCACTCAGCCAAATAAGCATGTAGTATTAGTCTTGCCATTTATATCCACCATAATGTTACTTGCCAATACATTAAATTGTATTGACTCCCTTGTGGCTGCATATTCCATATTGCAGATATTTCTGAAGACGAGTGAGGATTTCGTTTAGGATCTCGAGACTATCGCCAACATGTTTTGCCTGTGGCACATGAAGAAGATGGGCTCAATGTTGTACTATGTTTTCCGCTGTATTTCTTTGTTTTCTGCTAGTCTTCTAAGACTATGCAAGTTGTAATACTATTTAGTAAAGACTGGATCATGCGATGTAATAGAATTTGATGCATTTGCATGATATTTCATTTTGTACTGTGGTGCTAGCAATTGATCCAGGGACTAGCACAATAACACAGGTATTCCATCTTTATTAAAAGTTGGGATGCTACAAAGAATGAAGTTTGCCATTACCAATTTTGATTCTCTCTTTTGCATCTTTGTTTGTGACTCCCATTTACTCGTTTTAAGTGAGATTATATGAGAGGAAGTTGTTGTCTGTAATGATTGGTGCATAGATAGATGTGATGTTTCTTGTCCATATTTTATTTATCGACTCTTCACTCCATAAACTTCGGGTCATGTTTTCTGAGTTCAGTTTCGCTTGGGGACAAGAGAGGTCTAAACTTGGGGGGAGTTGATACGTCCATTTTGCATCACTATTTTATATCATAATTTTCTGTTATTCATTGATATATTTCATGTTATGATGCATCTCTTATGTTATTTTAATCTTATTTTGCATGTTTCCTAATTTTGGGAGAATAAACACCGGGACCAGGAATCTGATGGAAAACGCACCGTCGGGATACCATATTTCAGAAGATCGGAAGAAGAAGAGGGACACCGGGGGTGTCCTAAAAGTCCAGAGGAGGAACACAGCCAGAAGGAGAGCAGGAGGGGGGCCACCAGGGGCCCACACCTAGGGGTGGCGCCCCCTGGCCGCGCCACCTAGGGGTGTGGCCACCCTGGCCCACCTTTGGGGGTCATCTTTGGCGTGCCTGTCCCCGAGGAAACCCTAAGCCTCATTCCATCCTCTAAGAATTATTCCGCCCCCGCCTCGGGGCGGAAAACACCCGAGAGAGAAAAGCTCTCTAGCATGGATAAATCTGCCGGGGAAATTCCTCTCCGGAGAGGGTAAATCACCGCCATCGTCACCGTCATCACTCCGAGCATCATCAAGATCGTCATCAACTTCATCCCGCTGTAACAATTAGGGTCCTCTATCGTTGTTTTGCATTAGATCTCGCTCCCGGTGTGGATTACTTTTTAGTAGTTGATGCTTGTGAGATTTATTGGTGTTTGCACTTTATGACCAGATTGTTATCATCCATTATATCACCTCTGATCATGATCTATATGATGTGTTGTGAGTAGTTCGTGTTGTTCTCGAGAACATGGGAGAAGTCAAGTTGTTAGTAGTGAAGTAATGTTGAATAATATTTAATGTTTGATATTTAAATTGTGGTGTTATTCTTCTAGTGGTGTCATGTGAACGTCGACTACATGATACTTCACCATTTATGGGCCTAGGGGAATGCATCGTGTATTTGGCTACTAATTGTGGGGTTGCCGGAGTGACAGAAACCTAAACCCCCTTGAGGAAACCATTACATGAGGGAGCGTAGGATCCCGGAGTTTAAAGCTGTGGTTAGATTTATTTCTTAATTACTTTCTTGTAGTTGTGGATGCTTGCAAGGGGTATAATCACAAGTATGTATTAGCCTTGGATAGGACGGTACATTAGCATAGGTTCACCCACACAACACTTATCCGAACACCGAACATTATTCACCCGCATGGAACAAAAGCACTTGACAGAAAACCTCCCGTGTGTCCTCGAGAACGTTTGTTAATCATAAGTAAACTCACCGGCTTGTCCTTTGCTGAAGAAAGGATTGGGTCACTTGCTGCAATTATTATTACTTCATTTTATTTACTCGCACTTTATTTATATGCAATATTAAAGACCCCCTACAAATCTATTTTCGAGTATTTACAGTTATTCCTTCATCGAAACTGCTTGTCAACACCTTCTGCTCCTCGTTGGGTCCGACACTCTTATTTATCAAAAGTACTACGATACACCCCCTATACTTGTGGGTCATCACCCGGGTTCGTGGAGCGTACAATATTCTTGTGTTCCTCGAGATACGGAGCCACGAAGGTGGAATTCTTGTGTCCCCTGGGTATTATTGTTTTCTTTCCTAGCGTTCCTTTTCCCCTTAGTCTCTCCTCATGCCGCGATTCAGGAACACCAATTGTCTTAAGGATAGAGTCAACACATAACCAAATTACCTCCTCTATTCCATAGCCCTTGGTGAGTCTTCCTTCTGGCCTAGCACGGTTATGACCATATTTCTTCAAGACTCCCATGAACCTCTCAAAGGGGAACATATTGTGTAGAAATACCGCACCGAGAATACGAATCTCTTCCACTAGGTGAACCAGGATATGCATCATAATACTGAAGAAGGATGGTGGGAAGACCAACTCAAAACTAACAAGACATTGGACCACATCCTTCTGTAACCTTTGCAAACTTTCTGGATTGATTACCTTCTGAGATATTGCATTGAGGAATGCACATAGCTACACAATGGGTACTCGAACATTTTCCGGTAGAAGCCGCCTCAATGCAATCGGAAGCAACTGGGTCATAATCACGTGGCAGTCATGAGACTTCAGGTTTTGGAATTTTTTCTCTGCCATATTTATTATCCCCTTTATATTCGCCGAGAAGCCGGATGGCACCTTGATACTGTAAAGGACTTCAAAATAGATTTCCTTCTCTTCTTTGGTAAGAGCGTAGCTGCTTAACTAATGACGCCATGTATCCGTGTGCTTGTTGTTTGGGTATTTCATACGTTGCTGGTCCTCCCGTGCTTCTGGTGTATCTTTTGACTTTGCATACACTCCCAGGAAGCATAGAAGGTTGACGCAGAGATTCTTCGTCATGTGCATCGCGTTGATTGAAGAGTGGACCTCTAGGAATTTCCAATAGGGTAGCTCCACACGAGCACGCGTCCAGTAGCGGGGTCGTTCGGAACAGATAGACTGCCGGGACCTTTCCCAAAGATTACTTCTAGGTCCTTGACCATACCAAATACATCATAACAACTACGAAGGTCAGGCTTCTTCCGGGTATCTACCTCACCTCTGAAATGCTTGCCTCCTTTCTTTCTTACGGGATGCTTGATCGGAAGAAATCTACGATGCCCAAGGTATACAACGTTCTTACATTTATCCAAATATACACTATCAGACTTATCTAAACAGTGTGTGCATGCATTGTATCCCTTGTTTGTATGTTCGGAAATGTTACTAAGAGCAGGTCAATCATTGATGGTTCCGAAAAACAACGCCCGTAAGTCAAATGAATTTTGTTCGTTCTCATCCCACATATGTACACCTGGCTTCCCCACAACTCTAAGAGTTCTTCCACTAATGTCCTTAGGTACACATCAATGTCATTGTCGGGTTTCCTCGGGCCTTGGATGAGCACTGGCATCATAATGAACTTGCGCTTCATGAACAACCAAGGAGGAAGGTTGTAGATACATAGAGTCATGGGCCAGGTGCTGTGACTGCATCTCTGCTGACTAAATGGATTCATGCCATCTGTACTTAGACCAAAACATAAATTCCTAGCATCACATGCAAAATCTTTGAAGTCTTTGTCGATATTTCTTCACTGTGACCCATCAGCGGGGTGTCTCAACTTTCCGTCTTTCTTACGGTCTTCTTTGTGCCGTCGCAACAACCTGACATGCTTTTTTGTTTCTAAACAGACGTTTCAACTGTGGTATTATAGGAGCATACCACATCACCTTGGCAGGAACCCTCTTACGGGGGGAGGGGGGCTCACCGTCAACATCACCAGTGTCATCTCGGCTGATCGTATACCGCGCCGAAGTGCATACCGGACATTCATCCAAATTCTATTACTTCTCACCGCGGTATAGGATGCATTCATTAATGCATACATGTATCTTCTCCACATCTAATCCTAGAGGGAAGAGAGCCTTCTTTGCTTCGTACGTACCGTCGGGCAATTCGTTATCCTTTGGAAGCTTTGGCTTCATTATTTTCAGTAATCTCTCAAATGCCTTGTCAGTCACACCGTTATGTTCCTTCTATTTCAGCAACTCCACTGTGGTACCGAGCTTTGTTCTTCCATCTTTGAAATTTGGGTACAACAACTTTTTGTGATCTTGTAACATGTCGTCCAACTTCAACCTCTCCAATTCACTTTCGCAGTCTTCCCTTGCATCAGCAATAACTCGACTAAGATCATCAGCGGGCTCATCTGATTCCCATTCTTGATCACCTCCTTCTTCTGCATTGTCTTTCATTGTAGTATCACCGTATTTAGGGAACATATAATCCTCTTGTTCTTCTTCATTTTCTTCCATCAGAACCCCTCTTTCTCCATGCTTGGTCCAAAAATTATAGCTAGGCATGAAACCTCTACGAAGCAGGTGGCCGTGAAGGACTCTCGAGGAAGAGTGCTCCCTGAGGTTCCGACAGTCTACACATGGGCAACACATAAAGCCATTCTCTTTGTACGCCTTAGCTACACTCAGAAATTCATCCAGACTTGCCCTATACTTGGAAGTGCGTCGGTCACCTTACATCCATCGCTTACGTGCATCCATCTGCATCGTATAATTAAGTTTATAAAAAACCATTACAATAACATCTTCAATACTGAAACGACCACCGTATATCGAAAAATATAATGATTTTGTATCAATTACAGATGAAAAAGATAAGGTTGCTAACCTCGGTCGAGGATATCATTTTGTGTGAACTTAAGTGTGGCTCAGGTATTTCGTCGAACACCTCATGTGCATAGCAAAGGAACACAAAACTAGCACCCACCTCTCTCACACCTAGCGGAAAAAAAACAGAGGAGGGAAGGCTGGGAGAGGTAGGTTCATATAGCGAAGGGGGCATTCGTCACCAAAGCCCCTGCGTAGGCCACCTGGCGTGTGGCAGGGCATTGGTCCCGGTTCAGGCCACGAACTGGGACGAATGCCCCCTTTCGAACCGGGGCTAATGTTCTACGGGGCCCTGGCCGCTTCAACCAGGACGAATGCGTAGCATTCGTCCAGGTTCATAGAAAAACCGGGACGAATGGCCTGGGACGCTATGGACGACCTCATTTCTACTAGTGAGATTGGTGACTTTGGACCGAGACTAAGACGAGACCAAATTCTTGATAACAGCTAGCCCACGCCTCGTCATTATGCTCGATCCCAAGAATCTGGGCGAGCAACTCCTGATAGATGGGTCTTGCGAGAAATTCAAGAACATGCTCAGGTACAAGCCATGTCTTATATGCATGGTTGTCCAGTACCGTCGAGCAGGCCGAAAACACACGCTTCTAGAAGGGAAGGCATGACTTGAGCAGACCAGAACAGGAAATTGTTTTGGGTCAGTTTTTTGAGGGTGGAGACCCAAGGTGGGGGATCACAGTCGGGGTCGAGGAAAACGCAGCCATGGCCGATCGTGGTTTTGAGGGAGAAGGGAGATCTGTGATCAGGAGACTCGGGTTGTGGGTTTTTGGGTTATTGCCTTTGATCTTTATGGAGGCGGCTACGGTAGAAAGCAACGACGATGGCTAGACTCGAGGAAGAGCATGCTCTGATACCATTTCTGTTGTTTTAGGTTTTGGCCAAAGCAATGTGCCGCTAGGGACTCGTGTACGTGTTGATATTAGCGATGGAACAACCCCATCGGTGGCGTGTACATGAGGGGGTAGGTATTGTATTGGAGTACTACTCCATATACAATACGTACATGGAAGCAGGGAGGAGTTGTTGTCCAGGAGTATGCGCAGGCGGTTTTCTACGCAGGTGACAGCTGGAAGATGGTGCATCCTATGCTGGGTTTATGGTTCGTGGCTGACGGTTCTGGTTTCCTCCTCCGACTTCGAAGTTGTGTGGAGTTGCCAGGTCTGGAGTTCGATGGCGTGTCCGGAGACACGTTGCCCCGGTCTGATTCTTTCAACGACAATGCATGGTTTTGCTTCAGGAAAACTACTTTGGAGGTCCAAAAATCAGCAGATCAGCGATGGAGCCGTGTCGAGCTCGGGTGAAGAGGTTATTTATCTTCTTTCTCTTGGTGGCCGCGTTGGTGATTGTCGAAGGAGAGAGACATGTGCTTGTTTTTGTGCGGGATTATCCTAACTTTTCAGTCATGTACTGTCGGTGTTTACGTGCCTTGTAACTGAATATATATTTTATAAATGAGACATGTATTACCATGCAATGAAAAGGGGAAATAAAGACAGTACAAATAATATTGCTAACACTGTTTTCCACTATTGCGGGTTGTCACCATCGAATTTGGAAAAGTCAGATTTAGGCAATGCGGTTATTCAAGCCAGTATTTAACCCTAGAGTATGATCATACAGAGTAGAATTCTTTGCCAAAACAAACTGGACATGGGCGTTGTGGAAGTCACTCTTAATGCGGTAGGGCCATGCAGGCGCCTCGCGCAATACCCTATTGGTGTTCTTGACAGCCGTTCCCATTGGACCGAGACACGCGACCAGGAGCAATGGGTGTATCTCTATCTCCAAGTGTGTTACAGAGTGCCCGACACCTCGATCGATGCTTTGATAGTGTCGATGGAGGTGTCAACTAGCTGTATCGGGAGCTCCACGGTTCATCGTTTTCGTCATCTCCTCGAGTGATGTTGCCAACTCACTGACTACTAACATGTGGGGCATGAGGATTTTTTAATCTAAAAACTCTACTCAAGGCCCACCTAAACCTAACATCTACGGTCGCACGCGCACACGAGCCCCACTTTATCGATCCCCAACACCCTCACCTCCCCAACCGCTCGATCCGCCGCCTCCCTCCCCTCTGCAACCTGCTCCATCGCCTCCCACCAGGCCACAACGCTCGAGTGTTGTCTCCCTGAGTGGATCAATCCCCTGCTCCTTCTAAACTCCCAGCAGCCTCCATGGCGCCACTGTGCACATGGGTTCCCTCTCCGGGCGAGCAACCACCGTCTATGCCCTATTCCTCACCTCCGTTTCTTTCTCTGTTTTTTGCTCTATGTCTCATGAGGTACCAACGATCTCCTATGCCATCTTATCGGCTCTGGTCGCCTACGTGATGTAGATCGCCGTCGTGGGCTTCACTGTCCCCGCGGGGTCCCCGGTGGGTGGCGGGTACACGCCGGTTTCGGGGATGGGGGTCAATTTTTCCCCGATAGCTTCACGGGGACTAACTGGGATGGGGACTGGCGGGGATCGGGGCGGGGAAGGTGAAGTAATCCCCGTCCCCGTTGCAATCTTGAGCTGTTACAACACGATGCCTTTTTCATGAACACACCAAGGCTATTTAATAGGGGCAGCGCTAGCCGTAGGTTGGCCTAAATTGCCTAGATTTAGGTTGCTTCGTCATCCGTTGGTTCATCATCGTGCGTGCAGAAAACATCGTTCCAACGTTTTGCATGTTAGTCCCTATGGTTTTCCAAAATATAACCCTCACTCCACAACACACTCACTTAAATGAAATGGTATATTATATTTCCCTTGATCCTTTCAGTATTTACATCAAAAAATGTCACTCCAGTGCTGTACCCTTAGTCTCGCAACAAATGCATGAGTAGTTCATTTCCCAAACAT
Source organism: Alopecurus myosuroides (assembly GCA_028641055.1). NCBI lineage: Eukaryota > Viridiplantae > Streptophyta > Magnoliopsida > Poales > Poaceae > Alopecurus > Alopecurus myosuroides. The sequence continues at coordinate 54,930,551 of CM054058.1, forward strand.
TTCAAAAAATAGTAATATAAAAAAATATGGTTAAATAACTATTTTTTTGGCTGCAGATAGATTTGCAACAAAAATCATCACCAACTTTAACAAAGGTGAAAAAATATTAGAACAAATACATGTATTTGTAACCATTAAAAAGTGACCAATTATTAGTTAAGATTCAGTTGCAACAAAAATCATCAACTGTTTCAAGAAAAATAAATATCTATTGCTACAAAAACTATGTATTCACAACAATAAAAAAAAAGTGTGTAAACAACAACTATTATGTCGAAGATTCTGTTGCAACAAAAATCATCACCTATTTCGACAAAAAAGGAAAACAGTAACAACAAAAAAATCACATATATATAACGTGTGGAGTAGCACATAAATACATCATTCTAGAATAACACATTTATTTTGCAGAAAATCATCCAGAAAAACATTGCAACATCTCGTTTGGGTTATCTCAAAAAAACGCGTGCAAAATTGTTAAAAAAATTATACATGTATACAACTTTGACTCAAAATGATGAAAACGCTTCGCATACAGATGGATGCATGTAATTATTACGACACGAAAACTGGGCAAAGAAACTTAAACAATGATAATTGGGCTTGCATAGCCACACAAGCTGGCCGAGGTGGGGCTGCGCTCGTTCGCGCCACCTATGGTTTCACTGCGTAGGTCATCCTAGCGAAAGCATTTTCCATTTAATAGTGTCTCGGACGTTGAGGACTTCCTCGACTGGTTGCTTGTAGTGGGCTGCATCTATTCCTCGGCGGCCCATAGAGCTCTCTCCTTCCTCTTGTTGACCCGTCTCACTTGCTTGACACTACAGCACGAGGGCAATACGCCGACGGTGGGGCCTCGTCGGCGTAGACATCATTCCCGTCGGCGTCACTTTAGCCTGACGGGGCATGTCGGCGTCTACGTTCGTCGGTGTTTCGTATCCCCCGTCGGTGTAAACGGGGATACGCCGAAGGGGTCCCCGCCGGCATATAGGCACACAATTTTGAACTTTTTTCAATTTTTTTTATTTCACTTTTTTAACCACTTAATGACACTATAGTCACATTTATCTTTATCGTTAACCATTTTTAATTTTAATCTAAATTACTCGCTTCTACTAACACTTCCTGATCGGTCACCCATCATGAGATTGCTTTAGCCCCAGCACGCTTAACTTCGTAGGTTCTTCCGTGTGAGCTACCTAGAAACAACGGATGTGTTGCAGACAATATTATCCAACCAATCTTGTTAACCTTAACCCTTGGACCATCATGTCACACTCTTTTATTTTGTGAATTCAAACAATTATTTAAATAAAAAATAATAACTAATAATAAATTTGAATTCAAATAATCTTGAATTTAAATAATAATTAACATATTTTCCTTTTCTATTTAATATTGGATAATTCACATCTATAAATCCGTAAATCAAAATTTGACAAATAATATGTCTATTTTGATTAAAAAATGAGAGAAATTCAAATATGACATCCATATAATATTTTCCATCATATATAAGATTTTTTCCCTTTTCATTGTAATAAAAATCTATTTTCCATTTTTCGAGAGATGCAAGACCTTCGCGTGGTGTCATTATATATGTCCTAGTATACACCAAAAATAATAAACTTGAAATACGATAGTTGTGTTGAAAATGTGTTTACAAAAATAAGCTATCTCCTCTGAACATTTCAGGGTTTCGGGCCAAATGACGGGTGTTATGGTCATATCAATGGCATAGTTTGTTTAAATGTTCCCATATTTCACAGAAACATGCATCTTGGAAGGACGGACAATGTTGACGGAGAAAGTTTTCCTTTAATTGAATAAAAAACTATTTTCTATTTTCCGAGTGTAAAAAATGGATTTTTTTGTGAAGGACCTATCACAAATATGTTGCAAAACTTGAGAGCTACAAATTTGGAAAATACTAGACCATGTTATATGCACAAATAACCAATTTGTTTCATGTGAAAAGGGTTCCATCCACCTCTTTTGAAAAACACAAGTTTCTGCTGATTCTGTTGGAAACTGGTCAAATCTGAACTACAGGTACCTCATAGTTTGCTCATGATTTTTTGGCAAAAATCATTTTTAGGTACAAAATAACTATTTTATCATAGATACACCAAGAGTTTCTCAATATTCAACCTCTAGCCCCGCTGGAGAAAAACCCAGGTTATAGGTCTACACGCGGTAACCGTTAACCCTTTCTTCTTTGTTCCGTTCTTGCTCATGATTTCTTTTGAAGAATATAGCTTCAATAATATGCATGATGTAGATATGTTTCTCCTTTTCGAAACGAGCTAAAGAACGTCAAAATCCGAGTTCGAATACAAAAGTTATGCTCAAAATGGTGAGTGAGTAAAAAAAAAATTAGGATACGCCGACGGTGGCCGTCGGCTTAGCCAAAAAAAAAACATAGGCCGACGGGGTTGCCGTCGGCGTATCCCATATTTTTTTCCATTATCTGCTTGCATTCCGGGTATACGCCGACGGCCCCGATATTTGGCCGTCGGCGTATAGAAATGTCGTCGGCGTTTTAAAGTTCTCCGATTGCGATCTTGCGACACTGCAGTCGTCCCTTCCTCACATCCTTCAGGAACATCGTGACATTTGCACTATCGCGGTTGCGGAAATGGTGAAAAAACATGTCGATGCCACGAGGCGTCACCGAGTGGTGGGTGAACCTAGGAGGATGTAGCCAGGTAAGGATATGGCAACCAAGTAGGCGGCATGGCGGGCAACCAGCTTAAGCACAAACAGAACCAGCCGCCGGCGAGCGCGCGCATGACCTGGAGAGCGAGCTCAGGAGGACATCGCCTTGTCAAGTGCCGCCGCCGAGCGCGATAGGAAATGTGGAAACGATCCCGACAAGCGGCGTACCTCATGTGTCAGGTAGTTTTATAGTCCGCTACGTGGAAATTTTTCTCATGCGGAGGAGAGAGGCAAGATAAAAGTAATGAAAGTCGCCTCTCGTGTCAGATCCAATCTCTACGTGAGGCTCCTAGAAAGATGCAACAAATGTGACGAGAGATAAAGTGAAGCCTATATATACAAATCAATACTATATGAATAACCCTAATTGGAGGATACAGATGACATGTCAACTCCTTATAGTGAACAGTTGGATCTACAATTAAGCATTATGTTGGCAAGTTGGCCCGTCCGATCGTGATCAGAATATAATCGATGACCAGCTAGCAAGGTACTCCCAATGAAATAGGCCTAAATCATACACCGCTACTCCAGCCGCAGTAGCTGGAACATCATAATTAATTGATTGTCCCATAGCTAAGGTAATTAAAGAGGTCTAGTTCCTACGCTGCTAGATGCTGGACTCTCCTGCATGCAGTTCTTGTCGGCAAGACGTCGTACGGCGGGATGTTAGTTCGTCACTGTGTGCCCACGTCTCCTTATACCCGTTGATACGATTAACGTACACGCAAGCTGTAGAGTGAATTTAGCGACTTGGTCGATTCTATGTAGAAAATAAATTAGATTGAATTTCATTTCGTTGTGCATTTGTGTCATTTTTTTATCCAACTCTAGTTCCTGCAGGAGTATTTAGTTGTTCAATTTCTTCAATCTTCACCATAAGTTCAGTTTCTTGTTGCTGTCCTGTTATTTTCAAGTCGCAATCGTCATCTCACACATTGCCTAATAGCACTGTTCAAGAATTCGGCCAGTTAACCAGTTAACTTGCCGATTAATCTCTACTCGTAGGGTCCCCGAGTAGCCGATTAACTAATAAATCGGACGATTAATTGATTAAATGGCCGATTAACTTGCCGAATAGCCTATTAATCCCCTACTCGCTAGCCAGCCGGGCAGTTACCAGTTAACGATTTCCTAAACAATGCCTAATAGACATTCATAAGAAAAAAAAAGTCCAAACTTGTTAAATTGGATAATCTAGTCACTTTTTCACTAGATATGGTAAATTTGTGTCATAATTACATAACTAGACGATGAAAAATGAAATTCAATAATGGAGTCGGATAAAAACTCAGGTTTTTACAGAGAAGCAAGGTCTGTTGAGTACATTCAAATATGTTATGCATTTGATTCAAATAAAAATGAAAACAAAAAACCTCGCAATTCACAAAAAGGAAATCAGGATTATGTTTGAGAATTGAGGCATTTAAATGTTTAAGTTTTGTTTGTCAGTACATGTATGCATACTCTCTTCCCCCTTTTTGATGATTTTCCATGCGGTACATACCTCGCGCATCTTCAGGCCAAGGAGCCCACCGACGATAGCGCGCACCTTCGCGGTACAAGTTGACAACGTGACATGCCCAGCCTATATATCCTATCATCCCAAGCTACAAGTTTAGAGCATGGATGCATCGTCCTGAAGATGGTACGTCCAATTAACTTCATCACATGCCATCCATAAGACGGATCCATCACATCTCAGCTAAGCTACATCGCACTATAAATACATCCTCTTCGTTCTTGATCTACATTCAGTCTGCTTACCCACACAGCATCGCACAGACCACGTAATCGCCAGCAGTACTTGGCCATGGCACCCAAGCATCTCTCCGCCGTCCTCCTTGTCGCCTTCGCCGTCATCCTCTCCGTCGCCATGCCATTGCTCGCCGGCGACCCCGACATGCTTCAAGACTTCTGCGTCGCCGACTACAATTCCCTCAAAGGCCGTAAGTGGGACCTTCCATGCATACTCTGTCTCCGATGCTTATATACATAGATCATGTATGAAGAGAGAACGTATATGACTGCAGCACTGCGTCTGAACGGGTTCCCATGCAAGAGGCCGGAGAACGTAACGGTGAATGACTTCTTCTCCGACGTGCTGGCTTCCCTGGGGAACACCGGAAACCCGGTCGGCTCCGCCGTAACAGCGGCCAACGTGGAGAATCTCACAGGCCTCAACACGCTGGGCGTGTCTATGTCCCGTGTCGACTACGCGCCATGGGGTGTGAACCCGCCGCACACCCATCCTCGTGCAACCGAGATCATTTTCGTGCTCGAGGGATCCCTCGACGTCGGCTTCGTCACCACTGCCGGCAAGCTCTTCGCACGCACCGTCTGCAAGGGCGAGATCTTCGTCTTTCCCCGTAGCCTCCTCCACTACCAGAAGAACAATGGCGGTGCACCAGCCAGCGCCATCTCAGCCTTCAACAGCCAGCTTCCAGGCACACAGTCTCTCGCTGTGGCAATGTTTGCCTCGTCGCCCCCGATGCCCACCGACGTGCTGGCCAGGGCGCTCCAGATCGACGGCGGCATGGTGGATGCCATCAAGTCGAAGTTCCCACCCAAGTACTAGCAGGCATGCATATGCGATTGGTTCGATCGGCTCTACGTACGTGCTGCACCAATAAATGACGAGGACGGAGGACCCCGTAAAAAGTGTGGTGTTGATCTATCTTCCACTTTACGTTCGTCGTTCATTAATTTCATTTCTGTCGGTGCATGTTTAGTGAAGGGCCTCGCTCAGATAAACTGTTAATTGTTGTTTCTTGGCCACAGATCGCCTGATTTGTGTATGTCCTTTTCGATAGATGAGTGAATGAATGTAATTGATTTGTTTCAATCTTCCTCATATATATATTACACGATTAAAAAGGTCCAAATGTATTTGTTCAGCTAAGCAAAGTCTGGAATGATTTATGTTTTTTATTGATATATATGATGTCAATAAATATATCAATTTTATACAAAAATATGGTCTTATGTGTCACACGAAAATATCAGGACTCCTTCTCAAATTCTATTTCAAGAAAGCTTATTTCGGCAGTGTACATGATATCTAGCCCCATAGCCTATGCATGAGAGTCGGTCAAATTAAAAACACATCTCTACATGTCTGGACTGTCTGGATTTATTATTGGTCGTGACTTTACGTACTCCCTCCGTCTCAAAATAATTGTCTCAAACTTAGATAAAAGTAGATGTATCTAGACATATTCTAGTGTAAGATACATCCATTTTTGTCAAAGTTTGAGACAATTAATTTGAGACGGAGGGAGTACAAAACCTGGATCCTCCAAAGTTTTCTCCCGGGTTGAGGCTTAATACAAAAAATAAAATATATGTTGGTATTATTCCCTCCGTCCGGAATTAAGTGTCACAAAGTTTGACAAAAGTTGATGTATCTAACACTAAATTATGTCTAGATACAATCACTTTTGTCAAACTTTGTGACATTTAATTCCAGACGGAGGGAGTACAAAAATAGAAGATGTTCAAACGTCGGGTCCCATGACGCAGTCCAAACCATCATTATGTTAATATGGTGGAAAAAATAAAATCCACATGATTCAATTGAATTCCCTTGTTGGTTTAATCGAGACCAATCACCTATAGAATGCTCACTTTCAAAATTTGCATTTGAAGTTTATTGAAATAAATACTTGGGAACAGAATTACTTGAACAATCTACCACCATGAACCAAACTGAGACATTAAACCATGCCAAAAGCACAAAAATTGTACAAAAAATTAGGTCCACCTCCTAGTTCACCTGTATAGTTGAGGTATTGTATACCACCCAAACAATGCATGTTGAATATAGTGTGTACGTGTGTGTATATAATATAGACATGGTATTGTATACCACCCAAACAATGCATGTTGAATATAGTGTGTACATGTGTATTGTGTCTTAGGCCCACCTCCTAGTTCACCTGTATAGTTGAGGTTGTGGCCCCTCCTTGTACCCATATATATGTGTCTGGTGCACCGATCAATGCAATCCGTGTTGCACAGTCTAACCCCAATATTCTACATGGTATCAGACGCACGATGTCGATCCTAGCCACCGTTGCGCCTCCTCTGCGCCACCGCTCCCTCCCCTACCTCTTACCATCCCTCGCCGCCGCCACGCGCTGCCGCTGTCGGTTCCTGCCGCGATCCCTACCCTCCCTCCCACCCAACCACGCCGTCGCCACCCATTGCTGCCGCCGTCGCGCCCTCTAATGCCGCTGTCGTAGCCGGTTGCCGCCGCGAATGCTTTCACCTCCTACCCCAAACCCTAGCCGCACCCCCTACTGTCCACCCGCGCCATGAGTTCCTCCTCCTCCGCGATTTTTTTGGAATTTTTTAAGCCGGTTTGAGGAAAAAGTCAAGACGGCGGGCATGACCGTTCGTAGCTAGGGGTTGAATATTGAGAAAAATACTGGTGTATCTATGATGAAATAGGTAGTTGTGTACCTAAAAATGATTTTTGCCAAAAATCATGAGCAAACTATGAGGTATCTGTAGTTCAAATTTGACCAATTTCCAGCGGAATTGGCAGAAAGTTGTGTTTTTCAAAAGAGGTGGATGCAAACATTTTCATAGGAAAAAAATTGGTTATTTGTGTACATAACATGGTATAGTATTTTCAAAAACTGTAGCACTCAAGTTTGCAACATATTTGTGGTAGATCCTTCACAAAAAAAAACCATTTTTTACACTCAGAAAATAGAAAATGCATTTTTTATTCGATGAAAAGGAAATTTTCCTCCGTCAACATTGTCCGTGCTTCCAATATGCATGTTTGTGTGGAATATGGGAACATTTAAACAAACTATGCCATGTATTTGACCATAATACCCGTCATTTGGCCCAAAACCCTAGAATGTTCGAAGGAGATATCTTATTTTTGTGAACACATTTTCAACACAACTTTTTTATTCCAATTTTATTATGTTTGGTGTATATTAGGACATATATAATGACACTACGCGAAGGTCTTGCATCATTTCGGGTTGATTTCAATTTTTTGGAATTTGCTAAGCCGATTTGAGGAAAAAGTCAAGACGGCGAGCATGACCGTTCGTAGCTAGGGGTTGAATATTGAGAAACGGTTGGTGTATCTATGATGAAATAGGTAGTTGTGTACCTAAAAATAATTTTTTCCAAAAATCATGAGCAAACGATGAGGTACCTGTAGGTCAAATTTGACCAGTTTTCAACGGAATCAGCAGAAACTTGTGTTTTCAAAAGAGGTGGATGGAAACCTTTTCATAAGAAACAAATTGTTTATATGTGCATATAACTTGGTATAGTATTTTCAGAAATTGTATCTCTCAAGTTTTGCAACATATTTGTGCTAGGTCCTTCACAAAAAAACCCATTTTTTACACTCAGAAAATAGAAAATGTATTTTTTATTCAATGAAAAGGAAAATTTGCTCTCTCAACATAGCTCGTGCTTCCAAGATGCATGTTTGTGTTGAATATGGGCACAGTTAAACAAACTATGCCATGGATTTGACCGTAACACCCGTCATTTGGCCTAAAATCCTGGAATGTTCGAAGAAGATAGCTTATTTTTGTGAACATATTTTCAACACAACTACCGTATTCCAAGTTTATTATTTTTGGTGTATACTAGGACATATCTAATGACAAAACGCGAAGGTTTTGCATCATTTTGGGTTGATTTGAATTTTTTGGAATTTTCTGAACCGGTTTGAGGAAAACGTCGATGCGACGGGAATGACCGTTCGTAGCTAGGGGTTGAATATTGAGAAACTCTTGGTGTATCTATTATGAAATAGGTAGTTGTGTACCTAACAATAATTTTTGCCAAAAATCATGAGCACACGATGAGGTACCTGTAGGTCAAATTTGACGAGTTTTCAGAGGAATCGGCAGAAACTTGTGTTTTTCAAAAGAGGTGGATGGAAACCATTTCATAAGAAACAAATTGGTTATTTGTGCATATAACTTGGTATAGTATTTTCATAAATTTTATCTCTCAAGTTTTGCAACATATTTGTGTTAGGTCCATCACAAAAAAAACAATTTTTTACACTCAGAAAATAGAAAATGAAGTTTTTTATTCAATGAAAAGGAAAACTTGCTCTGTCAACATAGACCGTGCTTCCAAGATACATGTTTGTGTGGAATATAGGCACACTTAAACATACTATTCCATGAATTTGACCATAACACCCGTTATTTAGCCCGAAATATTGGAATGTTCGGAGGAGATAGTTTATTTTTGTGAACGTATTTTCAACAAAATTGTCGTATTCCAAGTTTATTATTTTTGGTGTATACTAGGACATATATAATGACAAAACGCGAAGGATTTGCATCATTTTGGGTTGATTTGAATTTTTTGGAAATTTCTAAACCGGTTTGAAGAAAAAGTCAAGACGATGGGCATGACTGTTCGAAGTTAGGGTTTAAATATTGAGAAAATCTTGGTGTATCTATGATGAAATAGGTAGTTGTGTACCTAAAAATGATATTTGCCAAAAATCATGAGCAAACTATGAGGTACCTATAGTTCAAATTTGACCAGTTTTCAGGGGAATCGGCAGAAACGGCAGAAACTTGTGTTTTTCAAAAGAGGTGGACGGAAATATTTTCATAGTAAAAAAATTGGTTATTTGTGCATATAACATGGTCTAGTATTTTCAAAATTGTACCTCTCAAGTTTTGCAACATATTTGTGGCAGGTCCTTCACAAAAAGAACTTATTTTTTTACATTCGGAAAATAGAAAATGATTTTTTTTATTCAATGAAAAGTCAAACTTCCTCCATCAACATTTTCCTTGCTTACAAGATGCAAGTTTGTGTGGAATATGAGCACATTTAAACAAACTATGCCATGGATTTGACCATAACACCCGTCATTTGGCCCGAAACCTTGGAATGTTCGGAGAAAATAGCTTATTTTTGTGAACACATTTTCAAAACAACTGTCGTATTCCATGTTTTTTATTTTTGTTGTATACTACGACATATATAATGACACCACGCGAAGATTTTGCATCATTTCGGGTTGTTTTCAAATTTTTTTGAATTTTCTAAGCTGGTTTGAGGAAAAGTCAAGACGGCGGTCATGACGGTTCGTAGCTAGGTGTTAAATATTGAGAAACTCTTAGTGTATCTATGATGAAATAGGTAGTTTTGTACCTAAACATGATTTTTTCCAAAAATCATGAGCAGACTATGAGCTACATGTAGTTCAAATTTGACCAGTTTACAGCGGAATCGGGAGAAACTTGTGTTTTTTAAAAAAGGTGGACTGAAACATTTTTATAGGAAACAAATTGTTTATTTGTGCATATAACATGGTCTAGTATTTTCCCAAATTGTAGCTCTCAAGTTTTGCAACATATTTGTGTTTGGACTTTCACAAAAAAAAACCATTTTGTCACTCGGAAAATGGAAAATATATTTTTTTCAATGAAAAGGAAAAAAAATTCTTAAACATGATGGAAAATATTATATGGATGTCATATTTGAATTTCTCTTATTTTTGTAATCGATATAGACATATTATTTGTCAAATTTCGATTTACGGATTTATAGATATGAATTATTCAATATTAAATAGAAAAGGCAAAAATGTTAATTATTATTTAAATTCAAGATGATTTGAATTCAAGTTTATTATTATTTCTTTAAATAATTGTTTGAATTCACAAACTAAAAGAGTGTGACATGATGGTCTAAGGGTTAAAAGAATTGATTGGATAATATTGTCAGCAACATATCCGATGTTTCTAGATAGCTCAGAGAAAAAGAATTACGAATTTAAGCGTGCTGGGACTGGAGTAATCTCATGATGGGTGACCAATCGGGAATTAAAATTAAAAATGGTTAGAGATAAAGATAAATGTGACTATAGTGTGATTAAGTAGTTAAACAAGTGAAATAAAAAATGCAGAATTTCTTTTGAAAAAAGAATTTAATTTTTTTTGCCTGCCTATACGCCGACGGCAGTTAGGTTACGCCGATAGAGGAAAAGGCCGACGGGGCATACGGCGACGGGGCCGTCGGCCTATGCATACGCCGACGGGGATATTAGTTTCCGGGACGGTAGTAGGGCCGTCGGCGTGTTCAAGGATTCCCGTAGTGCATCTACCCCATCTCCTCGCCGACCGTTATAGCCTCCGGGGAGCAGGAAGGGAAGGGGCGACGACGAAGAACTCACGACGACTCTCAAGGGAGGCAGACGGACTCACCATCTTTTGTTTACCTAACGATAATAAAACACTCAACATTCAATTAATGATGGTTGGTGACGTACATGCATGCGTAGCACTATGACCACCCGAAATGTATAATGACGGCACATTGTCAGTACGGATTAGTTGACTAGGCCATGACGTACGCTTGGCCATCTTCCGCGCAATAATATTGCGTAATTATAACTGATCTTGCTCACCAGCAGTACTACATCGTAATTAATTGCTGTGAACTGATGTACACTCTTGGATATGCAGTTTTCTTGGCAAGACGTACTTACGTCTAATTACACGCGTTCCGATCCGTGGATTCAATTTGTACAAGCAACTACAGCTAGTCAAAAAAATAAAATAACCATGTGTATCGGTGGCGGCGTGCCGCTATGCTAGGTGCTTTAAAACTCGACCCTATTTTTATAGTGCCATATCATCAAATTGGTAGATCGCCATACTTAATGGTAAGACCATACATACAGAACCACTGATACTAGTTGCTAGTAGTATATTCTTTTGATGTATAAGTTATGGCACCCTAGGTTTGTAATAGAATCGATTAATTACTGATTGGCTGGATGCATCTAGTTTAATCTTATATGCATCTAGTTAATCTTATATGCATTTATGCTGCAGGGAAAAGAGGAAGACCACAACAAGAAATTCGCTCCGTTAATTAGTAGTTTAGTATAATTCAAATGGAATTTTTATATAATTGTTAATGTATATTTTCTATGATTGTATATATAGTCTATGATTATTGTATTTCTTGAGGATTTTCTTTCTCGCCTTTCATGTACGAATCATGGCTCTGTCCCTAGATGGAATGTATCAATGCCCTGGTTAATTGATCATAGAGAAGACATATGTTAACAACGAAACCTATGCTTGCGAAGGCCCAAATTCGTGTAAATTGGCCTTTCCATGGAAATTAAATATTACATTATTTTGAATTGAGGTAACACTACGTGCATTTGGAATATGATGTTGGAGTTAGTATTATGGTGATTTTTTCGCGCACGAAAATTCCCCCAATGTCATAAAGGTAATCCGAGATAGACCATGAACCTCCATGGATTTTGGACATATTGGCAAGTATCAAAGATATTATTCGCTATTATTTCACACCAGGACCCGACTAAGTTTGAACCAGATTCGACTATTGGTCAAAATTGACAAAATTTGTATTTCAACGATGCCGCCCTAATATATATCGGCTTCAGTAATGTTAAACATTAACTAAACGACTAATTTAAAAAATAGAATTACCAATATTTTGGTTTTGAATGCCGAGTAGAACATATAAGTGCACACAAGCGTACCATCGCTGTCACATAAGGCCTATATATAGCATAGAAGTCCTATAGAGTTATTGAATTCACACATAAGCCAACTAACCTAAAAGTCTAAATTTATGAAGAAGGATGGGCGATATATTTCAATAGTTTTCCCTACAATGACATCATTAAAACAAATCCAACGGTGAAGCCTGATCGTAAATCGAGTTTATGTTTCAGAGCTAAGAAAAAGTTTTAAAGTTTTGAGTTGGAGGTTTTATCTGATTTTCCATGATTAGATACCTTGGACACCTTCGCTAGCAGCTACAAAAAACTTAGATCCATCTCAATTACGGTATAGTGATTAATTGACAGCCTGACATCGCCAGCCTATACCTCCTTTTCTGAACCTACAAGTTTAAAGGATGCATGCATCGTCCTACAAATTGTACGTCCAATTAACTTCATCACATGCCCATAGATGATAGATCAGACCGATCGATCACGTCCGAGTTACGCTACGTCGCACTATAAATACATGGGCTGCGCTCTTAATCTGCATTCAGTCTGCAGAGTTGTCTTGAGCTACTTCCACACCCACAGACACAGCTAACAAACCATCGCACACACGACCTAATTAATCCCAAGCTGTACTAGACCATGGCGCCCAAGCATCTCTGCACCGTCCTCCTCGCCACCTCCGCCGTCATCCTGGCTCTCGCCGTGCCATTGCTTGCCGGAGACCCCGACATGCTCCAGGACTTCTGCGTCGCCGACTACAAGTCCCTCGAAGGCCGTAAGTGTGATCGTATACGCATACTCTTTGCCGATGCTTACATGTATAGATATCATGCATGATCAGAGAATGGATAATTTTGTGCAGCACTGCGGCTGAACGGGTTCCCGTGCAAGAGGCCGGAGAACGTGACGGCGAACGACTTCTTCTCCGACGTGCTGTCCCTCCCAGGCAACACCGGCAACCCGGTCGGTTCTGCTGTGACATCGGCGAACGTGGAGAAGCTCCCGGGGGTCAACACGCTGGGCGTGTCCATGTCCCGCATTGACTACGCGCCCTGGGGCGTGAACCCACCGCACACCCACCCTCGGGGCACCGAGCTCCTCTTCGTCCTCGAGGGATCGCTCGACGTCGGTTTCGTCACCACCGCCGGCAAGCTCTTCGCACGCACCGTCTGCAAGGGCGAAATCTTCGTCTTCCCCCGCGGCCTCCTCCACTACCAGAAGAACAGTGGTGGCGCTCCAGCCGTCGCCATGTCGGCCTTCAACAGCCAGCTTCCCGGCACACAGTCTCTCGCCATGGCGATGTTTGGCTCGTCGCCCCAGATGCCCACCGACGTGCTGGCGAGGGCGCTCCAGATCGATGGCGGCATGGTGGAAGCCATCAAGTCCAAGTTCCCACCCAAGTACTAGCATGCATACGTGCGTACGTGTGCACTGATAAACGGCGAGGAACCCTTTAATGCGTGGTGTTGATTCATCTGCCACTCTACGTTTGTTCGTTCATTTCATTTCTCTGTTGGTTTCACTGTTGATTGATGTTTCTTGGCGAGGAACCCGTATATGTTTCCATTTCGATTGATGAGTGAATGTACTTTTATCTGAAACTTCCTAATGTACTACTCCAAACTTATTTGTTCAGCAAACTATTCCAAACTTATCTGTTCAGCAACAAAAAGTCTTGAATGATTTATATTTTTTATTGATATACATAATGTCAACATATTGATGTACTAATAATAGCAGAATTTAGGCAAGCCTATGGCCATATGTGTCACACAACAATATCAGGCGTGCTTGTCAAAATCTTTTTCGAGAAAGCTTATTTCGGCGGTGTACACGATATCTAGTCCCCCAAGGGTGATTGTGAAAAATTACCAACTTGAGTCGGTTTAGAACAAATATGTACTCTGCCTAGGAGAGTCAGTCAAACTAAAATCACAGCTCTACAAATTTGGACACTCTAGATTTTCCAGGAAGAACTGGATTTGTTGGTCCACTCTATACCTACATTGGAGCCAGTTTTGAACATCGACTGTACTCGTGGGCAAGTTCGAGCAGTTGGGATTTTACTCCGGTACCCCATTTGTAAAACCTAGATCCTTCAAAGTTTTCTCCGGGTGGGAGTTTTATACAGAAAAAAGGAATATATATATTCGTATAAGAAAAATAGACGATGTTCTAAAACTGTGTCTCAACTTTTCATGACACAGTCCAAACCATCATTATGTTAATATGGTGGGCAACATAGAATCCACACAATTCCATTGAATTCGGCTGTTGGTGTAACCGAGACCAATCACGAATAGAATGCTCACTTCCAAAATAAGTATTTGAATTTTTTTGGAAATAAATGCCTGGGAACAACATTACTTGAGCAAGCGACCGTCCTGAACAAAATTGAGTCTTTAAACCATGCCACAAGCACTAAACTTTGCAAAACATATTTCTGTAACCAATTTGGCCGAAATTTAAGCCAATGTTTATATATTTCGTCCCCATCCAAAAAACTTAAATATCGCAAATTTCTTTCAATATGTAAGCCAACCTGCTCACTGGCCAGCTTGCTAGCTAGCTCTACCAACCCAATCTATCAACAAGCTGATCAGAGAGCTTCTTCTTAGACTTCTTTAGCTACTACGACAAGATCTTTAAATACAACTTCCCATGCTCTTCATCAAACCGAAAGTTTCTGATCTAATTAGCTACCTACAGCTAGCTCACCATGAAAGACCTGCAGACTGATTAGATAAACTACTCCATCCATTCACTTTTATAAGAAACAATAATTAACATTTCAATTTTGACCATATACATAGTAAAATGAATGAATTTAGGTACAAAATGAGTCTAGATTCACTCATTTCAGAATATATGTGGCAAAAATTGAAATGACTTACAAAAGTGAACGGATGGAGTAGTAGAAATCATGTGTCACGACACATCAGATACCGACAATGATGAAAAAGCCCAGGTGGGCTGGAAGGAAACACGTGTTGCGCCAAGCCCAACAAGCATCATAGGAAGGAGCCCAAGGCCCATTGGGTGAAGCAGGTGCGACACACCAACCACTACAAGTGGTGTGAGTGAGAGAGATAACGGCATCGAAGATCAATCTTGTTAACCAACCCGTATTGGTGTGTATCTCCTCTCCCTCCTCTACTCAGGTGAACGCTTGAGATCATCATGGGATTCTATCCTCCTGGCACGACACAATGGTTTGTACCATGTGAATCAAGTATACATAGATTGTGTACGTGACAAGTGGTACCAGAACCAGGGATTCTTTGGATGTGCTTCAAAAAATTCCAAAAAAGAATCAACCACCTCCCTCACAGATCGTGAGAACCCTCTCAAATCAACCACCTCCCCCACAGATCTACCTACCGATCCACGATAGGAAATCACAGATCCACTCGATCACGGAGGGCGCCATCTAGACCACGAGACGCTGGTGGTTGGGATCTGTTGTAGAATCCCATCAACACTTCGCATGTGCGGCAGCGGCTAGGTGGTTGTCGTTCCCGCATCTACCGATAGCGGCAAAGCATGCGGCAGAGTCCAATTCGATCGAAAATTGAGGCGTGCACGTTCGATTTTTGTAGATCTGATAAGCACAATCCCGTAGATGGAGTTCGCGCCGAGGGGTGGCCAGATCTTCACGGCGTAGGATCGAATTTGGGAGGATAACTAGATGCAAGAAGGCTGGATAACAAGCTTTATACCTGCAAAGGTTGGATGCACCCAGTACGTTTAGGATGGTTGACTGAAGTTACAAGAAATTCATTCCGCTGTCCGAACAATCGCAGAACCACAAACCGGGACTAACCCACACAAAACGGCCAGAAACGCAGAGCACGAATTACGGGGAACCAGAGACTCCTTCTGGCGAATCTGGATGAACTCACAAGACCAAAGGTAGTCTGATCTCTCGGATCTAAGGCAGTATTGGCTGCAAAGTTTATGGTTGTTTTTAGTTTGACAAAAGGCCCCTAAACAGATAGGAAAATAGAGTCTTGTAGTTGGGACAACCCCACTCGGTTAGGTGGGAAGGTAAGCAGTCGACTGGGTAGGTGGGCAGCTTAGGGACTTAATGAGGTAGCTTCTCGAATCCTCCCGTCAGATGTTCGCAAGTTTCGTAGAAAAATATTGTTTTGTCGGGTCGAAACATTGTTTTTTTAGACGCAAACTTGTTTCTCTAGAAACTCAACAACTCTGTTTTGTTAGTATGAAACTTTGTTTTTGCGCGGAAATGCTTTTCTTGGCATAAAACATTTTTTTTGTTTGTCCTCAACATTGTATCTTGGTGTCTTCGTGAGCTCATATGTTGTTGCATCCTTTTGGTCCATCAATGGTTGGAGTGGAAGCGATGGTTGGGATGTCCTCATCGGGATCCTTGCCACTGTCGGTAAATCCCGGTTTGTGATCTTTGCTCATGCGAGCAGAAGGAGCATCATGGTTGGCTTGCATGATTGACTAGATGGAGTGAGATCTCTCCGATCTTAAGAATCAGGGGGCACTGGTGGCCATATCGATCAAGGAACTGACGGAGACACTCTAAGGGCGCAACATCTGGATGCACGGGTGGATTCCTGCATCACAATCTTCCAAAAGTCGATTGCAGCGGTCGGTGATCGTGCCACGACGTTGGAGGCAGCTCGCTCAGGAACGGCGGACCAAACACCTCGGCCCGTGGGGCACCGTGGAAGAATTCAGTATAAGGTCTCGACTCGAAGGCCATTGGGGCACCCGGTACTGTCCTGGGCAGAGGTAAGGAAACACAACCCCACACCCCTATTCATTTCCAATTGGGAGACCATTCCGGCAAGGATCACAAGTTCGATGAGAGTGCATTTACAAAAAATTCTTCCCGTAACATTCCATCGGTGAAAACCCGAAGTGTCAGAAAACCGTGTGTGAAAAATACTTCAAGACTTACGATGTGAATTGGGGTTCGTGGGCAAGTTTTGCCACAATGCAGTTCATGGGCGATGCTGCCTTCTATATCACGAACTACGAGGCAGTTAAGGATATAGACAGTTGGGAAGACTTAGTGGTACTCTGCATTTTAAATTTGGGAAAAACAAACACCTTACATACTTGATGTTAAACATCCTTTGTCGTGCCACCTAGGGCCGTTCCACCTAGGGCCGTGCACAACCGGGCTAGGCTACTAAGGGGCCGAGCACAAGTGCTCTCGGACCGGATGGGAGTTTGGGCCCAGGTGGCCAGGGTTGTTTACGTATGTGCGTGAGAATTGTGGTAGGGTTTTGCTTGTTGATTTAGTGGGCTCAGTAGCTACAGGACTGGTTGCCTTCCAAAATAGTTTTTGTTCATGAAACCGAAAGTTTCAGATCTAATTAGCTAACTACAGCTAGCTCATAGTTAACTAACCATCAAAAACCTGCAGCCTGATTAAATAAACTAGTCCATCCGTTCACTTTTATAAGACACACTACTTATCATTTCAATTTTGACTACATACATAGTAAATTGAATGAATTTGTGTATAAAATGAGTGTAAATTCACTCATTTTAGAATGTATGTGGCAATAATTGAAATGAATTATAAAAATGAACGGATGAAGTAGAAGAAATCATGTGTCGTGACATACCAGATACCGACAGCGCTGAAAAAGGACAGGAGGGCTGGAATGAAACAGGTGTTGCGTCAAGCCCAACAAGCATCAAAGGAAAGAGCCCAAGGCCCATTTGGCGAACTAGGTGCGACGCACCAACGACTAAAAGTGGCGTGAGCGAGAGAGACAAGGGCATCGATGATCTATCTTGTTAACCAACCCGTACTGGTGTGTATCTCCTCCCCCTCCTCTACTTAGGTGAAAGCCTGAGTTCATCATTGATTCTATCCTCCTCGCACGACACTATGGTTTGTACCTTGTGAATAAAGTATACATAGAGTGCGTACGTGACAAGTGGTATCAAAGACAACGATTCTTCAGATGTGTCTCAGAACATTCCAAAAAAAAGAGAGAGCGTGAGAACGCTCTCGAATCGACCACCTCCCTCACCGATCTACCAGTCCACGATAGGAAATCACAGAACCACTCGATCATGGAGGCCATTCAGACCACGAGACGTTGGTGGTTGGGATCTGCTGTAGAATCCCACCAACACTTTGGTTGTGCGGCGGCAGCGAGGTGGTTGGCATTCCCGCTGCTATCGACAGCGGCAAAGCAGGAGGTAGAGTCGAATTCGATCGAAAATTGAGGAGTGCATGTTTGATTGTTGTGGATCCTTTTCACAGTCGGTAAAATCACGGTTTGTGATCTCGGTTCATGCGAGGAGGATGCGCATCATGGACAAATTTCGTGATTGACAAGATGGAGTGATATCTCTTCGATCTGAAGAATCAGGGGGCGCTGGTGGCCATATCGATCAAGGCAATGATGGAGTCACTCTAAGGGCGCAACATCTTGATGCCCAAGGTGGATACATATATCACCGCAATCCAAAATTCGATTGCAGCTATCGATAATCGTGTCATGGCGCTGCAGGCGGCTCGATCAGGCACATCTGACCAAACACCTCGTGCTGAGGGGCACCACGGTGGATTTCAACATAGGATCTCGAGTCGGAGGCCATTGGGGCATGCGGTCCTGCCCTAGGCAGAGGTAAGGAAACATAGCCCTGCACCCTTGTTCATTACCAATTGGGAGAGCATTCCAACAAGGATCATGAGTTCGATGAGAGTGCCTTTACGAAAAAATCTGCCCGTAAAGATGGGAGCTTTTATCGCACGCGAAAAACCGATTTCCCACTTTTCGGCGGTGAAAACCCGAAGTGGCAGAAAACCGTTTGTGAAAAATACTTGAACACTTACGATGTGAATTGGGATTCGTGGACAAGTTTTCCCACAATGCACTTCATGGGAAATTCTTCCTTGTGGATTACGAACTACGAAGTAGTTAACGATATAGGCAATTGGGAAGAGTTAGTGGTAGCTCTGCATTTGAAATTTGGGAAAAACAAAGACCTTACACACTTGAAGTTAAACATGCTTTTTCATGCCGCCTAGGGCCGTGCCATGGGCAAGACACGCCCCCATTTAGCTGTCTACTGGGTAGGTCCCCAACGGGCCAAGCACAAGTGCTTCCGGACCTGTCGGGAGTATGGTCCTAGGTGGAAAGGGTTGTTTACGAATGTGCGTGAGAGTTGTGGTAGGGTTTGCTTGTTGGGTTGGTTTTTTTTATTATTACTATTATTTTCTGAAATAGTTTGGGCACTACTAAAAATAGTGGATGAATCAAAGAAACTCTAGAAATTTAAAAATAAGAAATGAGACTAGTTTCATCTTAAAACCATAGAAATAATTTAGCAAACCAAGACAAGGATTAGTAAAAATAATTTTGAGGATCAAAATATGCGATGACACGATGCATGTTCAGTGATGCAAAAGAAAGACAACAATCAATTTCTAGTTAGGGAAGACCCCGGGACATTACAAATTGGTTTGAGGATTTGGTCTTATGATAGGTTTTGGGTCATTTTAAACTAATATATTACAAACGTTGAAAGAAACACTAGTAGAAACAGGACCTTTCGTCCAAGGCCCAAAATGCCATTTATCCCGGTTTTCTTATGAACCCGGACAAATGCTATGCATTCGTCCCGGTTCGGTTGGCCAGGGCTGTGTATAAGCCCCATGGAGCATGGATCCCGGTTGGGGATGGAGAATTCGTCCCGGTTCGTGGCTAGAACCGGGACAAATGCCCGGTCAGACGCCACGTGGCCAGCGCAGGGGCATTGATCCCGGTTATATCCACGAACCGGACGAATGTCCCTGTCCCTAGATATACCAGCCACCCAGCCCCTTGTCTCATGTTTTTTTCTTCTAGGAGGGTGTGAGAGGTGGCTCTAGTCTTTGTGTATCTTCTCTACGCACATGAGTTGTTCGACGAAATACCCGATCCACACAAAATGATATCCTCAATCGAGGTCAGCATTCTTATCATTTTCATCTATAATTGATACGCAAATATTATATTTGTCGATGTACGGTGGCCATTTCGCATATTTTTTATAGACTTAATAATACGATGCAGATGGATGCACGACATCGATGGATGTACGGTGACCAACGCACTTCCGAGTATATGGCAGGCCCTAATGAATTTCTCGCTGTAGCTCAGGCGAACAAAGATAATGGCTTTATGTGTTGCCCATGTGTTGATTGTCGGAACGTCAGGGAGCACACTTCCTCTAGACTCCTTCACGGCCACCTACTTCGGAGAGGTTTCATGCCCAGCTATAATTGCTAGACCAAGCATGGAGAAAGAGGGGTTGTGATGGAAGACAATGAATGATCCTTTGTTCCGTGAATACGGTGATATCAATACTGCAATGGAAGACAATGCAGAAGATGGAGGTGATCAAGAACGGACATCAGATGAGCCCGATGATGATCTTGGCCAAGTTATTGCTGATGCAAGGGAAGACTGTGAAAGTGAATTGGAGAGGATGAAGCTGGACAACATGTTACAGCATTAGAAAAAGTTGTTGTACCCAAATTGCAAAGATGGCAGCACAAAGCTTAGTACCACACTCGAGTTGCTGAAATGGAAGGCACATAACGGTGTGACTAACAAGGCATTTGAGAGTTTACTTCAACTAATGAAGCCAAAGCTTCCAAAGGATAATGAATTGCCTGACAGTACGTACGAAGCAAAGAAAGCTCTCTGCCCTCTAGGATTAGATGTGCAGAATATACATGCATGCATTAATGACTGCATCCCCTACCGCGGTGAGAAGTACGAGAATTTGGATGAATGTCCGGTATGCACTACACTGCGGTATAAGATGAGACCAGATGACCCTGGTGATGCTGACGGCGAGCCCCCCCGTAAGTGGGTTCCTACAAACGTTATGTGGTATGCTCCTATAATACCATGTTTGAAACGTTTGTTTAGAAACAAAGAGCATGCTAGGTTGTTGCGATGGCACAAAGAAGATCGTAAGAAAGATGGAAAGTTGAGACACCCTGCTGATGGATCGCAGTGGAGAAAGATCGAGAGAGACTTCCCGGTCTTTACAGGAGAGGCAAGAAACTTCTGGTTTGGTCTCAGTACAGATGGCTTTAATCCTTTTGGGGAGCAGAGCTCTAGTCATAGCACCTGGCCCGTGACTCTATATATCTACCCTTCCTCCTTGGTTGTGCATGAAGCGTAAGTTCATTATGATGCCAGTGCTCATCCAAGGCCCGAGGCAACCTGGCAATGACATTGATGTGTATCTAAAGCCATTAGTGGAAGAACTCTTACAATTGTGGGGGAAAACCAGGTGTACGTGTGTGGGATGAGAACGAACAAAAGCCATTTGACCTACAGGCGTTTTTTTTCTTAACCATCAATGATTGGCCTGCTCTTGGTAACATTTCTGGACATAAAAACAAGGGATACAATGCATGCACACACTGTTTAGATAAGACTGATAGTATATATTTGGATAAATGTAAGAAGGTTGTATACCTGGGGCAATGTAGATTTCTTCCGATCAAGCATCCCGTAAGAAAGAAAGGAGGGAAGAATTTCAGAGGTGAGGCGGATACCCGGAAGAAGCCTGACCTCCGTAGTGGTAATGATGTATTCACTAGTGGAAACAGGGGCATTAGTCCCGGTCCGTAAGCCCCATTTGTCCCGGTTGTGCAAACGGGATGGGGCATCCAGGACAAATACCCCTCCCCCATTGGTCCCGGTTGTGCCAGGACCCGGGACAAATGGGGCTGACCACATGGCTCGTTAGCTGGACCCTGGCCAGTGCTTTTAGTCCCGGTCCTCAATACGACCCGGGGTGCAAGCCCCTTCTGCCGCGGCAGAATTTTTATGATTTGTGTTAATTTGGTCCCTCCCCGGACCTCCCGGATCCCATGAGAAGAGAGGTGCCCTGGTGGCCCTTCCCCAGACCTCCCGAATCCCACGAGAAGAGAGGAGCCTCGGTGGACCCTCCCTGGAGCTTCCGGATACCACGAACGAATAAGTAATACATATATGAAGCAGAATAAGGAACACTTATATTACGGAAGCAAAGTATATCGAGCATATTACATGACGGATGGAGTGTATTACAAAATCAAATTCAGTTCCAACCGGGGCTATAGTACTCTCCATTTACGTTTAGGACCTCTGCATGTAAGAAGCCCGCAATTTCCTCCTGAATTGCTCGTATGCGGTCCCTTGGTAGAAGACCATCCCGAAGCCGTTCGATCTAATATAAAGAAGAGTGGTCAATATATATTAATGAAACTAAGTAACTAAAATAGATGGTAATAAGAAGAATTGACGACTAACGTACATGAAGTTGCTTTAAATTTCTGCCCTTGGGACATGTCGTCTGACGAATGAACTCGCAAACGTAGTATCCACACAAGTGATTCCCGTCTCCTTGTTGCAAGCACTTTACGAGAACATGATTTCAATCAAAATAATAATAAACCAGACATGATAATGGTATCGACACTAGAATCAAGGAGATGCTCACGGATCTAGATAGTACTTACTTGCACAACATCAAATGTAAGCTTTGATTTCCATTCACCCCTGGCCTTTTTTACGAACCTCTTCCAAACGCTACCCGAGAAAAAAAGAATAAAAAGAGTTAGTAATTACTTGATATCCGAAAATGAAACAAAGTAGTCGATATAGTGCCATATATAAATACTGAAATTAATAAAGATTGAAATTACCGCTGGATCATTTCCTGCATGTCAGCCCACATCGCTAGGGGTTTATGTTTTGGGTCCATTACCATTACTTTTCCTTTGTCAATTTCGAAGATTAGCAGAATATAGTGGAAGCTGCGCACGCAGAACTCATCAATTATACAGTGAACATCGAGTAAGAAAAACAGAATGTTTACAACACAGTAACACTAACCCGAAGTTGTAAGGAAATAGTATTTCCCGTCGGTGTTGGTGAAACATTATTGCCCTCAGAATATTATTTTCTGTATCCTTGGCAGATATGTGAAGAGTCTTTTCATAAACAATATTTGGATCAATGAACCCAATATCATAGATTCCACCTCTTTTGCATTCGAGAATCTTCATTCTGCAATTATAATATATGAGTGTACTATATATATATATATGAATATGCAAATGAACGAGGTGAGCTAGAGAAATAAGTACTTACACACAATAGGCACTAAGGACAGCTTTGTCGAGGGCCTGTTGCTGGTATAACTGAAACAATTCGTCAAATTGAATCATAACCAATCCATCTCCATACCCATAGTGCTCGTCCTTAACGCTGAGACATATCCAGTCCTGAGATTTCTCAGTGGCTTCCATATACCAACTATGCACTATTCGCATTTTCGTTGGTAGATCCTTTATCTCCTCGGGTTTGACGAGAGGCTTCCCGTACGTGTATTTGTACGCACATTCAGCTTCGGGGAAGTAGTCTATTGTTTGCATATACTCAGCAATGGACAAACCCGCATCAGCTCCCTTGTCTGCGTACAGTGTTATAAACTCCGGATCAATTTGCTCGTCAGCAATATTAGTGCTCGGCCCCACCTGGGTATTGGAAATCACTTTGAGCGGGGACGTGGATTGTTTTTCTGCTCTCCGAGCTGGGAAACTGATTTTCCCCTTTTCCCGCTTGCGCTACTACTATTCGTCGACCGCACCATTTCCTGGTGTGACTTCAGAATAGAGCGGTCATAGTCAGATGACAGACTCGGCTCGGGTCGATGAAGAGTCTTCACCATTTTCCAAGCTCGTTCTATCTCTTCTTCGGTCTCGAGGAAATCTGCCTTTTTCTTCTCCTTCCGCTTCGATTTCCACGCCTCGTACTCGTCCTTTGTGATTTTCTGGTTTTCCTCGGGAGTATAGTCGTAAGGTAACTTGGGTACCTCCTTTGGTACCTTCGGGAGGGGTGACCATTGACGTTTGGGTCATATTTTACGTTTCGGCAGAAACTTAGTGGGTGGAGAAGGCTGACGCAGCGGCGTAGGCGACCGCGGTGGAGACGTGCACGGCGTAGGCGACCGCGCTGGAGATGGCATGCATGGGGAAGACGACCTCGCTGAAGACTTTTGCGCTGGAGAATGGCGAGGATTCGATGGCTTTGCCGTCTGATTTGGGAGCACAATGCATTCCTTTAGCCATCGAACGGTCAAGTTCTTGGCTTCTCCGAGTTCAGTCAACTCTTCGTCTTCACCTTCAGGGAAATCAAGCTTTACCCGCTCGAATCCATTGACAACTTCATGGACCCCAACAACAGCGTAGCCCCGTGGAACCGGAAGACTATGGTGAGTTGGTTCGTTGCCAATTGGTAAGGCATAGCCGGCCGCCGCCTTGATGGTTATATTGACGACCTTCACGTGGAGCTCACAGGTTGTCATCTCCGTGATATCATCCACTGGGTGAATCATCGGCGGTGCATCATCACCCGGTAGCTGCGTGGATGCAACGCTGCTTTTGCGATGAGAATATGCGGCGTTGGTAGCCACGACTTCACCTTCTACCATGTGTAGTGATGCGCCGGTAGACACTATCTGCTGGTTAAGTGTCTTAATTTGGTCATGCTGCTTCTTTGCTACATCCTGCGTCAGCTTTATCTGTTCTTCAAGTTGACGCCTCCAGTTTGCCTGAGTCTCTGCTTCAGCTGCCTCCGCGTCCTTTCTACGTTGACGGCTTCTATCGGGGTATATCTTTTTGCTGTCGTCGAACCCAGTTTTCCACGGAGGATTGCCTTCTACGCCTCTTGTATTCCCTACGTGTTCCCTATTCCCGAGGGCGCGTGTGCGCTCGTCGTTCTCTCTATCTGGCACGAACTTCCCCTCTTTAACGTCCTGTATTGCGGTTCTCAACCTCTCTATGGATAGAGGACTCTCTTTATGCCTTAGGTTATAGATTGTTTTTCCTTCGGCGTCCAACGTGCCCCCATGCCCGTAGAACCATGACCTTGTCCGCTGGACCCACAAAAACGGCTCGGGAGTGATCCCCAGCTGAATTAGGTCGTTCTCCCATTTTTCCCACTTGGGACTGGAACCCTTGTAGCCACCTTGCCCCATAACATGGTGATATACCTTTTTAGCGGCGTTTTTCTCATTTGTTTTTGTCCTTTCCAGCTCATTCTCTGACAGCTTGTACTTCACGAAATCTGCCCATATGGGTTTTAATTTCTCATACCCTTGAGTGAAATCTGGAGTCTTGTTTTTCTTAACATAGTCAAGGTTCAATCTTTTCTTCCAGTTTTTGAATTCTCGGCCATCTTTTTCAGGGTCCACGCCTTGACCTTATCCCGTATCTCTTTTTTCATTTTAGTAACATCGGCCTCATTCACATCCGCTTCATTCTCGTCCACCTTCGGCAAGGGTAGGTTGAAATTAGACAAGATCTTCGAGAAAAGATGTTCTTTAGCTATTTTGCTGACATATGAAATTCCTTGTTTCCGCGGATCTTTTGGCTGATTCCACTCATGAACAGTGATCGGGATGTGATCCCTAACTAGCACTCCGCATTGCTTCACAAATTTTTGGGCAACATCAGCGGGAAGCTCGGGTGCGCCGTCTGCTGTGATCTTGTCGATCCTATATCTTTCTGTATCTTTTAACTTCTTTGTTGCGCCTCGTTTAGTCTTTTTTCCGGTTGATATGTTTGAACCGGATGGCTAAAAATATAAAGACTGTTAATACATGTATATAGACAACGGATGCTTCATTAATTAACATATCTATATATGCACCTCGGAGCCGGTGTTTGTAATTTGTACGGCTCCACCGGAGCCGTCGGCTGCTCCCATATCGGAGCCGTCGGCTTCTCCCTCACCGGAGTCGTCTCCCTGGGTGAGCTCCGGATCTCCCTCACCGGAGTTGTTCGTCCACTGGCTCACATCGGTATCTACGTCGGCCCCGCGGATGAAACCCTCGAGCAAGTTTTCGGCATCTTCGTATCTTGGCTCCATACTATACAAAAAGAGTAATTATATGTTTGAAATCCATCATCAAAATTGCTTATAGATAATAACTAATAATCAATTATTTTCATCAAAATTGCTTATAGATACTACACAAAAAGAGCAACATATTCATGAAATATTTAAACGTATGATAATACGCATCCATAGATAAGGGTAGTCATAGCTCACGTGGTTAAATTTTCTAACATTCCTAACATGCATTCTTAAATTTCTAACACTAATTTAGTAAAATTTTCTAACATTTTTAAATTTCCTAACATTTCTAACATTTCCTATGTCAATTCTAACAAATCTAAAATTCCTAAGTCTAATCTAAAATTTCTAACATTCATAACTAATGATTCTAACATTTCTAACAGTAATAAATAACTAAAAACAAAAACAGCAATTAAGTAAAAAAAAGGAAAAAAGGGGAAAAGCCCCTAGTTAGGGCGAGATGGAGGCAGGGCCTTACCTCCTCTAGGGCGGCGGGCGGCGGGCGGCGGGGGGCAGCGGCGGCGGCGGGGGGGGGGGGGGGGGCGGGGGCAGTGGAGGCCCGACGGGATCGAGGGGCGGCGTTCACGGGCTGGCGGAGGGCCCGACGGGATCAAGGGGCAGCGGCGCGACGAGATCGAGGGGCAGCGGCGCGACGGGATCGAGGGGCGAGACGCAAGCGGTCTGGCGGCTCGAGGGGCGGCGCTCGAGGGCTGGCGGCGGCGCGACGACGGGATCGAGGGGCGGCTCGCGGGGCAGCGGGACGGAGGAGTGCGGCGGCGGAGGTAGGGCGGCGCGCGAGGAGGGCAGTGGCGGCGCGGCGGCGGCGAAAAAAATGGGCAGCCTGGCGGCGTCGGTTCGTCCCTGGGCGCGGTTCTGTGGCCATCTGGGACGGTGACGTGTATATATTCATGGCCATCCGTCCCGAGTGTTGGCAAGAACCGGGACGAAAGGCCCTTTAGTCCCGGTTGGTGGCACCAACCGGGACGAAAAACCACCGTCCAGATTCAGGGCGCGCCAAATGTTTTATCGCCAAAATTTGATATTGTTTGAATATGCACATGAATAACTTCTATATACTTTCGAATTTGAAAAAAATTCAACATGAATATTGCTTGAATTTGCCTAAATTAAATCCGTCTTCCGTTGACCTAAATAATTATTCAAACTATTAACTATTTTACTATTTACATTCAAATCCGTTTTCTGGTTGCTAAGTGCATATATACATACCAAATGCACGGCATAACGTATGCTGGCGAATTCTGTTGTTTTGTATTTGGTCGATAAACTGACCGGTGTATGAAGGTGGGCTATACATAGGGTCCTCTGATTCACAAAGTGGTAGATCCAACGGCTAACAACCGCTCTAAAGAAACACAGCGTAGCCCTGATCGAACGGCTCACAACAGCTCGAACAGTTGCACATTACTACCCACTCCTAGCTCAAAGTGAACACTGACCCAAGCATGGATTGATGTGTTAAAGAGGGGGTGTAGAACAAAACAATCGGTATCACCATCATACAGCCCTACCGTGGCTACTGGGTGCAATATGCATACCAAATGCACGGTAGGACGTATGATGGCGAATCCGGATGTTTTGTATTTGCTTGATGAACTGAATATATGATGTATCAAACTTTAAAGGGGGATGTAGAACAAAACAATCGGTATCGCCATCATACAGCCCCACCGTGGCTACTCGGTGCATATATGCATACCAAATGCACGGCAGGACGTATGATGGCGAATCCGGATGTTTTGTATTTGGTCGATGAACTGACCGGTGTATGAAGGTGGGCTATATATAGGGTCCTCTGGCTCACAAAGTGTTGTGCTAGGGTTTTGATCCAACGGTTAAGAAACACCCTGATCCAACGGCTCACAACAGCTCGAAAGGAACACACCATAGCCCTAATCGAACGGCTCACAACAGCTCGAAAGAAACACACCCCGGATCCAACGACTCACAAGCATTTGAAAGAAACACACGATCCGTGTGATTCTATCTGATTGGTCCAACGAAACACGAACCATTTAGTCCCGGTTGGTGTCCCCAACCGGGACTAAAGGGATACGTTTTCTTCTCGCTATATATATGTATGCATTGCCACACCATTGGCATAAACACATACAAAATCACCACTCTCTCATGGCTTCTACCGTACCCACTCTAACCTTCATCCAGGCGGAGGCTCTTTCCGCCTCGAACTACCCCTGCCCGCCCGGCTACAGCGTTCCCGCCGGTTGGATGCTGAGCGTCGGAGGAGTGCCGGTCCCTCCTCTTCCTCAAGGTGTGGCTCGTCGGGCGGCCATCACGAACCACTACTACCACGAGCTCACGCCGGAGCAGCGGAGGAATCCCAGTTAGAATCCTGACTACCGCCCTACTTGGGACGCCTTCTTCATTAATCGGCGTGAGAGTGCGCTCGCCAGGTACGAGGAGAACGGCCCGCCTCCTTCGAACTTCAACGAGGCCAGTCGTCGGATGTGGTGGGGCGGCGGACGGACTCTTCGGAGCGTCATGAACTACATCAGGGCTGGCGATAACCCCCGCCTGCGCTACCCTCACGCCCAGTCCTGGAGTCGTGATCCTCCGAGGGAGTCCAGAGCACGGTCTGACGATAGTGACGACGACGACGGCGACTACGACGACTACGAGTCGGAGTATTATAGGTCTAGGCAGGAGTATGACTAGTTAGTAGATCGATGCACTCTGGCCATTATGTACTGCCTATTTATTTAGATCTATGCTCTCCGTTTAGATTTAGATCCAATCTTGCCATTATGTGTACTGTGCCTTGTTTATCTATCGAAATGCATGTCCCCCTCTTTTTAACGTCTATCGAAATGCCATTAGTCGTCTGAATCCAACCAATCAGGAAAAATCACAAGGAAAACAAAAAACAGACGAGCTAGCGCGCCGCTGTTTCCCGGAATACGACAAATTATTTTATTAAACAGCCAACAGAAAAACAGACGCGCTAGCGCGCTACTCCTCGTCCTCGTCGTCATCGTCGGTGACCTCCTCGTCGTCGTCGGAGGTGCATGATGGTATTTCCGACATAGGCCCCCACCTCGGATCGTCGGAGGCCCAGACTTCGCTGGCGTGGTCAGCCCGACGGAGCTCTTGCAGCGCCTTCGTCCTCGCCTCCCGAGCGGCATCTAACTCGAGGTGGCGTTCGATGCGCCGCTCCGCCCGCCCATCCGCGCGGGTCTGCCATAGCTCCTCGTCGGCGCTCTCCTCACCCGGATTGTTCCGGTAATACTCGCGGACCACGCGGTCGTCCCTGGCGTCGACTAGTCCCTGAAACGCGCGGTGCCTGAGGTGGCGGTGGTCGGCGGCAGTGACGATCTGCGGCGTCGGCGCCCTGGCCTCCGCTTCCCATAGGGTGTGGCAGTCGTTGAAGTTCCTCAGCGACCGCGGGCGGCTGAGGCGCCAGGCCACCGCGTCTCAAGCGCGGGCGGCCTCCGACGCCGTCGCAAAGGAGCCGAGGGGGATGCGGTCGTCCCCGCAGCGGATATTTGCGGTGAACATTCCGTTCTGCCGTGATCGGACGCCGCGGAAACCGGTGGTGTTGTTCCTCCTCGGAGGCATGGTGGTGGCACGACGGTGCGTGGAGTGGAGAAGACGCTCGAGGCGCGGCAGTTTATACCGCGCATTCGCGGTCACACGTCACAACTCCCGCGCCAGCGGCAGGACTCACGCGCCACGCGGCAGGACTCCCGCGCCACGAGGTACAATACACACTAACACCCACCTCTCTCTCACTCCCCCAAGCAAAAAAAAAGGGAAGGGGGCTGTGAGGCCGCATTTGTAGGGGAAGGGACATTGGTCCCGGTTTGGGGAATGATCCGGGACCAATGCCCATGCGCGTGCCACGTGGCCTGTGGCTAGGGATTGGTCCCGGGTCGTGCCACGAACCGGGACCATTGTCTCCCCACGAACCGGGACAGATGCCCCCTGGACGAAAGAGGTTGTTTCCACTAGTGAATCGATATGGTCAAGGACCTAAAAGTAATCTTTGGGAAGTGTGATGGCAGCCAACCTGTTCCGAACGGCCCTGATAAGCGTGCACCCATGTGGAAGAAGAAATCTATATTTTGGGAGCTACCCTATTGGAAAGTTATAGAGATCCACTCTTCAATCAAAGTGATGCACGTGACAAAGAATCGTTGCGTCAAACTGCTATGCTTCCTGGGCGTGTATGGGAAGTCAAAAGATGCGCCAGAAGCACGGGAGGACCAACAACGTACGAAAGACCCAAGCAACAAGCACAGGTATACAGGGCGCCATTACTTAAGCAGCTACGCTCTTACGAAAGCAAAGAAGGAAATATTTTTTGAAGTTCTTTAAAGTATCAAGTTGCCATCTAGCTTCTCGTCGAATATAAAGGGGATAATAAACATGGCAGAGAAAAAATTCCAAAACCTGAAGTCTCATAACTGCCACGTGATTATGACGCAGTTGGTTCCGATTGCATTGAGGGGGCTTCTACCGGAAAATGTTCGAGTACCCATTGTGAAGCTATGTGCATTCCTCAATGCAATATCTCAGAAGGTAATCGATCCAGAAAGTCTGGCAAGATCACAGAGGGATGTGGTCTAGTGTCTTGTTAATTTTGAGTTGGTGTTCCCACCATCCTTCTTTAACATTATGACTCATCTCCTGGTTCACCTATGTGAAGAGATTCATATTCTCCTTCCGGTATTTCTCCACAATATGTTCCCCTTTGAGAGGTCCATGGGAGTCTTGATGAAATATGTTCATAACCGTGTTGGGCCACAAGGAAGCATCTCAAAGGGCTATGGAACAGAGGAGGTCATTGGGTTTTGTGTTGACTTTATTCCTGACCTTAAGACGATTAGTGTTTCTGAATCGCGGCATGAGGGGAGACTGAGGGGAAAAGGAACGTTGGGAAAGAAAACAATGACACCCAGGGATGGGCATTCTTTCACTAAAGCCCACTACATAGTTGTACAAAATTCCACCTTCGTGGCTCCGTATCTCCAGGAACACAAGAATATTGTACGCTCCACAAACCCGGGGAAGGATGACTCATGGATTAAACGCAAACACATGGAGACTTTCGGAAGTTGGTTGCAAACACATCTTATAAATGACACCACTGTTGAAAATCAGCTGTACATGTTGGTCGGGTCACCATCTTTGAATATTGGGAGTTTTCAAGGGTACGAGATAAATGGGAATACATTTTACACAATTGCCCAAGATAAGAAGAGTACCGACCAAAACAGTGGTGTCCGCTTTGATACAACAAACGAGAATGGAAAAAATGACACATACTATGGTTACATAGAGGAGATATGGGAACTTGACTATTGACCTTCTTTTAAGGTCCCTTTGTTCAAGTGCAAATGGGTCAACCTGGATGGAGAAGGGGTAAAGGTAGACCCGCCGTACGGAATGACAACAGTGGATCTCAACAATATTGGTTACAATGACGAACCATTCACCCTAGCTAGTGATGTGGCTTGGGTCTTCTATGTGAAGGACATGTCCTCCAGACTGAAAAAATAAAAAATATGCAGACAAATACATCATACGATGAGACGAAGCGACACATAGTTCTTTCAGGGAAAAGAAACATCGTGTGAATCGAGGACAAGACAGACATGTCAGAAGATTACAATAAGTTTGTTGAAATTCTGCCCTTCACAGTGAAAGCTGACCCAATCATCCCGTTAGATAATGAAGATGCTCCATGGTTACGGCCGAAGCGATCATAAGTAAGGGACATAGGGTTCATGGACCATCTCTACACGAAGAAAATTCAGAAGACTAGATAGCGATGTTGTTGGTGATGTGTAATAATAAACGTGGAATACATGGCATAGTTCTGTTGAAAAAGTATTCATAAAAACTTGCTATCTCCTTCTAACATTCCAGGGTTTCGGTTGGAATGACGGGTGTTATGGCCAAATACAAGGCATAGTTTGTTATAATGAGCCCATATTGCACACAATAATGCATCTTGGAAGCACGGACAATGTTGACGAATGAAGTTTTTTTTTACAGAATAAAAAAACCATGTTCCATTTTCGGAGTGTCAGAAATGGTTTTTTTGTGTGAAGGACCTACCATAGACATGTTGCAAAACTTGAGGGATTTATTTTTTAAACATGATAGGACATATGATATGCACAAATAAACAATTTGTTGTCTAAGAAAAGATTTCCATGCATCTCTTTTTAAAATCACAAGTTTCTGCCGTTTCAGCTGGAAACGGGAAAAAATTAAACTACAGGTGCCTCGTAATTTGCTCAGGAATTTTGGCAAAAAAAAATTTTAGGTACTCAACTACCTGTTTCAATAGAGATCCACAATGAGTTGCCGAATATAGAACCCCTAGCTACGAACGATCATGCCCTCCGTCTTGACTTTCTCGTAAAATAGGCTGAGAAAATTCCAGAAAATTCAAAAAACCCTAAATAACGCGAGACCTTCGGGTGGTGTCATTACATATGTCCTAGTATCCACCAGAAATAATAAAACTTGGAATACAGCAGTTCTGTTGAAAAAGTGTTCACAAAAACTTGCTATCTCCTCCTAACATTCTAGGGTTTCGGTTGAAATGACGGGTGTTATGGCCAGATACATGGCATAGTTTTTTATAATGAGCCCATATGGCAAACAAACATGCATCTTGGAAGCACGGACAATATTGACGAAGGAAAAAAATTAACTAATTAAAAAACCATTTTCCATTTTCGGAGTTTTAGAAATGAGTTTTTTTTTGTGAAGGACCTACCACAGACATGTTGCAAAATAAAAAATTTGTTGTCTAAGAAAAGATTTCCATGCACCTCTTTTGAAAATCACAAGTTTCTGCCGATTCGGCTGGAAACGGGACAAACTTGAACTACAGGTGCCTCGTAATTTGCTGATAAATTTTGGCAAAAATCATTTTTAGGTACTCAACTACTTATTTCAATATAGATCCACAATTAGTAGCGCCGCGTGGAGCGGGATTTGTGCCGCGTGGCGCGGGAGTTGTGTCGCGTGGACGCGTGGCGCGGCAGTTGTGCCGCGTGGCCACGAGCGCGCGGTATAAAATGACGCGCCTCGAGCGTCTTCTCCTCTCCACGCACCGTGGCTCCGCCACCATGCCTGCGAGGAGGAACAGCACCACCGGCTTCCGCGGCGTCCGAGCACGGTAGAACGGAATGTTTACTGCGGTTATACGCTACGGGAATGATCGCATCCCTCTCGGGTCCCTTGTGACGGCGGCGGAGGGCGCCCGCGCCTTGGATGCGGCGGACTGGCGCCTCAACCGCCCGTCAGACCCTGCAGATCGTCACTGGTGCCGACCACCGCCACCTCCGCCACCGCGCGTTTCAGGGCCTAGTCGACGCTAGGGACAATCGTATCGTCCGCGAGTATTACCGGAACAATCCGGGGGAGGAGAGCGCCGAGGAGGAGCTCTGGCAGACCCGCACGGCTGAGCGGGCGGAGCGCCGCCTCGAACGCCACATCGCGTTAGATGCCACTCAGGAGGCGAGGACGAAGGCGCTGCAAGAGCTCCGCCGGGCCGACCACGCCGGCGAAGTCTGGGCCTCCGACGATCCGAGGTGGGGTCCTGTCTCGGACATACCATCATGCACCTCCAACGACGACGAGGAGGTCACCGACGAGTTCAGCGATGACGATGACCCGGAGGAGGTGACCGACGAGTTCCCCGGCGACGACGACGAGGAGTAGTGTTCGTCTGTTTTCTATTTTTAATAAAATAATTTGTATTCCGGCGAACTGCGGCGCGCTAGCGCATCTGTCTTCTGTTTTTAATAAAAGAATTTGTAGCACCCTATTTCGTTTTTATAGAGCTTCTGTATTTGCTGTCGCACCGCGCTCGCGCCCATATTGCACACAAACATGCATCTTGGATAGATAAACAAGGCAGTACATAATGGCAAGAGTGGATCTAAAACTAAACGGAGAGCATAGATCTAGATAAGAAAGGTAGTACATAATGGCAAGACTAGATCTGATCTGCTAGTCATACCCCTGCCTAGGACTATAGTACTCCGACTCGTAGTCGTCGTAGTCGCCGCCGTCGTCGTCACTATCGTCGGACGGTCTCTAGACTCCCTCGGAGGATCACGACGCCAGGACTGGGCGTGAGGGTAGCGCAGGCGGGGGTTATCTCCGGCCCTGATGTAGTTCATGACGCTCTGAAGAATCCGTTCGCGGCCCCACCACAGCTGACGACTGCCCTCGTTGAAGTTCGAAGGAGGCGGGCCGTTCTCCTCGTACCTGGCGAGCGCACTCTCACGCCGATTAATAAAGAAGGCGTCCCAAGTAGGGCGTTAGTCGGGATTAAAACTGGGATTCCTCCGCTGCTCTGGCGTGAGCTCGTGGTAGTAGTGGTTCGTGATGGCCGCCCGACGCGCCACACCAGGGACCGGCATTCCTCCGGCACTCAGCATCCAACCGGCGGGGACGCTATAGCCGGGCGGGCAGGGGTTGTTCAAGGCGGAATGTGCCTCCGCCTGGAGGAAGGTTAGAGTGGGTACGGTAGAAGCCATGGGAGAGTTGTTAGTTTATATGTGTTTATGCCAATGGTGGCAATACATACATATATATAGTGAGAAGAAATAGACCCTTTAGTCCTGGCTTGTTTTACCAACCGGGACGAAATGGTTCGGGTTCTGTTGTGAAACAGATCGTCCCTTTAGTCCCGGCCTGTTTTACCAATCTGGACTAAATGGTTAGGGTTTCGTTGGGACATTTCAGAAAGAATCACACGGATCGTGTGTTTCTTTCAAGCGCTTGTGAGTCGTCCGATCAGAGGTGTATTTCTTTCGAGCTGTTGTGAGCCGTTCGATCAGGGGTA
This sequence comes from Alopecurus myosuroides, assembly GCA_028641055.1. Lineage (NCBI taxonomy): Eukaryota > Viridiplantae > Streptophyta > Magnoliopsida > Poales > Poaceae > Alopecurus > Alopecurus myosuroides. Next base: position 54,965,553 of record CM054058.1, read on the forward strand.
CAGTGTGTTTCTTTCGGGCGGTTGCGAGCCGTTGGATCAGGGGTGTTTCTTAACCGTTGGATCGAAACCCTAGCACAACACTTTGTGAGCCACAGGACCCTATATATAACCCACCTCTCGGATTCCCTTCATATATCATTCAGTTCATCGACCGAATACAAATTATCCGGATTCGCCATCATACGTCCGACCGTTCTTTTGATATGCATATCTGCACTCAGGAGCCACGGTCGGCCTGTATGATGGAGATACCGATTGTTTTGTTCTACATCCCTCCTTGATGGTTTGATAAAAGGTTTGATACATCCTTTAGTTCATCGGTCGAATACAAATCATCCGGATTCGCCATCTTACGTCCGACCGTTTTTTTGATATGCATATATGCACTCAAGAGCCATGGTCGGGGTTTATGATGGCGATACCGATTGTTTTGTTCTACCTCCGATTGTATGACTCGGAGAGAGGAATCGATGCTGGTGAAGTACCAACACAAAGGGTGAGTGAATATTTGGCATGTAAAATCCTAAGAACACATGTAAACACTTGGTAAACTAACACCTAGTTTTTGGTGACATCCCGACGCTCTGGAGCCCCTCCGCGGAGAAACCCTAGGCCCGCTGGAGAAAAGTCCACCTTATCAGGCGCCCAAATGAGTTTTAAAACATCATAAGTGAGTTGAGTTTGTCTTTCTGATCATTTTGATATATAACTTGCAATTTTCAGAATTTATTGAATTATTATATATTTTATCCATTTCTTAAATAAATTAATTCAAATGCAAATAATTCAAAAAATTTAACTTCACCAAATATGTTTGAAAGTAATATATTCAGTTAGTTTATAATTTTCTAAATGTTTTGGTATCTTCTTTATCTGATTGTTATTTAATGTTTTTATAGGAGTTTTGGAAAAAAATGTAGGAACAAATTTTCAACTTAAAAATAATTCAAAATAGGGCATTAGTCCCAGTTTTTACCATCAACTGGGACAGATGCCCCCACCTCGCACGTGCTACACGTGTCCCCTATCCGTCGGCTGTGAAAAAAAGGGGGAGCATCCGTCCCGGTTGCTAGCAACAACCGGGATGAATGACCCTTCCATTCCGGTTGTTGCTAGCAACCGAGACGGATGCCCCGTAGTACTTAACCGCGTCGCCTTCCTCCCCGAAAACACATCTCGCACGCGAGGATTTCGGCGCCTCCAGGCTGCTGCCCGCGCCCGCGTCGTCGTCGTTCGCCGTCGAGGAATCACCGCCGCCGCGTGTGCTCGCCGTCACTGCGCCTCCCCTCGTCTGCGCTCTCGCGTGGCGGAGATCCCATGGAGGAGCGCCGTGGTCGCCGTCCTCGCCCCTCGACGTGGTCGCCGCGCACGACTTCCCTCCCTGCGCCTCGCCCCTTGCCCCTCTCCGTGGGCATCGTCGATCGCCCTTGTACTCCTCTCTCTGTAAGAAATAAAGAGAGAGCTTTTTGTTTATTTTTTTACTGCTTTTATTTTTACTTTTTTTTTACTGTTTTCATTAGGTACATGCAATGTTACAATTTGTATAGAATTTTAGTGTAGAAACATTAATTAGTGTATAAAATTCATTAGGTTTTTGACTTAGTGTTAGAAACATTAGTGTAGAAAATTTCACTTAGGAATTTTCGTGTTAGTGTTAGAAACATTAGAAATTTTTGTGTTAGAAACATTAGAAATTTTTGACTTAGTGTTAGAAACATTAGTGTAGAAAAATTAACTTAGAAATTTTTCACTCCTGGATTTTATTTAAGAATTTTTAGAAATTTTTGACTTAGGGATTTTACTTAAGAATTTTTAGAAAATTTTGACTTAGGGATTTTATTTAAGCATTTTTAGAAATTTGACTTAGGGATTTTATTTAAGAATTTTTAGAAATTTGACTTAGTTTATTTGACATAGGGATTTGACTTAAGAACTTTTTTTTAGTAATTGACTTAGTGTAGAATCAATTTTACTTAGTGTAGAACTTTTGGTAATTTTGTGTGTATTTAACTTAGGGAATTTTAGTACCACTAGTTTATTTTTTAGTAATTTAACTTAGTATAATTTGACTTAGTGTAAAATATTAGAATTTTCAGTAATTTGTCTATGTGTAAAAAAATAAGAATTTTTAGAAATTTGATTTAGTGTATTTGACATACGAATTCATTTTTTTTAGCATTTTGACTTAGTGTTGAATCAAATTATACTTAGTGTAAAACTTTTGGTAACTTTTTATGTTTTTGACTTAGTGTACTTAACTTACGGTATTTTAGTAACACTTTGTATTTTTAGTATGGAACCAAGAGACGAAGATGCGGAAAACTTAGGGAATTTTGTGTATTTGCAGAAAAGTATGGAACCAAGAGACGAAGATGTGGAAAACTTGCTCGCGGGTTTAATCCGCGGGCCCGAGGGAGAGCCCGATGTGAGCCAGTGGATGAACAACTCCGGTGAGGGAGATCTGGAGCTCACCCGAAGAGACGTCTCTGCTAAGGGAGAAGCCGACGATAACAGTGAGGGAAAGCCGACGGCTCCGGTGAAGGAGAAGCCGACGGCTCCGGTGGATCGTACAAATTACAAACACCGGCTCCGAGGTGCAGATAGATATGTTAATTAATGAAGCATCTGTTGTCTATATACATGTATTAACACTCGTTATTTTTTTTATCCATCCGGTTCAAGCAAATCCACTGGAAAAAAGACTAAACGAGGCGCAACAAAGAAGTCGAAAGAGACAGAAAGATATAGGATCGAAACGATCAGAGCAGACGGCGCACCCGAGCTTCCCGTTGATGTTGCCCAAACATTTGTAAAGTAATTCGGAGTGCTAGTTAGGGATCACATCCCGATCACTGTTCAAGAGTGGAATGAGCCAAAAGATCCGCAGAGACAAGGATTTTCATTTGTCAGCAACATAGCCAAAGATAATCTTTTCAAAAAGATCATGTGTAATTTCACCTTACCGATGCCGCAGGTGGATGAGAATGAGGCGGATGAGAATGAGGAGGTACAAGGTGAAGGCGATGCTAATAGAAAGAAACTTGAGTTAGTGAAAAAAGGTCAATACTCTCAAAAAGATGGCCCAGCAATTCAGCACCCGAAGAAAAGATTGCACCTTGACTTTATCAAGAAAGGTAAGACTCTGGATTTCACTGAAGGGTATGATAAAATAAAACACTTATGGGCAGATTTTGTGAAGTACAACCTGTCAGATGATGCGAAGATAAGGTCAGCAACAAATCAGAAAAACGCGCCCAGAAAGATATATCACCATATTATGGGGCAAGCTGGCTACAAGGGTTCCCTGCCCAAGAGGGAGAAATGGGAGAACGACCTGCTTGACAAGGGGATCACTCCCGAGCCTTTCATGTGGCTCGAGCGGGCAAGGTCTTGGTTCTACGGGCATGGGGGCAAGTTGGACGAAGAAGGATACTGCATCTATAATCAAAGGCATGAAGAGAATCCTCTACCCATCGAAGATCTTAGAAACGCAATAAAGGATGTTAAAGAGGGGAGGTTCGAGCCAGATAGAGAGAACGACGAGCTTACATGCTCCCTCAAGAATGCGGAACACGTAGGGCGTACATGAACCGCAATAGGTGGTGTTCCGTGGAGTATTGGGTTTGACGAGAGTAAAAAGAAATATCTTGATAGAAGCCATCAGCGGAAGAAGGACACGGAGGCAGCTGAAGCGGCGAGTCAGGCAAACTAGAGGCGTCAACTTGAAGAACAGATAAAGCGGACGCATGACGTAGCACTGAAGCACTTCTAGATACTACCTGCCGAGCACACGTGGTAGAAGAGGAAGTCGATGCTACCGGCGCCGCACATTCTAATCGGAAAAGCAGCGTTGCGTCCACGCAACTGCAGGGTGATGATGCACTGCCAATGATGCACCCGGTGGATGATATCAAGGATATGACAACTTGTGAGCTCCACGTGAAGGTTGTCAACATAACCCTCAAGGAGGCGGTCGGCTATGCCTTACCAATTGGCAACAAACCAACTCACCATAGTCTCCCGGTTCCACGGGGCTACGCTGTTGTTGGGGTCGATGAAGTTGTCAACGGATTCGAGCGGGTGAAGCTTGAATTCCCTGAATGTGAATACGGAGAGGTGACTGAACTCGGAGAAGCAAAGAAGTTCTATGGCTAAACGAACACATTGTGCTTCCAAATCAGACGGCAAGGCCATGCATGCCGTCTCCAGCGTGGTCGTCTACGCCGTGCATGCCGTCTCCAGTGCGGTCGTCTATGCTGCCGCATCAGCCATCTCCGCCCACTAAGTTTTTGCGCAGTCGTAAAAGATCACCCAAACATCAACGGTCGCCCCTCCCGAAGGTACCAAAGGAGTTACCCAAGTTACCTTACGACTATACTCCATACCAAACCCGGGAAATCGCAAGGGACGAATACGAGGCATGGAAATCAAAGGCGAAGGAGCAGAAAAAGGCAGATTTCCCTGACACCGAAGAAGAGGTTGAACGAGCGTGGAAAATGGTGAGGACTCTTCATCAACCCGAGCCGAACCCGAGCGTGGAAAATGGTGCGGTCGATGAAGAGTAGTAGCGCAAGCGGGAAAAGCGGGAAATCAGTTGCCCAGCTCGGACAGCAGAAAAAACAATCCATCTCCCCGCTCGAAGTGATTTCCAATACCCAGGTGGGGCCGAGCACTAATGCTGATCCGGAGTTTATAGAACTGTACGGACCAGGGGCAGCTGCTGCGGGTATGTCCATTGTTGAGTATATCCAAACATTATAGTACTTCCCCTCTTCTTAATGTGAGTACAAATACCGGCACGGGAATTCTCTCGTCAAACCCCAGGAGGTAAAGAATCTACCAACCAAAATGCAAAGAGTGCATAATTGGTATATGGAAGCCGCTCGGCAATCTCAGGACTAGATAGTGGTCGGAGTTAGAGACAAGCACTACGGGTATGGAGATGGACTGGTTCTGATTCAATTTGATGAATTCTTTCAGTTATTCCAGCAGAAGACCCTCGACAAATCTATCGTTAGTGTCTATTGTTTGTAAGTACTTATTTCTCTAATTAAGTCTCTAGCTAGCTCACCTCGTTCATTGCATTCATATATATAGTACACTCATTATATTATAATTGCAGAATGAAGATTCTCGAATGCAAAAGAGGACAAATCTATGATATTGGGTTCATTGACCCATATTTTGTTAATCATAAGACTCTTGAGCTATCTCCCAAGGATACAGAAGATAGCCTTTTGAGGGCAATAAGGTTTCAAGAACACCGACAGGAAATACTATTTCCTTACAACTTCGGGTGAGTGTTACTGTGTTGTACACATTCTGTTTTTCTTACTCGATGTTCAGTGTATAACTGATGAGTTATGCGTGCGCAGCTTCCACTTTATTCTGCTAACCTTCCAATTTGACAAAGGAAAAGTATTGTTAATGGACCCAAAATGTAAACCCCTTGAGCTCTGGGCGGCCATGCAGGAAATTCTCCAGCGGTAATTTCAATCTTTATATATGGCACTATATCGACTACTTTGTTTCATTTTCGGATATAAAGTAATTAATATATCTTTTTATTCTTTTCTTTCCTGGGCAGCGCTTGGAAGAGGTTCACAAGAAAGGACAGGCGTGAATGGAAATCAGAGGTTACATTTGAAATTGTGCAAGTAAGTACTACTATCTAGATCCGCGCATCTCCTTGATTATAGTTTCGATACCATTATCATGGCTGGTTGATTATTATTTTGATTGAAACCATGTTCTCGTAAAGTGCTTGCAATAGGGAGACGAGAATAACTTGTGCGGATACTACGTCTGCGAGTTCATTCGTCAGACGACATGTGCCAAGGGCAGAGATTTCAACAAACTTCATGTACGTCAGTCGTCGATTTTTCTTATTACCATCTATTTTAGTTACTTAATTTCATTAATATATATTGACCACTCTTCTTTATATTAGATCGAACGGCTCCGGGGCGGTCTTCTACCAAGGGACCGCATACGAGCAATTCAGGAGGAAATTGCGGGCTTCTTAGATGCAGAGTTCATAAATGTAAATGGAGAACACTATCGCGCTTGGGAATGAACTTGATTTTGTAATATGCTCGACATACTTTGATTCTGTAATATAAATGTTCCTTCTTTTGCTATATATATGCATTACTTATTCACTCATCAGATCCAAGAGGTCCGGGGATGGGCCACCGAGAGGTCCGTGGGGATCGCAAAACATAAAAAGGAAAACAATAAACAGAAAAAATAAAAACTTTGCCGCGGCAGAGAAAAAGGGCAAAGTGTTGCCGCAGCAGAAGGGGCATTCATCCCGGTTCGTGGGAAGAACCGGGACAAATAGTCCCTGCCATCATGGCATGCGCCCTCCCACGTGGGCCACCCCTAGGCACCCTGGGTGCTGGTACAACCAGGACGAATGGGTTTGGGCCATTTGTCCCGGTTGCACAATCGGGATGCATGGGGCTTAAAAACCGGGACGGTTGGCCCTGTTTCCACTGGTGAAAAACCCCAACCGAGATGCTCCATATATCTCTAGTTTGCAAAATTGGTACTTGTCACTAATTTATAACCGTCATCACTAGGGACGCTTAGGTTCTAGTGATATAAGAAAATATTCCTAATGTGTGGTATCCGCAATTTGAATTGTTTTATATTGCCTTTTTTAGATGTGGAGGTACTACTAATCAATAGTTTGCATCTCATTTCAAAATTATTCTGACCATATGGACACAAGGTGAAGTAAAAAAATGCAAGCACAAGTCACGTCTACACCATGGACTTTTCCATCCATAAGGAATTAATCAAAGTTCAATGAGAAGTCTTACCGCATGAGGGAAATAATAAACAAAAAGAAATAAAGGCACGACTGCCTTGCTAATAATCCCCTCGAGGCCAAGGAAACCATCAACACAAATAAAATAATGATAACAAAGGAAATCACCCATATAAAATTGTCATAAGAAGTTCAAAGTTCCTCTCTATTCCTCCACCTTGGCAAGATCAACATCAACGCTCTAGGCTAGGGTGTGAGTGGAAATGGTTTTTCATTATGCATGGGCCGCACCCTCTCCCGACAAAGACACTCGCGGGCCTCAACCAGAGTTCTTTTGGTGGACGGAGGAGTATAAGACCTTTGGTACAAATAAACACGGTATTATTTACTTATACTAAACTTTTGTATTTATTTATAACTTTTATCAGTGCTTGCATAAACAAGGTAAGATACATACAATCTTAATATAGTGTTTTTAATGTACTTAGTGAAATAACCAAATAGTTCTCTAAACCCTTAAATGTATTGGTTTCAATAGGCACATGTAACATCTTCTATACAAGTATGCTTTTACAAAATTTTAAACGTATTTTTAGATTAGGAGATTTTATTAGTTTTTTTTCAAACAACGCCCGTTAAAAATATTGGAAAAATCAAATCCTCTTAATTAGAGGAAAATGGAAAAAATAGCATGCCTCCATGAATTAATTTGCACTACTTGGATAAATTTTAGGAATTTATTAATTTGTATTTTAGTTTACTTAAATATGTTTTCCTACAGCTCTAAAGCTACATTCCAATAAATATCATGATATATATAGACAAATACCATATGATCCTCTATTATATTTATGGTGTAAATAAACATAAAGTTCGAGATTTTATCACTAATAGAAACAAAGCCTTTGGTCCAGAGCCCCATTGGGATCTAGTGCCGGATGGGTTTCGGACCGGGGCTAGAGGGGGAAGGGGGACCAGTACCGGTTCAACGGCTAGGTGGCCGCACTGGACTAGTCCCGGTTAGATCCACCAGCCGGGACTAAAGCTGGTGGGCCAGACTGCAACCTGGAGTAGAGATGGCCTTTAGTGCCGGTTTGGGATAACAACTGGGACTACAGATAAACCTAATCGTGTTCAAACATAAACCCTTCAGTTCCCGCGTTGGGCGTTGATCACACCGGGAATGATCAATCTTAATAACACTGGGAATGATTCACATCTTAATTAACTTTGGAAGTTGAAGCATGTAAAATTACGTGTGTGATTAATCAAATCGCCAGCCTCCTCTTCATCTCCCCTGATAGCTCTAGTATATAAGCTACAGTGATCTCATTTTCCAAATGCACCACCTCCTCTCTAAGCCTCTCTCTAGCCATCTCTCTAATCCCTTCCAAGAACCGATGATCTCACTCCCGAATGGAGCCCCTCACGCGCATACATTCATCCCGGGAGTACCACTACAAGGATAATATCGTTGACATGAGCTTCAAGGTCGTGGTCACTCTCTGCTCAACCATGGAGAGTTGGATCCGCGACATCAAGAGGCATTACCTCGACAACGCACCGACCAAGTGTGTGGGGCTCGGCTGCGAGTTCACCGATGCCGTCGCGGGTCAGAGACAACATGATCTTCCACCCGAGTAGAGGTAGCTTGCCGCCGTCCTCCAACTCTCCGCTGCGATCGGCACCTTGGTGTTGCACATTTGCCGCGCTGATCGCGTGACGGAGCTCCTCAAGAATTTCTTGAGGGACGATACTATAAAATTTTGTGGCGCAGATAACAACAAAGTCGGCGCATGCTGCCTCATTACAGAATTCAAATTTCGTCTGCGGTCGACCTCTAGCGGGTTGTCCCGAACCCAAGCAACAATTACCATAGTCTCTATGCTCTAGCCAATTCTTCTCTTGGGACAAAGTTTGAGAAGATGAAGAAGGAAAAGAAGAAGGACGACAAGAAGAAGGACAAGAAGAAGAAGGGAACCGCCGATCACGAAGAAACAAAAGAAGACCTAACAGTTGGTTGGAGCCACGTTCCATTAAGCTTATATCGAATCAAGTATGCCGCTGCCTAGGTTACGAGATTGCAAGGAGGTGTGTCGTTTTGAGTAGTGGTGGTGTGTATGATCGTCTCAATGCATGTCTAGAGTGGTAGTTGAATATTGTCATGTGACGTTTGGATGAATAAAAAGTTATGTGATGTTTAGATGTTTGGCCCTTGTTTCCCTTTATAATCGTTTTCACTAGATTTACACTGGTTTTTTATAAAGGAACTTGTGTGCCCTTATTAATATCTCCATTTGAAAAATTCCCTTGTTTTGGATGCAGTAGCATCTTAATAACTTTTTTTCCTAAGTCCAAATTTAGCAAACTAGAACTTGTTGAGAAGCCCTTGAGAAGTAGAATATATAGCGTGTAGCATTGTCTAATTTTATATTTGACCAGTAAAATAGGTGCACTCTGATACGTATTGTCCCAAATTAATTTTTGAGCTCGTTTAAAATTAGAATACCCATTGACGTAATTTAACATATAGTAAATTCTATAAATAATTTTAATATGTTTCTTTCAGCAAAATTGCTCTGAATGGCAGCCTTTGCCAATAGAGAAAAGAGTCCAACTTGTTTATGTGCTTTTAGTTCATAAACATATGAAATTGAATTAGAATCACTAGTTATAAACTTAGTAACTACGTTAATTATTAAATGTAGATAATGTCCTTTGTCCAAAATCAATTTGTAAACATTTTATAATCAGAGATCAAACATAAGCCTTCGGGTTATTTTACATGGTTTGGTTATTTGATGCCCAAGTTTGTCATGTTTTCCCCAGAAACCCTAGTTTCGACACCTAATTTGCCTGGGGTGACCATATATATACCCCACTTAGAAAAGACCTATACATGATGAAAAATATGATACAAAAGTCAAATTAGACATATTCTTTGTCAAATTTCGATTTACGGATTTGTAGATATGAATTATTCAATATTAAATGGAAAAATTCAAAAAAAAAATATTTATATTTAAGATTATTTGAATTCAATATTATTATTACTTGTTTATTTTTGTTCAACTAAATAACTATTTGGATTCACAAAATAAAGACGTGTAACATCATGGTGAAAGGCTTAATATGATTGACAACATACTATTGTCAGCAAAACAGTATTTGTTTCTTGGAAGGTCACACAGAAGGAAGTAAGAAGTTAAGCGTGATAGAGGTGGAGCAATCAGAGAATGGATGACCGAACGGGAAGTGTCACTAGAAGTGAGCGATTTAATTTGAAATTAAGAATGATTGGAGTTAAAAAAATGATTGGGGCTAAAGGAAAATCGAAATCTAAACCGCAAACCCCAAAATGTGAAACATAAACCCCAAAATGAACACCCTATACCCCAAAACCAAAAAATAAAAAAATAAAAAACTACAAAATCTTTAGTCGCGGTTTGTATTATGAGCCGGGACCGAAGGTCCTCGACCACGCACTCGGGTGGAGGCCACGTGGAGAATTCTTTTGTCCCGGGTCGTAACTGAACCTAGAGAGGGGGGCCTCTAGTCCCGATTCTGTTGTCCCGGGTGCCCAGCCGGGACTAGAGGGACTCCCGACCCGGGACTAATAGTGTTGTTTCTACTAGTGTATGTATAAGGTGCTTACGAGGGTTTCTCTTTGAGTTGTACATTTGTATTTCTAGGTTTTTTGTTCTTTAGTGGCCAGATAGCCTTGTTTGTTTCTAGGTTCAACAAACCAGCTGGTTCGCATGAATAATTTGTAGATGATCTCGCAATTGCATCAGTCTTATCAAATGCAGACACTTTTTCTTATGGAAAGTGCTTCCTGACCGAAAAAATGGCGCCCACCTAATGATACAAGCACTTTGGGTGTTACAATGTCAATGCACAATATCAACATAAAAAACTATGCATATTTTTGACATAAAAAATGATGTGGATATAAGTTGTGTGTAAAACTTCAGAGATCTACACATATTCAAGGAATACTACCCGAGAAGCATTTCATATGAATTTCTGTATAGGCATAAGCATAAGAAATAGAGAATGAAAATAAAACTAAAACTCGAGAACGGGGCAGTGGGGCGGTGTTTGGCACACCTCAACGAGTTCAAATCCCGTTATGTTAAACACTATTTATCCGGTCTCCTCTCCTGCTGGACTTGTCTTTTTTAGACAAAGTCACCAAAGTGATGGTAACCCCCTACCCCCAAACCAAGAAATAATCAGGGGAATAATCTGTTTCCTTTTCATAAAGTTCGTGTAAAAAGACAATGAACAACGATAGATCCGCATCTATACCGAGATAAACCTCTTTAGCTGGTAGCTTGTGTTTACGTGAAATATCTATACACAAATTTTATGCGCATGTGGACGCGTACAAGCGTCACATAATCTATATCTATACCTAATAATAAAAGCAGGAAGGTTTCTTCCCCAAATTTTGGTACGTTTTTTGGTCCGTGTGTTTCCTTCGTTTGGTTCGGTCGTTTGGTACGTTGTCCGATGGGTGTCCGTCGCTCGATTCTATTTCCGTCTACAATTCACTTGTGTTTTACCTTCCGTATCCAATCTGGGCACGTTTCCTTGCTCGCCTATAATATATGCACGTGAGATAGAGACGGACAGTGCTAGCTCACGGTCACCCGTGCCCACGATTAATATTCCGACCAGCACTGTAGCACTGAAGATGAGATGCGTTTCAGGAGGAAGGAAGTAGATAAGTGCCGGTAGGGCCACGGGTGATCGCGTGTCGCACCATCGAACGTGGACACGGTCACCCGGTAAGGAGCCGTTTCGGATCGAGACACACGTACATCAGATTGAGGTGTCGCCCTGTCAATTTAGGCTCGATCGTTTCCGCCTAGCGCACGTACCCTGTTATGCCGGCCTGTGGGCAGATCAAACGTCGTGTACCGCACGCGTTCAAAGTCATGGCCAACCGGCATCTCATCCTTGTGCAATATGCGTGAAAGGCGACAAGGAGCCTCTGTGGAAGCCGGCGCCGCGGCTGATCTTCTACAACCTGCCAGGATCATGTCTGCGTGGACGACTTCGACAATGGGACCTGGCAGCCTCCTGATGCTGCACGGCACGCTGCGGGAGGCGAGACGTTGCGACCAGGATTTCGTCGTCCGACGCTCCGAATTTTGTTGTCCGCCGCCGGAGCTGCTGCCCACTTATCATCCTCTACGCTGGCGGTGTATACCTACACAACCACACGCCAGGCCATGGAATCGCTGCGGCGTACGTCTGGCCGCAGGCGCCGCGCGACCCGATGGCCAACGAGCGGCAAAGGCATGGGCGGCGAGGTCTACCAATGCCGCACCATGATCCCCTGAAACACGTCGTAATTCTATCCTGATGTCCATCCCACCACGCCCGCCGTTTCCGCGCCGCCTCACTGCTGTCGCGCACCTGTTTGTCCACTCCGGCAAGGCGCAACATCATTATCAGTGTCATGGACTCATGGGCGTGACTTGATCCATGGATCTTCTGGTTTGTAATTCTATATATCATTCTCATGTGTATAAGTAGAAGACTTGATCCCATGGATCCTCGGCAAAGAGGTCGCGGCGTCAGGCTGTTGCAAGAGAGAGGATCGACGAGATCCGGAAGTTGAAGGAACTACGTGAGGAGATGCAGTTCGCGCTGCAGAGGCCGTGCAGCACATGGACCTCGTTCGCGTCGCCGACCTGAACCTGCCCCTACGCGACTACGCCAGACTCCTGATAGTCGACCGAGTGCACAACGAGGAAAACAGCCGACGTCGTTCCACCTACACCCCAATGGGAATTCTGCACTTTGATCTTGTGGACTTGTGGTCTTCCTGCCTTCCTACCACCACCGTCCTGACTCCATTCTGCAGTTCGGTAATTGGTAGTAGGTTGATAGAAATAAAATCAATCAACTATCGATTGGTCAAATCACTATTTTCTGCAATTACAATTGTAGTTCTGTCAAAGTGTTCTTCGCAATTCATATTTCTGCTGTCCCGGTGGTGCTATCAGTTCAAGTTCGATTTGCAAAATTTGCAAGATTGTGCTGTCGGGCTTCCGGTCACATATGTACTTGACTTCAATGCTTGGATGTCAGTCAAGGTGGATATTAAGCTTCTGTAAATTAGAGAACTGAATTTAGGCGCTCACCTGTGTGAGCTTAATTTCTTTTTCTGAAAAAAATACAACATTGTTGGACATGAGGAGTGTGGGATTTATTTCTGTGAGCCACACAATATGATTATAACCAGCTAATAAAGCGAATTAGGATTATTTTGTATGATATCTATTTAGACCCAAAAAAAAATTCTTAGTCTTTACTCATGTATATGTGACCACTGTGGTATATGAAAAACCAAAATATACATGGTTTTAAAATTAACCCGTAGCAACGCACGGGCATTGTTGCTATATATATATATATATATATATATATATATATATATATATATATATATATATATCTTTACCTAATAATAGTAAAGGCATTAAGGCTTCCCTGGTTGGTTACTTGGTCGGTCGGTCCATCATCGAAATTGTCACCCAAGTTGACAAAAATTACCCACCATGTCATCCTTAAATCATATCCGTTAGTTTTTTTTCTAGCGGTCGTCGGTACGTAATTATTGGTTTTGGTCTGTTCCCTAATTTTGGCGTCTGTCCGTTCAAAGGAAAAAGAGCTCTCTCAATACGATTGGTTATATCAAAAAGGAAAAATAGGTGTTTGCGCTTATCCGATTCCTACATCAATACGTGAAACGCTTGCTGGCTGAACGTGTGTGTGGGTACCGAGTAGTTTAATTAATTAGCGTACAGCTAGAACATAGACGGACAAGAACACAAACTGAACCCGATCGTATATAAAAAGGAGTTCGATTCCTAACTACTTTGCAGTCCTGCCTACTTTGGTATATGAGATGGCTAAACGCATATAAAATGAGTCCGACTCTTACTTTATTACATGAGCAAAATCCTTTGCTACGTGAGTACCGGGTCGAGTCCTACTTTTGCTATCCGAAATCTAGCTGAACCTGTATAAAGTCTTCCGTCTAAAGATCAACCAGTTTCTAGCGTTCTAACTCAATAATCCCACAACCACGATTAGGCGAGACAGAAAAAACAACAGGAGAGAATACTCCCGACGGCGACGCCTTCCAACCAATTTGAGAAAAACTTTGGTCATGGAAGAGAAAAGGGAACAAATTGTAAATACTTCAGAAGATCTATGTGCATATACAACATTTCTTTCCTACGGCCCCCATAATAAGGATTTTGCACGTCGCGTGGCTCGCCAGCAGGCGCGCGATCACCTCGACCTTTTCAGTCGTCTATGGCAGCGTCACGCAGCCTTGTCGCCAATAAATCAGCCCTCAACAACGGCCTCTGGCATCTTCGTGCACAGTAGCTGCTCGTGCGCGTGTTACCGGACGGTCTCAGGTGGGGAGGTAGAGGCGATGGAATACATGAAGTGCAAAGCTCGGAAGAAAATCCAAAACGCCAAGGCATATATAAGCTGAGAAAGCTGCCTGCCGCGAAGTCATATACAAGGCACTATCTGACAGATGAGTCGACATGCACAGATGCACTGTAGTGGTTCGTGAGTATGATTATCCAGGTGATTAGTGCATTTGGCCAGTCCCAGAATTTGTTACATCCCTTATGACACGGACTTCGTAAAACTATCATTTCCATTTTCCGGTCGTACTACTTGGACGACCGTGACCTAGCTTAGGTATACGTAGATAAAATCAGTCCAAAATTAGCACTTCTACTTCTCCATGGTTTAAAAATGTTTAATAACAATAAACCGTTGCAAGGTACGTTCATATTTGCTAGGCAATGTAGTTTCTCTCTTTCTCTGTTCGGTACTTTAATTTCATTCGTCCCTTTTTCTGCATGCGACAAAATCTTTTTTATTTTTGGATCAATCCGTAGCAACGCACGGGCATAGTTTGCTAGTATAATAATAAAAGCGTTAAGGCTTCCCAGGTTGGTTACTTGGTCGGTCGGTCTGTCAATAAAACTACCCCCAAAGTTGACACAAATTACCCACCCTGCCACGGGTAAGTCGTACCAATTAGTTTTTTTTTAAGAGCGTGATCCTTCCTATGTTGTGTCTTCCCAAGCAAGTAGGCCACCGTGTCCTACTCAAATCTGCAATATCTATCTTCAAAGGTCCATTGCACGCTAAGACCGTCCGTCCTTCTCTTGGTAAGACCGTCCGTCCTTCTCTTGGTTCTGTACGTCAAAAATCTATTTTATAAGAATATAAGAAACGAACTCTATCGATTTTGTGTATCGGAGTCCAACATGGATAATATAAGAAATGAACACGATCGATTTTGTGTAACGGGGTATAGCATGGATACTCTAACTTGCCAAGGGACAGCTAGACCTGGCCTTCTCTCTGCTATAAAGTAAGGATCGGAGGCACCCACCGGCCAACACCGAGAATACGTCCGCACGTCTAGCGGAACCCAAAGGAGAGACTCGACGCCTATGTCGAAATACCCAGCACGGCCGAATCCTAATGCCCGTCGTCGCACCTGTCAAGTGGACGGAGCCGTCTCTGGAGCACCCCAAAAGAAATTGGTACGTCCAACCGAAGACGAAGGCGGAACTCGTCGCCTACCCGGGTTTCCCAGGGCAGCCGAATATTGTTCCCGCCGCCACACCCCTCAAGGAGATGGCGCTGTCTATGGAGTTTCGGCTCCGTCGGCCGAGTCGTCTGCCTCCTGATGCTCTATAACGCACCACGTCGGGATGGTTGATCCTACACCTCCTGCAGCGCCGCCCACATCGGGAAGGTTGGAGGCGCACCAGATCAACGGGGCGATGCAGAGATCCGCCCACATCGATTTTTTTTTGCACGGAGCATCAAGAATTTGTGGCAAAGCTAGGAGACGTGGCGGAGGGGCAAGAACATGTCTATAACGGCGGGGAGGATGGAGATAACAACGGCGCCGCGCCCTGGATGCCGTGCGCGTTTTCCCCGCGCACAGAGCATGGGGAGAGATGGGATTCGATGGAGAGATAGAGCGAGACAAGGAGATCGTAACGCAATAGCAAGGTTGGGCAGCAAGGCGGTGACCTCTCCCTCAGATTGTAGCAAGCATGGTCAACTAAAACCGGCGATGTCGAAGGTGGCCGAGCGCCGAAGCTTTGTTACGGGGGTGCTTGACGGGCTAGCTCGGTTGGGCTGCAGGGCCATGCGGCACGGTCAGTTCTAAGTCGTTGCCGATCTAGCCGTCTCTGTCGCTGATGTACAGGTTCGGTGTTGCAGGCTGTTTAGCAGATGAGTGGACGGGTTCCTGCATCCTACCTCTGCCTCTCATTTTTCCGCTCAATCCATTTGTGTCTTTTGATTTGGGAGGTTCTGGACGGCTGATGATGGCCATGTGTGGAATGTGATGCTGCTCGCTGCTAGGCACTAGACAGTTCCTGCCATTTTATTGCTGCCAGGAGAAGTTCAGATAACAGACATTCTCTAGGATCTGCTAATTCTTTTGCATATTTTTTCACCTACAAACAACGGGGCGACTATAAAATTTGTATTAATTTGAAGGTAATTGGTCATCATCGTGGGTTTTATACGGTATGTATACATGGTAAACATAGATTTTCTACATACTTTTAAGGATGATGCCTGGAGAAAAATCCAGCGGATAATCCGAGCTGTCTATTTCCATGAATTACCATGCAAATCTGCCAGAGGTACAAATATTAGTTTCATCATTTAATACATTTTCTTCTAATTAGGTTGCGTATTATGACTTTGAAGTTTCATCGATCAATACATTTTCCTTTAATTGGGATGCGCGTTACGAGTCTGAAGTGATATTTGATCAATCAAGCTGTAGGCATGATTACCGTGTCATTTTAAGGAAGTGAAATCAGATTAGTATGTTTGCCTGGACAACAAAGTTAGTTTCAAGGTAAGTTGTTTTATGATGTGCTATTTAATCTATCCATCTTCTCAATTTGAAGGAAACAAAATCAGATTGGCTAAAAGCACCACTTACAAAAAGAAACAGAGCTGCCCTAATTTGCTGTCCTCTAGGACCTTAACCGAAAGCTTTAAACCTGACAGGTAGGACATGTTAATTGTTAGATAACCTTTTGCCGATCAGTATCAACTTAATCAACATAATCTGTGAAGCCCCTCTCGGCATGTTCGAAGCCAAATATTTGAAGTGAGCGTATTGTTAAATTAATGTTTCACTTAGGGTATTTTTGAAGCCAGATATCCTAACTTTGTTGAACATATACATATTTTGGCTTATGCACTATTTCAAATGGCCCTATTTTACTAAACATGACATGTTACATTATCTTGATTGCAAATTGGAAGTCAGAAGATGGAAAATTACGCTTCTCCGATATAGAATATTTTTCAGCCGTTGCAACGCACGGGATGTGTGTAAAAACTTCAGAGATCTACACATATTCAAGGAATACTGCCCGAGAAGCATTTCATATCAATTTCTGTATAGGCATAAGCATAAGAAATAGAGAATGAAAATAAAACTAAAACTCAGAACAGGGCATTGGGGCGGTGTTTGGCACACCTCAACGAGTTCAAATCCCGTTATGTTAAACACTATTCATCCGGTCTCCTCTCCTGCTGGACTTGTATTTTTTAGACAAAGTCACCAAAGTGATGGTAACCCCCTACCCCCAAACCAAGAAATAATCAGGGGAATAATCTGTTTCCTTTTCATAAAGGTCGTGTAAAAAGACAATGAACAACGATAGATCCGCATCTATCTCACCGAGATAAACCTCTTTAGCTGGTAGCTTGTGTTTACGTGAAATATCTATACACAAATTTTATGCGCATGTGGACGCGTACAAGCGTCACATAATAATAATAAAGAAACGGAGTACATTTTTATCATGAAGGTTCACATGCATGCGTGCTAGTTTGTGCATGGATAATACGGCTATGATTTTGACCGACACTTGACGTGACACGCAACACTGTTATCCCCCCAAAAAATGTACACCTCTCACGTACATCGTCTAAACTAGCAGCTCCGATCCTACCTACTCAACTGATGCACCTGTGGGGCTTCATCTCCTCACGTCATCTTCGAGTTAACTAAATTACTACTGTACCGGCCTACTACGATCGACATCTATAAATACCACCTCCCAAGCTCCCCTCTTCATCAAGCCGAAAGTTTCTAAGGCTTAATTAGCCTACAAAGCGTGCACTGCAGGGCCGACTAATCTAGTAGAAACCATGGCCAAGCTCGCCTTTGTCCTCCTCACTGCATGCGCCGCCCTCCTTGCCCTCGCCGTGCCCTTGCTCGCCGGCGACCCCGACATGCTCTAGGACGTCTGCGTCGCCGAGTACAAGTCCCTCCAGGGCCGTGAGTGACATGCGAAATCAATTCTCATTTCGTGTTTATATATGTGCATGCATGCTTCGCTCATTGATAGGAATGCATGTATTGTGCGTGCAGCGCTGCGCGTGAACGGGTATCCGTGCAAGCGGCCGGAGAACGTGACAGCCGAGGACTTCTTCTTCGGCGGGCTAGCTAAGGCAGCCGACGTGTACGCCGGCGGCAACCCGATGGGCTCGGTCGTGACGGTGGCACACGTCGAGAAGCTCCCACACCAGTGGAAACAGGGCCTTTTGTCCCGGGTCGTAAGGGCCAGTTGTCCCGGTTGTGCAACCGGGATGGGCTGGCCGGGACAAATGGCCCGTCCCATTGGTCTCGGTTGTGCCAGGACCCGGGATGGTAAGAATAGGCCACGTGGCGAACCTGGGCCAGGGAGTTCGTCCCGGTTCGTTCAAGGGACCGGGATGGATACTTTTTTGACAAAAAAAAAATATATAATCGTTCAGTTTCCGCGTCCAGGCCCACGTCTTTTGGGCTCCTGTCTCCCAATCCCGAGCCGGCCTCCCCTTCCCCAATCGCGTCCAGGCCCACGTCTTTTATTAAGCCCACTGGTCACATTTTTTTGTCAAAAGGGCCCACTGGCCCGCGTCTTTTATTATGGTCAGTCAACGGTTCGAAGGGTCCACTGGCCAGCGTCTTTTATTATGGTCAGTCAACGGTTCGAAGGGGCCACTGGCCAGCGGCCGTTGGCTGGCTCGCCTGGTACCTTAAATTAAGACTACAGGACGGTCAAAGGGCCACTGTCGCCTCGTCTTCCCGCCCCGCCTCGCCTTCCCGCGCCCCCACTTCCCCACGCGCGCGTGCCACAGCTGCAACCGCCGCCCACGCCTCGGCTCCTGCCCGCATTCATGGCCGCCTGCAACCGCCGCCACTTCCAGGCCGCCGGTTGGCATGCTAGCCCACCCCGGGTCCTTTTTAAAGGCCCCCCGCCGCCCGTACAACCCATTCACCCCGGCCGCGCCCAAGGCAGAGCAACCATAGCCACCATGTCCCGCTGGTTCGGCAGCGGCTCCGGCAGCGGCTCCGGCAAGCGCCCCAGGAACGAAGTCTCCTCGAGCGGCGCCGGCCACGTCCCACCACCGCCGGCGCAGGCCTTCGGCTACGGCCCTGGAGGTGTCCGCCTCGGCGGGACGCCGCGCGTCCCCGCGCCACCTCCGGCTGCACGCCCGCCGCCCAGCGCCGCGCCCAAGGGCAAGAGGTTCCGCCGGTACGTCCGGGTGGACGAGGCCGAGTGGCACTGGAACAACGCCACGCCGGTGTTCTATGCTGACGTCCACCTCTCGGACGGCTGGCACCTGAACCCCCAGCGGATCCCTGTGCCGCCGGTCCCGACCGGCCAGGCGCTGCTCGAGGAGATCGACCGCCGCCGCGAGCTCCTGCCGGCTCCTGTCCGCTGGGAGCGCGCGTACGCGCGCAGCTCCCCCTACTGGGGCGCCTGGCTCGAGCAGGAGCACGAGCAGCGCCGGCGCTCCTACATCCCCGCCCCCCACGAGGTGGACGTCGCGGACTACCCGCCGCCACCGCCCGGCCGGGAGAGGGAGCTGTGGCTCCTCGAGGACATCCCGGAGGACTTCTCCGGGGAGGAGTACACCGTGCTCCGGGCCGCCATGGAGGATGCCTGCGAGGCCTCCCGCCGCTCACTCGTCGAGGACGAAATCAAGCGATGGGAGCGGGTCGTGGCCGCCGCCGCCGCCGCCGCCGCCCCCCGAGCCTACCCCCTGGTGGCACGCGCTCTACGCCGAGTATGAGACGTCCGAGGACCAGCCGCCGCCGCAGCCGCTCCCCCCCGGGCTGGAGTACGGCATGTCCTGGGCCTGTACCGGCGGCGTTTGGGCGCCGGAGTCGCCGGAGCAGGAGGAGCTGCCCCCTCCGCCGCCGCCGCCGCAGGAGGTGCTGCCCCCTCCACCGCCGTACGCGCCTCCGATGCCCCCGATGCCTGCACCCCCGGCCCAGCCGCCTGCCCACCTGTGGCAGCCACCCGCCTACCATTGCATCTCCGACGACGAGGAGGACAACTAGATCGGCCGGTCGCCTGTGGCCGCGCCACCGCCCCCTATTCTATGTAAGCAAGGCCCCTAGCTACCCCCCAAGAAAACGGCCGGCCGCCTGTGGCCGCGCCGCCGCCCCTTTATGCAAGTACGACCGGCCGCCTGTGGCCGCGCCGCCCCCTATCTATGTAAGCAAGGCCCCTGGCCTTTTCTTAATATAAGTTGTGTGCCCCCCTAGTCTACCGTGTCCCTAGCCCATACCCGCCGGCGGTCCGCCGGCGGGATTTGTCTACTCGTTCCCGCCGCCGGCAGGGCTTCGCCCAGCCATGTCCACTCGTACCTGTCCCTGGGGTGTTCGTTCGGCCTGGAGAGAGGGCCGCGATTTTTATACACCTGGGCCTCTAGTCCCGGCCCGTGCCACCAACCGGTACTAGAGCCCCTTTGGTCCCAGTTGGTACCACGGCCCGGGACCAAAAATAAATTTCGAATTTCGGTGGCACCCCTGCGCGCCCAAAAAATTTTAGCGCCAAAATTTGAAAAGGGTTAAGTTTGCACATTAACAACTTCTATATACTTTCAAATTTGACAAAAATTCCAACATGAAAAATGCTAGAATTTGCAAAACTAATTTAAATCCATTTTTCGTTTAACTAAATAATTATTCTAACTATTGAAACTATTAATTATTTTTTCATTTGTATATAATTTGAATATAAAAATGTTACAGTTTTTTATTTCTCTCGTGATCTTCCTAATTCAAAGCGAGTTGTACCTTATTGACACGATGAATTTGAGATCTTCGTCTACAACGGAAAAACCATAGTTTTCCTTCGAAGTTTTACTCTGCGCATCCACACGTATTTTCCCTTTATCCCGACCCCCGCTTGAAAACATAGTAACTTCCGTGTACGCTATCATTAGTGAGAGACTTCACGTCGGCAATCTCAATTAAAGTGCCAGTTTGTGTCTGATCCCACCAACCCCTCAAAATCCTCCTATTAACTTCACCTATCTCAACTGAAATCACTGTCTTCAGGTGGATGCCAAGCCTGTGCAAAGCTATCTCTCCTCCTCCAATACCGGAGAATAAGGACACCACATTAACACCATTGGGAAACATGTTCTTCAACACCGACAAGTGGCAATCCACAGTATCAATTTGGAAACATATTCTTGTGTTCCTCGACATACGTAGCCATGAACATAGAATTTTTTAAAACTGTGTAGTGTGCTTTGGTCAAAGAATGCCCGTCCCTAGGTATCATTGTTTTCTTTCCCAGCGTTCCTTTTCCCCTCAGTCTCCCCTCATGCCACGATTCAGGGACACCAATTGTCTTAAGGTCAGGAATAAAGTCAACACATAACCCAATGACCTCCTCTGTTCCATAGCCCTTCGAGATGCTTCCTTCTGGCCTAGCACGGTTATGAACATATTTCTTCAAGACTCCCATGAACCTCTCAAAGGGGAACATATTATGTAGAAATACCGGACCGAGAATATGAATCTCTTCACATAGGTGAACAAGGAGATGAGTCATAATGTTGAAGAAGGATGGTGGGAACACCAACTCAAAACTAACAAGACACTGGACCACATCCCTCTGTAATCTTGTCAGAATTTCTGGATCGATTACCTTCTGAGATATAGCGTTCATGAATGCACATAGCTTCACAATGGGTACTCGAACATTTTCCGGTAGAAGCCCCCTCAATGCAATCGGAAGCAACTGCGTCATAATCACGTGGCAGTCATGAGACTTCAGGTTTTGGAATTTTTTCTCTGCCATGTTTATTATCCCCTTTATATTCGACGAGAAGCCAGACGGAACCTTGATACTGTAAAGGACTTCAAAGAATATTTCCTTCTCTGCTTTAGTAAGAGCGTAGCTGCTTAAGGAATGGCGCCCTGTATCTGTGTGCTTGTTGCCTGGGTCTTTCATACGTTGCTTGTCCTCCCGTGCTTCAGGCGTATCTTTTGACTTCCCATACACGCCCAGGAAGCATAGCAGATTGACACATAGATTCTTTGTCACGTGCATCACGTTGATCGAAGACCGGACATCTAAAACTTTCCAATAGGGTAGCTCCCAAAATATAGATTTCTTCTTCCACATGGGTGCCCGCTTATCAGGGCCGTACGGAACTGGTTGGCTGCCAGCAGCCTTACCAAAGATTATTTCTAGGTCCTTGACCATATCGAATATATCATTACCACTACGGAGCTCAGGCTTCTTTCGGTTATCTGCCTCACCTCTGAAATGCTTCCCTCCTTTTTTCCTTAAGGGATGCTTGATCGGAAGAAATCTACGATGCCCCAGGTATACAACCTTTTTATATTTATCCAAAAAAACACTGTCAGTCTTATCTAAACAGTGTGTGCATGCATTGTATCCCTTGTTTGTATGACCGGAAATGTTACTAAGAGCTGGCCAATCATTGATGGTCACGAAAAGCAACGCCCGTAGGTCAAATGGCTTTTGTTCGTTCTCATCCCACACACGTACACCTAGTTTGCCCCAAAGTTCTAAGAGTTCTTCCACTAATGGCCTTAGATACACATCAATGTCGTTGCCAGGTTGCCTCGGGCCTTGGATGAGAACTGGCATCATAATGAACTTGCGCTTCATGCACAACCAAGGAGGAAGGTTGTACATACATAGAGTTACAGGCCAAGTGCTATGACTGGAGCTCTGCTCCCCAAAAGGATTAAAGCCATATGTACTTAGACCAAACCATAAGTTTCTCGCCTCTCCTGTAAAGTCTGGAAAGTCTCTCTCGATCTTTCTCCACTGCGATCCATCGGCGGGGTGCCTCAACTTTCCATCTTTCTTACGGTCTTCTTTGTGCCATCGCAACAACCTAGCATGCTCTTTGTTTCTAAACAGACGTTTCAGCCGTGGTATTATAGGAGCATACCACATCACCTTAGCAGGAACCCTCTTACCGGGGGGGGGGGGGGGGCTCGCCGTCAACATCACCAGGATCATCTGCTCTGATCTTATACCGCAGTGCAGTGCATATCGGACATTCATCCAAATTCTCGTACTTCTCACCGCGGAAGAGAATGCAGTCATTAATGCATGCATGTATCTTCTGCACATCTAATCCTAGAGGGAAGAGAGCTTTCTTTGCTTCGTACGTACTCTCAGGCAATTCGTTATCCTTTGGAAGTTTTGGCTTCATTAGTTGAAGTAAACTCTCAAATGCCTTGTCAGTCACACCGTTTTGTGCCTTCCATTTCAGCAACTGCAGTGTGGTACCGAGCTTTGTGCTACCATCTTCGCAATTTGGGTACAACAATTTTTTGTGATCCTGTAACATGTTGTCCAGCTTCAACCTCTCCAATTTATTTTCACAGTCTTCCCTTGCATCAGCAATAACTCGGCCAAGATCATCATCGGGCTCTTCTGATGCCTGTTCTTGATCACCTCCTTCTTCTGCATTCTCTTCCATTGCAGTATCGTCGTATTCAGGGAACAAAGGATCTTCTTCTTCTTCTTCATCGTCTTCCATCACAACCCCTCTTTCTCCATGCTTGGTCCAGCAATTATAGCTGGGCATGAAACCTCTCCGAAGTAGATGGCCGTGAAGGATTCTTTCGGAAGAATGTTCTCTGACGTTCCGACAATCAACACATGGGCAACACATGAAGCCATTATCTTTGTTCGCCTGAGCTACAGCAAGAAATGCATTCAGGCCTGCCATATACTCGGAGGTGCGTCGGTCACCGTACATCCATCGCTGCCGTGCATCCATCTGCATCATATAATTAAGTTTATCAAAATACATATTAATACAGAGATGACCACAGTACATCGACAAATAATACTTTTTTATGTATCAGTTACAGATGAAAAAGATAATTTGTTAACCTCGGTCGAAGATACCATTTTCAGTGAGCTTGTGTGCGTCTCGGGAATTTCGTCGAACACCTCGTGTGCATAGTAAAAAAAACACACTATAACACCACACTCTCTCACACCTCCAAGGAAAAAAAAAAGATGCAAGGAGGGGGGGCTGGGGCAGTATATATAGGGGAAGGGGGCATTGGTCCCGGTTCGTGGACTGAACCGGGACAACAGGTCATGCACGTGCCACGTGGCCTGTGGCTAGGCATTGGTCCGGATCCGTGGCAAGAGCCGGGACCGATATGCCCCCCACGAACCGGGACCAATGCGCCCAGGCGATTCCTGTTGCCCCGGGCGCACGAACCGGGACCAATGCAGGGCATTTGTCCCGGATTTGGTTGCAACCGGGACAGCTGCCCCCCGGCCCCCTGGACGAGAGGGGTTGTTTCCACTAGTGCCAGGTGTCAACACGCTGGGCGTGTCCATGTCGCGCGCCGACTACGCGCCGTGGGGCGGCACGAACCCGCCGCACGCCCACCCGCGCGCCACCGAGATCATCTTCGTCATGGATGGAACCCTTGATGTGGGCTTCGTCACCACCACCAACAGGCTAATCACTCGCACTGTGACCAAGGGCGGGGTTTTCGTCTTCCCGCGCGGCCTCACGCACTACGAGCGCAGCGTCGGCGAGGTGCCAGCCGTTGCCATCTCGGCTTTCGACAGCCAGCTCCCCGGCGCGCAGCCGGCCGCCTCAGCAATGTTCGGGGCGATGCCGACGGACGTGCTGGCGCGGGCGCTGCAAACCGATGCCGCTGTGGTAGAGCAAATCAAGTCCAAGTTCCAGCCGAAGTAGGCCATTACACCGGATCGAGCGTAATACGGTATGACGGCAACGGTGCATCTAGCTAAGTTGGTTTCTGCATCTCTTATTACGACACCAACTACCCATCTCGTTATTTGTTCATCTCGCACGCAACTAATATAAATTAAGTGTGTTATTTTGTTCATTATTGGGATGCATGCATGTATTGAAGGTGTTAATTTCTACGATGTGGATCCTAAGTTTCTGTAATATTTGCAGCACATATAAATGTAATGTAACTAAAAAAATGCGAGACCATTGTTTTCGGTCACATCGCCTAGCTTTGTTGTTTGTGCTAACTCACACAAAGCTCAACTCAACAACTGCCAAAAAGCAGTGTGATTTGCCTGATATGGACAGTATTATTATAAGGAAGAAATAACAAATTACTATTTCCAAAATTCAACTTTGTTATTAATTAGATTTTCAACTACAAAATCTGACATTCTTCAACACAACAAATATGAATGCCGCCCTCATGTTTAAGTGGGTCTAGAAAATTTACCACCTTTTGACGATCCCATCATTGGTGCCAATACCTCTATGAACGATGATATATTCCTATGAGCTCTGTCCGAGGTGAATTTGTAACACTTCGCGGCTCTGCAAGACAACGAGTTCAGAGGTTGATGGAACCATCTAAATCAATGCCAGCCTAGATCGTGGAGGCTCGCCCTGGCCACCATCGCCGCTGCTGCCTGTAGGACTTTTTGGTTGGAGATGAACAATAGGCATTTTGAGGGACTATTTGCCTCCGATGATGTAATAGTCCACATAGGGTTCTGACTGAGTTTCAGGATTGGAGGTTAGCTAGGCAGATTGCGGAGAGACGGGAGGAGTAGTCCTCGGAGCGGCATCGCGGGCAGTTTGCACTGTTCTGTAATTTCACTGTAACTCTCTCTTCTTAATGTCATGACATGCATGTCTTGCATGTTCTTCAAAAAAGAGAGCCACAGTGGCTTGCAATTTTGGAAGAACCTATATAAAATTAGACTTTCGTTTCAACTTGGAACCAAACGGTTTGTCCAGTGGCGCTTGGACAAGATTTTGGCTTGACTGGTGGCAGGGTTGGGACCCCCCCCTTAAAGACAGGTCCCCCCTAGACCTTCGCCATCTAGGAAATTAACACTTGACTGTGGCACGACAATGTTGGTCCGTATTCACTTGCATCAAACCGTTGATCAGGCGGTGGTGGAGAAATTAACCTTGTTTTCATCGATTCTGGAGCAGGTGGTACTGTCAGATGCTATTGGCGATATTACCTGGTCCCTGGAGCCTCCGTGAAAACCCTCCGTTAGGCTAGCCCCAATGGGAGTAACTTCACTAGTAACATAGATGCCACGTAGGATAAAAAAGCAGACGTGGCCAGTAATTAATAAGGAGAGAGAGGATTGTGGTAACTTAGCTAGTTATCGTAACATCACACCTTCCAATGCAACATGAGTCTACAAGCTGATAAATGCACCTTTGCATGAGACCACTTTTATGTTACTACCCATTATGGAGGTAGTAACCTAGTCTAGAAAAATGTATATGTTACTATTCTATGTTACTCCCCATCGTGACTAGCCTTAGCTCTATCTCTATGCTGAATTGTCGCAAGGGACAATAATTTCACATACTAAAAGTTATCTGGTGGGCAAAATGTCCATTCAATACAAAAATCTTCTTTCCTACATGACCTTCTTGGAGGCCAAATTTATCAGGACTCTCTTGAGACCGCCACGCCCACTCAGCAGGCCACATTGTTGACTCGGTAGGATGTCGATTCCACTCAGAAGACCATTGATTCCACTCTGCGGGAACCGATCACATTCACTTGGGACTAAAGGATAGAACTCCCCAATGGCAACAAATAGCGCAACTAGAACTCTGCAATAATTTATCTACTAATAAATATTCTTGCGGTTTCTTCACTATAAAAGTGTTTTTAACAAAGCACAATTTGATTAAGAGATGTTTAGATGTTGCACGGGATGTAAAAAAAAGTACTTTTTTGCGCGGAGGATGGGTCCATTGAATATTTTGAACGGGTAGTAAGGGCACCTAGAAGGGGGGTGAATACGTGTTACGACCAATTTTAGTTTTTCTTCAAGATTAGGCTTGACACAAAGGTAAATTCTCTAGATAATGGAACTACGGTGAATTTACCTATATGAAAAGAACAATGATAAACACAATACAAGCACGAGTAAATGATAAGGGAACGAGATAACCGATAGGAACCACGCGGAGACACGATATATTCCCGAGTTCCTCCTTGTTAAGGGAGTATGTCTCTTTGGAGGGGTGTGAGCTCTCCACAAAGGCCTACTCAACATCACAAAGGCCTCACCCTATTCTCCAATGAACCCCGCCACAAAGGCCTAGTCCACCTTCCACTATTGATCCCCTTTGAGGCAGGAATCGAATCCTTTACAAACAAGCTTGGGGCACATATCCACAACCGAATTGGGGGCTCCCAGCAATCACCAATCACCAACAAGTGTAGCAATGGAGTCTAGGTTCTCCACAAGGAAACCCTAGACTAGATCCCTCAAGTGAATGAGGGGGAAATGAAGAACGGCCCGGTGAAGATGTAGATCGGGGCCTTCTCCTTCAATCCTCCTAGTATCAACGAGTTTGGGTGGAGGAATTGGGAGAGATCTAGCTTTTGGAGGCTCAATAAATGCTAGAATTCAATGCTTTTCGAGCTACCCCTTGGGGAAGAAGAGGATGGGGTATTTATACCCCCCTCCTCACAACTAGCCGTTTGACCATTTACGCCTCGTGGTACTACCGCTGGTGACAGCGGTACTACCGCTCACTGGGAACCAGCACGGTACCGAGGGGTCCCAGCCAAAGGCATGGGCGGTACAACCGCGGAAGTACCGTTGTACTTTCAGCGGCGGTACTACCGCTAGGCCCACCGGTACTACTGCTGGCCACGAATTCGAAATAAATCAAAGTGGGTGGCGATAGTACTAGGGCACTACCGCTCAAGTACCGTAACGGTTACCGTGAGCAAAACTTCCCTGGTGGTACTTTGACCGGTACTGCCAGCGGTACTTCCGCTTCCTGGAAGGAGCGGTACTACCGCCACGAGAAGTGTTGCTCCAAAATCGTCTAAGTACCAGCGGTACTTCTGGCGGTACTACCAACGGTACTACCGCTCGCTAGAGGGAGCGGTACTACCGCAGATGCGTCCGGTACCACCGCTGGACAAGGAAGATTTTGGTGGCTTTGGCATTCTGCACTCTTCCTTTTTGCGTCGAAATGATGTTTCCTGAAATAACTTAGACGCAAGGTTAGAAACTTAATGGTGTTGTTATCAACTCCAAAACACATGAGAGATCAAATGGAAAGATGCACTTTCACATTTATGCAAACGGCCGGCCGCCTGTGGCCGCGCCGCCGCCCCTTTATGCAAGTACGGCCGGCCGCCTGTGGCCGCGCCGCCCCCTATCTATGTAAGCAAGGCCCCTGGCCTTTTTTTAATATAAGTTGTGTGCCCCCTAGTCTACCGTGTCCCTAGCCCATACCCGCCGGCGGTCCGCCGGCGGGATTTGTCTACTCGTTCCCGCCGCCGGCAGGGCTTCGCCCAGCCATGTCCACTCGTACCTGTCCCTGGGGTGTTCGTTCGGCCTGGAGAGAGGGCCGCGATTTTTATACACCTGGGCCTCTAGTCCCGGCCCGTGCCACCAACCGGGACTAGAGCCCCTTTGGTCCCGGTTGGTACCACGGCCCGGGACCAAAAACAAATTTCGAATTTCGGTGGCACCCCTGCGCGCCCAAAATTTTTTAGCGCCAAAATTTGAAAAGGGTTAGGTTTGCACATTAACAACTTCTATATACTTTCAAATTTGACAAAAATTCCAACATGAAAAATGCTAGAATTTGCAAAACTAATTTAAATCCATTTTTTGTTTAACTAAATAATTATTCTAACTATTGAAACTATTAATTATTTTTTCATTTGTATATAATTTGAATATTAAAATGTTACAGTTTTTTATTTCTCTCGTGATCTTCCTAATTCAAAGCGAGTTGTACCTTATTGACACGGTGAATTTGAGATCTTCGTCTACAACAGAAAAACCATAGTTTTCCTTCGAAGTTTTACTCTGCGCATCCACACGTATTTTCCCTTTATCCTGACCCCCGCTTGAAAACATAGTAACTTCCGTGTACGCTATCATTAGTGAGAGACTTCACGTCGGCAATCTCAATTAAAGTGCCAGTTTGTGTCTGATCCCACCAACCCCTCAAAATCCTCCTATTAACTTCACCTATCTCAACTGAAATCACTGTCTTCATGTGGATGCCAAGCCTGTGCAAAGCTATCTCTCCTCCTCCAATACCGGAGAATAAGGACACCACATTAACACCATTGGGAAACATGTTCTTCAACACCGACAAGTGGCAATCCACAGTATCAATTTGGAAACATATTCTTGTGTTCCTCGACATACGTAGCCATGAACATAGAATTTTGTAGAACTGTGTAGTGTGCTTTGGTCAAAGAATGCCCGTCCCTAGGTATCATTGTTTTCTTTCCCAGCGTTCCTTTTCCCCTCAGTCTCCCCTCATGCCGCGATTCAGGGACACCAATTGTCTTAAGGTCAGGAATAAAGTCAACACAGAACCCAATGACCTCCTCTGTTCCATAGCCCTTCGAGATGCTTCCTTCTGGCCTAGCACGGTTATGAACATATTTCTTCAAGACTCCCATGAACCTCTCAAAGGGGAACATATTATGTAGAAATACCGGACCGAGAATATGAATCTCTTCACATAGGTGAACAAGGAGATGAGTCATAATGTTGAAGAAGGATGGTGGGAACACCAACTCAAAACTAACAAGACACTGGACCACATCCCTCTGTAATCTTGTCAGAATTTCTGGATCGATTACCTTCTGAGATATTGCGTTCATGAATGCACATAGCTTCACAATGGGTACTCGAACATTTTCCGGTAGAAGCCCCCTCAATGCAATCGGAAGCAACTGCGTCATAATCACGTGGCAGTCATGAGACTTCAGGTTTTGGAATTTTTTCTCTGCCATGTTTATTATCCCCTTTATATTCGACGAGAAGCCAGACGGAACCTTGATACTGTAAAGGACTTCAAAGAATATTTCCTTCTCTGCTTTAGTAAGAGCGTAGCTGCTTAAGGAATGGCGCCCTGTATCTGTGTGCTTGTTGCTTGGGTCTTTCATACGTTGCTTGTCCTCCCGTGCTTCAGGCGTATCTTTTGACTTCCCATACACGCCCAGGAAGCATAGCAGATTGACACATAGATTCTTTGTCACGTGCATCACGTCGATCGAAGACCGGACATCTAAAACTTTCCAATAGGGTAGCTCCCAAAATATAGATTTCTTCTTCCACATGGGTGCCCGCTTATCAGGGCCGTACGGAACTGGTTGGCTGCCAGCAGCCTTACCAAAGATTACTTCTAGGTCCTTGACCATATCGAATATATCATTACCACTACGGAGCTCAGGCTTCTTTCGGTTATCTGCCTCACCTCTGAAATGCTTCCCTCCTTTTTTCCTTAAGGGATGCTTGATCGGAAGAAATCTACGATGCCCCAGGTATACAACCTTTTTACATTTATCCAAAAAAACACTGTCAGTCTTATCTAAACAGTGTGTGCATGCATTGTATCCCTTGTTTGTATGACCGGAAATGTTACTAAGAGCTGGCCAATCATTGATGGTCACGAAAAGCAACGCCCGTAGGTCAAATGGCTTTTGTTCGTTCTCATCCCACACACGTACACCTGGTTTGCCCCAAAGTTCTAAGAGTTCTTCCACTAATGGCCTTAGATACACATCAATGTCGTTGCCAGGTTGCCTCGGGCCTTGGATGAGAACTGGCATCATAATGAACTTGCGCTTCATGCACAACCAAGGAGGAAGGTTGTACATACATAGAGTTACAGGCCAAGTGCTATGACTGGAGCTCTGCTCCCCAAAAGGATTAAAGCCATCTGTACTTAGACCAAACCATAAGTTTCTCGCCTCTATTGCAAAGTCTGGAAAGTCTCTCTCGATCTTTCTCCACTGCGATCCATCGGCGGGGTGCCTCAACTTTCCATTTTTCTTACGGTCTTCTTTGTGCCATCGCAACAACCTAGCATGCTCTTTGTTTCTAAACAGACGTTTTAGCCGTGGTATTATAGGAGCATACCACATCACCTTAGCAGGAACCCTCTTACGGGGGGGGGGGGGGGGCTCGCCGTCAACATCACCAGGATCATCTGCTCTGATCTTATACCGCAGTGCAGTGCATATCGGACATTCATCCAAATTCTCGTACTTCTCACCGCGGAAGAGAATGCAGTCATTAATGCATGCATGTATCTTCTGCACATCTAATCCTAGAGGGAAGAGAGCTTTCTTTGCTTCGTACGTACTCTCAGGCAATTCATTATCCTTTGGAAGTTTTGGCTTCATTAGTTGAAGTAAACTCTCAAATGCCTTGTCAGTCACACCGTTTTGTGCCTTCCATTTCAGCAACTCCAGTGTGGTACCGAGCTTTGTGCTACCATCTTCGCAATTTGGG
Organism: Alopecurus myosuroides; assembly: GCA_028641055.1. Taxonomy (NCBI): domain Eukaryota; kingdom Viridiplantae; phylum Streptophyta; class Magnoliopsida; order Poales; family Poaceae; genus Alopecurus; species Alopecurus myosuroides. The sequence continues at coordinate 54,996,993 of CM054058.1, forward strand.
TACAACAATTTTTTGTGATCCTGTAACATGTTGTCCAGCTTCAACCTCTCCAATTTATTTTCACAGTCTTCCCTTGCATCAGCAATAACTCGGCCAAGATCATCATCGGGCTCTTCTGATGCCTGTTCTTGATCACCTCCTTCTTCTGCATTCTCTTCCATTGCAGTATCGTCGTATTCAGGGAACAAAGGATCTTCTTCTTCTTCATCGTCTTCCATCACAACCCCTCTTTCTCCATGCTTGGTCCAGCAATTATAGCTGGGCATGAAACCTCTCCGAAGTAGATGGCCGTGAAGGATTCTTTCGGAAGAATGTTCTCTGACGTTCCGACAATCAACACATGGGCAACACATGAAGCCATTATCTTTGTTTGCCTGAGCTACAGCAAGAAATGCATTCAGGCCTGCCATATACTCGGAGGTGCGTCGGTCACCGTACATCCATCGCTGTCGTGCATCCATCTGCATCATATAATTAAGTTTATCAAAATACATATTAATACAGAGATGACCACAGTACATCGACAAATAATACTTTTTTATGTATCAGTTACAGATGAAAAAGATAATTTGTTAACCTCGGTCGAAGATACCATTTTCAGTGAGCTTGTGTGCGTCTCGGGAATTTCGTCGAACACCTCGTGTGCATAGTAAAAAAAACACACTATAACACCACACTCTCTCACACCTCCAAGGAAAAAAAAAAGATGGAAGGAGGGGGGGCTGGGGCAGTATATATAGGGGAAGGGGGCATTGGTCCCGGTTCGTGGACTGAACCGGGACAACAGGTCATGCATGTGCCACGTGGCCTGTGGCTAGGCATTGGTCCGGATCCGTGGCAAGAGCCGGGACCGATATGCCCCCCACGAACCGGGACCAATGCGCCCAGGCGATTCCTGTTGCCCCGGGCGCACGAACCGGGACCAATGCAGGGCATTTGTCCCGGATTTGGTTGCAACCGGGACAGCTGCCCTCCGGCCCCCTGGACGAGAGGGGTTGTTTCCACTAGTGCCAGGTGTCAACACGCTGGGCGTGTCCATGTCGCGCGTCGACTACGCGCCGTGGGGCGGCACGAACCCGCCGCACGCCCACCCGCGCGCCACCGAGATCATCTTCGTCATGGATGGAACCCTTGATGTGGGCTTCGTCACCACCACCAACAGGCTAATCACTCGCACTGTGACCAAGGGCGGGGTTTTCGTCTTCCCGCGCGGCCTCACGCACTACGAGCGCAGCGTCGGCGAGGTGCCAGCCGTTGCCATCTCGGCTTTCGACAGCCAGCTCCCCGGCGCGCAGCCGGCCGCCTCAGCAATGTTCGGGGCGATGCCGACGGACGTGCTGGCGCGGGCGCTGCAAACCGATGCCGCTGTGGTAGAGCAAATCAAGTCCAAGTTCCAGCCGAAGTAGGCCATTACACCGGATCGAGCGTAATACGGTATGACGGCAACGGTGCATCTAGCTAAGTTGGTTTCTGCATCTCTTATTACGACACCAACTACCCATCTCGTTATTTGTTCATCTCGCACGCAACTAATATAAATTAAGTGTGTTATTTTGTTCATTATTGGGATGCATGCATGTATTGAAGGTGTTAATTTCTACGATGTGGATCCTAAGTTTCTGTAATATTTGCAGCACATATAAATGTAATGTAACTAAAAAAATGCGAGACCATTGTTTTCGGTCACATCGCCTAGCTTTGTTGTTTGTGCTAACTCACACAAAGCTCAACTCAACAACTGCCAAAAAGCAGTGTGATTTGCCTGATATGGACAGTATTATTATAAGGAAGAAATAACAAATTACTATTTCCAAAATTCAACTTTGTTATTAATTAGATTTTCAACTACAAAATCTGACATTCTTCAACACAACAAATATGAATGCCGCCCTCATGTTTAAGTGGGTCTAGAAAATTTACCACCTTTTGACGATCCCATCATTGGTGCCAATACCTCTATGAACGATGATATATTCCTATGAGCTCTGTCCGAGGTGAATTTGTAACACTTCGCGGCTCTGCAAGACAACGAGTTCAGAGGTTGATGGAACCATCTAAATCAATGCCAGCCTAGATCGTGGAGGCTCGCCCTGGCCACCATCGCCGCTGCTGCCTGTAGGACTTTTTGGTTGGAGATGAACAATAGGCATTTTGAGGGACTATTTGCCTCCGATGATGTAATAGTCCACATAGGGTTCTGACTGAGTTTCAGGATTGGAGGTTGGCTAGGCAGATTGCGGAGAGACGGGAGGAGTAGTCCTCGGAGCGGCATCGCGGGCAGTTTGCACTGTTATGTAATTTCACTGTAACTCTCTCTTCTTAATGTCATGACATGCATGTCTTGCACGTTCTTCAAAAAAGAGAGCCACAGTGGCTTGCAATTTTGGAAGAACCTATATAAAATTAGACTTTCGTTTCAACTTGGAACCAAACGGTTTGTCCAGTGGCGCTTGGACAAGATTTTGGCTTGACTGGTGGCAGGGTTGGGACCCCCCCTTAAAGACAGGTCCCCCCTAGACCTTCGCCATCTAGGAAATTAACACTTGACTGTGGCACGACAATGTTGGTCCGTATTCACTTGCATCAAACCGTTGATCAGGCGGTGGTGGAGAAATTGACCTTGTTTTCATCGATTCTGGAGCAGGTGGTACTGTCAGATGCTATTGGCGATATTACCTGGTCCCTGGAGCCTCCGTGAAAACCCTCCGTTAGGCTAGCCCCAATGGGAGTAACTTCACTAGTAACATAGATGCCACGTAGGATAAAAAAGCAGACGTGGCCAGTAATTAATAAGGAGAGAGAGGATTGTGGTAACTTAGCTAGTTATCGTAACATCACACCTTCCAATGCAACATGAGTCTACAAGCTGATAAATGCACCTTTGCATGACACCACTTTTATGTTACTACCCATTATGGAGGTAGTAACCTAGTCTAGAAAAATGTATATGTTACTATTCTATGTTACTCCCCATCGTGACTAGCCTTAGCTCTATCTCTATGCTGAATTGTCGCAAGGGACAATAATTTCACATACTAAAAGTTATCTTGTGGGCAAAATGTCCATTCAATACAAAAATCTTCTTTCCTACATGACCTTCTTGGAGGCCAAATTTATCAGGACTCTCTTGAGACCGCCACGCCCACTCAGCAGGCCACATTGTTCACTCGGTAGGATGTCGATTCCACTCAGAAGGCCATTGATTCCACTCTGCGGGAACCGATCACATTCACTTGGGACTAAAGGATAGAACTCCCCAATGGCAACAAATAGCGCAACTAGAAGTCTGCAATAATTTATCTACTAATAAATATTCTTGCGGTTTCTTCACTATAAAAGTGTTTTTAACAAAGCACAATTTGATTAAGAGATGTTTAGATGTTGCACGGGATGTAAAAAAAAGTACTTTTTGCGCGGAGGATGGGTCCATTGAATATTTTGAACGGGTAGTAAGGGCACCTAGAAGGGGGGTGAATACGTGTTACGACCAATTTTAGTTTTTCTTCAAGATTAGGCTTGACACAAAGGTAAATTCTCTAGATAATGGAACTACGGTGAATTTACCTATATGAAAAGAACAATGATAAACACAATACAAGCACGAGTAAATGATAAGGGAACGAGATAACCGATAGGAACCACGCGGAGACACGATATATTCCCGAGTTCCTCCTTGTTAAGGGAGTATATCTCTTTGGAGGGGTGTGAGCTCTCCACAAAGGCCTGCTCAACATCACAAAGGCCTCACCCTATTCTCCAATGAACCCCGCCACAAAGGCCTAGTCCACCTTCCACTATTGATCCCCTTTGAGGCAGGAATCGAATCCTTTACAAACAAGCTTGGGGCACATATCCACAACCGAATTGGGGGCTCCCAGCAATCACCAATCACCAACAAGTGTAGCAATGGAGTCTAGGTTCTCCACAAGGAAACCCTAGACTAGATCCCTCAAGTGAATGAGGGGGAAATGAAGAACGGCCCGGTGAAGATGTAGATCGGGGCCTTCTCCTTCAATCCTCCAAGTATCAACGAGTTTGGGTGGAGGAATTGGGAGAGATCTAGCTTTTGGAGGCTCAATAAATGCTAGAATTCAATGCTTTTCGAGCTACCCCTTGGGGAAGAAGAGGATGGGGTATTTATACCCCCCTCCTCACAACTAGCCGTTTGACCATTTACGCCTCGTGGTACTACCGCTGGTGACAGCGGTACTACCGCTCACTGGGAACCAGCACGGTACCGAGGGGTCCCAGCCAAAGGCATGGGCGGTACAACCGCGGAAGTACCGTTGTACTTCCAGCGGCGGTACTACCGCTAGGCCCACCGGTACTACTGCTGGCCACGAATTCGAAATAAATCAAAGTGGGTGGCGATAGTACTAGGGCACTACCGCTCAAGTACCGTAACGGTTACCGTGAGCAAAACTTCCCTGGTGGTACTTTGACCGGTACTGCCAGCGGTACTTCCGCTTCCTGGAAGGAGCGGTACTACCGCCACGAGAAGTGTTGCTCCAAAATCGTCTAAGTACCAGCGGTACTTCTGGCGGTACTACCAACGGTACTACCGCTCGCTAGAGGGAGCGGTACTACCGCTGATGCGTCCGGTACCACCGCTGGACAAGGAAGATTTTGGTGGCTTTGGCATTCTGCACTCTTCCTTTTTGCGTCGAAATGATGTTTCCTGAAATAACTTAGACACAAGGTTAGAAACTTAATGGTGTTGTTATCAACTCCAAAACACATGAGAGATCAAATGGAAAGATGCACTTTCACATTTGTTTATATCTAGCCCATTTGTACGCAATATTTGGAGATTAATTCACTTCACAGGTTCACTAACTGGTTGAATGGAATTGCTAAGACAACTAAAGCGTGTATACGTGTATATACATGTAGGCGTGCCGGCTTTTCCTTGGGAAATCTGAAATTGTTGTAATGATGACATTTTTAACAAAAAAAGACGATGTTCACTTTATGAAGATTATAAACAAAGCGGTTACTAGATTTACATGTGGTCTTTCCTCCTTCCCTTGGAGTAGCGATGACCAATGGATACTGGATGTACTCTACTGTTGGCAGTCATTTGGTCTATTTACAATCGGTATATGGTTGTCTCCATGCTAAGCGATTAGATGCATATCCCATTGATTTTTTGAGTGGCTAATCTTTATGGCTATCGTGAGTGATCCGTGAATTGTAAGATGATTGATACCTTTTATTATTTTTAATAAAATGATATGTGTGCATCTCTTAGATGTAGAGGCTGGGACGAAGCTCCAATTTAAAAAAAAAAATATACTAATAAAGGGAGTTGGTGGTGACGTGAGTGCTCCTCAGTTTTCCTTCCCATTCAAGTAACCATGAAAAAAACACATGGTATTACATTTTTTATTGATTATTTACATATTTTCCTATCATGAAGTTTTAGGCAGGTCCACATATGACAAGAATAATACTTTTATTACATTTGATTGTTTCTATAATTTTGCATCATGATTGGGGTGGTTTGGATTAGAAAAATGATGCCATTGACTGTTTTTCCAACACTTGTACGAATATAATAGACAAGACATCAGTTGGAACTTGAAGCATAGGATGCAGTGCCACGTTGACTTTATGCAGGTATTACCGGGCATGGGAACCAGGATGTCATTTGTTATGCCATACCCGCCCAATGACTAAAAGAGATCCTTGAACAAAGATTTCATTGGCGACATACTTTTGGTTAACTTTTTTTTGGACGAATGGCCTAGAAGTATCAACACCAATGTATAAAAATACATAGATGTTCCACATGTCGACATAAATGTGGGCGCCCACAAGACCAATTACTACAATATATTTCTTTATATCGACATTACTATCGGATCAGGCAATCATGGACCCATATTCCCTAGGTCTAAGCATCTTCCCCGAGTTCAGCATGCGGAATAAAACCTTTTAAAGATCAAACTCTAGGCCATGTTAGTGTCTGTTTTCAACAGGCTATGAAAAAGTTAACGAATAGTCAAGGAGGAGCTATGAATTAAATTGATATAAAATGCACCGTTCAAAATATCATCAGATATGCCGATTTATCGGCCGATTTATCGCTTATCGGGTGGTGACCGAAAAGAAAAAGGAATATCGGTGGAGTTTATCATTCGGGCCATTTTATCGGTCTTACCAGCGATTTATCGATTGATATGCTGATAAATTGGCCAATATATCGATTTTTCATCACTGGAACATGTGATTAATGATATCCATCATAATAAAATTAGTATTGTTGAATACAATATATCTATATATCATTATTTAGAGATTTTAGTGCTGCTATGATATATTTTATAGCATATTTTAGATGATTCAATACTACAATTTGGGATTTACAATAAAATTGGCCGATAAATAGTCGACCTCTAAAATCGATTTATCGGCCGATAAGCCGATATATCTCTTATCATGGGCCGACCGATAAGTTAACGATAAGTGATATCCTGAACATTGATAAAATGATAGACATAGTATGGGAGGGGGAGGTGCTCTTATTCAGCCTACATAGATGGAATACACGAAGAGAAAATTATGAGTTGGGGCTGAACTATGAATAGTTAGTGGACGGGAACGATCCATCAACTCACACAGTCAGACAATGGATGAAAATTGTACATAGATTATCACGTCAATTAACAAATGAGCTTAATATACGCATATCGAGACTAATTAACAATATGTGCAGAAAATAGTGCTTCTTAATATTATAAAACAACAAATAGAGAAAATATATTTTAAAAAAATGGAAATTTTAATTCACTAAGATATGTTTTCTAATACTGAAATCCTAATAATCCTCATAAAATGAATAATTATTAAATTTCTTGAAGAATAAATAATAATTCATGAATATATTCCACGTCTCTCTAGGAGTCACGATACAAAAAATGGTTATCATTTATTTGTACTAAACTTTTTTACTTGTTTATAACTCATTCACTACATCTAAAATTTAGAATAGTATACATTCATATAATATTTAAGAAATTAGGAATACACCGTTGATGTAAAAAAAATTATGTTCTTTTCACACAATTTTAACGACTCTTAATTAATTTTAAAGCATGAGATCCGATGGAAATTACATTAGATGTTTTGTTTCTATATTCCATTTGAAACATTTCATTCAACTAAATATCTCAAAATACGAGAAAAATAGAAGAACATCCTCCCATTCATTCATTCATTCATTCATTCATTCATTCATTCATTCATTCATTCATTCATTCATTCATTCATTCATTTGTTGACACTTAGATCTATCAAACTGTATATGTATGTCTCCTCATGTATTTGCATTCTCATGTATCTTGTATGTGAGTTATAAGACACATGATTAAGAAATAATTTGACATGGATTTCTTCAATGTTATATCTAAAAATTCTAGAGTGTCTGCGGTGTCCAACTTCTAGTTTCGTGACTATTCCATGAATAATTATGTATTTCATGTTTCTAAGGGTTCAATTTTTTTTAGAAATAAAAAGGTATTATTGATTCATAGAAATTCATGCCTGGTGTGTTAGGTGTATGTACAAAATGAAATAATATTCATATATCTTTTTCATAATTATGATTCATGTTTGTGGGGACCCCGGACTAGCAGTCTGAGACCTCCAGTATGCATACATTCACGATCTCATGATCAGTTAGACGTGAACAACATACTCGAGTTGGCATTGCAGATTACATCATCCAATACACGAATCCACGTCTTACACAACTGGTCACATGACTCAATCGAAAACAACTGCCACGTAGGACAGGAAACACATAGATTAGCCGAAGTCTTCGAAACAAACTCTTGGTAAAACCCAAGTCATGCCTTGACTACCTACATGCTACTGACTGGGAGAAGTGCCTAGTTCACACAACCGTAAGCGGCACCACCTTCGTCAGGTTCTCTGGAGTGCTACTCAAAGTCTGGCCAAGTAAATAGCTAGTGACGAAACAAATATGAGTACATTGGATTGTACTCGCAAGTCACCCGAAATGAAAGCTTAAGAATGCAAGTATGCTTATATAAGGTGGTAGGAAGGTTGTTATTAGGTTTCATGTAGCCAAGACGGATTGAAGACCCATCATGATTTTTCTTTGTTGAAGAGATACTTCAAAAGATACTTAGTTTCTCTTGTAGATAACAAATGTCCACATGGTTTTGATAAAACATTCTTAATAAAGAAAAAAATTCTTTGCAAAACTTCTTGAAAGATCACACCTTCAAGATCATCATTTATCTGGTACCTGTACAATTATTTTTCTTTCCGAGTACCTCCCAGGTACAACACCAAAAACACTTTTCAAGGTTTTGAAAACTTCGGCAAAATGCTAGATGCATTGCCATTCAACTGTCCATATCCGAGGACTCGGATATTCTGAATAGTTTTACTCTGCAGAGGTGTACACATTCCACAAGATCCAGTACATCCGCCGTGAACAACCACGAACTGTCCGCAACAGTATGCGAACATTAGATAACTGGTCCTAACTCTGCATTATGTAAGTGCTAGTAAATGACCACCTCTTCAACTGGGTTTGTTCTCCCCGGAACCGAGTGTGTCGGCCGTATCGATCTGGTTTCCCCTGACAACGTACCGCCATGATAGGATACCAAACTGTTCCAACCGGTGACAAAGTTAATCCCAAAGTGTGAATGTCCCGTTACTTCCTCCCGGTGACAATTCGGTTCAGGGAACTCAAACCCCTATAGCACACTGAGGTAGACACAGAGTAACAGCGACTAGCTTTTAGTTAAACCAGTGTCCATATTGAGGTAATGTGGTAGTACGTATTGGTTGTCTGGTGAAGACTTGGTTATGTGTCGTTTTTAGAAAACAAACTGAAAACATGTCTCCATCACAGTCCTCCCTTGGACAAGGTCCCACCTTTCCTCTTGGTTTTTCCAAAGATCTTTGTTTTCCAAAAACATCAAGTTTAAATGTCCACTAGTGGACTTAAATAGATTAAGTGATGAAATAATATGGTAGCTAATGGTCTTGGTAACACCAAAATTTTATAGTGGCAAAAGCCTATAGTAACCATAATATAGATAGTAGCATGTTCCACTTCAAAAATAGTTTTTGAATTAAACTTCTATAAAACTTCAGAACTAAAACTTGCATGATAGATAATGCTAAGTAAACAACAAGCAAGCATTTAGAGTGGCTTTACGTGGTACTGGTCTTGGTCTTTATCTTGAAAGTAGCATGGTGGCCCTCGCAAATGCGAGGGCATTAAGTTTAGTGGGTTGAAATTTTTCGATAAATAAAGCATGATTTTGTGGATAGCTCATTATTTTCAGTTATGTGATAAGTAAAAATGTTCAACAACTATCACAAATTTTATAGAGTAAACAAAATATCACGTAGGCGACAATATCTTTGGCACTCTTAATTTTAGGGGCATGTGATTATCATGTCATCGGTCTAAAAACATGTTTATATTTTCTATATGTGATAATAGAATAGTAGAATAGAAATGAAAAATTATACGATGTTAGGTCAGTAAGGAACGTTAGCTATGTTAGAAAATAATTGATGAGCTAAAAGAAAAATGCTCTATCCAACTGAATATGTAGGCCACATTAACTTAGTGAGAAATACATTTTCTCATGTTTCTTTCTCATATTTACTTACTCCGAGGCGAAGTGTGCTACCTTTTAGAAAATGTATGTTTTTTGCATTTTAATGTGTGGCCAACGTATAAAATAGCCCATTTTGATTTCATTACATCGTAGAAAGTCATAGAAATTGTTCCTGAAAAAAAAATACCCTTGAGAATTTTGAAGAATGAAGAGTACATTTTTAGATCCTCCAAATTATTATTACCATGATATATGTATTCTAAAGATGGAAGATATCAATGAATTTACCGGACAGCAATAAAAACTAGTAAGAATATCGAGTACAATCCAACATACCTTGTCCAATACTTGAAAATATGGGCTTGTATAATTTCTCTTACATAAATATACTGGGATCGTGTTTCAAGATTTTACTCTCATTACAGCAAGCCACACCCATGGCAAAAAAATTAGTAAATAAAATTTTGAAACACCAGTATCCATTTTATGTTTTGCACTGAAACTATAAATGTAGTTGTCCTAAGAACAAATTTGTGATTGGATGGTTAGTAGGGTGGTTGTTTTCATAGTTCATCGGTGATCAAGGCCTTCCTTGGACATCAAGTCTGTAATTAAGATCGAATATTCTTTAATTGGAGAGACATTCTCATCAGCCATGAAAATATATTGTGATTTGGCCCCTCGTGTATCATTAAGATGACATATTATTTTTTGTTAGCAATTTTCCTGTGGGTAGTTCGATCAATGTGATGACTTCATTAACCATAAAGTTCATCTACTCCTAACTTTTGTAGGAGTTTTATGATTGTGTTGGCACGATGGTATCATTAAGACCATTTTTCTGTCTGAGTGGTTTTGTCGTAGATAGTTTGACTAATATGATGAATTCATTAAGATGAATTTTAGCTATTCCAAATATTTATAAGCATTTTACGATTTTGTTGGTCTAGTGGTTGTTCTCTGTGTGAGGGATTTAATTGTGGATAGTTCTACTAATGTGATGAATTTATTAATTAACCATTAAGTTCGGCTATTCCATACATTTTAAGCCATTTGATTAAATTTTGTTGGTTTGATCGTATTATGAAGACTAAATATTTTTCTATGCGAGGGATTTTCTCATTTATAGTTTCGACTAACGTGCTGACTTCATTAAGCATGAAGTTCTGCTATTCTAAAAAAAATTTAGCGTTTATGTGTTGGTCTGATGCCATCTTTTTTTTCAAATTAAGGAGATTTGCGCTCTCGATTTCTGTCCAGTGAAAATTTGTCAGTGTTTATGTGTTGGTCTGATGCCAGCTCTTTGCGCTCTCGATTTCTGTCCGGTGAAAATTTCTCAGCGTTTATGTGTTGGTCTGATGCCAGCTCTTTTTACGTTCCAATAGTTCCTGCAAAATACATGTTGCCACCACGTACCAGTACTAACCTGTTTGGTTTTTTTCTACAACTGTCGCATGACCCACAACGTCCCAATGTGGTTGGATTTTTTTTTACACCTAACACATTCCCGCTAGCTAGCAAACTTTCCCAGGAATTGGTACGGTCCTAGGTGGTGGTGAAATTTGAATTCTTAATTAGGTGAGTCCATGTCCCACACGTTATCTTTTGTGCATAACCGTGTGGAACAGGTTGCGGTTTTTTTTTTTTGGAGAATGGGGGAACAGGTTACGTGTCTAATAACTTTACGTGACAAGTCGTAAAAAAGCTTTACGTGACTAATAAAGTTTCGTTAAATCATAACCCTATATTTTAGATCTAACTGTCAAAATAATTTAGATGATGTGGACTCACGTGGTGCCTCTATTCTATCCTCGTATATTGCTTTTAGTATATAATAGATAGATAAACAAGAGTTGCAATAAACCTCTGCGGGAATAATATTGTGTTCGTTATCTATCTTCGTAAAATAAAAAGGAAAACACCCAATAAGAACCAAACAGAGGCAAGCACTTTTTCACAAAGTAACATACATCAAGAAATTCATCAAGCACTTGCTCACAAAGTGCCAGCTACGACGTGCTTTGTCACTATAGGCACCGCAGACACGATCATCCTGAGATTTGATGACAGCTTTCGGATGTTCCACATGCAAGCACTCCATTCATCAATCGTCCGCCTGGTTGCGCTCATATTTAGCGCAAGAGATATCCCTAGGGAATACCAAGAGCATCACGATAATGGACCCCTACTACTTGCAAGGCATGTACTTGAACAACCCTAAGGGTAAGGAAAAAGTGACATGGTACACCAAAGAGATGTTGCCGACGAATCATATGTCCAAGAGGATCGTTATCCTGCCTTACTTTCCCGAATAAGTCATTTGTTAGCCGCCATAACATGATTTCGTCGATTTCCCATCGTTAAGTTTCCGCATGTACAATTAATAATGGTTATAATTTTTGAGGATTATATATGGATTCTTTGAACTGTTTTGCGCGGAACCAAATACGACACCCTCATCTTGTGGTTCCCGAGGGACTCGTTTACCCTATATCTCGACTCCGGGAGTAAATTGAAGGAGAAAAACTACTCCCTCGTCAAGGTTGTTCTCGATGAAGCTATGAACGGCTACGTCGCAAATGAAGGCTTCATTGATAGACCACACCAATTTCATGTCAAATATGTATTCAGACACCAGACGAAGTTTCCCTGCCCATGGCAGGCGCCAGGCGGTCAGATGGAGTCTTGGTACCTCGTCCAACACATGCTTGAGGTCGTTAAGGAACAACAAAGTCTACAATATATGTCTATTGTGGATAAATGGTGACACGGCATCGTGTATCGGTCTGATGCTGAAATCAGACAAAACTTCGGTCGCATTTAGCGCAAATTCTCGACAATCATCTATAGGGATGTAGTAAGTGTAGATGGGGCCTTCTACTACGGCTCGTGGGACCCACCAGTTAACGATGAGCTGCTACAACGTGTACTAGAGCAGGGTGACTGATACGTCTCAACCGTATCCATAATTTCTGATGTTCCATGATGTTTTTATGCCTTATGCTACATGTTTTTTATACACTTTATGTCATTTTTATGGATTGAAGTGAAGCACCGTCAAGATGATTGGGGTTCGCGTTCATCACTTCGATACCAGATTCAACGTGTTCTTATAATCATTTCATGTTTGGTTGCATGTTGACTCTTTCATAGCTAGACAATCCTCTCCACTTCTAGGGTGAACATGTTCGGTCGCATGAATAATTCTTAGGTGATCTCACAATTGCATAACTCTTCTCAGATATTGATCTCAGAACATAGGGAAGAAATACAACCCAGTAAGCATTTCAGATCCAATTCGATATACATATGAGGAATAAGGAACGAAAAAAACGAAATTGGGAAGTAGCCCGGTGGTTGCCACACCTAAAAACGAGAGTTCAAATCCTGTTATGTATCATGGTGAATAATACTTTAGGTCACCCATAAAAAAATCAGGTGGATCTTTTTTTTCTTTTCACAAAGTTCAAGTAAACATGCAATGAGCAAGATGACTAAACTAATTGAAGCATGAACAAGGAGAAAGCGAGAAAAATCTGTGGCGCCCAGTGACCCGCTAAGCTAGGGCCCAAGGCGCGGGGTTATAATGCGGATACTCTTCTGGAATATCATAGGCTTTGGGAGAGCAGGGTGCCAGAAGCTGCTGCGAGAGTACCTGCGTAACCATAGGATTGGCATAATTTACCTTCAAGAAACCATCAAACCCAACTTCTTGGATCAGGAGTTGCAAAGCATTGATGTCGGGGAGAAGTTCTTTTGGTGTTGGCTCCCAACGGAGGGCCGCTAGGGTGGCATGTTAGTGGGCCTACAGGTGTAGAATCCTTCGATAAGGGCCAGTTCTTCCTCAGCGTGAACTGCCTGCACCGCGCGTTGAATAAAAAGTTCACTCTGGTGGGGATCTATGGCCCAGCTAATTACGCCCTCTACCAGGCCTTTTTAGCGGAGATTTAGGAAAAGGTTGCTTCCAGTAGGTTCCCGGTCAAAATGGGAGGGGATTTCAATCTTCTGCGAGGGGCTCAAAAGAAAAATAACAACAAAGTTAACCGGACAAGGATCGACATGTTCAATAATTTTGGAGAAAACATTTAAAAACAGTTTCTGCCATTTTTTAAACTACAAAATTTTGGGAAAGAAATATTTTCACAAACTTGTGAGGCCACCATCCCTAGACTCCATTTTTCATCCTATATCCAATGGACATGATTTTTCACATAAGTTATATTCAAAATTCTGGTTAAAACACGCAAAAACAATTTCTGTTATTCATGGACACTATTGAGTTCATGCATTCCTTGGTCAATCATTCCACTCTCTCCACATATCTCTTTCTCTCTGAGGTGTAAAACTTCTCCCTCAACCCCTTGGACAACATCTCCATACCCAAAACCCCCTCCCTTCTCCTCCACACCTCCTCCATGTCAAGAGGACAAGCTACATCACAGGTGGATGTCGAACTCCACCATCACCCGCCACGCATTGCTCGATCTCCTTGTCTAATAGCCTCACGGGACATCCAAGAAATCCCCCATGAACCCCATTTGCCTCCCTCACTCTCCTTCCCCTCCTCCTTCATGTCAAACACCTACGGGTGTTGGGTGGGCACCATTGTTTTCCAACGCCCCCGTGCATATCCTGCCTTCTCCTATCTCTTAGGGTATGTTCTCCCTATGCTCCACCTCCTTGGCAAGGTCTCGCCCGAGGAAATCATCTCTGGACCGCTTGCGCGAGCCGCAGTGGCCGCCATGGACACCGAGGCGCCATGCTCCACGATTAGACCTCACAAAGCCTTCCCCTTGCTTCCCTGCATGTCTCTCACACTCGAACACTCACCAATCGAACACCAGTACCAAAAGCCCCATCATTTTTCCTCCTTATGGACGGAATCGAGCTCTGAGCGCCGCCGGCCAACCCCTCCTCGAGCTTCTGGTATAGCGTGCCTCCGATCGCCTCATTTTCTTCCGTGGCTTCCTCCCTCTCTATTTTGAGATTCATCCCTCGCAGGTTCGCCGCCATCCTTGACATGGACGGCCGCCGTGGATCTTTGTCAAACTCCGGCTGGGAGCCCTTCCCTGGAAGTGCGAACGGGCGCATCGGATGCGCGTCATCTCCCTGTTCATCCTCGACCCTTCTTCTCCTCCCGAGACCCTTCAGAGATGCATACGGCGAGTACTCCGGCGAAGCTCCACCTCGGGCTGCCATGCATGGTGCTTCCGCCGCCCTGTTTTGGTCCTCGCCGACATGGGCTTTCTGAGACATCCGATCTCCATCCAACAGAGGCGTACCGGTCCATACCTACCCCTCACCGACGGTTGGGACCGCATGGCCCGCTGTCAACCGTTTGACCTTGTCTCCGCGCGGGAGAAGCCTCGTGGGCCGGCCCATCACCGCATGGATCCGTATCTGGCCTGGCGCGGAGCAGATCTGGCACATCCCTGTTTTTTCTGCAGGTTGCTTTATTGTTTCACTGTGGATCTATTTCTAGCTGTTTCTTTTTAATCAAAAAGAAAATGCTAACAAGTAAAACCTGCCACACTAAAAATCATAGTGTTAGATCTACGAATTCTTAACCATCTCCAACTTGTAGATCTAGGTTTTGTGCTGTATTTTAGGAGAACTAGAATAAATGGCAGAAGCACTCTGTTTCACCATTTAATTAATAACTTGATTTTTATGTATCCAAATCATGCAAACTAAACTGTTCTGAGTAGCCCTTGTTGATATCTATCTGAGACAGTTATCCTTGTGTTTACTTGAGTTGTTGAGTGAAAATGACATGCATGTTAGTTTTAGGCCAGAGAGCACTTCTGTGATTTATTTAATTTTATTGGTGATGATTTTTTAGGTGAATCTAATTGTGTTGGTTTGCTAGTTACTAGGAGCACCTTATACTAGATTTTTCATGATTTTAGGAGTTACAAAATAGGCTTGGTGATTTATTTAGTGTTTAGTCCTTATCTGCTATTTATTGGCATGCCTTTGTAAATTGTTGTGTTGCTTTGTTTTTGTTATAAATATGATCCCTAGCATGTTTAGGGTGTTAATACTTGTTTGAGTTTCTTATTGAGTGTGTCACTATCATGTTAGGATTTGTGTGTGAAAACCATGTTGGTTATAGTTTAATTCTCATAGGGTTGCTTTTCCTAGTAAAAATAGGTTAAATTTTGCTATTCTTCATATTACTATGATAAAATGCTTTAATATTATTTTCCATAGAATAGCTACTATTATTTTAGCATATTATACTTTCTTGCATGATTGAATAAGGTCTAGATCAATTTGTCATGCTATGATAGTTTTAGATGTTTTTCTGCCATAGTTGTTATTTGCATGCTTAATTTTTTATGCATTGATTAGATTGTTATTTTGATATTACTAGAATTTCTAGGTGCTGTTTTATTTGTTATATAAATGTTATCTTATATATCTATCATGTTAGAATAAATCATGTTTGATGATCTGTTATTGTTATGCATGCATGCATGTCTAAATAGCCCTTTTCCATCTCTAGTTTTAGTGGTTATTTTGCTCCATGATTATTTTCATGAATTGGGTTATGACATGACATGTTTGGTATTGATTTGTCTCTGTTATTATTTTTCTTAGCTACTAGTTATATTATTTCTCCATCTTTAGAAAAGCATGTGTTACTATGACTTGTGGTGTTGCTTGCAACTATTTTCCTATGCATGTGTATGTGTTCCTAGGTTGTTTTATTATTATTTTGTTCATTATCATGAATGACCAGATAGTCATTTAACCTTATTTGGGCATGATATGAGGGTGGCACACCCACTGAACTCATGCCATTTTGGTTGAGGATCCATAGCATCAATTCTAGTGTTATTCATGTGTATTGTCTGTGCTTGTTTGAGGATCCCTAGTAATATTGTTTGTGAGCGTACTTGTTTGATGAATTGATTGATGTATTTTTACTTGGTTATCAAGTGCTTGACCTTGTTTGGTTCTGATTGGGTGTTTTCCTTTTTGTTTTACGATGTTAGATAACAAAGACAGTATTATTTCTCGGAGTGGTTTTTATTGCAACTCTTGTTTATTTAAAGAGCAAGACCAAGACCAGTGCCAAGGCAAGTCACTCTAAATGCTTGCTCGTTGATTCCTTATCATTATCTATCATGCATGTTTTACTTCTGAAGTTTTACCAAAGTTCGATTCAAAAATTATTTTTCTTAGTGGGCTATACCACTATCTTTATTATGTACCTAATATGCTATATCCACTATATATTCTTGGTGTTACCAAGCCCCTTAGAAATTTTAGTATCATTAATTAATCCACTTAAGTCCCTTAGTGGACATGTTAACTTGATATTTTTGGAAAACAAAAGATTTGGAAAAAACCCCGAGGAAAGGTTCGGGACCTAGTCCGAGGGAGGTTTGTGAAGAAGGAAATGTTTTCGACTTGTTTTCCAAAAATGACAAATAACCTATTATTCGCCGGACAACCAAGCCTGTTGCCACATTACCCCAATATGGGAACGGGGTCTAACTAAAAGCTTGTCGGTGTTAGTCCGTGACTACCTGAATGTGATATAGGGGTTAGAGTCCCCCTAACCGAATTGTCGCCACAAAGGATAAACATGGGGCATTCAGAGTGTGGGATTAAATTCACCACCCGGGTGCAACAGTTGGGTCTCCTGCCATGGCGGTGTGTTGTCAGGGGAAACCGCATCGGTACGGCTGACTCACTCGGTGCCGGGGAGAACAAACCCAATTGAAGAGGTAGCCATTTACTAGCACTGGCATAGTGGATAGTTAGGAACACTTATCTGATGTTTGTATACTGTCTTGGATAGTCCGTGGTTGTTCACGGTGGATGTACTGGATCTTGTGGATTTTGTACATATCACGGTGAATAACTACTCTGAGTAAAACTATTCAGATTAGCCGCGTCCTCGGATATGGACAGTTGAATGGCCATGTAGTTTGTCCCAATGTTTTCAAAAAGCTGGAGAAGTTTTTTGAAATTGTACCTAGGAGGTACGTGGAAAGGGAATGATTGTACCTTTGAGGTACCGAAAAATGATGTTTTCGGATATGTGATTTTCCAAGAAGTTTTGCAAAGAAAAACTTTCTTTTAATTAGAATGCTTTATCAAAACCTTGTGGATATGCTATATCTACAAGAGAAATCAAATATCTTTTGAAGTA
Source organism: Alopecurus myosuroides (assembly GCA_028641055.1). Taxonomy (NCBI): domain Eukaryota; kingdom Viridiplantae; phylum Streptophyta; class Magnoliopsida; order Poales; family Poaceae; genus Alopecurus; species Alopecurus myosuroides. Next base: position 55,014,774 of record CM054058.1, read on the forward strand.
TCTTCTTCAACAAAGAAAAACTAAAACTTGTGCAACTAGGATGGGTCTTAAATTCGTCATGTCTAGTCGAACCCTAATTACCGCCTTCCTACCACCTATATTTATGCATACCTGCATGTTTAGCTTTCATTTGGGTTGTCTTGCGAGTACAATCCAATGTACTCATAATGGTTTCGTCTCTGGCTATTGTCTTAGCCAGACTTTGAGCATAAACCCGGAAAACCTGAAGAAGGTGGTGTCGCTGACGACTGTGCGAACTAGGAACATCCCTGAGTCAGTAGAATGTAGGTAGTCAAGGCATGACGTGGGTTTACCACGAGTGTGTTTTGAAGACTTTCGCTGTTTAGTGTGTTTTCCTGTCCTGCATGGCAGTTGTTTTCAACTGAGTCAAGTGACCAGTTGTGTAAGACGTGTATTCGTGTAGAGGATGTTGTATCTGTAATGCCAACTCGAGTATGTTGTTCACGACTAACTGATCATGTGATCGTGAATGTATGCATACTGGAGGTCTCGGACTGCTAGTCTGGGGTCACCACATGAGTTCTTTATGAGGGTTTGTCTTTGAGTTGTATATTCTCATTTTTAGGTTGTTGGTTCTTTTGTTGCTAGAAATGTCTTCTCTGTTTCCAGGTTCAATAATCAAGTAATTTGCATGCTTACTTGTTATGTAGTTGATCAAAGTTGCATTACTCTTATTAAATACAAACAACTTTATCTTCGGGAAAGCGCTTCCCCAACAAGAAGCTTTGTTCCATGTGCATGCAACCCACCGTGTTTCTTCCGATTATAGTGATACAAGAATGTTGGGTGTTAAGTTTCAATGCACGATATAAATCCAAAAAAATTGTCCAGATTTTCAAAAACCAAATTGGTTCTATCAATAAAAATATGTGTACAATATTATAAATGTTTTGATCTACACATAGGGAAGAAATACAACCCAATAAGCATTTTAGATCGAACTATGATAGACACACATGGAAGAAAAAAATGAAAAAGGAAAGTCACTTAAGTGATAATGAAAACTATTTTGTGGATTTTTTATTTTTTTCAGGTAATAGAAAAAGAACGGGCACTGCCTGGGCGCCACCATATTTTCTAAGGATATGAAAGAAACAAAAAAGTGATGGGTCGTGTTCTTCGATTACAGGGTAGGCCCTATTTATATAGAGGCGACGACCGAGAGAATCCACGGAAAGGGTCCCATTTGTCAACGCAGCAGCGACGGTCGCACTAACTCTCAGTGAGGTTGACCGTACCGAAATAACCCATTCATGCATTTGCGAGTCTCAATAGAGCGAAGTACGGCAAAAATGTGGAAAACTAACTGAGCGGGGGAAAACTAAGCAAAATGGGACATGAAATCAATTGACGTAAAATTTTAATATTATGTTTTCAATGTACTTACTAAAATAACCACATAACAATATTTGCTAAACACTTAAATGTAGTGGTTTCAATAAGCACATGTAATATCTTCCAGACAAGTATGCTTGCTCCAAATTTTAAACATATTTTTCAAGCGGGTGATTATATTTGTTCTTTTTTTCCAAACACCACCCATTAAAAGAATTAGAAAAATTGAATCATCTAAATTAGACGAAAATCAAATAGAAGCAAGCGTCCATGGACTAATTTTCACTCGTTGGAAAAATAGGAATTTATTTATTTGTTAATTTGTATTTTAATTTACTTAAATATGTTGGCCTAGAGCTCTAAACCTTCATACTAATAAATACTGCATGATAAGAATTTCTGATTCATTTCCATATACGCATAAGAAATAAGGAATGAAAAAAAAAACTCGAGAATGGGGTGGTAGTGTGGTGGTGGGCACAACTCAGGAACGACCGTTAAAATCCTGTCATGGTATATATTATTCGGCGGACCTCCCCTACTGATGGACTTTTTTTCTTATACAAAATCACCTAAGTGATGGTAAACACTATTTCTAAGCCCTAGTAAGGAAATTAGTTCGCTTTTTTTCACAAAGTTCCAGTAAAAAGAAAATGAAAAAAATCCTTAAAGAATCGATGCTTGAACTAATGCAGCCGAAGAATAGATCCAAAGCTATCTGATCGAAATAAGATTCAGTTCCAAACAACAAACATAAGGAGTCCTTGTGGATTAGTCCCCATGACTTCGTGCCCAATGGTCGAAACTACACGAACAAGTCATATCTACACCATGGGCTTTTCCAACCATATAGAATGAAAGCTGAATGAGAAGGCTTACTTCATCTACAACTTGCGAGATCAAACTCTTGTTGAACCACAATGGACGGACATGTCCATGAAAATAGCGATAATAAACAAAGGCATGACTACCCTTCTAATGCTCCCCTCGAGGCCAAGGCAACCATCCAAGCTAACAAAATAATCATAACAAAGGAAATCATCTAAATAAAATTGTCATAAAAAGGGAAAAGTTCATCTCAATAACATTGGATACATGAGGCGACATAACAAAAATGTTCTAGGACTACTTATTATAGGCGATGCAAGAAGTACATATCAAGTGTGTTAATCATCTAAGATGGATCCTTCGCCTCATGTCTTGATGGGATCACGTGCAACCATAAACTTCGGGGGGTGGGGGGCACTCATTATTTTATCCTTGTCCTTCAGGTACAAAGCCTAGCCTGGTGCGGGGGGTAAACTTTACCTGGAGTCCTCTTCATCAATCTCACTTGGCAAGATCAACATCAACGTCTCATGTCATGGTTGGGTGGACATGGTTTTTCGGTATGCATGGGACCCACTTCCTCCCCCCCCCCAACGACTTCATGCCCCGACAAAGACGCTCTCGAGCCTCAACCGTAGTGCCTTTGGGGTGGAGTATTAGACCCTTAGTGAAAGAAAAACAATATTTTTTATTTATACTAAACTTTTGTGTTTCTTTAGAAATTACCTATGGGTGCCTAAACAAGGGAAGATACATAAAATAATAATATTTGTTTTAATGTACTTATTAAACTAACCATATAGAAATATTTGATGTACACACAAATGTAGTGGTTTCAGTAAGTACATGTAACATCTTCTAGACAAGTATTCTTGCACCAAAATTTAAAAGTATTTTAAAAGCTGGTGATATATGTTGTTCTTTATTTCAAACAACACACCTTAAAACTCTTAGATAAATAAAATTCACAAAATCAGAGGAAAACGTAAAACAAAAATAGCAAGTCTTTATGGATTAATTTGCGCTTCTTGGAAACATTTTATGAATTTATTTATTTTGTAACATAGAGTTCTAGAGTATATGTATAAGTTGATTACTAGGGGCTCTCTTTGAATTGTACATTTGTATTTCTAGGATCTTAGTTATTTCTTTAGCTTGTTAATCCTCTGCATTTCATGGTTCAACAATCAGCTCTGTCGCATGAATAATTAGTAAGCGATCTTAAAATTGCAGCACCCTTATCAAATGCGGAAATTTTGTTCTTAAGGAAAGTGCTTCTTGGCCAGGTACTCTTCATGAAAAAGTTACGTCCCCCTATTTCTAAAAGCATGTTAGGTGTCACAATGTCAATGCACGATATCAACATACAAAACTGTGTGAATAAAAAATAAGAAAGATGTGCGTAAAACCTTGTAGAAATTTCAGATCAAATTTAATTATTCCAATTGGTACATGTTTTCTATACACTTCATAGCATTTTTATGCATTTTGAGGGACTAGCCTATTGACAAGATGCCACGGTGACAGTTGATTTCAGAAAAGTTGTTATGAAAATATTCTCGGAATTGGACGAAACAAAATCTGAAGTCCCTATTTTTCTATCACGTAAACGGAGTCCGGAGGAGACTCGAAGTGGGTGATACGTCTCCAACGTATCTATAATTTCCTATGTTCCATGTTGTTATTATGTCAATTGCTACATGTTTTCTCCACTTGTGGAAACAACACCTTTCATTCTGAGCTAGAAAAGGCATTAGTCCCGGTTGCATTAAAATCCGGGACAAATGCTATGCATTGGTCCTGGTTTGTGCGCCCGAGGCAGCAGAAATCGTCTGAGGGCATTGGTCCCGGTTTGTTAGCAGGAATTTGTCCTGGTCTGTGGCATGAACCGGGACCAATGCCTGGTCCCGGTTCATGCCACAAACCGGGACGAATAACCCCTTTGCCCTACATATACTGCCTCCCATCCCCCTGCCCTCTTTTTTTTGCGTGGAGGAGTGAGAGAGGTGGGTTCTAGTGTGTGTTCTTTTACTATGCACACGAGGTGTTCGACGAAATACCCGAGCAACACATGAGCTCACAGAAAATGGTATCTTCGACCGAGGTTAGCAAACTTATCTTTTTCATCGGTAATTGATACAAAAAAAGTTATATTTGTCGATGTACGGTGGTCATTTCTCTATTGAAGATGTTATTGTAATGTTTTTTGATAAACTTAATTATACGGTGCAGATGGATGCATGGCAGCGATGGATGTACGGTGAACGACGCACTTCCGAATATATGGCAGGCCTGAATGCATTTCTCGTTGTAGCTCACGCGAAAAAAGATAATGGCTTTATGTGTTGCCCATGTGTTGATTGTCGGAACGTCACGGAGCACTCTTCCTCGAGAGTCCTTCACGGCCACCTACTTCGGAGAGGTTTCATGCCCAGCTATAATTTCTGGACCAAGCATGGAGAAAGAGGGGTTGTGATGGAAGACAATGAAGAAGAAGAAGATGATCCTTTGTTCCCTGACTACGGTGATACTGCAATGGAAGACAATGCAGAAGAAGGAGGTGATCAAGAATGGGCATTAGAAGAGGCCGATGATGATCTTGGCCGAGTTATTGTTGTTGCGAGGGAAGACTCTGAAAGTGAATTGGAGAGGTTGAACATGGACAACATGTTACAGGATCACAAAAAGTTGTTGTACCCAAATTGCGAAGATGGCAACACAAAGATCGGTACCGCACCGGAGTTGCTGAAATGGAAGGCACAGAACGGTGTGACTGACAAGACATTTGAGAGTTTACTTCAACTAATGAAGCCGAAACTTCCAAAGGATAACAAATTGACTGAGAGTACGTATGAAGCAAAGAGAGCGCTTCCCCAACAAGAAGCTTTGTTCCCTGTGCATGCAACCTACCGTGTTTCTCCCGACAATACTGATACAAGAATGTTGGGTGTTAAATTTCAATGCACAATATAAATCCAAAAAAATTGTCCAGATTTTCGAAAACCAAAATGGCTGTATCAATAAAATATATGTGTACAATCTTATAAATGTTTTGATCTACACATAGGGAAGAAATACAACCCTATAAGCATTTTAGATCGAACTACGATAGACACACATGGAAGAAAAAAATGAAAAAGGCAAGTCACTTAAGTGATAATGAAAACTATTTTGGGGATTTTTTATTTTTGTCAGGTAATAGAAAAAGAACGGGCACTGCCTGGGCGCCACCATATTTTCTAAGGAGATGAAAGAAACAAAAAAGTGATGGGTCGTGTTCTTCGATTACAGGGTACGCCCTATTTATTTAGAGGCGACGACCGAGAGAAACCACGGAAAGGGTCCCATTTGTCAACGCAGCAGCGACGGTCGCACTAACTCTCAGTGAGGTTGACCATACCGAAATGACCCATTCGTGCATTTGCGATTCTCAGTAGAGCAAAGTATGGCAAAAATGAGGAAAGCTAACTGAGCGGGGAAAAACTAAGCAAAATGGGACAAGAAATCAATTGACGTAAAATATTAATATTATGTTTTCAATGTACTTACTAAAATAACCACATAACAATATTCTTTAAACACTTAAATGTAGTGGTTTCAATAAGCACATGTAATATCTTCCAGACGAGTATGCTTGCTCCAAATTTTAAACATGTTTTAAAAGCGGGTGATTATATTTGTTCTTTTTTTCAAACACCACCGATTAAAAGAATTGAAAAAACGAATCATCTAAATTAGACTAAAATCAAATAGAAGCAAGCGTCCATGGACTAATTTTCACTCGTTGGAAAAATAGGAATTTATTTATTTGTTAATTTGTATTTTAATTTACTTAAATATGTTGGCCTAGAGCTCTAAACCTTCATACTAATATATATTGCATGATAAGAATTTCTGATTCATTTCCATATACGCATAAGAAATAAGGAATGAACAAAGAACTCGAGAATGGGGTGGTAGTGTGGTGTTGGGCACAACTCAGGAACGACCGTTAAAATCCCGTTATGGTATATATTATTTGGTGGACCTCCTCTACTGATGGACTTTTTTTCTTGTACAAAATCACCTAAGTGATGGTAAACACTATTTTAAGCCCAAATAAGGAAATTAGTTCGCTTTTTTTACAAAGTTCAAGTAAAAAGACAATAAAAAAAATCCTTAAAGAATCGATGCTTTAACTAATGCAGCTGTAGAATAGATCCAAAGCTATCTGATCGAGATAAGATTCAGTTCCGAGAAACAAACATAAGGAGTCCTTGTGGATTAGTCCCCATGACTCCGTGCCCAATGGTCAAATCTACACGAACAAGTCATATCTACACCATGGGCTTTTCCAACCATACAGAATCAAAGGTGAATGAGAAGGCTTACTTCATCTACAACTTGTCAGATCAAACTCTTGTTGAACCACAAGAGACGGACATGTCCATGCAAATAGAGATAAGAAACATAAATAAACAAAGGCATGACTACCCTTCTAATGCTCCCCTCGAGGCCAAGGCAACCATCCAAGCTCACAAAATAATCATTACAAAGGAAATCATCTAATTAAAATTGTCATAAAAAGGGAAAAGTTCATCTCAATAACATTGGATACATGAGGCGACATAACAAAAATGTTCTAGGACTACTTGTTATAGGCTATGCAAGAATTACATATCAAGTGTGTTAGTCATCTGAGCTAGATCCTTCGCCTCACGTCTTTATGGGATCACGTGCAACCATAAACTTCGGGGGGGGGGGGGGGGGGCACTCATTATTTTATCCTTGTCCTTCAGGTACAAAGCCTAGCCTGGTGCGGGGGATAAACTTTACCTGGAGTCCTCTCCATCACTCTCACTTGGCAAGATCAACATCAACGTCTCATGTCATGGTTGGGTGGACATGGTTTTTCGGTATGCATGGGACCCACTCCCTCCCCCCAACAACTTCATGCCCCGACAAAGACACTCTCGAGCCTCAACCGTAGTGCCTTTGGGTTGGAGTATAATACCCTTAGTGAAAGAAAAACAAATTTTTTATTTACACTAAACTTTTGTGTTTCTTTAGAAATTACGTATATGTGCCTAAACAAGGGAAGATACATAAATAATACTATTTATATTAATGTACTTATTAAACTAACCATATAGAAATATTTGATGTACACACAAATGTAGTGGTTTCAGTAAGTACATGTAACATCTTCTAGACAAGTATTCTTGCACCAAACTTTAAAAGTATTTTAAAAGCTGCTGATACATGTTGTTCTTTATTTCAAACAACACACCTTAAAACCCTTAGATAAATAAAATCCACAAAATTAGAGGAAAACGTAAAACGAAAATAGCATGTCTTTATGGATTAATTTGCGCTTCTTGAAAACATTTTATGAATTTATTTATTTTGTTAATTAATATTTTAGTATACTTAAATATGTTAGTCTAGAGATCGAAAGCAACATTCTAAATATCATGATATCGATGGACAAACATCTTTCGATTCTTTATTATATCTACAACGTTAATAACATAAAGTTCTAGAGTATATGTATAAGTTGATTACTAGGGGCTCTCTTTGAATTGTACATTTGTATTTCTAGGATCTTAGTTATTTCTTTAGCTAGATAGTCCTCTGCATTTCTTGGTTCAACAATCAGCTCTGTCGCGTGAATAATTAGTAAGCGATCTTAAAATTGCAGCACCCTTATCAAATGCGGAAATTTAGTTTTTAAGGAAAGTGCTTCCTGACCAGATACTCTTCATGAAAAAGTTACGTCCACCTATTTCTGAAAGCATGTTAGGTGTCACAATGTCAATGCACGGTATCAACATACAAAACTATGTGAATTAAAAATAAGTAAGATGTGCGTAAAACCTTGTAGAAATTTCAGATCAAATTTCCATATACACATAGGCAAGAAATACATGAAGATAAGCATTCCAGATCCATTTCGATGTGTACATAAGGTAGCAGGAACGAAATAAAAATGGAAACTCAACAATGGGGCAGTATGATACGTCTCAGACATATCTAGAATTTCTTATGTTCCATATTAATAATTATGCCAATTGGTACATGTTTTCTATACACTTCATAGCATTTTTATGCATTTTGTGGGACTAGCATATTGACAAGATGCCACAGTGACAGTTGATTTCAGAAAAGTTGTTTTGCAAATACTCTCGGAATTGGACGAAACAAAATCTGAAGTTCCTATTTTTCTATCACGTACACACAGTCCGGAGGAGACTCGAAGTGGGTGATACGTCTCCAATGTATCTATAATTTCTAATGTTCCATGTTGATATTATGCCAATTGCTACATGTTTTCTCCACTAGTGGAAACAACACCTTTCATTCTGAGCTAGAAAACGCATTAGTCCCGGTTGCATTAAAAACCGTAACAAATTCTATGCATTGGTCCCGGTTTGTGCGCCCGATGCAGCAGAAATCGCCTGAGGGCATTGGTCCCGGTTTGTTAGCAGGCATTTGTCCCGGTTTGTGGCATGAACCGGGACCAATGCCTCGCCACACGCCACGTGGCACACGCAAGGGCATTGGTCCCGGTTCATGCCACAAACCGGGACGAATGGCCCCCTTGCCCTACATATACTGCCTTCCAGCCCCCCTTCCCACTTTTTTTTGCTTGGAGGAGTGAGTGAGGTGGGTGCTAGTGTGTGTTCTTTTACTATACACACGACATGTTCGACGAAACACCCGAGCCACACATAAGTTCACAGAAAATGGTATCTTCGACCGAGGTTAGCAAACTTATCTTTTTAATTTGTAAATGATACAAAAAAGTTATATTTGTCGATGTACAGTGGTCATTTCTCTATTGAAGATGTTATTGTAATGTTTTTTGATAAACTTAATTATAGGTGCAGATGGATGCACGGCAGCGATGGATGTACGGTGACCGACGCACTTCCGAGTATATGGCAAGCCTGAATGCATTTCTCGTTGTAGCTCAGGCGAACAAAGATAATGGCTTTATGTGTTTCCCATGTGTTGATTGTCGGAACGTCAGGGAGCACGCTTCCTCGAGAGTCCTTCATGGCCACCTACTTCGGAGAGGTTTCATGCCCAGCTATAATTGCTGGACCAAGCATGGAGAAAGAGGGGTTGTGATGGAAGAAAATGAAGAAGAAGAAGATGATCCTTTGTTACCTGACTACGCTGATACTGCAATGGAAGACAATGCAGAAGAAGGAGGTGAGAAGGAGGTGATCAAGAACGGGCATCAGAAGAGGCCACTGATCATGTTGGCCGAGTCATTGCTGATGCAAGGGAAGACTATGGAAGTGAATTGGAGAGGTTGAAACTGGACGACATGTTACAGGATCAAAAAAGTTGTTGTACCCAAATTGCGAAGATGGCAGCACAAAGCTCGGTAGCACACTTGAGTTGCTGAAATGAAAGGCATAGAACGGTGTGACTGACAAGGCATTTGATAGTTTACTTCAACTAATGAAGCCGAAGTTTCCAAAGGATAACAAATTGACTGTGCCCTGTGCATGCAACCCACCGTGTTTCTCCCGACTATAGTGATACAAGAATGTTGGGTGTTAAATTTCAATGCACGATATAAATCCAAAAAAATTGTCCAGATTTTCGAAAACCAAAATGGCTATATCAATAAAATATATGTGTACAATTTATAAATGTTTTGATCTACACATAGGGAAGAAATACAACCCTATAAGCATTTTAGATCGAACTATGATAGACACACATGGAAGAAAAAAAATGAAAAAGGCAAGTCACTTAAGTGATAATGAAAACTATTTTGGGGATTTTTTATTTTTTTCAGGTAATAGAAAAAGAACGCGCACTGCCTGGGCGCCACCATATTTTCTAAGGAGATGAAACAAACAAAAAAGTGATGGGTCGTGTTCTTCGATTACAGGGTAGGCCCTATTTATTTAGAGGTGACGACCGAGAGAAACCATGGAAAGGGTCCCATTTGTCAACGCAGCAGCGACGGTCACACTAACTCTCAGTGAGGTTGACCATACCGAAATAACCCATTCATGCATTTGCGAGTCTCAATAGAGCGAAGTACGGCAAAAATGAGGAAAGCTAACTGAGCGCGGAAAAACTAAGCAAAATGGGACAAGAAATCAGTTGACGTAAAATATTAATATTATGTTTTCAATGTACTTACTAAAATAACCACATAACAATATTCGCTAAACACTTAAATGTAGTGGTTTCAATAAGAACATGTAATATCTTCCAGACAAGTACGCTTGCTCCAAATTTTAAACATATTTTTAAAGCGGGTGATTATATTTGTTCTTTTTTTCAAACACCATCGATACCTTTATCAGAGCTTACATTTAAAGTGCTTGCAACAGGGAGACGGGAATAACTTGTGTGGATACTACGTCTGCGAGTTCATTCGTCATACGACCTGTCCCAACGGCAGAGATTTCAACAAACTTCATGTACGTCACTCGTCAATTTTTCTTATTATCGTCTATTTTAGTTACTTAGTTTCATTAATATATATTGACCACTCTTCTTTATATTAGACCGAACGGCTCCGGGACGGTCTTCTACCAAGGGACCGCATACTAGCAATTCAGGAGGAAATTGTGGGCTTCTTAGATGCAGAGGTCCTAAATGTAAATGGAGAATACTATCACGCTTGGGAATGAACTTGATTTTGTAATTCATCCATCGGTCATGTAATATGGTCGACATACTTTGATTCTGTAATATAATTGTTCCTTCTTTTGCTATATATATGCATTACCTATTCACTTCTGGGATCCGAGAGGTCCGGAGAGGGGCCACCAAGGCTCCTCTCTTCTCGTGGGATACGGGAGGTCCGGGGAGGGGCCACCGGGGCTCCTCTCTTTTCGTGGGATCCGGGATGTCCGGGGAAGGGCCAGTGGGCTCCTCTCTTCTCCTGGGATCCGGCGAGGGGCCACCGGGGCTCCTCTCTTCTCATGGGATCTGGGAGGTCCGGGGAGGGGCCACCGGGAGGTCCGGGGAGGGGCCACCGGGAGATCCGTGGGGATCGCAAAACATAAAAAGGAAAACAATAAACAGAAAAAATAAAAACTCTGCCGCGGCAGAGAAAAGGGCCAAAGTGCTGCCGCGGTTTGTGGGAAGAACCGGGACAAATAGTCCCTGCCATCATGGCACGCGCCCTGCCACGTGGGCCACCCCCAGGCATCCCGGGTGCTGGTACAGCCGGGACGAATGGGTTTGGGCCATTTGTCCCGGCTGGCCCATCCCGGTTGCACAATCGGGATACATGGGGCTTAAAAACCGGGACGGCTGGCCCTGTTTCCACTGGTGAAAAACCCCAACCGATATGCTCCATATATCTCTAGTTTGCAAAATTGTAACTTGTCACTAATTTATAACTGTCACCACTAGTGACGTTTAGGTTCTAGTGATATAAGAAAATATTCCTAATGCGTGGTATCTGCAATTTGAGTTGTTTTATATTGCTTTTTTTTAGATGTGGAGGTACTACTAATCAATAGTTTGCATCTCATTTCAAAATTATTCTGACCATATGGACCCAAGGTGAAGTAAAAAAATGCAAGCACAAGTCACGTCTACACCATGGACTTTTCAATCCATAAGGAATTAATCAAAGTTGAATGAGAAGTCTTATCGCATGAGGGCAATAATAAACAAAAAGAAATAAAGGCAGGACTGCCTTGCTAATACTCCTCTCGAGGCCAAGGCAACCATCAACACAAATAAAATAATGATAACAAAGGAAATCATCCATAAAAAAATGTCATAACAAGGGCAAAGTTCATCTCAAAAACATTTTGGATACAGAGCCTTGGTGAAGGGGGTTTAACTTGCCCGGAATGCCTCTCTATTCCTCCACCTTGGCAAGATCAACATCAACTCTCTAGGCTAGGGTGTGAGTGGAAATGTTTTTTCATTATGCATGGGCCGCACCCTCTCCCGACAAATAAACTCGCGGGCCTCAACCAAAGTTCCTTTGGTGGACGGAGGAGTATAATACCTTTGGTACAAATAAACACAATATTATTTACTTATACTAAACTTTTGTATTTATTTATAACTTTTATCGGTGCTTGCATAAACAAGGTAAGATACATACAATCTTCATATAGTGTTTTTAATGTACTTAGTGAAATAACCAAATAGCAATGTTCGCTAAACACTTAAATGTATTGGTTTCAATAGGCACATGTAACATCTTCTATACAAGTATGATTTTATAAAATTTTAAACGTATTTTTAGATTAGGACATGTTATTTGTTTTTTTCAAACCACACCCGTTAAAAATATTGGAAAAATAAATCCTCTTAATTAGAGGAAAATGGAACAAATAGCATGCCTCCATGAATTAATTTGCACTACTTGGATAAATTTTAGGAATTTATTAATTTATATTTTAGTTTACTTAAATATGTTTTCCTACAACTCTAAAGCTACATTCTAATAAATATCATGATGTATATAGACAAATACCATATGATTCTCTATTATATTTATGGTGTAAATAAACATAAAGTTCGAGAGTATATCACTAATAGAAACAAGGCCTTTGTTCCAGAGCCCCATTGGGCTCTAGTGCCGGATGGGCTTCGGACCGGGGCTAGAGGGGGAAGGGGGACCAGTACTGGTTCAACGGCTAGGTGGCCGCATTGGACTAGTCCCGACTCGAAATGGACCTTTAGTCCCGGTTAGATCCACCAACTGGGACTAAAGCTGGTGGGTCAGACTGCAACCTGGCGTAGAGATTGCCTTTAGTGCCGGTTTGGGATAACAACTGGGACTACAGATAAACCTAATCGTGTTCAAACATAAACCCTTCAGTTCCCGCGCTGGGAGTTGATCACACCTGGAATGATCAATCTTAATAACACAAGGAATGATTCACATCTTAATTAACTTTGGAAGTTGAAGCACGTAAAATTACGTGTGTGATTAATCACACCGCCGGCCTCCTCTTCCCCTGATAGCTCTACTATATAAGCTACAGTGATCTCATTTTCCAAATGCACCACCTCCTCTCTAAGCCTCTCTCTATCCATCTCTCTAATCCCTTCCAAGAACCGGTGATCTCTCTCCCGAATGGAGCCCCTCACGACCATACCTCCATCACGGGAGTATCACTACAAGGACAATCTCGTTGACATGAGCTTCAAGGTCGTGGTCACTATCCGCTAAACCGTGGAGAGTTGGATCCGCGACATCAAGAGGCATTACCTCAACAACGCACCGACCAAGTGTGTGGGCCTCGGCTGCGAGTTCACCGATGTCGTCCCGGGTCAGAGGCAACGTGATCTTCCACCCGAGCAGAGGTAGCTTGACGCCGTCCTCCAACTCTCCGCTGAGATCAACGCCTTGGTGTTGCACATTTGCCTCGCTAATCGCCTGACGGAGCTCATCAAGGATTTCTTGAGGGACGATACCATAAAATTTTGCGGCGCAGATAACAACAACGTCGGCGCATGCTGCGTCATTACAGAATTCAAATTTCGTCTGGCGGTCGACCTGTAGCGGGTTGTCCCGAACCCAAGCAACAATTTCCATAGTCTCTATGCTCTAGCCAATTCTTCTCTTGGGACAAAGTTTGAGAAGAAGAAGAAGGAAAAGAAGAAGGACGACAAGAAGAAGGACAAGAAGAAGAAGGAAACCGCCGAGCACAAAGAAAAAGAAGAGGACCTAACAGTTAGTTGGAGCCATGTTCCATTAAGCTTATATCGAATCAAGTATGCCGCTCCGGACACTCGCCTAGGTTACGAGATTGCAAGGAGGTGTTTTCGTTTTAAGTAGTGGTGGTGTGTATGATCGTCTCAATGCATGTCTAGAGTGGTAGTTGAATATTTTCATGTGACGTTTGGATGAATAAAAAGTTATGTGATGTTTAGATGTTTGGCCCTTGTTTCCCTTTATAATCTTTTTCACTAGATTTACACTTGTTTTTGATAAAGGAACTTGTGTGCGCTTGTTAATATATCCATTTAAAAAATTCCCTTGTTTTGGATGCAGTAGCATCTAAATAACTCTTTTTCCTAAGTCCAAATTTAGCAAACTAGAACTTGTTGAGAAGTCCTTGAGAAGTAGAATAAATAGCGTGTAGCATTGTCTAATGTTACATTTCCAAATTTAGCAAACTAGAACTTTTTTTCCTAAGCATTTCCTAAGTCCAAATGTAGCATTGTCTAACTTGTTGAGAACTTTCTGAGCTCATTTAAAATTAGAATACCCATTGGAGTAATTTAACATGTAGTAAATTCTATAAATAATTTTAATATGTTTCTTTCAGCAAAATTGCTCCAAATGGCAGCCTTTGCCAATAGAGACAAGAGTCCAACTTGTTTATGTGCTTTTAGTTCATAAACATATGAAATTTAATTAGAATCACTAGTTATAAACTTAGTAACTACCTTAATTATTAAATGTAGTTAATGTCCTTTGTCCAAAATCAATTTGTAAACATTTTATAATCATAGATCAAACATAAGACCCTTCGGGTTATTTAACATCGTTTGATCATTTGATGCCCAAGTTTGGCATGTTTTCCCCAGAAACCCTAGTTTCGACACCTAATTTGCCTAGGGTGACAATATATATACCCCACTTAGAAAATACCTATACATGATGAAAAATATGATACAGAAGTCAAATTAGACATATTCTTTTTCAAATTTCGATTTACGGATTTGTAGATATGAATTATTCAATATTAAATAGAAAATTCAAAAAAAAATATTATTTATATTTAAGATTATTTGAATTCAATATTATTATTACTTGTTTATTTTTGTTCAACTAAATAACTATTTGGATTCAAAAAATAAATATGTGTAACATCATGGTGAAATGCTCAATATGATTGACAACATACTATTGTCAGCAAAACAGTATTTGTTCCTTGGAAACTCACACAGAAGGAAGTAAGAAGTTAAGCGTGATAGAGCTGGAGCAGAATGGATGACCGACCCGGAAGTGTCACTAGAAGTGAGCGATTTAATTTGAAATTAAGAATGATTGGAGTAAAAAGATGATTGGGGCTAAAGGAAAATATAAATCTAAACCGCAAACCCCAAAATGTGAAACACAAACCCCAAAATGAACACCGTAAACCCCAAAACCAAAAATAAAAAAAACTACAAAATCTTTAGTCGCGGTTTGTATTACGAGCCGGGACCGATGGTCCTCGACCACGCGCTCAGGCGGAGGCCACGTGGAGAATTCTTTTGTTCCGGGTCGTAACTGAACCTAGAGAGGGGGGCCTCTAGTCCCGATTCTGTTGTCCCGGATGCCCAGCCGGGACTAGAGGGCCTCCCGACCCGAGACTAATAGTGTTGTTTCTACTAGTGTATGTATAAGGTGCTTACGAGGGTTTCTCTTTGAGTTGTACATTTGTATTTCTAGGTTTTTTTTTCTTTCGTGGCCAGATAGCCTTCTTTGTTTCTAGGTTCAACAAACTAGCTGGTTCGCATGAATAATTTGTAGGTGATCTCGCAATTGCATCACTCTTATCAAACGCAGACACTTTTTCTTAAGGAAAGTGCTTCCTGACCGAAAAAATGGCGCCCACCTAATGATACAAGCACTTTGGGTGTTACAATGTTAATGCACAATATCAACATACAAAACTACGCATAATTTTGACATAAAAAATGATGTGGATATAGGATGTGTGTAAAAACTTCAGAGATCTACACATATTCAAGGAATACTGCCCGAGAAGCATTTCATATCAATTTCTGTATAGGCATAAGCATAAGAAATAGAGAATGAAAATAAAACTAAAACTCGAGAACGGGGCATTGGGGCGGTGTTTGGCACACCTCAACGAGTTCAAATCCCGTTATGTTAAACACTATTCATCCGGTCTCCTCTCCTGCTGGACTTGTATTATTTAGACAAAGTCACCAAAGTGATGGTAACCCCCTACCCCCAAACCAAGAAATAATCAGGGGAATAATCTGTTTCCTTTTCATAAAGGTCGTGTAAAAAGACAATGAACAACGATAGATCCGCATCTATCTCACCGAGATAAACCTCTTTAGCTGGTAGCTTGTGTTTACGTGAAATATCTATACACAAATTTTATGCGCATGTGGACGCGTACAAGCGTCACATAATAATAATAAAGAAACGGAGTACATTTTTATCATGAAGTTGCACATGCATGCGTGCTAGTTTGTGCATGGATAATACGGCTATGATTTTGACCGACACTTGACGTGACACGCAACACTGTTATCCCCCCCCCCCCCCCCCCCCCCCCCCCCCAAAAAAAATGTACACCTCTCACGTACATCGTCTAAACTAGCTAGTAGCTCCGATCCTACCTACTCAACTGATCCACCTGAGAGGCTTCTTCTCCTCGGGTCATCTTCAAGTTAACTAAATTAGTACTCTGTACCGGCCTACTACGATCGACATCTATTAATACCACCTCCCAAGCTCCCCTATTCATCAAGCCGAAAGTTTCCAAGGCTTAATTAGCCTACAAAAAGCGTGCACTGCAGGGCCCACTAATCTAGTAGAAACCATGGCCTTTGTCCTCCTCACTGCATGCGCCGCCCTCCTTGCCCTCGCCGTGCCCTTGCTCGCCGGCGACCCCGACATGGTCCAGGACTTCTGCGTCGCCGACTACAAGTCCCTCCAGGGCCGTGAGTGACATGCGAAATCAATTCTCATTTCGTGTTTATATATGTGGATGCATGCTTCGCTCATTGATAGGAATGCATGTATTGTGCGTGCAGCGCTGCGGGTGAACGGGTATCCGTGCAAGCGGCCGGAGAACGTGACAGCCGAGGACTTCTTCTTCGGCGGGCTAGCTAAGGCAGCCGACGTGTACGCCGGCGGCAACCCGATGGGCTCGGTCGTGACGGTGGCAGACGTCCAGAAGCTCCCAGGTGTCAACACGCTGGGCGTGTCCATGTCGCGCGCCGACTACGCGCCGTGGGGCGGCACGAACCCGCCGCACGCCCACCCGCGCGCCACCGAGATCATCTTCGTCATGGATGGAACCCTTGATGTGGGCTTCGTCACCACCACCAACAGGCTAATCACTCGCACTGTGACCAAGGGCGGGGTTTTCGTCTTTCCGCGCAGCCTCACGGACTACGAGCGCAGCGTCGGCGAGGTGCCAGCCGTTGCCATCTCGGCTTTCGACAGCCAGCTCCCCGGCGCGCAGCCGGCCGCCTCAGCAATGTTCGGGGCGATGCCGACGGACGTGCTGGCGCGGGCGCTGCAAACCGATGCCGCTGTGGTAGAGCAAATCAAGTCCAAGTTCCAGCCGAAGTAGGCCATTACACCGGATCGAGCGTAATACGGTATGACGGCAACGGTGCATCTATCTAAGTTGGTTTCTGCATCTCTTATTACGACACCAACTACCCATCTCGTTATTTGTTCATCTCGTACGCAACTAATATAAATTAAGTGTGTTATTTTGTTCATTATTGGGATGCATGCATGTATTGAAGGTGTTAATTTCTATGATGTGGATCCTAAGTTTCTGTAATATTTGCAGCACATATAAATGTAATGTAACTAAAAGAATGCAAGACCATTGTTTTCGGTCACATCGCCTAGCTTTGTTGTTTGTGCTAACTCACACAAAGCTCAACTTAACAACTGCCAAAAAGCAGTGTGATTTGCCTGATATGGACAGTATTATTATAAGGAAGAAATAACAAATTACTATTTCCAAAATTCAACTTTGTTATTAATTAGATTTTCAACTACAAAATCTGACATTCTTCAACACAACAAATATGAATGCCGCCCTCATGTTTAAGTGGGTCTAGAAAATTTACCACCTTTTGACGATCCCATCATTGGTGCCAATACCTCTATGAACGATGATATATTCCTATGAGCTCTCTCCGAGGTGAATTTGTAACACTTCGCGGCTCTGCAAGACAACGAGTTCAGAGGTTGATGGAACCATCTAAATCAATGCCAGCCTAGATCGCGGAGGCTCACCCTGGCCACCATCGCCGCTGCTGCCTGTAGGACTTTTTGGTTGGAGATGAACAATAGGCATTTTGAGGGACTATTTGCCTCCGATGATGTAATAGTCCACATAGAGTTCTGACTGAGTTTCAGGATTGGAGGTTAGCTAGGCAGATTGCGGAGAGACGGGAGGAGTAGTCCTCGGAGCGGCATCGCGGGCAGTTTGCACTGTTCTGTAATTTCACTGTAACTCTCTCTTCTTAATGTCATGACACGCATGTCTTGCATGTTCTTGAAAAAAGAGAGCCACAGTGGCTTGCAACTTTGGAAGAACCTATATAAAATTAGACTTTCGTTTCAACTTGGAACCAAACAGTTTGTCCAGTGGCGCTTGGACAAGATTTTGGCTTGACTGGTGGCAGGGTTGGGACCCCCCCCCCCCCTTAAAGACCTTCGCCATCAAGGGAATTAACACTTGACTGTGGCCCGACAATGTTGGTCCATATTCACTTGCATCAAACCGTTGATCAGGCGGTGGTGGAGAAATTGACCTTGTTTTCATCGATTCTGGAGCAGGTGGTACTGTCAGATGCTATTGGCGATAGTACCTGGTCCCTGGAGCCTCCGTGAAAACCCTCCGTTAGGCTAGCCCCAATGGGAGTAACTTCACTAGTAACATAGATGCCACGTAGGATAAAAAAGCAGACGTGGACAGTAATTAATAAGGAGAGAGAGAATTGTGGTAACTTAGCTAGTTATCGTAACATCACACCTTCCAATGCAACATGAGTCTACAAGCTGATAAATGCACCTTTGCATGACACCACTTTTATGTTACTACCCATTATGGAGGTAGTAACCTAGTCTAGAAAAATGTATATGTTACTACTCTATGTTACTCCCCATCGTGACTAGCCTTAGCTCTATCTCTATGCTGAATTGTCGCAAGGGACAATAATTTCACATACTAAAAGTTATCTAGTGGGCAAAATGTCCACTCAAGACAAAAATCTTCTTTCCTACATGACCTTCTTGGAGGCCAAATTTATCAGGACTCTTTTGAGACCGCCACGCCCACTCAGCAGGCCACATTGTTCACTCGGTAGGCTGTCGATTCCACTCAGAAGGCCATTGATTCCACTCTGCGGGAACCGATCACATTCACTTGGGACTAAAGGATAGAACTCCCCAATGGCAACAAATAGCGCAACTAGAAGTCTGCAATAATTTATCTACCAATAAATATTCTTGCGGTTTCTTCACTATAAAAGTGTTTTTAACAAAGCATAATTTGATTAAGAGATGTTTAGATGTTGCACGGGATGTAAAAAAAGAGTACTTTTTGCGCGGAGGATGGGTCCATTGAACATTTTGAACGGGTAGTAAGGGCACCTAGAAGGTGGGGGTGAATACGTGTTACGACCAATTTTAGTTTTTCTTCAAGATTAGGCTTGACACAAAGGTAAATTCTCTAGATAATGGAACTACGGTGAATTTACATATATGAAAAGAACAATGATAAACACAATACAAGCACGAGTAAATGATAAGGGAACGAGATAACCGATAGGAACCACGCGGAGACACAATATATTCCCGAGTTCCTCCTTGTTAAGCGAGTATGTCTCTTTGGAGGGGTGTGAGCTCGCCACAAAGGCCTACTCAACATCACAAAGGCCTCACCCTATTCTCCAATGAACCCCGCCACAAAGGCCTAGTCCACCTTCCACTATTGATCCCCTTTGAGGCAGGAATCGAATCATTTACAAACAAGCTTGGGGCACATATCCACAACCGAATTGGTGGCTCCCAGCAATCACCAATCACCAACAAATGTAGCAATGGAGTCTAGGTTCTCCACAAGGAAACCCTAGACTAGATCCCTCAAGTGAATGAGGGGGAAATGAAGAACGGCTCGGTGAAGATGTAGATCGGGGCCTTCTCCTTCAGTCCTCCAAGTATCAACGAGTTTGGGTGGAGGAATTGGGAGAGATCTAGCTTTTGGAGGCTAAATAAATGCTAGAATTCAATGCTTTTCGAGCTACCCCTTGGGGAAGAAGAGGATGGGGTATTTATACCCCCCCTCCTCACAACTAGCCGTTTGACCATTTACGCGTGGTGGTACTACCGCTGGTGACAGCGGTACTACCGCTCACTGGCAACCAGCACGGTACCGAGGGGTCCCAGCCAAAGGCACGGGCGGTACAACCGCGGAAGTACCGTTGTACTTCCAGCGGCGGTACTACCGCTAGGCCCACCGGTACTACTGCTGGCCACGAATTCAAAATAAATCGAAGTGGGTGGCGATAGTACTAGGGCACTACCGCTCTAGTACCGTAACGGTTACCGTGAGCAAAACTTCCCTGGTGGTACTTTGACCGGTACTGCCAGCGGTACTTCCGCTTCCTGGAAGGAGCGGTACTACCGCCACGAGAAGTGTTGCTCCAAAATCGTCTAAGTACCAGCGGTACTTCTGGCGGTACTACAAACGGTACTACCGATCGCTGGAGGGAGCGGTACTACCGTTGATGCGTCCGGTACCACCGCTGGACAAGGAAGATTTTGGTGGCTTTGGCATTCTGCACTCTTCCTTTTTGCGTCGAAATGATGTTTCCTGAAATAACTTAGACGCAAGGTTAGAAACTTAATGGTGTTGTTATCAACTCCAAAACACATGAGAGATCAAATGCAAAGATGCACTTTCACATTTGTCTATATCTTGCCCATTTGTACGCAATATTTGGAGATTAATTCACTTCACAGGTTCACTAACTGGTTGAATGGAATTCCTAAGACAACTAAAGCGTGTATACGTGTATATACATGTAGGCGTGTCGGCTTTTCCTTGGGAAATCTGAAATTGTCGTAATGATGACATTTTTAACAAAAAAGACGATGTTCACTTTATGAAGATTATAAACAAAGCGGTTACTAGATTTACATGTGGTCTTTCCTTCTTCCCTTGGAGTAGCGATGACCAATGGATACTGGATGTACTCTACTGTTGGCAGTCCTTTGGTCTATTTACAATCGGTATATGGTTGTCTCCATGCTAAGCGATTAGATGCATATCCCTTTGATTTTTTTAGTGGCTAATCTTTATGGCTATCGTGAGTGATCCGTGAACTGTAAGATGATTGA
The DNA here is from genome assembly GCA_028641055.1 of Alopecurus myosuroides. Lineage (NCBI taxonomy): Eukaryota > Viridiplantae > Streptophyta > Magnoliopsida > Poales > Poaceae > Alopecurus > Alopecurus myosuroides. The sequence goes on from CM054058.1 coordinate 55,036,015, forward strand.
TACCGTTTAATATTTTCAATAAAAAGATATGTGTGCATCTCTTAAATGTAGAGGCTGGGACGAAGCTCCAATTTCAAAAAAGAAATATACTAATAAAGGGAGTTGGTGGTGACGTGAGTGCTCCTCAGTTTTCCTTCCCATTAAAGTAACCATGAAAAAAACACATGGTATTGCATTTTTTATTGATTATTTACATATTTTCCCATCATGATGTTTTAGGCAGGTCCACATATGACAAGCATAATACTTTTATTACATTTGATTGTTTCTATAATTTTGCATCATGATTGGGGTAGTTTGGATAAGAAAAATGATGCCATTGACAGTTTTTCCAACACTTGTACGAATATAATAGACAAGACAGCGGTTGGAACTTGAAGCATAGGATGCAGTGCCACGTTGACTTTATGCAGGTATTACCGGGCATGGGAACCAGGATGTCATTTGTTATGCCATACCCGCCCAATGACTAAAAGAGATCCTTGAACAAAGGTTTCATTGGCGACATATTTTTGGTTAACTTTTTTTTGGACGAGTGGCCTAGAAGTATCAACACCAATGTATTAAAATACACAGATGTTCCACATGTCGACATAAATGTGGGCGCCCACAAGACCAATTACTACAATATATTTCTTTATATCCACATTACTATCGGATCAGGAAATCATGGACCCATATTCCCTAGGGCTAAGCATCTTCCCCGAGTTCAGCATGCGGAATAAAACCTTTTAAAGATCAAACTCTAGGCCATGTTAGTGTCTGTTTTCAACAGGCTATGAAAAAGTTAACGAATAGTCAAGGAGGAGCTATGAATTAAGTAGATATAAAATGCACCGTTCAGATATGCCGATTTATCGGCCGATTTATCCTTATCGGGTGGTGACCAAAAAGAAAAAGGAATATCGGTGGAGTTTATCATTTGGGCCATTTTATCGGTCTTACCAGCGATTTATCGGTTGATATGCTGATAAATTGGCCAATATATCGATTTTTCATCACTGGAACATGTGATTAATGATATCCATCATAATAAAATTAGTATTGTTGAATACAATATATCTATATATCATTATTTAGAGATTTCAGTGCCGCTATGATATATTTTATAGCATATTTTAGATGATTTAATACTACAATTTGGGATTTACAATAAAAATGGCCTATAAATAGACGACCTCTAAAATCGATTTATCGGCCGATAAGCCGATATATCTCTTATCATGGGCCGACCGATAAGTTAACGATAAGTGATATCCTGAACATTGATAAAATGATAGACATAGTATGGGAGGGGGAGGTGCTCTTATTCAGCCTACATAGATGGAATACACGAAGAGAAAATTATGAGTTGGGGCTGAACTATGAATAGTTAGTGGACGGGAACGATCCATCAACTCACACAGTCAGACAATCGATGAAAATTGTACATAGTTTATCACGTCAATTAACAAATGAGCTTAATATACGCATACCGAGACCAATTAACAATATGTACGGAAAATAGTGCTTTTAAATATTATAAAACAACAAATAAAGAAAATATATTTTAAAAAAATGGAAATTTTAATTCACTAAGATATGTTTTCTAATACTGAAATCCTAATAATCCTGATAAAATGAATAATTATTAAATTCCTTGAAGAATAAATAATAACTCATGAATATATTCCACGTCTCTCCAGGAGTCACGGTACAAAAAATGGTTATCATTTATTTGTACTAAACTTTTTTACTTGTTTATAACTCATTCACTACATCTAAAATTTAGAATAGTATACATTCATATAATATTTAAGAAATTAGCAATACACCGTTGATGTAAAAAAAATTATGTTCTTTGCACACAATTTTAACGACTCTTAATTAATTTTGAAGCATGAGATCCGATGGAAATTACATTAGCTGTTTTGTTTCTATATTCCATTTGAAACATTTCATTCAACTAAATATCTCAAAATACGAGAAAAATAGAATAACATCCCCCCATTCATTCATTCATTTGTTGACACTTAGATGTATCAAATCGTATATGTATGTCTCCTCATGTATTTGCATTCTCGTGTATCTTGTATGTGAGTTATAAGACACATGATTAAGAAATAATTTGACATGGATTTCTTCAATGTTATATCTAAAAACTCTAGAGTGTCTGCGGTGTCCAACTTCTAGTTTCGTGACTATTCCATGAATAATTATGCATTTCATGTTTCTAAGGGTTCAATTTTTTTTAGAAATAAAAAGGTATTATTGATTCATAGAAATTCATGCCTGGTGTGTTAGGTGTATGTACAAAATGAAATAATATTCATATATCTTTTTCATAATTATGATTCATGTTTGTGGGGACCCCGGACTAGAAGTCTGAGACCTCCAGTATGCATACATTCACGATCCCATGATCAGTTAGTCGTGAAAAAAGTACTCGAGTTGGCATTGCAGATTACATCATACAATACACGAATCCACGTCTTACACAACTGGTCACATGACTCAGTCGAAAACAACTGCCACATAGGACAGGAAACACATAGATTAGCTGAAGTCTTCGAAACAAACTCTTGGTAAAACCCAAGCCATGCCTTGACTACCTACATGCTACTGACTGGGAGAAGTTCCTAGTTCACACAGCCGTCAGCGGCACCACCTTTGTCAGGTTCTCTGGAGTGCTACTCAAGGTATGGCCAAGTAAATAGCCAGGGACGAAACAAATATGAGTACATTGGATTGTACTCGCAAGTCACCCGAAATGAAAGCTTAAGAATGCAAGTATGCTTATATAAGGTGGTAGGAAGACTGTTATTAGGTTTCATCTACCCAAGACGGATTGAAGACCCATCATGATTGTTCTTTGTTGAAGAGATACTTCAAAAGATACTTAGTTTCTCTTGTAGATAACAAATGTCCACTTGGTTTTGATAAAACATTCTTAATAAAGAAAAAAATTCTTTGCAAAACTTCTTGAAAGATCACACCTTCAAGATCATCATTTATCCGGTACCTCAAAGGTACAATTATTTCCCTTTCTGAGTACCTCCCAGGTACAACACCAAAAACACTTTTCAAGGTTTTGAAAACTTCGGCAAAATGCTAGATGCATTGCCATTCAACTGTCCATATCCGAGGACTCGGATATTCTGAATAGTTTTACTCTACAGAGGTGTACACATTCCACAAGATCCAGTACATCCGCTGTGAACAACCACGGACTGTCCGCAACAGTATCCGAACATTAGATAATTGGTCCTAACTCTGCATTATGTAAGTGCTAGTAAATGACTACCTCTTCAACTGGGTTTGTTCTCCCCGGAACCGAGTGTGTCGGCCGTATCGATCTGGTTTCCCCTGACAACGTACCGCCATGATAGGAGACCAAACTGTTCCAACCGGTGACAAAGTTAATCCCACAGTGTGAATGTCCCGTTACTTCCTCCCGGTGACAATTCGGTTCAGGGAACTCTAACCCCTATAGCACACTGAGGTAGACACAGAGTAACACCGACTAGCTTTTAGTTAAACCAGTGTCCATAATGAGGTAATGTGGTAGTACGTATTGGTTGTCTGGTGAAGACTTGGTTATGTGTCGTTTTTAGAAGACAAACCGAAAACATGTCTCCATCACGGTCCTCCCTTGGACAAGGTCCCACCTTTCCTCTTGGTTTTTCCAAAGATCTTTGTTTTCCAAAAACATCAAGTTTAAATGTCCACTAGTGGACTTAAATAGATTAAGTGATGAAATAATATGGTAGCTAATGGTCTTGGTAACACCAAAATTTTATAGTGGCAAAAGCCTATAGTAACCATAATATAGATAGTAGCATGTTCCACTTCAAAAATAGTTTTTGAATCAAACTTCTATAAAACTTCAGAAGTAAAACATGCATGATAGATGCTAAGTAAACAACAAGCAAGCATTTAGAGTGGCTTTACATGGTACTGGTCTTGGTCTTTATCTTGAAACTAGCATGGTGGCCCTCGCAAATGCGAGGGCATTAAGTTTAGTGGGTTTAAATTTTTCGATAAATAAAGCATGATTTTGTGGATAGCTCATTATTTTCAGTTATGTGATAAGTAAAAATGTTCAACAACTATCACAAATTTTATAGAGTAAACAAAATATCACGTAGGCGACAATATCTTTGGCACTCTTAATTTTAGGGGCATGTGATTATCATGTCAGCGGTCTAAAAATATGTTTATATTTTCTATATGTGATAATAGAATAGTAGAATAGAAATAAAAAAATTATACGATGTTAGGCCGGCAAGGAACGTTAGCTATGTTTGAAAATAATTGATGAACTAAAAGAAAAATGCTCTATCCAACTGAATATGTAGGCCACATTAACTTAGTGAGAAATACATTTTATCATGTTTCTTTCTCATATTTACTTACTCCGAGTCGAAGTGTGCTACCTTTTAGAAAATGTATGTTTTTTGCATATTAATGTGTGGCCAACGTATAAAATAGCCCATTTTGATTTCATTACATCGTAGAAAGTCATAAAAATTGTTCCTGAAAAAAAATACCCTTGAGAATTTTCAAGAATGAAGAGTACGTTTTTAGATCCTCCAAATTATTATTACCATGATATATGTATTCTAAAGATGGAAGGTATCAATGAATTTACCGGACAACAATGAAAACTAGTAAGAATAGCGAGTACAATCCAACATACCTTGTCCAATACTTGAAAATATGGGCTTGTATAATTTCGCTTACATAAATATACTGGGATCATGTTTCAACATACTACCATGGCAAAAAAAATAGTAAATAAAATTTTGAAACACCAGTATCCATTTTATGTTTTGCACTGAAACTATAAATGTATTTGTCCCAAGAACAAATTTGTGATTGGATGGTTAGTAGGGTGGTTGTTTTCACAGTTCATCGGTGATCAAGGCCTTTCTTGGACATCAAGTCTGTAATTAAGATCGAATATTCTTTAATTGGAGAGACATTCTCATCAGCCATGAAAATATATTGTGATTTGGCCCCTCATGTATCATTAAGATGACATATTATTTTTTGTTAGCAATTTTCCTGTGGGTAGTTCGACCAATGTGATGACTTCATTAACCATAAAGTTCATCTACTCCTAGCTTTCGTAGGAGTTTTATGATTGTGTTGGCACGATGGTATCATTAAGACCATTTTTTTTTCTGTCTGAGTGGTTTTGTCGTAGATAGTTTGACTAATATGATGAATTCATTAACGATGAATTTTAGCTATTCCAAATATTTATAAGTATTTTACGATTTTGTTGGTCTAGTGGTTGTTCTCTGTGTGAGGGATTTAATTGTGGATAGTTCTACTAATGTGATGAATTTATTAATTAACCATTAAGTTCGGCTATTCCATACATTTTAAGCCATTTGATTAAATTTTGTTGGTTTGATCGTATTATGAAGACAAAATATTTTTCTATGCGAGGGATTTTCTCATTTATAGTTTCGACTAACGTGCTGACTCCCAAAATTCAGCGTTTATGTGTTGGTCTGATGCCATCTTTTTTTCAAATTAAGGAGATTTGCGCTCTCGATTTCTGTCCCATGAAAATTTGTCAGTGTTTATGTGTTGGTCTGATGCCAGCTCTTTGCGCTCTTGATTCCTGTCCGGTGAAAATTTCTCAGCGTTTATGTGTTGGTCTGATGCCAGCTCTTTTTACGTTCCAATAGTTCTTGCAAAATACATGTTGCCACCACGTACCAGTACTAACCTGTTTGGTTTTTTTTCTACAACTGTCGCATGACCCACAACGTCCCAATGTGGTTGGATTTTTTTTTTACACCTAACACACACTGGTAGAAAATAGGCCTTCGGTACGCCCCCATTAGTCCCCAAAATAATCGGCCCGCGACCATAGGGGTCTTCAGTCGCGGTTCAGGACGAGACCCGCGACCAATAGTCTGGGCCCAGCGCGCTCGGTCCACAGCTGTCGGAGGGGAGGGGCTTTAGTCCCGGTTGTTCAGACCAACCGGGGCTAATATGTCATCTGTCTGGCCCCACGGCCTTTAGCCGCGGTTGTCCAGGTGAACCGGGACTAAAGGCCCATCCCTATATATAGAACTCAGCTCGCTGCACTTAGCCACATTTGGTGTCACTTCTGCTCTCACAACATTCACAAGGGGTGGTGGGTATGCTTTTGGTTCCTACTATGCACACTAGGTGTTCGATGAAATGCCCGATAGCATGAAACACACATGATATTAAGTGTCCGAGCCGCACTTGAGCGTTTTCATTTATTTTACCTCCGCGGTCGCGGTTAGCAACTTGAACCCTTTCATGATTTGTATTATTTCCAGCTAGTTAGTTTAACAAATGCATGATGGTTAATTATATACTTTATATAATAATAATGCAGATGAATCGGCAATGGATGTACGGTAACCGACTCTCCGGCGAGTTCACTACGGGTTTGAAAGATTTCCTCGTAGTGGCAAATGCGAACAAGCAGCGAGGTTTTATTATCTGTCCATGTGCTGAATGTAAGAATGAGAAGGGTCACTCCTCCTCAAGAGTCGTTCACATGCACCTGCTTCGGCACGGTTTCATGCCAAGCTATAATTGTTGGACCAAGCATGGAGAAAGAGGGGTTAGAATGGAAGAAGATGAAGAAGAGGATGATATCGATTTCAACTATCATGACGCTTTCGGTGATACCTTCATGGAGGATGATGCTGAAGGTGGGGAAGGGTTTGGTGAAGGTAAAGAAGAGGCACATGATGAGCCCGATGATGATCTTGGTCGGACCATTGCTGATGCACGGAGACGCTGCGAAACTGACAAGGAGAGGGAGAATTTGGATCGCATGTTAGAGGATCACACGAAGTCGCTGTACCCAGGATGCGACAATAGTCTGAAAAAGCTGGGCTGCACACTGGATTTGCTGAAATGGAAGGCACGGGAAGGTGTAGCTGACTCATCATTTGAAAATTTGCTGAAAATGTTGAAGAATATGTTTCCGAAGAATAACGAGTTGCCCGCCAGTACGTACGAAGCAAAGAAGGTTGTGTGCCCTCTAGGTTTAGAGATTCTGAAGATACATGCATGCATTAACGACTGCGTCCTCTACCGCGGTGCATACGAGGATTTGAATGAATGCCCTGTATGTACTGCATTGCGTTATAAGATTAGAGGCGATGACCCTGGTGACGATGTTGAGGGCGAGAAACCCAGGAAGAGGGTTCCCGCCAAGGTGATGTGGTATGCTCCTATAATACCTCGGCTGAAACGCCTGTTCATGAACAAAGAGCATGCCAAGTTGTTGCGATGGCACAAAGAGGACCGTAAGTCCGATGGGGAGTTGAGACACCCCGCTGATGGAACGCAATGGAGAAAGATCGACAGAGAGTTCAAAGATTTTGCAGCTGACGCAAGGAACATAAGATTTGGTCTAAGTACTGATGGCATGAATCCTTTTGGCGAGCAGAGCTCCAGCCATAGCACCTGGCCCGTGACTCTATGCATCTACAACCTTCCTCCTTGGTTGTGCATGAAGCGGAAGTTCATTATGATGCCAGTGCTCATCCAAGGTCCGAAGCAACCCGGCAACGACATCGATGTGTACCTAAGGCCATTAGTTGATGAACTTTTACAATTGTGGGGCAGACCTGGTGTACCTGTGTGGGATGAGCACAAAGAAGAGGAATTTAACCTACGAGCGTTGCTTTTTGTAACCATCAACGATTGGCCTGCTCTCAGTAACCTTTCGGGACAGTCAAATAAGGGATACAAAGCATGCATGCACTGCTTACATGAGACTGAAAGTGTATTTTTGGATAATTGTAGGAAGAACGTGTACCTGGGTCATCGTCGATTTCTTCCCCGAAATCATAACGTAAGAAAGAAAGGCAAGCATTTCAATGGCAAGGAAGATCACCGGCCGAAGCCTGCGGAACGTACTGGAGCTGAGATATTTGATATGGTCAAGGATTTGAATGTCATCTTTGGAAAGGGTCGACCTGGCGGACAATCAGTTCCGCAGGGAGTTGACGGGCACGTACCCATGTGGAAAAAGAAATCGATATTTTGGGAGCTACAGTATTGGAAAGTCCTAGATGTCCACTCTGCAATCGACGTGATGCATGTTACGAAGAATGTTTGCGTGAACCTGCTAAGCTTCTTGGGCGTGTATGGGAAGACAAAGGATACAAAGGAAGCACGGCGGGATCAGCAACTTTTGAAAGACCCAGATGACCGGCATCCGGAATGGTTTCAAGGTCGTGCCAGCTACGCTCTTACGAAAGAAGAGAAGGTCATTTTTTTTGAATGCCTGAGCAGTATGAAGGTCCCGTCTGGCTTCTCGTCGAATATAAAGGGAATAATAAACATGGCGGACAAAAAGTTCCAAAACCTGAAGTCTCACGACTGCCACGTGATTATGACGCAATTGCTTCCGATTGCTTTGAGGGGCCTCCTACAGGAAAATGTTCGAGTAGCCATTGTGAAGCTGTGTGCATTCCTCACTGCAATCTCTCAGAAGGTAATCAGTCCAGAAGATCTACCACGGTTATAGAACGATGTGGTCCAATGTCTTGTCAGTTTTGAGTTGCTGTTTCCACCATCCTTCTTCAATATTATGACGCACCTCCTGGTCCACCTAGTCGAAGAGATTTCCATTCTCGGTCCTGTATTTCTACACAATATGTTCCCCTTCGAGAGGTTTATGGGAGTATTAAAGAAATATGTTCGTAACCGTGCTAGGCCAGAAGGAAGCATCGTAAAGGGCTATGGAAATGAGGAGGTAATTGAGTTCTGTATTGACTATGTTCCTGACCTTAAGCCGATTGGTATTCCTCAATCGCGGCACGAGGGGAGACTAAGTGGAAGAGGCACGATCGGAAGGAAATCAACGATATGTATGGACGGTCATTCTATGACTGAAGCACACTACACAGTTCTGCAAAATTCGAGCTTGGTGGCTCCGTACTTCGAGCAACACAAGAATATTTTACGCTCGAACAACCCGGGAAAGCCTGAATCATGGATTAGAAAGGCCCACATGGAGACTTTCGGCAGTTGGTTGCGAAAACATTTAATGAATGACAATGATGTTGGAGATCAGCTGTACATGTTGGCCAAGACACCATCTTCGGCTATAACTACTTTCCAAGGGTACGAGATTAATGGGAATACATTTTACACGATCTCCCAAGATAAAAAGAGCACCAACCAAAACAGTGGTGTCCGCTTTGATGCAGCAACCGAGATTGGGCAAAAGGTCACATATTATGATTACATAGAGGAGATATGGGAACTTGACTATGGACCCTCCTTTAAGGTCCCTTTGTTCCGGTGCAAATGGTTCAAGCTAACAGGAGGTGGGGTAAAGGTGGACGAGCAATACGGAATGACAATGGTGGATTTTGACAATCTTGGTTACCTTGACGAACCATTCGTCCTAGCCAAAGATGTCGCTCAGGTTTTCTATTTGAAGGACATGAGTAGCAAACCGAGGAAACGGAAAGATAATAAAATGATCAGTACATCATGTGATGATCCAAAGCGCCACATTGTTCTTTCAGGGAAAAGAAACATCGTGGGAGTGGAGGACAAGACAGACAAGTCAGAAGATTAGAATATGTTTGGTGAAATTCCGCCCTTCAAAGTCAACACTGACCCAAGCATTAAGTTAAATGATGAGGATGCTCCATGGATACGGCCAGATCGTAAGAAAGCAGGGACACAAGGGAAGAATTGATGTGTAATAATTTATTGTGTACCAAACTTTTTTGAATGGATCATGTGAATTATATTATCTCTGATGTGTTTAAGACTAACTCCTTTGCAAAATATTTGAGAAAACGAGTGGAAAGCATGGAAAACAGAAAGTTACTTAAATGTCTCAAAACTTTGTGAGATAAAATATCTGATTTCATAACTTTTATTAAAAACAGAAAACATACGAACATACGAACCTTGCGGAATACAAATTCTTTTATTGAAAAGAGAGAACATACGAACACTACTCCTCGTCGTCGTCGTCGGGGAACTCGTCGGTGACCTCCTCCGGGTCATCGACGTCGGCGAACTCGTCGGTGACCTCCTCGTCGTCGTCGGAGGTGCATGATGGTATGTCCGAGATAGGCCCCCACCTCGGATCGTCGGAGGCCCAGACTTCGCCGGCGTGGTCGGCCCGACGAAGCTCTTGCAGCGCCCTCGTCCTCGCCTCCCGAGCGGCATCTAACGCGAGGTGGCGTTCGAGGCGGCGCTCCGCCCGCTCAGCCGCGCGGGTCTGCCAGAGCTCCTCGTCGGCGCTCTCCTCCCCCGGGTTGTTCCGGTAATACTCGCGGACGACGCGTTCTTCCCTGGCGTCGACTAGGCCCTGAAAAGCGCGGTGACAGAGGTGGAGGTGGTCGGCGGCAGTGACGATCTGCGGCTTCGGCGCCCTTGCCTCCGCTTCCCAGACGGTGTGGCAGTCGTTGAAGTTCATCATACAGCCCCACCGTGGCTACTGGGTGCAATATGCATACCAAATGCACGGCAGGACGTATGATGGCGAATCCGGATGTTTTGTATTTGCTCGATGAACTGACCGGTGTATGAAGGTGGGCTATATATAGGGTCCTCTGGCTCACAAAGTGTTGTGCTAGGGTTTTGATCCAACGGTTAAGAAATCACCTCATCCAACGGCTCACAACAGCTCGAAAGAAACACACCGTAGCCCTGATCGAACGGCTCACAACAGCTCGAAAGAAACACACCCCGGATCCAACGACTCACAAGCGCTTTATAGAAACACACGATCCGTGTGATTCTATCTGATTGGTCCAAACGAAACCCTAACCCATTTAGTCCCGGTTGGTGTCCCCAACCGGGACTAAAGGGATGTTTTCTTCTCGCTATATATATGTATATATGCATTGCCACACCATTGGCATAAACACATACAAACTCACCACTCTCTCTCATGGCTTCTACCGTACCCACTCTAACATTCATCCAGGCGGAGGCACTTTCCGCCTTGAACTACCCCTGCCCGTGCGGCTACAACGTTCCCGCCGGTTGGATGTTGAGCGCCGGAGGAGTGCCGGTCCCTCCTCTTCCTGAAGGTGTGGCGCGTCGGGCGGCCATCACGGACCACTACTATCACGAGCTCACGCCGGAGCAGCGGAGGAAGCCCAGTTGGCATCCCGATAACCAGCATACTTGGGATGCCTTCTTCATCAATCGGCGTGAGAGGGCGCTCGCCAGGTATGAGGAGGACGGCCTGCCTCCTGGGAACTTTCACGAGGCCGGTCGTCGGCTATGGTGGTCCGGCCGGACTCTACAGAGCGTCATGGACTACATCAGGGCCGGCGATATCCCCCGCCTGCGCTACCCTCAGGCCCAGTCCTGGAGTCGTGATCCTCCGAGGGAGTGCAGAGCACCGTCAGACGATAGTGACGACGACGGCGGCGGCGACTACGACGACTACGAGTACATGTACTATAGGCCTAGGCAGGAGTATGACTAGCAGATATCAGATCATGCATCTATGCTCTCCGTTTAGGTTTAGATCCACTCTAGCCATTATGTACTGCCTTTTTTATCTATATATATATTCAAGATGTGTGTGAATCTTTATGATTAGTTTTATTTTTCTGATATATTATTTATATTTTTAAGATTTTAAAAAGAATTAGTTTTATTTTTCTAAATTTTCTGATATATTATTTGTATTTTTAAGTTTGGGAAAAGGAAAAGTATTTGAATAACCACCTTTAGTCGCGGTTCGTGTCACGAACCGGGACTAAAGGCTCGTTCTGCGCGCGAACGAAAACGCCGCGAAAAATTTCACCTTTAGTCCCGGTTCGTGACACCAACCGGGACTAAATACCCGCGGAGGGTACCCCAGGGGACCTTTAGTCCCGGTTGGTGACACCAACCGGGACTAAAGGCTGGCCCTATATATTCCCGGCCCCAAAATTTTCTTCGTCCAAACCCTCGTCTTCCTCGCGCCGGCGCCCTGCTCGTCGATTCCGTCGTCGTCGCCCGATTCCGTCGTCGTCGCCTGCGAGAGTACCGCGCCGTCGCCGTCGCCCGCGCCCTTCTCTCCACCGCCTCCGCCCTGCTCCGGCCCCGCCCCGTCGCCGTCTCCGGTAGGTTCCCCGCGGGCCTCTCGCCGCCCTCGAACCAGCGCCGCCCTCCCGCTCTCGAGAGGGGACCACGAACCAACGCCGCCCTCGCCGCGGGCCTCGCGCCGCCCTTGAACCCTTCCCCGTGGCCGGAAACCCTTCCCCGTGGCCGGAATCGCCGTAGACAGAGAGCAGAAACTGCCACACCGCCGGCCACAGTGTCACGCCAGGGTGACGTCATCATGACGCCAGGGGCCCACTGTATATGGAATTACAGAAAATAATTAAATCTTCTAAATTAAACAACTTTTAATTTATAATTCCAAAAATTATGGAAAAATATGCGAAATGTTCGTAAAAATGTAAGCTATCTGTTTATATCATTTTCAATCATGTTTGACAAAGTTCAAAATGAGACCATATTTGAATTTGAGTTAAAATTCATTAAAATAATGAAAATAAGTTTTAATTCAATAAAGTCAGAATATTAAGTGTAATATACCAAAATGACCAGAAAAGCAAATGCAACGTAGCTATGGGGTTCTCCAAGTTATTTGAGAAACTAATCTTGGACACACCTCTAAAGTATGGTTTTCCCCCTCCGGTGGTCATCGTTCTTCCACCGGAGTGACATATGGCGGACAATTTGAGAAAGAGGGTGTAATATTTGCTAAGTCTCCTATATACTTAATTAATTTTTACTATATGCATGTCTGCAGGAGTGACATATGGCGGACAATGGAGCCTTGCCGTATACAGAGCAGGAGGCTGAAGGTATTATATACGGCATGATAGCCAACCAGACCCATTATGTGCCGGGCCCAGAAGATGAGCAACAGGACGATGTAGTCTCTTCTTATCTGAACCTTGATGATCAAGAACGTGGAGGAACGGACATTGTCGATGATGAAACAGGTGAAGGAACGGACATTGTCGATGATCAAGGAGCTGAAGGAATGGACATTGATGACAGAGGTCAACCGTCGACAAACGACGATCTCCAATTGCAAAGAACAACCACCTCCGACGAGGTATATATATATATATACATTGGGACTCTCGTGATACAAACTTACTGAAATGTGAATACATATGCACTAACGCGCGCGACTCTCTTTCTTATTTTAGCCCTCGGCCGGATCTAGTATGACAAAGCGTGGCAAATCCAAGTCGATGAAAGATGGAGAAACATATACCATCGAATCAGTCAGTGTAATCGGCAAGCCCCTACAGCACACCACAAAGTTTATCAACCAATGCGGAGTCATTGTTAGAGACACCGTCCCGATCACCGTCCAGGCATGGAAGAAGCCAAAGAAAGCACGTGTTGGTTTCACTTATGTCGACAAGAGAACGAAAAAGATTATGTTTAGAAAGCTTATTGCACATTTCATTCTACCTCCGGAATACAACAAAAAAGATGAATTCGGTCAGGACGTTCCGGGTGGACGTGAGAGGAGGAGGATAGTCAAAGAGTTCGCTTTTCAGAAGATGGCCGAAGCATTCCGGAACTTCAAGAAAAAATTGTTCCGGGAATATGTCAGCAAGGGCAAGACTCCGATTTTCACTGGACAACATGAGAAACTGAGAGATGATTGGACAGAATTTGTGACGCAACATAAATCGGAGCATTTCAAGGAAATGTCGGCAAAAAATAAGGCTAATGCGGAAAAGAAACAGTACCATCATGTTATGGGGCCAGGAGGATACCGCGTTTCGGCGCCTAAGTGGCAGGCAATGGAGGACGGCCTGAGGGCAAGAGGAATCCGTCTAGGTACAGAGGGATGGGACGAAAAAGCCAAAATGTGGTGGTACGGGCATGGGGGATCGCTAGACCCGGAGACAGGGGAGTGTGTTCACCGGCAGAAAAAGTTTGCTCCCACAAAAGACCTTGTTGACGCAATGACCTCAGCTCAACAGGGCGTGATCACGTTCAACAGAGAGAGAGACCAACTGACCCATGCCCTCGGGAATCCTGAACACGGAGGACATGTACGAGGCAAAGGCAGATTGCCGTGGAAAGTAGGGTTTTCCCAGGAGGGTGACCTGTACTGTTACAGAAGCCGTAAGAGAGGTACGGACCGGGCTGCAGATCAACTGTCGAATCTTGCAGCGGAATTTAATGAGTTGAAGAAGATCGTGGCGGGAATACTTGAGAAAGAAAAAGCGGCGGCTGCAGGGCCCCATGAAGAACATGCAGCGGATCTCGGAAGCCAGCATCAGCGGAGAAGCAGCGTGGCTTCCACGGAGGCCCCGACTGCAGGTGCTAATGCACCGATGATCGAGAGTCGTGCACCGGAGCCTCACTACCCCGTGGATGATGTAAAGGAGATGAAAGAATGTGATCTGCACTATCCCGTGGGGAACATTTCCATGAAGGTAGCTACCGGCAGTGCTTTACCCTATACACCTGGAGCACTCCATCACAACAACCCCATTCCATATGGCTATGCTCGAGTCACGGTGGAAGACATAGTCCAAGCGTTTGAGGACCTGGAGATTGACATAGCTACACCCGAAGGGGAGAGAAGACTTGGAGATGTCAAGCGCCAGTTCATTCTATGGAAAAAGAAGTACATAGTGTTTCCAGGCGAGACGCCAAGGCTAACAAGTCCACCCCCCTCCGATGGTGCAGGTGCTGGTGCTGGTGGTGCTGGTGGTGCTGGTTCACCTACGCCTCCTTCACGCCATTTGACGCCGTCTCCGGCGGGTAAGATGCCGTCGCCCACGATTCCTCCTCCGGCGGTTAAGCAACCGTCGCCCACGATTCCTCCTCCGGAGGAAAAGCAGTCGTCTCCCCCCATTCCTCCTCCGGAGGAAAAGCAGCCGTCTCCCCCCATTCCTCCTCCGGAGAAAAGCAGACGTCGCCCCCCATTCCTCCTCCGGAGGATAAGCAGACGTCGCCCTCCATTCCTCCTCCAGCGAAGAAACAGAGGCAGGCGGACAGCAAGGGAACCTGCTCTTGGTCTATTAACCCGGAGCCTTATGTAGCTAAGACCACACGGGTACCGGAGCCATCACTGAAGCCTCTCCCCCCAAGGCCTTGGGAACTTAGTGATGCTGAAACCAAATTGGCCGTGAAGGCTGACGTTGACAAATGGATTGGCCGAGTGAAGGCGCTAAAGGAGCCTGAGCCCAAGGAAGTATTCCCTCCGATTGTAGACTATTGGGCTACGGGTTTTTTGTCGACACCGTCCCAAGCCGAGAAGAATTTGCCTAAAGACTATGATAATGAACTTCGTGCGCAAGCAGGAATATTGGAGGAGGAGAAAGAGAAAGCAAAAATAGTGGAGGAGGAGAAAGGAAAAGGAAAAATGAAAAGAAGCGGGAAACAAGTTGCCCAGCTCGGGATGCAGAGTAAAAAATCGATCCCCCCGGTCATAGTGAAAGCCGCTCCGGAACAGGACCCCGAGGTCATAAATGCTGTGGCAGAAATGGGATTGACTGTACCTACTGCCATGCAAAATGCGTCCGAGGCCGGTATATCTCTTCGTCTCTTTTTAAGCCTAGACGATGCGCCAGTGGCTGAGGTAGGATTACAATATGAGAAGAAAGGGCCTCTCGTCGATCCTGCGAAGGAAAAGGATCTACCACCACTAATGCAAGCGCTGCTACGTTGGTACAAAAATTTCATAGCATGGACCGACAAAGAATTTGTGTATGTGGATTATATAGAGGAGCATCACACTAAAAAGTACTCTGTAACAGTTGAGATGAGTGAATTGTTCCAGCTGTTCAATCTGCGTGAGCTCGACAAATCTATCCTGAGTTGCTACGTTCTGTAAGTGATTTATTTCTACGTCATCTCGTTCTTCATTGCCTACACTATATATATATATATATATTGTCCTAACTATATTGTTGCGTACGCTATTATGCAGATTGAAGATTTGGGAATGCAAAATAAGACTCATCCATGATGTTGGGTTCATTGACCCACAAATCATTAATGGAACTATGTTAGAACGTCACCCCAAAGAAGTGGAGAAAGACTTGTACAAATTTTTTAAAAAGCATGAATCCAAAAGATATATTCTATTTCCTTACCTTTTTGGGTGAGTGTTTCTCTCATGTTCCCATTCTCTTTTGTTTACTCCATGCATGGTATGTCTAATCGATAAGTTATGCATGACTGTGCATCTAACGTGTCCGCAGGTTCCACTGGATTCTGCTAAAAATTGATCTTCAGGACTCCATAGTTTTGATCTTTGACTCTATGAATTCAAATACAGATCTTTGGATCAACATGAGAAAAATGATGTCGATCGGTCTCTTTTGTTCATTTCCTAAGCTAATAACTCCCTTGTTCATTTAATTTTATTTGCAATGTAGAGTTTGGAGACAGTTCTCACTTGGACATGTCGGTGGATTCAAAAATGAGCTAAAATTTAAAAATGTGGTCAAAGGAGTGGATAAGCAGCCACCGGGGACCGGTCTATGTGGATACTATGTCTGTGAGAACATACGGAAAGAAATCTCTGAGAGGAAGAAGGACAAGGCCACGCGGAGGGGTCTCAATAACTTGCGGAGGGCGCTTACTCCAGAAGCTCGCTTCCGACCAATTCAAGAGGAAATAGCAGGATTTTTCCTTAGGCATGTCATCGATAAGGAAGGAGAGTACCATGCGTCCACCGACGATGACTATTATACGCATAAGCTATCTAATTAATTGTTCGAATTTGTGTATGGTCATCCATCTTAATTGTGTAATATGGAAACTTGTTCGAGGTTGTATATATGGTCACCCGATATTAAATATATATTATATATTCCTATTGAATTCTCCTTGTTTGAAATTTCATATATATATATGCATGTATATAGTATCGTAAAATATATATATATATATATATGTGTACTGAAACTTCATCAAAATTACAATAAAACACAAAATAAAATATAAAAGAAATAAAACAAAACAAATTAAAAAGGAACCAGGTTTAGGGGGCCTAAAACCCTAAACCTGCGCAGGTTTTCAGTCCCGGTTGGCCACAAGAACCGGGACTAAAGGGCCTCCGCCGCGATGGATCCCTGGCGCCCACGTGGACGGGCCCTTAGTCCCGGTCCGTAAATGACGGGACTATAGGGGGGGGGGGTCTTTAGTCGCGCATTGCTAGTCCCGGTTGCTGGGTCGGGACTACAGGCCCTGGCGAACCGGGACTACAGCCCTATTTTCTACCAGTGACATTCCCGCTAGCTAGCAAAGATTCCCATGAATTGGTACGGTCCTAGGTGGTGGTGAAATTTGAATTCTTAATTAGGTGAGTCCATGTCCCACACGTTATCTTTTGTGCATAGCCGTGTGGAACAGGTTGCGTTTTTTTTTTTGGAGAATGGGGGAACAGGTTACGTGTCTAATAACTTTACGTGACAAGTCTTCAAAAAAGCTTTACGTGACTAATAACGTTTCGTTAAATCATAACCCTATATATATTTTAGATCTAACTGTCAAAATAATTTAGATGATGTGGACTCACGTGGTGCCTCTATTCTATCCTCGTATATTGCTTTTAGTATATAATAGATAGATAAACAAGAGTTGCAATAAACCTCTGCGGGAATAATATTGTCTTCGTTATCTATCGTCGTAAAATAAAAAGGAAAACACCCAATAAGAACCAAACAGAGGCAAGCACTTTTTCGCAAAGTAACATACATCAAGAAATTCATCAAGCACTTGCTCACAAAGTGCCAGCTACGACGTGCTTTGTCACTATAGGCACCGCAGACACGATCATCCTGAGATTTGATGACATCTTTCGGATGTTCCACATGCAAGCACTCCATTCATCAATCGTCCGCCTGGTTGCGCTCATATTTAGCGCAAAAGATATCCCTAGGAAATACCAAGAGCATCACGATAATGGACCCCTACTACTTGCAAGGCATGTACTTGAACAACCCTAAGGGTAAGGAAAAAGTGACATGGTACATCAAAGAGATGTTGCCGACGAATCATATGTCCAAGAGGATCGTTATCCTGCCTTACTTTCCCGAATAAGTCATTCGTTAGCCGCCATAACATGATTTCGTCGATTTCCCATCGTTAAGTTTACGCGTGTACAATTAATAATGGTTATAATTTTTGAGGATTATATATGGATTCTTTGAACTGTTTTGCGCAGAAACAAATACGAGGCCCTCATCTTATTGTTCCCGAGGGACTCGTTTACCCTATATCTCGACTCCGGGAGTAAATTGAAGGAGAAAAACTACTCCCTCATCAAGGTTTGTTCTCGATGAAGCTATGAACGGCTACGTCGCAAATGAAGGCTTCATTGACAGACCACACCAATTTCATGTCAAATATGTATTCAGACACCAGACGAAGTTCCCCTGCCCCAAGCAGGCGTCAGGCGGTCAGATGGAGTCTTGGTACCTCGTCCAACACATGCTTGAGGTTGTTAACGAACAACAAAGTCTACAATATATGTCTCTTGTGGACAAATGGTGACACGGCATCGTGTATTGGTCTGATGCTGAAATCAGACAAAACTTCGGTCGCATTTATCGCAAATTGTCGACAATCATCTATAGGGATGTAGTAAGTGTAGATGGGGCCTTCTACTACGGCTCGGGGGACACACCAGTTAACGAGGAACTGCTACAACGTGTACTAGAGCAGGGTGACTGATACGTCTCAAACGTATCCATAATTTCTGATGTTCCATGATGTTTTTATGCCTTATGCTACATGTTTTTTATACACTTTATGTCATTTTTATGGATTGAAGTGAAGAACCGTCAAGATGATTGAGATTCGCGTTCATCACTTCGATACCAGATTCAACGTGTTCTTATAATCATTTCATGTTCGGTTGCATGTTGACTCTTTCATAGCTAGACAATCCTCTCCACTTCTAGGGTGAACATGTTCGGTCGCATGAATAATTCTTAGGTGATCTCACAATTGCATAACTCTTCTCAGATATTGATCTCAGAACATAGGGAAGAAATACAACCCAGTAAGCATTTCAGATCCAATTCGATATACATATGAGGAATAAGGAACGAAAAAAAACGAAATTGGGAAGTAGACCGGTGGTTGCCACACCTAAAAACGAGAGTTCAAATCCTGTTATGTATCATGGTGAATATTACATTAGGTCACCCATAAAAAAATCTGGAGGATCTTTTTTTTCTTTTCACAAAGTTCAAGTAAAAATACAATGAACAAGATGACTAAACTAATTGATGGAGGGATGATAACCCGGTAGGCTAACGTCAAGGTGTAACTCGGCCCAAAGGGAGCTGCGCAAGACCCGGCTTAAGGGAAAGGAGTTTCTAGAAGGCCCAAGAGTGTAGGCCTCGTAACCCGGATTGTGGGTTTCGATAAGGAAACTTAGGGTTTGTATGCGGTGACTGGATAGGACTCCGAGTATGCCTTGGATAGGAAGCCAGGGGGCGGGTATTATATAAGCCGGCTCCTATGGTTAGATTAAGACGAGCTTTACCAGATATTCGAGTTTCCATGTAATACGAGAGTTGAGATTGTAACCCTAGATCGGAGACTCGGCGACTTGATTGCCAGAGCTACCAGATTGATTGACAGCATGGTTTCCCTTGAGCTAAACCCTCTCCCAAACACCAGAGTCGAATTGCCCCAAGATAAGTTACCCTCGGTAACGTCTGCCGTGATTATCCCACGACAGTTGGCGCCCACCATGGGGCCTACTTCCAAAGGTGTTTACATCACGGGAGAAGCTCGGGAGAGCATGAAGAACCTCATCGTCGGCGAGATCTACACCAACCCCGAAGGAGAAAAGATGGTGGACGACTTTGGCTGGGGGCCAGAGTCGGATTTGTTGGATGCCGGATCTATCGTCACAATTGGCCGGATCAACGTCTTCGTCGGCATTGTACGTACGTCCGGTTCAATTCCTGATAATTTTGAATACGATTCTGTGTCAGGAGGAGGGACCTGCGTTCAGTCGGATGGGGAAGAGTCGGTCGGGACGATCGATCCGATAGAAGAGCCCACCGCGAAGAGGGAACAGTCGGAGGAGCCGGCATGGACCCCGCGTGGCCGGGTCACGAGGGAGGATGATACCGAGTCTATCTTGCACCTGTTGGAGGATCGGTATGAAGAGGATGGCTGCGATGAGGAAGAGTATGAATCTGTACCAGGCATCGCGCGCCAGGTCGCGGTCTACACGGCCCCTGCAACCAATCTTAATCAGGGGGACGTGACCACGGCCGCGGTCGGAGCGGCGCGAGCACTGGCTCAGCAACAAAATCCGGTTGATGGAAATCCGGTCATAGCCCGGGTTGACGGAGAGTCGGCTTCAGTCACCAGCAACACCCCGGAAAGTGAATTGCAAAGAAACATGTTTGGGTTTATGACGAACAGAACGCCAGGAGCAGGGCCCTCGAATCCATAAAAATCCGGCTCTGTTCAACAATAACCTGATCTTCGATCCTACGGTACTAGCAACGGTGATAACCCCGGAAAACGCGGCAGCACGCGCTGCGGATCTGGATGTGGCTCTCCGTGCATTGGACCAACAGAGGAGAGATGTAGAAGCCGAGAGACAAGGGATAGCAGCGTGCAGGCGCGAGCTGGAGGCATTGGAGAACCGGCTCCAGGTTTAGTCGACCAGGATGCACAATCAGAGATACCAAACGAGATTACCGGCAACGGGAGGAACTTTAAACCCGGCCGCGCTGTTTATTACACCTCAGGACCAACCTTTTCCAGTTGTGAATCAGGAAACCGTACATCAGCCTGCAATCCTGGGAGGACAGCCGGCAAACGTACAAGCCGGGTTACCTACATTGCAAACAGGGATTGTAACTGGTAATACAGCGCCACCACCACCACCACCACGATTTCACACTCCGCCAGGTCACTTCAATAATCCCATGGACAATGTGTATGCAGCAACATTGGCATTGGATCGCATCCCCGTAAAAGAGTCACCCCATGTGGAGGAGACCCGGCGGGCGATAGATCTATTGCGCACGGCAGTGGCTCAGCAAGCCAATTACCCGGATAACAGGAGCGGAATGCATGGAACGCCGTATGTTAGCCGGCATACCGGAAACACCGGTAATATTCAGACAAGCTCAGCACGGCGGAGGGCAGAGCAGCAGCAAATGCCGCCTCCTCCCCGTAGACCAGCAACACCTGCAGTATCAGCCGCACAAGCTATCGTGGACAGTTCTCGAGCCAGGCGCGCAGCAGCCGGATCTGCGGTACGAGGGCCGGTAGTGGTTGCACCCCCCGCCGCACCTATCGCCGGATCGCATGTTTCCCGGGTAAGGCCAGTATCGGCAATTTTAGCCGGGTCCAAGTGTTTGTCGGACGCCATCAGAGCCGAGCCTTACCCGGATAAGTTCAAGGAACCGAGTAAAGTGGTCAATTACGAGCCAACCATGGATCCAGAAACCTGGTTGAGTAGTTATGAAATGGCCATGTCGATTCGCAATGCATCCGAAAATCTGCAAGCCAAATTCATGTACCTGATGATGTCAGAGGAGCGGCAAAGTTATGGTTCAACAATTTACCGGAAAAATCTGTCAATTCGTGGAGTGCGCTGAAAGTTGCGTTTATCAAGCACTTCCATGGGACGTGCAGGAAGTTATTCACAATCGATGATCTAGAACGATGTGTCCAGAAGAAGGGTGAGTCGGCGCACAGTTGGGTGCGCCGTGTTATGGAAATATTTCACTCGGCAAAGGATGCGCTACAGGCTATGGCAAAAACATGCAAGTACATACCCCTAGTGCAAAAGCTAACATGCATGAAATCTAGTCGGAATGCTTCGTAGGTTACTATGGGAGAGTTGATGGGCGCGTGCAACAAGCACGCTGCCACGGATACCACAGAGGAGGATGTTGATGACAAGAAAGCCAAAGCTAACGCAAGCAACAGTGGAAGACCCGGCAATGGATCTGCGCCGGGTAACAATGGAGGAAATAATGGAAACAACGAGAATAAGCGCCCGTACGAGGGAAGTTGCGAGTTTGTCGCCAACACAGAGGCCGGGTTTGCAAGACCCAGAGCAGAAGGAAATTTCAACGGAGGAAACTTTAATGGAGGAAATTACCAAGGGCCGCCAAGGCCGGCTAACCATATAGAGGCCTTCAGGATGCCCTGTCCGCGCCATAGCAGGAACGGCAGGCCGGCCAATCATTCGCTGGAACAGTGCGTGGATTTACAGAGATGGAAGAATGAGGAAATACAGAAGGCAATGCGAGGTGCAGGCCGGGGAGCAGGACCGGGTCCGGGTGGTAACCCGGGCAACGGCCCACCCCCAGCAGGCAACCCAGGAGGTGGTAATCCGGGTAACAATCAGGGAGGAGCTGGAGGTTTCCAGGCCAACCCCAAGCAATTGGGCCAATACCACGTTCACACCACAGGAACTTCTAACAAGGATAGAAAGATACTCAAAAAGGCAGTAAACTCGGTTTCCTCGGCTGTCCCGAGATACCTGAGGTGGTCGGATCAAGAGGTGACATGGAGCAGAAGGGATCACCCGGAAAGAACAGAACACCCGGGTGTCTTAGCATTGGTGGTTGCACCACAGGTTAACGGTTTTGAGTTGAAAAAGGTGTTAATGGATGGCGGAAGCAGCATCAATATCCTATATTGGGAAACTTTCCTACGCATGGGCCTCAAGGAGTCCCAGCTACAGAAAAGTTCTACGGTTTTTCACGGGATCGTACCGGGTCACTCGGCGTGCCCCGAGGGGAAGATTACATTGGAGGTCGCTTTTGGAGAATCAAAGGATAATTTTCGAGTGGAGTGGCTCACGTTCGAGGTGGTAAAGTTGCGCAGCCCCTATCACGCGTTGTTTGGAAGGCCGGCTTACGCCAAGTTCATGGCCAGGCCGTGTTACGTATACCTACAGCTAAAAATCCCGGGTCCCAAGCAGACCATCACCATCCATGGGAGCCGGGTTATAGCGGCTGAGTGTGATGAAGGAGACGCGGCAATGGCGGAACAAGCTTGTAGAAAGGAAGAGCTCAAGTATTACCGGTCTCAAGTAGACCCGGATGACAGAACAGCGTTAAATAGGCCGAATACGGAGGATTAGAGAGCAAAATTCAAGGCAGCACAGGACACAAAGATGGTGGCTTTTGTTGAAGGTGATCCCTCCAAGCAATTCGCTATAGGCTAACCTGTACAATAAGCAAAAGGAGGCGCTCATTGAGGTTATTCGCGGAAATCAAGATGTTTTCGCCTGGACGCCCAGTGATATGCCAGGTATCCCGACTGAGTTAGCTGAGCACAGTTTACACGTTGATCCTAAGTCTCGGCCTGTGAAACAGGGCCTGAGAAAAATGAATGAGGAGAGAAGAAAAGCTATAGGAGAAGAAATTGTCCGGCTATTGGCAGCCGGCTTTATCATGGAGGTATTTCACCTAGATTGGCTAGCAAATCCGGTTCTAGTACTGAAAAAGAGTAATGAGTGGAGGATGTGCATAGATTACACGGGTCTCAACAAGCACTGCCCAAAGGATCCATTTGCCCTTCCAAGGATAGATCAGATCATAGATGCAGTGGCTGGAAGTGACCTAGTATGTTTCCTGGATGCGTATTCCGGTTATAAATCATATCAAGCTCAAGAAGAAAGATTGGGAGAAAACATCGTTTATAACCCCCTTTGGGGCTTTCTGTTACAAAACCATGACTTTTGGGCTAAAGAATGCTGGTGAAACTTACCAGAGATGCATACAGAAGTGCTTCGAGGATCAGATTGGACGCAACGTTCACGCCTATGTGGATGATGTGGTGATCAAAACCAGGTAAGCGGAAACATTTATTGATGATCTAAAGGAAACGTTCAAGAATTTTAGAAGGTATCAGATGAAACTTAACCCTACAAAGTGCGTGTTTGGAGTTCCAGCAGGAAAATTACTCGGATTCATTGTTTCCGAGAGAGGAATCGAGGCAAACCCAGACAAGATCAAAGCTATCCAGAGTCTGAAAAGGCCGGAAAATTTGAAGCATGTTCAAAAACTTACAGGGTGCATAGCACCATTAAGCCGGTTCATATCCAGACTCGGGGAGAAGGCAATTCCCTTATACCGGCTCTTGAGGAAATCCGACAAGTTCGTTTGGGACCAAGAGGCGGATGAGGCGTTCGAGGCACTAAAGAAGCAATTGTCTGAGGCACCAATCTTAGCAGCTCCGGGTCCTAAGGAGCCCATGTTACTATATATTGCGGCTGGGCCCCGGGCGGTTAGCGCAGTGGTTGTTGTTGAGCGTAAAGAGGATGGAAAAGATTACCCGGTATAGAGGCCGGTTTACTACGTAAGAGAGGTATTATCGGAAGCAAAGCAACGTTACCTACACTGGCAGAAGTTGGTTTTCGGGGTCTTCATGGCCAGCCGGAAATTGAAACCATATTTTCAGGAACACCCCATAACAGTGGTTAGCTCTATACCAATGTCGGATATTATCAGAAACTCAGATGCAACAGGTAGAATAGCCAAATGGGCCATCGAGATGGGAGATTATCACATCAGCTACGAGCCCAGGTCAGCAATCAAATCTCAAGCCTTAGTTGATTTCATCAATGATTGGACTCATACTAGCATGCCCACAATGACACCAAGTTCCGAGTCTTGGGTAATGCACTTCGACGGTTCTAAGCAGTACGAGGGATCAGGAGACAAGTTGAGCTACGTGTTGCAAATCCACTTTGATTGTTCCAACAACGTGGCCGAATATGAGGCATTATTGCATGGATTGAAGGTAGCCAAGGAGATGAACATCAGGCGGATACGGTGCTATGGAGATTCGGATCTTGTGGTACAGCAGGTCTCAGGAGCATGGGATAGAAAAGATGCAACCATGGCAGCGTATCGCAGAGAGGTGGACAGGGTTGCCGGGTGTTTTTCCGGGTATGAGGTGGAGCATATTGACAGGCGAAAGAACGAGGCTGCGGATGCACTCGCAAGCACTACTAGGGAAAAGCTTACCCGTGACGCACCATTTTGCTTATCCGTGACGCACCTGGGCGCGTCACGGCTATCACGCCGCGCCTATGGGTTTAGCCGTGAGGCACCGAGCAGATGCGCCGCGCCTATTTATACCCGTGACGCACGGGCACGGTGCGCCGCGGCTATTGCGTGGCGCGTCACGCCTAACTCCGACGGTGCGCCACGGCTAGTAATTTAGGTGCGTCACGGCTATTCTATGCTGTATTTTTTAAAAAGGCAGTACAGAATTTATACAGGTATATACAGCTCAAATACAGAAGAATGTCAGCACACAAAATACAGAAGAATATCAATAGCTCAAACACAGGTATGCAATTGATAGAATAAATTTTCATAGCAGAAATATTACATAGTCTAGAAAACAAACATATATACTACTAATAAATCCAGGAGTTAGTCTCGAAAACAACCATATTACATATTTTCGATCATCACCACATAATCTATCTAGCGGGCGCAGATGTAGTCGATGACCATCATCATGTCCAAGTTGGCGATGTCACTATCCCTCATGGTGATCAGAATAGCTCGGCCAACCTCCATACCACCTCTTGCGGAATGGAACTGCCTCCATGCTTGAGAGTTGAGGATGACCCGACCATCAGCGTTATCCCTGGTGATCGGAACTACGGTGACAGGTCCTGATTCTCCACGGCGTACTCCAATGGTACCCATATGCTCCATGCCAGCACTGTCCGCTACCGCCAAAGGTATTTTCTACAACACACAATTCCAAGAAAGAATAAAAGCACAATGTCAAATACCGGATAAGAAAGTGTTAAGAACATAAGCAACTATACGAATAAGAAAGTGTTAAGAAACATACCATGACATGTCCATTGGAGATGTTAGTGTTGGTGATGCGATGCACGAAAGGGGACCCGATGTAGCTATCTATCTGGGCAAGTTTCTGAAGGACACGGTCCTTCTCAAACTCGCTAAGATTCGCTCTTTGAGCAACCACCACATGTTTCCATGGGTCCTCCTCGTCCATATCATCCTCAGTGTCCATATCCTCGGTGTTCTCAGTTTCCTCCTCACTCCCGCCATCCTCGCTCGCAATCCCGCCCATATACACAATTTTGATGCGAGGTTGCGGTCCTTCCATTGAGAAGTGAATGTAATCACCTCCGCTTAAATTGTACGTGGCGATGAGAGCCTGCAATGCTTGCCCGCAGAAGTAGGTCTTCGTTCTTTCTTTTTTCACTCGAAGAATGTAGGTGGTCCCGTGAACATTGAAATCCACGTTACTGCCAACTAACTCGTTGAATTCTTCGCGAATATTGCATGGTAGAATCTAAAAAAGAAATATAAAGAATATTTTGTTAATAAACACAAGTCTCAAGCTAGATAGTAAAACGAAAGAACAAGTTAACATAAAAAGAATTGTTAATTACCAACGAATCAACGTCACCGTCGTGGAGCTGAAGCATAAAAGAAGTCCCAGTGAATCGTCCTTGGGCACATCGAGACCGACATACTTCGCAAGCCATGTTCTATTAAATTAAGAAAGTACACATAGAGGTTAGAGGAGCATAGCTATCACAAAACAAAGACAAATGGCAGAACCTACCTATCACAAAACAAATGCAGAAAGGCTATCTACTTTAATGGAATATCCAAAAACAAAGCAACACTTGGGGACATAGACCATTGATTTGTCATGGAAATACGCATTATTGAAAATTAAATGTGACAGATAACATCCGACATCGCTCCTATCACGGGAAAATGGCTAAGTCCTAAATTCACGGGAAAACTTCGGCATGACCTTTGCTAATTCTCTAACACTAGAGTGCCCGATTCTCGCCGAAACGGAAATTAATCAACATTTCGGCGAAAATGGGCAACTCATTTGAATTCCCTGCAAAGTTTTAAACGGCTCGATGGCCGGACAGATTTCCAAAACAAGATTCACCAGCACAATCACCAACACAAGAAATGTTTACAAAGTCCATTTCTTCTCCTGCACCACACAGCTCGAGCTACACAGCTCAAGCACACACAACAAAAACCTGGGCACTTCCTATCAGATAATAATTCCAGGGGCAACAAGATATGTTTTAGATGTTTGCTTTGCAAATGCAAAAATCATCCTTACAACTCTCTAAACACCGGGATTCATCAACAGATCACATGTCATCTCCGTGGGGATAGAGCTATTTGCTTCAACACTCTGGCCTCGTACTATCTTTGCTCCTAGCTACCTAAATAGACCACAAGAAAGTTTGCGGTGCCAATAGACCACAAGAAAGTTAAATAATTGGCAAATAATGGTCTTATAAGCACGACTCTTCCAAACTTTATTGGAAGTCAGCAAATACATAATTGATAATGTTTAGCAGAACCATGGAAATATATGTAGCACCTTTCTTGCACATCCTAAACCGGCTTTCTAGTAACATAGGTAGGCATGATGATTATGCACAATCCAGCGACCGACCGAGGATTTCATCACCTCTTGGAAAAAAGAAAAAAATGTAAACATGTTATTTATCTGTATATCAAAGCTGCCTAATTACATCCTTCCCAGTGTACAAAATGACCAAATCACAAGACATATAGGATGTTTCAGTTCACAGCTAAAGGCATTCAATTCTCTTTTATAACAAAGGATTGCAGCTTTGTAAAAGCTGAAATGAGTATATTTTTTTTCCTTTATGTAACCAGGAACAACTCAGGGCTGAACCTAGACATAAAACTCATATTCGAATAAATTGATTCACTTTTCCTCCCATGCTAAAGAATCTACATCAATCTACTATGAAAAAAAACATACCCAAGCTACATGTCAAACTGAGACCAAAGAGGCGGGCCTATATGATTACCCAATGGCAGCCAATATACTACTCCAGCGACACTTTGCATGTCTTAAAACGAATGGGGAAAGTACAATTGTTTTTTACATTTGTTGCAACAAAGTAACTGTATGCTCAACCCAAGGAAATTTCATTTTGGCAATGTTATTCCATATTTCTTTTGATTTCATAAGCACCAGCGGCATAGACATTATGTCAACTCAAATACCAAGAGAATTATGACCGGTATAGGCTCTCCAAATAGCATTGTTTTAGGAGAAATAGAAATATTATTTAGCATCCACTAAGACTAATAAGTTTGACCAAACTTGCCGTGAATCAATATCATAAAAAGACCCCCACTTTTACCTTGCAAACCAGATGCAAGTGAATCTGCCTATTTCTTGCATGATCGCAGATGAAAACAGAAAAATAGGTAAAGAAGCAAAAACTTATTTTACACCTAAATGCAGCTCCATATGGCGAAATTGTTCGTCGGGCTAGGGGGCGGGATCGAGGAGAAGGGGAGGGAGAGGACTAGGGGGCGGGATCGAGGAGAAGGGGAGGGAGAGGACTAGGGGGCGGCGCACCTTTGTTCATCGGGCATCGAGGTCGATGGAGACGGGACGACGACGGCGCAGTGGTCGACGGCAGTGACCTGGTCCTGCGCCTGCTCCTCCTCCTCCTAGGTCGATGCAGAGGCGAGGTGGTGGCGGCGACTAGAGGGAGGGCAGAGGCGTGGATGTGGATCGAAGAGGAAGAAGGAGAGGACGGGCCAGTCCTAGTATAGGCGAAAGGATAGCCGTGACGCACCAATGGAAGGTGCGCCGCGGGTATCTAACATAGCCGTGACGCACCGCTGGGTTGGTGCGTCGCGGGTATGCCTCGGAGGCTCGCCACCCCGGCCCCACACATAGGCGCGACGTGCCTTCCATTTGGTGCGCCGCGGCTATGCCTTTAGGCGCGACGCGCAGAAACGTGGTGCGCCGCGGGTAATAGGCGTGACGCGCCAAATGTGATGTGCGTCACGGGTATCATCACTCCTATAGCCATTTTCCTAGTAGTGAAGACTCGGCTCGTGCAGAGAGCCGGTTCCACCCAATGTTTTCCTGGACGAGTTATGGCGGCCATCTGTTAAAACCGAGTCTAGGAAGAGGTGGCTAACCAAGACCCGGATTTAGAGCTTGTGGCCACGGTACGTGCCGTTCCTGAGTGGACAGAGCCATTTTTAGCTTATTTATCACGAGGCGAGTTACCACCACAGGAAGTTTTAGCAAGGAAAATTCTGAGACAAGCAAAGGGCTATTCCATCATCAATGGCGAGTTATATAAAAGGAGTGCAGCAGGAGTCTTTTTGCGCTGTGTAGCACCACAAGAAGGCCGGCAGATCCTGAAAGAGATCCATGAAGGTGACTGTGGGCATCACGCATCCACAAGATCCCTTGTGGCCAAAGCATATCGGCACGGTTTCTTTT
This sequence comes from Alopecurus myosuroides, assembly GCA_028641055.1. Taxonomy (NCBI): domain Eukaryota; kingdom Viridiplantae; phylum Streptophyta; class Magnoliopsida; order Poales; family Poaceae; genus Alopecurus; species Alopecurus myosuroides. Next base: position 55,065,301 of record CM054058.1, read on the forward strand.
GGCTCACAGCCTTAGCAGACGTGGAACGCTTGGTGGCAAGGTGCGATGGATGTCGAAGGTACGCTCGCCAAATCCATGTGCCGGCTATGGAGTTGCAAACAATCCCATTAACCTGGCCGTTCGCTGTTTGGGGCATGGACATGGTGGGCCCCTTCCACATGTCACCCTGCAAAAAGACCCATCTCTTGGTAGCTATCGATAAATTTACAAAGTGGGTTGAAGTTATGCCAGTTACCAATTGCGAAGCGATCACAGCAGTCAAGTTCTTAAAAAGAATCATCTACAGGTTTGGGTATCCTCACAGCATAATAACAGACAATGGAACCAACATGTCCCTTGGTGAGATGGAGAAATTCTGTGGGAACAATGGAATCCGGCTTGACATAGCGTCAGTAGCCCATCCACAAGCTAATGGACAAGTGGAAAGGGAAAACCAGGAATTACTTCGTGGGTTAAAACCACGGCTGCGGGTTCCGTGCATCAGAGCTGCTGGCGCATGGGTAGAAGAGTTACCATCAGTGGTTTGGGGAATTAACACCACACCTAATAGATCTACTCAGATGACCCCGTTGTTTATGGTGCAGAAGAAGTGTTACCGAGTGATATTATTCACGACTCGCCCCGAGTGTCGGCTTACATCGAGGTAGAGAACGAGAAGACCCGGCAGGACGCTGTGGATATGCTAGAAGAACACAGAGAACAAGCTTTGGAGAGATCGGCCATATATCAGCAGGATCTGAGGAGGTATCACAGCCGGCGAGTCAAAACCCGGGTCTTCCAGGAAGGAGACCTGGTGTTACGCCTGGTATAGTCAAAGGAAGGAAAACATAAGCTATCTCCACCATGGGAGGGACCGTTCATCGTAAGCCGGAATTTGCACAATGGATCATATTACTTGGTAGATGCAAGGGAAGAGTCGGATATTGTCAATAACACCACTCACACCACTTCATCTATGCAAGAGAGGGAAATACCATGGAACGTGGCTCAGCTACGTCCCTACTACACCTAGACTAGACTAGATTTACAAGTGGAACCGCACGATGTAACAGGAAGCAGGTTTCAGACGCACTCTTTTCCTATCCAGGGTACCTAAGGGGACTGGAGGGTTTTTAATGAGGTGGCTTGCTGACCTAACTTTTCTCATATCAATAAAGAGATGGTTAAACTATGATGTTGTTTCTTTCTTATGCGTTAAGTTTTTTCCTGTTTTTGTTTTCTGTTTTTGATGTTTTCAGGTAAGTATTAGTCCTTTATTTATAAGTACAGTAGTTTTCTAAAGATTACATATACAGGTCTTGGGGGCTGATTGCTTGAATAGCACAGTTGCAAAGTCAAAGACCCGGCCATGATGCCATTAAGTTATAAGGACCGATTACTTAGAATAAGTACGGTTACAATCTTATAACCGGACAATAGAGCCAAATTCTCTTGATTTCTCGTGCTTAAGCTTGATGTGACTCGCAAGAACGTGGCGTGCTTTGCTAGCGTGTAATTACAATCAGCCATGATGCCCATGGGGACTTGTCTGACCCTGTTTTTATACAGTTATAGCAGCATTGATTATCCACGCGAAAGCCGGCTTACAGCAAAGAGAATCAAAAGGGTCATCCAAACCACAAGTTATGCAGAGTACAAAGTTGATAGCCGGAAACTCGCAATGTATCAAGCATAACTTCAAACCTATGTGAAGTAACTTTAGGGTTTGGGCCTTAGCAGAAACAGTTTGCTCTTTCGAAAGCTCCAAACCCCCAGACTCAGAAATTCGGGCCTTGGGGACTTGGGAATTTGAAAAAAGTAACAAATTGTCTAGCTATTAAGCTTCAAAACCCAAACATCCGAGTCTTGGGGACTTGGGGACTTAGAAAATATCCACTTGTCAAAACCCCCGAGACCCGGAAACCGAGTCTCACAAAAGGAAAAATAGCGAAAGTCGGAAAACCAGCAACGAAAAGTTTAATATCAAATCCATACAAAAGGCCAGAAGGGCCACGAAAGCTATTAAGGTTTTAACGTATTACAAACCGAGGGAGTAGTATCGAAAAGTGCACAGGCGCACTATTAAAAGAATAATTGTTTTAGATGCCCATGGGCCGAATAAAATGTTTGAGGCAGTGAAAAGTGAAACTTCACTCGGCATCCTTCGCCGAGTCTTCAATGTTATCCTTGGCAGCCGGCTCTTCAACTTGCTCGCTGGCGGTTTTCCCGGTTCCTGCATCCGGATCAGCAGCAGTACTGGCGCGCGCTGGAGGGGGGACAACCGGCGTAGAGGTGGCAGGCGCAGTATCGGCCTCAGCCTTCTTCTTCGCAGCTTCCTCCTTCCTCTTGGCAGCTTCCGCCTTCCACCGTGCCAGCATGTCATAAGGCTTAGGCAAATCCGACTTAATGGGCTTGTATTGGCATCATACGGCGGAACGATGTTGCTCAGATCCAGACTGTCGGTGATCAAGCTCGCCGAGTGACGCACCTCAGTGTTGATAGCCTTGAAGTTCTTTCCAGAAAATTTGGAGCCATCGTTGTTGAATTCGGGAAACCCGCCAACGAGTTTTGCCGGCTCAAGCTTGGGGAAGTAGGCCTTGGCTAGAGCGAGTCCCCGGGTTACTCCAACCCGGCACGAAGAGCGCTTCCAGTGGTCGATCCACTCGGGAATGGTGGAACAAGCGTCAGGCAAAGTGTTCAAATCACCATACCCGGTGCCCGGACACTTGATAGCTTGTAAAATCCATTTGGTGCCGGCACAGAGTTGCCGGATCACGGCCTTCAAGGTCTTCAACTTCTCGATATCATCCTCGTCTGGCATTGCCTCACCAGGCCCTGCAGAGTAACAGAGAGGTTAAAGCAAGAAATCCCGAGTCTTTGTGAAAACAAGAAATCCGGGTTATATGTTAATCGGTTAAAAGTTAGTACCAAGCAGCGTGCGATAAGTATCGGCAATTTGGGCCGACAGTTTCTTCAGTTCAGCTTCAGCAAGTTGGGACCACTTCTTATACTTTTTCACATTCTTATCAATCTTTTCAGCATCAGCTTCCAGCGCTTCACGCAGCTGTGTCTCCTTCTCGAGGAGTTTGTTGGTTTTAGCCAACACCTCCTTAGATTGGGCCACGTAAGCCTGCGAAAAGAGCAAAGGAAATATAAGTCGGAACAAAAGATAAATCCGGGTGTGACAAACTATAGCGTTATAAAGTACCAAGTAAACTACACATAGTTCACTCGGAACTTGGGGACTAGGTGAGAGTATAAGAAGTATTGGTTCACTAACCTGGTGTTTTTCCGCCATGGCTTCCAAAATCCCCTTTTCATCAGTTTTCAAGGTGTCGAGACAACTTAGCATCTCATAAAAGCTCAGTTCATCAATTTTCATCCCGGAAGAGCTGGGGGCCGGGTTACGAGGAGGAGTCCTTTCCTGCTTGAGGGGGGACACCCGGGTTGCTTGGGTCTCAGGAGTGGGGTCACCCATCCTTGCACCCAGGACCTCGACGTCATCACCCCCGGATCCATGCAAGGGAATGGGATACTCGGCCTCCTGATCAGCCGGGTCTTTCAGCAGTTCTTCTTCTTCTTCAGCGCCGCCAACCGCGGCCTTCACAGTATCTACCGGCTCTTCCAGCGCCGGGTTATCCACGTCCATGTCGTCCGGGTCACTGTTTGTGACCTTGGCTCTGAAGAAAATAAAAGGAGCAGTTAGTACATGATTAATGAAACGTATGGAAAGTGTTGGTGTATCGGATAACAAGAAAAGATAGCTTACCCGGTATTCACGAAGAAATCCGCCGGAAGATCATTACTAGACCCGGAGGAGGCTGTCAAGGAGTCCGAAAGTGAGACCCAGAGTTGTCCAGCTAGTGGATGATTGGGAGAAGGATGTTTTCAAGGAGAATCGGAAGGATGGGTCTGGGGAATACCGGCACGGCGAGCTGGGGACGAAGGGATACCCGGGTTGAGAGGATCATCACCCGGGGAGTTCCGGGTTACCCTGCGCTTGACTGGAGCGGGTTCCTTCAAGTGTGGCGAATCGGACAAGCGTTGGTTAAGTTCCGGGTTACCCTGCGCTTGACTGCACATATTAGCGAATGAATACGGTTCGGAGGTGATAGTGGAATACGGAACCTTGAACACCACCCTTCGGGGCTTCCTCCTGGCTCCAACCTCGACGTCCGGCTCAGCCTCACTTTCGTCCGACTGAGTCTCCTCCTCATCCTCCAGCCCTGAAAAGCATAACACATTGTCGGAAAAGGAAAACAGGTTGGAAAAGTAAAGTCAACAGAAATAGAAATAAGTGAAACCCAGATATTACCTTCGTCCGAGTCAGCCGGCTCCTCGTCCTCCTCTGAGTTCTCGGAAGGAGGCGGGGTCTCGATCTTCCAGAAAGCGCTATCCTCCTGAGGTAAAGGTACAATGGTAAAGGTTAGTGACTGGGTCAGATAAAGGTACGAGAATAAAGAGTAAGGGCCAGATCTTACCGCTGGAGCCGGGTTACCGCGAGTAAATGGCTCCAAGCCGGCTATAGTCCGGATCACTTCCATTTCTCGGTCAAGAAACTCTTGATTATTTTGTTCGTGTCAGCGGCCGGGTAGTTCCTCAGTGAGTAACGGAGTGAATCCGTGATGTGCCCAGAATATTCGCACATCAGCTTGGGCCGGACGGCATTTGGTTGGATTCGGAAGTTTACCCAAGTTTTAACTAAGTTGAGCCCAAGAAGGCCTTGGGCCGATAGAACAGCGAGTTTGGCAAGGAGGGGTTGGATGGACTGCCAGCCCGACTCAGAAGCGAAAGAGTTAAGATTGTCGGAAAGATCGAGAAGACCTTCAGAGAAACCCGCTAGTGGTTTTTCACCGGCTAAGCAAGTGTCCTGGCAATAGAAGAACGTCTTTTGCCAGTGCTTAACATGAGAATTGAGGCTAAGAGTTGGCATTAATGAGTTTTTCCTCCTTTGAATGGAAACCCCCCTGCAAGCCAGGAGGTCCCCGTCACCGCTTTCGCGGCACGGTTTGCATTGGAACAGTTCAAGAAATAGCGCAAGATTTGGAGGAATGCATAAATATGATTCGCACAGAACGATGAAGTGAGTGATGTTCAACATAGAGTTGGGACCTATATCAAACACTCGGAGTTTGTAGTGATCTAGTAATTCACGAAAGAAAGGGTGACCCGGGGGGCGAAAACCCCGGATCACGTGCTCTACGAAAATCACTACCTCATCCAGACCCGGAGTGGGCCGAGTCTCCTCTCCAGGGACACGCCAGTGGATATCCTCCCGGGCGGGGAGGACGCCCGACTCTGCGAGCTCATCCAGCTTTGCCTTGGTCACAGTGGACCTTGCCCAATTGGCGGATATAGACTGAGTCGGCCTTGCTTTCGCCGGCTGTTTCCCCTTCGTCTTCGTACTGGTTTTGGGTGCCATGTGCGCAGTCTAAAAACAGGAGATAAAAGTGCAGAGTGTAAGTAACCTACGACCCGGAAATGACAGATTATCCGATTAACCAAAGATCAACTATGAGATACCTTGATAGATTGGATCTAGACGGAAAATCTACGGGGAAATTTGTGGCTACAAGTAATAAAGGTGCATTGTGAGGTGTACTATTGGATCTAGCTTGAGTGTTGGTTGTGAAAGAATGAAGCATGGGTTATCCAATTGATGCGGAGCAAGAAAACCGTCTAAGAGCGGATCTAAATCTAATCTAGTTCGAGTAAGATTGAATGTGAGATCCATGGAAGAAGATGAATTACCGGTGGAGTTGGGAGGAGAGCGCGGCGGCGGCAGATGGCGCAGTCGCGGTGGCCCTTTGGATCTTCCGGTGAGTTGCTCGGGGGCGCGACGGCGGTGGTCAACGGCGGCGCGGCGCGAGCTGACGCAGAGCGCAGACGGCGGCGTCTCGCTTCCGGCTGCGTGCCCGCGGACTCTGTGTAGGCGCGGCCTTGAGCTCGGATGAGAGAGCGCCGAGGGAAATTGCGGGTGAAGGAGATGGGGAAATGGAGTGCTCGATCTAGGTTTGCCCCTAAAAGCACTTATTTATAGGTGCGGGTGGAGAGCCCTAGGTCTAAGGAGAGGGAGCCAAAATTTCGGGAAAGGGATAGCCGACCGGATTTTTTGGGATAAGCAGTAAATGCTCCCGTTACGAGATATCCGGAAAAGATCAGAGCAGATCGTTTCCGCGGTATTCGGATTAACTAATGGACAATGTGAGCCGGGTCTTCTGTGCTTTCCTCGAAGTGTTGACCCGGGAAAACGACGTTGGACTCGGAAAAAGCCGGGTTATTATATGGACCACCTGTGGAGTTAGGCCTAGCTATTATAAAAGCATCCTAACCCGGTATTTTATGAACTTGTATGTTTATTATTATTATTGCAGAGAATAGCATGCGCTTCAAGGAAGATCCTGCGAAGCCCAGGCTATTCTGGGGACTACTGATGGAGGGATCATAACCCGGTAGGCTAATGTCAAGGTGTAACTCGGCCCAAAGGGAGCTGCGCAAGACCCGGCTTAAGGGAAAGGAGTTTCTAGAAGGCCCAAGAGTGTAGGCCTCGTAACCCGGATTATGTGTTTCGATAAGGAAACTTAGGGTTTGTATGCGGTGACTGGGTAGGACTCCGAGTATGCCTTGGATAGGAAGCCAGGGGCCGGGTATTATATAAGCCGGCTCCTATGGTTAGATTAAGACGAGCTTTACCAGATATTCGAGTTTCCATGTAATACGAGAGTTGAGATTGTAACACTAGATCGGAGACTCGGCGACTTGATTGCCACAGCTACCAGATTGATTGACAGCATGGTTTCCCTTGAGCTAAACCCTCTCCCAAACACCAGAGTCGAATTGCCCCAAGATAAGTTACCCCCGGTAACGTCTGCCGTGATTATCCCACGACACTAATTGAAGCTTGAACAAGGAGAAAGTGAGCAAAATCTGTGGCGCCCAGTCACCCGCTAAGCTAGGGCCCAAGGCACGGGGTTATAATGCGGATAATCTTCTGGAATATCATAGGCTTTGGGAGAGCAGGGTGCCAGAAGCTGATGTGAGAGTACCTGCGTAACCATAGGATTGACATAATTTACCTTCAAGAAACCATCAAACTCAACTTCTTGGATCAGGAGTTGCAAAGCATTGATGTCGGGGAGAAGTTCTTTTGGTGTTGGCTCCCAACGGAGGGCCGCTAGGGTGGCATGTTAGTGGGCCTACAGGTGTCGAATCCTTCGATAAGGGTCAGTTCTTCCTTAGCGTGAACTGCCTGCACCGCGCGTTGAATAAAAAGTTCACTCTGGTGGGGATCTATGGCCCAGCTAATCACGCCCTCTACTAGGCCTTTTTAGCGGAGATTTAGGAAAAGGTTGCTTCCAGTAGATTCCCAGCCATAATGGGAGGGGATTTCAATCTTCTGCGAGGGGCTCAAGAGAAAAATAACAACAAATTTAATCGGACAAGGATCGAGATGTTCAATAATTTTGGAGAAAACATTTAAAAACAGTTTGTGCCATTTTTTAAATTACAAAATTTTGTGAAAGAAATATTTTCACAAACTTGTGAGGCCACCATCCCTAGACTCCATTTTTCATCCTATATCCAATGGACATGATTTTTCACATAAGTTCTATTCAAAATTCTGGTTAAAACACGCAAAAACAATTTCTGTTATTCCTGGACACTATTGAGTTCATGCATTCCTTAGTCGATCATTCCACTCTCTCCACCTATCTCTTTATCTGTGAGGTGTAAAACATCTCCCTCAATTCCATGGACAACATCTCCAACCCAAAACCCCCTCCCTTCTCCTCCACACCTCCTCCATGTCAAGAGGACAAGCTACATCACAGGTGGATGTCGAACTCCACCATCACCCGCCACGCATTGCTCGATCTCCTTGTCTAATAGCCTCACGGGACATTCAAGAACTCCCCCATGAACCCAATTTGCCTCCCTCGCTTTCCTTCCCTCCTCCTTCATGTCAAACACCTACGGGTGCTGGGTGGGCACCATTGTTTTCCAACGCCCCCGTGCATATCCTGCCTTCTCCTATCTCTTAGGGTATGTTCTCCCTATGCTCCACCTCCTTGGCAAGGTCTCGCCCAAGGAAATCATCTCTGGCCCGCTTGCCCGAGCCGCAGTGGCCGCCATGGACACCGAGGCGCCATGCTCCGCGATCAGACCTCACAAAGCCTTCCTGTTGTGGGATAATCACGACAGACGTTACCGGGGGTAACTTATCTTGGGGAAATTCGACTCTGGTGTTTGGGAGAGGGTTTAGCTCAAATGAAACCATGGTGATATGCGATATGGTAGCCGGCAATCAAGTCGCCGAGTCTCTGATCTGAATATACTATCTCAACTCTCGTGTTACAATGGATACTCGACACCTCGCAATTCGGCGATTGTGTTCTTACTCACGATATAGCTTGTCTAACCCTAACCTAGAGACCGACTTATATAACATACGGACCCCCGGGCTTACTCTCCAAGGCGTACTCTGAATCCTACCCGGACACTGCTTAAAACCCTAAACATCCTTACCGGAACCCACAATCCGGGTTACGGGGCCTATGTTCCCGGGCCTTCTAGAAGCTCCTTTATCCTAAGCCGGGTCTCGCACAGCGTCCTTTGGGCCGAGTTACTCCTTGGCGTTAGCCTACCGGGTTATCATCCCTCCATCAGTAGTCCCCAGAATAGCTTGGGCTTCACGGGATCCTCCTTGAAGCGTACGCTATTCCCTGCAAAAATAACAAACATACAAGTTCATAGAGGCCGGGTTAGGTTGCTTTAATAAACAGCTAGGCCTAACTCCATTGGTGGTCCATATAATAACCCGGCTCTCTCTAAGTCCATCTTTGATTTCCCGGGTCAATGTTTCAAGGAAGATGCAGAAGAGCCGGCTCACTTTGCTCATTAATTGATCCGAATATCACGGAAAGGATTCACTTCCTATCCATTCCGGATATCCCGTCCAGCACTTAACGCGCATCCCAGAAAATCAGGGCGGATATCTCTTATCCCCAAAATTTCGGGTCCCGCCCGTTGGCTTAGGTTTACTCACCCGTACCTATAAATAGGTACACGGGGGGGGTGACCTAACCCCAACGGCTCATTCCCTCCTTCTTCTTCCTCCTCACCTGCGCTTCCACACCCGAGCTCTCGGAGCGCCACCACGGAGACCTCGCGCACGTCGCCGGAGCAGTTCCTCCACGGTCCGCCCCGCGCCGCCGTCAATCTCCGCCGCCGCGCCTCCGAGCTGCCCGCCGGGAATCGCACGCGGGCACCACGACTTCGCCATCTGTCGCCGTCGCATCCTCCTCCAATCCGCGCAGGTAAGTTCCTATTCCCCTTGATTCAATGAGCAATTTCTTCGGTTGACTAGATTGGATCTTGGTCCGCCGCGGGCCATTTCTCGCCCCGCGCCGGATTAGGTCGCACAGCTCCCCCATAGCCCATCCAATTACCTAATAGATGACCACACATCACTTCCCTATTGCTCATAGCCGTTAATTTCTCCGCGAAATCGATAGCAAAATTTCCAATCTAGATGTAGTTGACCCAGATTTCCGCGGCGGCTCACAGATACCCGGAAAATCCTCTTTTTCTGGTTGTTTTACTTGCACTAGATACATGGGAAATCAACCTCTTTTCGTAAATACTTGCCGATACATAGATACTCCATAAGTTCTGTACTGCCTGTCAATACCCGGATATTTTGTAATTTTCGCTCTGCCAGTAATACCCGGAAAACCCATAGTTTCGATGCCTCTTACTGATACTGCTCGTGGATACTCGGACAGCTCATGATTTCCGAGTCTTAACGTCTCGTGCACTTTGCTTCGTATTTTGCAGACTGAACCAATGGCTCCCAAGACCAAAGGGAAGCAGACGGCTAAGCCCAGGGTGACCCAGTCCATATCCGCCAATTGGGCGCGATCCTTTGTGACCCAGGCCAAGCTGGAGGAGCTGGCCGAGTTGGGCGTCCTCCCCCCTCAAGAGGAGATCCACTGGAGGGTGCCGGGTGACGAGACCCGGCCCACTCCTAATCCGGACGAGGTAATATGCTTCGTCGAGCATGTGATCCGGGGGTTTCGCCCCCCGGGTCACTCTTTCTTTCGTGAAGTCCTCCGCCATTATGGCCTCCGGGTGTTCGACATAGGGCCTAACTCTATGTTGAACATAACCCATTTCACAGTCCTTTGCGAGTCTTATTTGTGCATTCCGCCAAAAAGTGGCTCTCTTTATAGAACTTTTCCAATGCAAACCGTGCCGCGAAAGCGGTGACGGGGCGCTCTTGGCTTGCGGCGGGGTTTCTATCCAGCGCCGCAAGAATTCACCCATGCCGACTCTCACCCTCAATTCACATGTTAAGCACTGGCAGCTTTCTTTTTTCTACTGCCGAGACACCTCCCCACCCGGCGAGAGGAAACTGCTGGGTTACTCGGAGGGCCTCTTAGATATCTCCGAAACTTTCAATGCCTTTGCCCCTGAGTCGGACAGGGAAGCCATCCAGCCCCACCTAACCAAAATAGCCGTCCTTTTCGCCCACGGTCTCACTGGGCTCAACCTAGTTAAGACTTGGGTAGATTTCCGCATCCAGCCCAATTCTATTCGCCCAAAACTGATGTGCGAATATTCGGGGCACGTTACGGACGCGCTCCGTTACTCCTCGAAGAACTATCCGGCGGGTGATACCAATAAAACCATCAAGAGCTTCCTGACCGAGAAGCTGGAGGTGATAAAGAACATAGCCGGGTTAGCACCGTTTACCCGGGATAACCCGGCTCCAGCGGTAAAATCCGACACTTATACACTTTCTCATACTTTGACCTTATACAAACACTAACTCCCATTTTCATGCTTTTATCTCAGGCCGATAACGTTTTCTGGAGTATCGAGACCCCTCCCAACTCAGGTAACCCGGAGGAAGAAGAGGAAGAACCGGCCGATACAAATGAAGGTATCACCCGGATTCCAATCAACCCAACCTCTATCACTTTGCTTTCTTTTTCCAACTACATGCATACGCCTTTCAGGGATGGATGACAAGGGTGACAATGACAACCAGAGGGACTCGGAAGAAACCGAGAGTGACAAAAGCGAAATTGAGCCGGAAGTCGAAGTCGGGACCAAGAGGAAAACCCGCGGGGTCGTCTTGAAGGTTCCATACCGCTCCCTTGCTTCTAAACCATACTCCTTTGCTAACATGTGCGAGCTAAACCGAGAATTATCCGACCAAGCGCAGAGTGACTCGGAACTTCCCAGGTGAATCCACACTTAACCCGGGTATTCCGTCATCCCCGGCTCGGCGTGCTGGTATTTTTCAACCTCTTCCCGAATATCAAGGTTTTCCTTTTCCGAGTCACCCCTTGGCAGGGCAATTCCATATCTTACTTTCTCAATGTTTATCAGCTTCGTCCGGGTCTAGCAGCGAGTTCCCCTCGGACTTCGTGGTGAACCCTGGGTACGGTTCTTCTCCTGATGTTCTAATACTTTTCCATAATTTTCTCCAGTTACATGCTAACTACTTATTTATACCATCCACAGAGCCACGGTCACTATCAGTGACCAAGAAAACATGGAAACAGAAGACCCGGGTAAGGAAAAACCGATTGATAAGACGACTGCCGCGGCTAGCGGCGAGGAAGAGCGGCAAGCGCCACCGAGAGACCTGGCTGATCAAGAAGCCGAGTATCCCATAGCCTCGCATGCACGCGAGGAGGAAGAGTCCACAATCCTGGGCACGGGGGGAGGCGAGCCGAACTCCGATATTCATACGACTCGGATGCCTTCCCCTGCCAAGGAGAAGACTCCAACTCCGGGTCACCAAGATCCCGGGTCTTCCAACTCGGACAATCACTCCTTCGACCAAATGATGAGTGCCCTCCTTGCCATGAAGGCCACAGAGAACACTATGTTGGAGCGGATGGCCGCTGAACACCGGGTAATACTAATTGATATCTCATGTTATCCATCTAGTCCCCAAGTTCCGAATCTAACTTATCTAAGTTATACTCGGTACTCCTTTTAACACTTGGCTGATCATGATATCCGACTAACATTTAACTTTCCTTTCCTTTCAGGCGCAAATGGACCGATCCGAGGAAATTTTGGCCAAGACCAATCAACTCCTGGATACCGAGCTAAAGCTGAGGGAAGCACTTGAAGCTGAGGTGAAAGCCTTGGAGAAAGATGTCACAAAGTACAAGAAGAAATACACCACTGCTCAAGCTGCGCTGAAGAAGCTATCAGCTCAAGTTGCCGACACTTATCGTGTCCTCCTTGGTGAGATTTTGTTACTTACTGGTTCGTGTCTTGGTTTTTTGTTTTCTTGATCCATGATACCAGGGATGCTGTTGACGTGACCTTTATTGTTTGCATTGCAGTTGCTAACCTTGCGCCCCCAGAAGAGGATGATATCCAGAAGGTGAAGAGCTTGAAGAATGTGCTCCGGAGATTCTGCGCCGGCACTAAATGGATCCTGGACACCATCCAGTGGCCAACTGATGGATATCCGGGTATGGAAACCTTGCCCCATGCGTGTTCCACTGTTCCCGCATGGATTGAGCTCTGGAAACGCTCGGCATGCCGGGTTGGGATGTCCCGGGAGCTAATGTTGGCTAAGGCTTACTTTCCAAAGCTTGACCCGGCAAAGTTGGTGGCCGGGTTTCCAGAATACAAGGCTGATGGTTCTAGATTCGGCATCAAGGATTTCAAAGCTGTGCAGTCCGAAGTGCGTCACTCGGCGACTACACTTGCCGATTCTCTGGATTTAAGCAACTTCGTAACTTCATATGACGCCAAAGGTAAATCCGTGAAGGAGGATATGCCTTTACCCCTTGATATCTTGGAAAAGTGGGATGCTGACTCGGCCAGGAAGAGGGAGGAAGCCGCGAAGAGGGAAGCCGAGTTGAAGTCAGCGCCCTCCTCCTCTACGCCGGCTGGCCGCCCGCCTGTTCGCCCTGATACTGCCAATCCGGGTGACAATACCGGGAGAGCCTCCGAGGAGCAAACGCGAGACCAAGACCCGGAAGGCAAGGGTAAGGCTGTGGACTCAACCCAGGAAGCCGAATAAACTCTTGACTGACGCCATCTGAATGCCTCATTCGGCCAGATCTTGTAAAATAATTATTCTTTTGATAGCGCGCTTGTGCGCTTTACGATACTGTTATCGTGGCTTGTAATGCACTTTGATACCTTAATAACTTTTGTGGCCCTTCTGGCCTTTGGATGAATTTAATATCTATCTGCCTTTGAGCTTACTTACTCTTGATATTCCGACTTTCTTTATGATTTGTTTTGTGAGACTCGGTTTCCGGGTTTCGTGGGTTTTGACAGGTGGACTTTTCTCTTAGTCCCCAAGTCCCCAAGACTCGGATTTTTGGGTTTTTGAGCTTAATAGCTAGATGATTTGTTTCTTGTTTCAAATTCCCCAGTCCCCAAGGCCCGAACTTCCGAGTCTAGGGTGTTAGGTTTTTCAAAGAGAACAAATCATTTTTTCTAAGCCCAAAACCTAGAGCCGTTTCACATAGGTTTTGAAGTTTATGCTTAATAAAACTTGAGTTTCCGGATATTAACCTTGTACTCTGCATAACTTGTGGTTTAGATGACCCTTTTTACTCTCTTGTACTGTAAGCCGGCTTTCGCGTGGATAATCATGTTGCTACATCTATACGAAGACAGGGTCAGGCAAGTCCCATTGGGCATCATGACTGATTGTGATCATATGCGAGCAAATCATGCCACTTTAGTGCGAGTCACATCGAGCTTAAGTAAGAAAAGTCAAGAAAGTTTGGCTCCTTTGTCCGGTTATAAGCTTGCAGCCGTACTCGTTTGCGAGTAATCGGCCCTTATAACTCATAGGCATCATGGCCGGGTCTTTGAGTTTGTAACTGTGCTATTCAAGCAATCAGCCCCCAAGACCTAAATATATGCAAACTGCTAAAGAAGCTAATGTACTAAAAAACAGTGAACAACACTTACCTGGAAGAAAGATAAAAAAACATAACAGAAATAAAAATTGATAAAAACACATGAAAAGGAAAGAATATATTGTTTAACCATCTCTTTATTGATATGAGAAAAGTTAGGTCAGCAGGCCGCCTCATTAAAAACCTTCCAGTCCCCTTAGGTACCCTGGATAGGAAAAGAGTGCGTCTGAAACCTGCTGCCTGTTACATCGTGCAATTCCACTTTGTGAATCTAGCCTATACTAAGTATAGTAGGGACGCAGCTGAGCCACGTTCCATGGTCTTTCTTTCTCTTGCATAGATGAGGTGGTATGAGCAGTGTCATTAACCGTGGTCGACTCTTCCCTTGCATCTATCAAGTAATACGATCCATTGTGCAGATTCCGGCTTATGATGAACGGTCCTTCCCATGGCGGTGATAACTTGTGTTTTCCTTCCTTTGATTGCACCAGGCGCAGGACCAGGTCTCCTTCCTGGAAGACCCGGGTTTTCACGCGCCGGCTATGATATCTCCGCAAATCCTGCTGATATATGGCTGATCTCTCCAAAGCTTATTCCATGTGTTCCTGTAGCATATCCACGGCATCTTGCCGGGTCTTCTCGTTCTCCACCTCAACGTAAGCCGATACTCGAGGCGAATCATGGATAATATCACTCGGCAACACCGATTCTGCGCCATAAACCATAAAGAACGGTGTCATCTGAGTAGATCTGTTAGGTGTGGTGTTGATACCCCAAACCACTGAAGGTAACTCTTCAACCCATGCACCAGCAGCTCTGATACACGGGACTCGCAACCGTGGCTTTAATCCACGAAGCAACTCCTGATTTGCTCTCTCCACTTGTCCATTAGCCTGTGGGTGGGCCACTGAGGCTATGTCCAAACGGATGCCATTGTTTCCACAAAACTTCTCCATCTCGCCAAGGGACATGTTGGTTCCATTGTCGGTAATTATGCTGTGGGGATATCCGAACCGATAGATAATCCTTTTCAGGAACTTGACTGTTGTAATTGCCTCACAATTGGTGACTGGCATGACCTCAGCCCACTTGGTAAACTTATCAACAGCCACTAAGAGGTGTGTCTTTTTGCAAGGTGACATGTGGAAGGGGCCAACCATATCCATACCCCAAACCGCAAAAGGCCAAGTTAACGGGATAGTCCGCAATTCCATAGCCGGCACATGGGTTTGGCGAGCGTACCTTTGACATCCGTCACACCTTGCCACCAAGCGCTCCGCGTCTGCTAGGGCCGTGAGCCAGAAGAAACCATGTCGATAAGCTTTGGCTACAAGGAATCTTGTGGATGCATGATGCCCACAATCACCTTCATGGATCTCCTTGAGGATCTGTCGGCCTTCTTCTGGTGCTACACAGCGCAAAAAGACTCCTGGTGCACTTCTTTTGTACAACTCCCCATTGATGATAGAATATCCTTTTGATCGTCTCAGAATTTGTCTTGCTAATACCTCCTGCTGTGTTAACTCGCCCCGTGATAGGTAGGCCAGGAACGGCTCTGTCCACTCGGGAACAGCACGTACTGTGGCAACGAGCTCCAAATCCGGGTCTTGATTTGCCAGTTCTTCTTCAGACTCGGTTTTAACTGATGGTCGCCATAGCTCATCCAGGAAAATGTTAGGTGGAACCGGCTCTCTGCGCGAGCCGAGTCTGGCGAGTGCGTCTGCTGCCTTGTTTTTTCTTCTGTATATGTGCTCCACCTCATACTCGGAAAAACACCCGGCAACCCTGTCCACCTCTCTGCGGTATGCTGCCATAGTTGCATCTTTCCTATCCCAAGTTCCTGAGACCTGCTGTACCACAAGGTCCGAATCTCCAAAGCATCGTATCCTCTTAATGTTCATCTCTTTGGCTACCTTTAAGCCATGCAATAGGGCCTCATACTCGGCCACGTTATTGGAACAATCAAAATGAATCTGCAACACGTAACTTAACTTGTCTCCTTTGGGTGATGTTAGCACCACTCCAGCTCCTGATCCCTCATATATCTTGGAACCATCAAAGTGCATTATCCAAGACTCGGAATTTGGAGCCATGGTGGGCATGCCTGTGTGAGTCCAATCGTTAATGAAATCAACTAGAGCTTGAGATTTGATTGCTGACCTGGGCTCATAGTTGATGTGATAATCTCCCATCTCGATCGCCCACTTTGCTATTCTACCTGTTGCATCCGAGTTTCTGATGATATCCGACATTGGTATAGAACTAACCACTGTTATGGGGTGTTCCTGAAAGTACGGCTTCATTTTCCGGCTGGCCATGAAGACCCCGAAAACCAACTTCTGCCAATGCGGGTAGCGCTGCTTTGCTTCTGATAACACCTCACTGACGTAATAAACCGGCCTCTGGACCGGGTGATCTTTTCCATCCTCCTTGCGCTCAACGACAACCACTGCGCTAACCGCCCGGGGCCCTGCTGCAACGTATAGTAACATAGGCTCTTTAGGACCCGGAGCTGCTAGGATTGGTGCCTCAGATAGTTGCTTTTTTAGTGCCTAGAACGCCTCGTCCGCCTCTTGGTCCCCTACGAATTTATCAGATTTCTTCAAGAGCCGGTACAAGGGTATTGCCTTCTCTCCGAGTCTGGATATAAACCGGCTAAGCGCTGCTACGCACCCTGTGAGCTTTTGAACATGCTTCAAATTTTCCGGCTTTTTCACACTCTGGATAGCTTTGATTTTATCCGGATTTACCTCAATTCCTCTCTGAGAAACGATAAAGCCGAGTAATTTCCCGGCTGGGACTCCAAAGACACACTTTGTCGGGTTAAGTTTCATCTGCTACCTTCTCAGGTTCTTGAACGTTTCCTTTAGATCATCAATAAATGTCTCCGCTTTCCTGGTCTTGATCACCACATCATCCACGTATGCGTGAACATTGCGTCCGATTTGGTCCTCAAAGCACTTCTGAATACACCGTTGATAGGTTGCGCCAGCGTTCTTCAATCCAAATGTCATGGTCTTGCAACAAAAGGCCCCGAAAGGGGCTATGAACGATGTTTTCTCCCAATCTTCCTTCTTGAGCTTGATCTGATGATACCCGGAATATGCGTCCAGGAAACATAATAGGTCACTTCCAGCCACTGCGTCTACGATCTGATCTATTCTTGGTAGTGCAAACGGATCCTTTGGGCAATGCTTGTTGAGACTTGTATAATCAATGCACATTCTCCACTCATTGGTCTTTTTCATCACGAGAACCGGGTTTGCTAACCAGTCCGGGTGAAATACTTCCATGATAAAGCCGGCTGTAAGCAGCCGTGCAATTTCTTCTCCTATAGCTTTCCTTCTTTCTTCATTCATTTTTCTCAGGCCCTGCTTCATAGGCCTGGATTTGGGATCAACGTGCAAACTGTGCTCTGCCAGCTCTGTAGGGATACCCGGCATGTCGCTGGGCGTCCAGGCGAACACATCCTGATTCGAACGAATGAACTCCACGAGTGCTTTCTCCTGCTCGCTGTCCAAGTTAGATCCTATAGAAAATTGCTTAGAAGGGTCACCCTCGACAAAGGCCACCATCTTGGTGTCCTGCGCTGCCTTGAACTTCGCTCTCTCATCTTCAGTATTCGGCCTTTTTAACGTTGTTCTGTCATCCGGGTCTACTTGAGACCGGTAATACTTGAGTTCCTCTTTCCTGCAAGCTTGTTCAGCCATTGCCGCATCTCCTTCATCGCACTCAGCCGCTATATCCCGGCTCCCATGTATGGTGATGGTCTGCTTGGGACCCGGGATTTTTAGCTGTAGATACACATAACACGGCCTGGTCATGAACTTAGCATAAGCCGGCCTTCCGAATAGCGCGTGATAAGGGCTGCGCAACTTGACCACCTCGAAGGTGAGCCACTCAACCCGGAAATTATCCTTCGATTCTCCAAAAGCTACCTCCAATGTGATTTTTCCCTCGGGGCACGCTGAGTGACCCGGTACTATCCCGTGAAAAACTGTTGAACTCTTCTGTAGCTGGGACTCCTTGAGACCCATGCGTAGGAAGGTTTCCCAATATAAGATGTTGATGCTACTACCGCCGTCCATTAAAACCTTTTTCAACTCATAACCATTAACCTGCGGCGCAACCACCAATGCTAAGACTCCCGGGTGTTCTATTCTTTCCGGGTGATCCCTTCTGCTCCATGTTACGTCCTGCTCCGACCATCTCAGGTATCTTGGAACGGCCGAGGCAACTGAGTTTACCGCCTTTTTCAGTATCTTTTTATCCCTGTTGGAAATTCCTGTAGTATGCACGTGATATTGTCCCAACTGCTTGGGGTTGGCCTGGAAACCTCCAGCTCCCCCCTGGTTATTACCCGGATTTCCGCCTGCCGGGTTGCCAGCTGGGGGTGGGCCGTTGCCCGGGTTTCCACCCGGACCCGGTCCTCCTCCCCAACCTGCACCTCGCATAGCCTTGTTTATTTCCTCGTTCTTCCATCTCTGTAGGTCCGCACATTGCTCCAATGAGTGGTTAGCCGGCCTACCGTTCCTGCTTTGCTTTAGGCACGCCATTCTGAAGATATCCCAATTGTTACCCGGCCTTGGCGGTCCTTGATAATTTCCTCCGTTCTGGTTTCCTCCATTGAAGTTTCCTTCTGCCCTAGGTCTCGAAGACCCGGCCTCTGTGCTAGCGACAAACTCGGAGTTTCCCTCAAACGGGCGCTTGTTCTGGTTGTTCCCATTATTACCTCCATTGTTACCTGGCGTTGATCCATTGCCGGTTCTTCCATTGTTATTTGTGTTTGTTTTTGCTTTCTTGTCATCGACGTCCTCTTCTGTGGTATCTGTTGCAGCGTGTTTGTTGCATGCGTCCATTAGCTCTCCCATCGTAACCTCTGAAGCATTCCGACTAGATTTCATGCGAGTTAACTTCTGCACTAAAGGTATGTACTTGCACGTCTTTGCCATAGCTTGTAATGCATCCTTGGGCTGAATATCTGTGGATGAGTGAAGTATTTCCATAACTCGGCGCACCCAGCTGCGCGCCGATTCTCCCTTCTTCTGGACGCACCGTTCTAGGTCATCAATAGTAAATAGCTTTCTGCACGTCCCATGAAAGTGCTTGATAAACGCAGTTTTCAGGTCCTCCCATGACTTGATAGATCCTTCCGGTAGGTTATTGAACCACAACTTTGCTGCTCCTTCTGATATCATCAAGTACATGAACTTGGCTTGAAGGTTTTCAGATGCGTTGCGGATTGACATAGCCATTTCATAACTGCTCAACCATGTTTCTGGATCCATAGTCGGCTCGTAATTTACTACTTTACCCGGTTCCTTGAATTTATCCGGGTAAGGCTCAGCCCTAATGTTATCCGACAGACACTTAGGTCCAGCGAGGTTAGTCGGAACTGGCCTTACTCGGGATATGTGTGACCCTGCAGGGGCTGCGGCTGGGCGCGGCGCTGCTGCTGGTCCGTGCACCGCAGACCCGGCCGCGACTCTCCTGGCTCTGGAACTGTCCACAATAGGTTGCGCTGCTGATGTCGCTGGTACTGCTTGAACGCGGGGAGAAGGTGGCATTTGCTGCTGCTCTGCCCTCCGTCGCGCCGAGCTTGTCTGAATATTGCCGGTATTGGCTCGTTGCTGGCTGATATACGGTGTCTCGTGCATTCCACTTCTGTTATCCGGGTAATTAACTTGCTGTGCCACCGTAGTGCGCAATAGATCTATCGCCCGCCGGGTCTCCTCTGCGTGGGGTGACTCTCTCACGGGGATTTGATTCAATGCGAGCGTTGCTGCGTACACGTTATCCATGGGGTTGTTGTAATGACCTGCTGGCGTGCGAAACCGTGATGGTGGTGGTGGTGGTAATGTATTGCCGGTAGTAACTCCAGTCTGTAAAATGGGTAACCCGGCCTGCGTGTTTACCGGTTGTGCTCCTCCAGTTGCGGGTTGAGGTACAGTTCCTTGGTTCGCCGCCGGAATCGGTTGATCCTGAGGTGTGATGAACAGTGTAGCCGGGTTTATAACTCCACCCGTTGCCGGTAATCTGGTCTGGTGCCGTTGACGCACCATGGTTGTCTCTTCTCGGAGCCGGTTCTCCAATGCATCTAGATCGCGCTGGCGCGCAGCTACCCCTTGTTTTTCTGCTTCCACTTGCCTTCTTTGTTGCTCCAATGCACGACGGGCTACATCCAGATCCCTAACACGTTCCGCCGCGTTTTCCGGGGTTATGACTGTGCCTAGAACGGTGGGATTCAGGATCAGGTTGTTGTTGAACAGGGCCGGGTGTTGCGGATTTGAAGGACCCGCCCCTGGTGTCCGGTTTGCCAGATATCCAAACATGTTTGCCTGCAACTCGCTATCCGCCGCATGGCTGGTAACTGATGCCGATTCTCCGTCGACCCGGGTTAAGAACGGGTTTTCGTCGACCGGATTTTGCTGCTGGGCCAATGCTTGTGCTGTTCCGACAGCGGCCGCGGTCACGTTCCCTTGATTAAGATTGGTTGCGGGGGTCGTGTAGACCGCGACCTGGCGCACAATGCTTGGCGCAGATTCGTATTCTTCTTCATCATCACTATCTTTTCTCGTACCGGTCCTCCAGCAGGTGCAGGATAGACTCGGTGTCATCTTCTCTCATAACCCGGCAACACGGGGTCCATGCCGGCTCCTCCGGCTGTTCCCTCTTCGTGGTGGGCTCTTCTGCCGGATCTATCGTCCCGACCGATTCCTCCCCATCGGACTGAACGCAGGTGGCCTCCCCTGACACAGAATCAAATCCAAAATCGTCAGGGACTGAACCGGACGTACGTACCATGCCAATGAAGACGTTGATCCGGCCGATTGTCACGACAGATCCGGATTCGAGCAGATCCGACTCTGGCCCCCAGCCAAAATCGTCCACCATCTTCTCTCCTTCGGGGTTGGTGTAGATCTCGCCGATGACGAGGTTCTTCATGTTCTCCCGAGCTTCTCCCGTGATGTAAACACCCTTGGACGTAGGCCCCACGGTGGGCGCCAACTGTCGTGGGATAATCACGGCAGACGTTACCGGGGGTAACTTATCTTGGGGCAATTCGACTCTGGTGTTTGGGAGAGGGTTTAGCTCAAAGGAAACCAAGGTGATATGCGATCTGGTAGCCGGCAATCAAGTCGCCGAGTCTCCGATCTGAATATACTATCTCAACTCTCGTGTTACAATGGATACTCGACACCTCGCAATTCGGCGATTGTGTTCTTACTCACGATATAGCTTGTCTAACCCTAACCTAGAGACCGGCTTATATAACATCCGGACCCCCGGGCTTACTCTCCAAGGCGTACTCTGAATCCTACCCGGACACTGCTTACAAACCCTAAACTTCCTTACCGGAACCCACAATCCAGGTTACGGGGCCTATGTTCCCGGGCCTTCTAGAAGCTCCTTTATCCTAAGCCGGGTCTCGCACAGCGTCCTTTGGGCCGAGTTACTCCTTGGCGTTAGCCTACCGGGTTATCATCCCTCCATCACTTTCCCTTGCTTCCTTGCATGTCTCTCACACTCGAACACCAGTACCAAAAGCCCCATCATTTTTCCTCTTTATGGACGGAATCGAGCTCTGGGCGCCGCCGGCCAACCCCTCCTCGAGCTTCTGGTATAGCGTGCCTCCCATCGCCTCGTTTTCTTCCCTGGCTTCCTCCTGACACTAATCGGCTCGTGCCCCTATCTATTTTGAGATTCATCCCTCGCAGGTTCGCCGCCATCCTTGACATGGACGGCCGCGGCGGGTCTTCGTCAAACTCCGGCTGGGAGCTCTTCCCTGGAAGTGCGTACGGGCGCATCGGATGCGCGGTGTCTCCCTGTTCATCCTCGACCCTTCTTCTCCTCCCGGGACCCTCCAGAGATGCATACGGCGAGTACTCCGGCGAAGCTCCACCTCGGGCTGCCATGCATGGTGCTTCCGCCGCCCTGTTTTGGTCCTCGCCGACAGGGGCTTTCCGAGACATCCGATCTCCATCCAATAGAGGCGTACCGGTCCATACCTACCCCTCACCGACGGTTGGGGCCCGCATGGCCCGCTGTCAGCCGTTTGACCTTGTCTCCGCGCGGGAGAAGCCTCGTGGGCCAGCCCATCACCGCGTGGATCCGTATCTGGCCTGGCGCGGAGCAGATCTGGCCCATCCCTGTTTTTTTTTCTGCAGGTTGCTTTATTGTTTCACTGTGGATCTATTTCTAGCTGTTTCTTTTTAATCAAAAAGAAAATGCTAACAAGTTAAACCTGCCACACTAAAAATCATAGTGTTAGATCTACAAATTCTTAACCATCTCCAACTTGTAGATATAGGTTTTGTGCTGTATTTTAGGAGAACTAAAATAAATGGCAGAAGCACTCTGTTTCACCATTTAATTAATAACTTGAGTTTTATGTATCCAAATCATGCAAACTAAACTGTTCTGAGTAGCCCTTGTTGATATCTATCTGAGGAAGTTATCCTTGTGTTTACTTGAGTTGTTGAGTGAAAATGACATGCATGTTAGTTTTAGGCCAGAGAGCACTTCTGTGATTTATTTAATTTTATTGGTGATCATTTTTTAGGTGAATCCAATTGTGTTGGTTTTCTAGTGACTAGGAGCACCTTATACTATATTTTCATGATTTTAGGAGTCACAAAATAGGCTTGGTGATTTATTTAGTGTTTAGTCCTCATCTGCTATTTATTGTCATGCCTTTGTAAATTGTTGTGTTGCTTTGTTTTTGTTATAAATATGATCCCTAGCATGTTTAGGATGGTAATACTTGTTTGAGTTTCTCTTTGAGTGTGTCACTATCATGTTAGGATTTGTGTGTGAAAACCATGTTGATTATAGTTTAATTCTCATAGGGTTGCTTTTCCTAGTAAAAATAGGTTAAATTTTGTTATTCTTCATATTACTATGATAAAAAGCTTTAGTATTATTTTACATAGAATAGCTACTGTTATTTTCGCATATTATACTTGCTTGCATGATTGAATAAGGTCTAGATCAATTTGTCATGCTATGATAGTTTTAGATGTTTTTCTGCCATAGTTGTTATTTGCATGCTTAATTTTTTATGCATTGATTAGATTGTTATTTTGATATTACTAGCATTTCTAGGTGTTGTTTTATTTGTTAAATAAATTTTATCTTATATATCTATCATGTTAGAATAAATCATGTTTTATGATCTGTTATTGTTATGCATGCATGCATGTCTAAATAGCCCTTTTCCATCTCTAGTTTTAGTGGTTATTTTGCTCCATGATTATTTTCATGAATTGGTTTATGACATGACATGTTAGGTATTGATTTGTCTCTGTTATTATTTTTCTTAGCTACTGGTTATATTATTTCTCCATCTTTAGAAAAGCATGTGTTACTATGGCTTGTGGTGTTGCTTGCTACTATTTTCCTATGCATGTGTATGTGTTCCTAGGTTGTTTTCTTGTTATTTTGTTCATCCTCATGAATGACCAGAGAGTCATTTAACCTTATTTGGGCATGATATGAGGGTGGCACACCCACTGAACTCATGCCATTTTGGTTGAGGATCCATAGCATCAATTCTAGTGTTATTCATGTGTATTGTCTGTGCTTGTTTGAGGATCCCTAGTAATATTGTTTGTGAGCGTACTTGTTTGATGAATTGATTTATGTATTTTTACTTGGTTATCAAGTGCTTGACCTTGTTTAGTTCTGATTGGGTGTTTTCCTTTTTGTTTTACGACGTTAGATAACAAAGACGGTATTATTTCTCGGGGTGGTTTTTATTGCAACTCTTGTTTATTTAAAGAGCAAGACCAAGACCAGTTCCAAGGCAAGTCACTCTAAATGCTTGCTCGTTGATTCCTTATCATTATCTATTATGCATGTTTTACTTCTGAAGTTTTACCAAAGTTCGATTCAAAAATTATTTTTCTTAGTGGGCTATACCACTATCTTTATTATGTATCTAATATGCTATATCCACTATATATTCTTGGTGTTACCAAGCCCCTTAGAAATTTTAGTATCATTAATTAATCAACTTAAGTCCCTTAGTGGACATTTTAACTTGATGTTTTTGGAAAACAAAAGATTTGGAAAAACCCCGAGGAAAGGTGTGGGACCTGGTCCGAGGGAGGTTTGTGAAGAAGAAAATGTTTTCGACTTGTTTTCCAAAAATGACAAATAACCTATTATTCGCCGGACAACCAAGCCTGTTGCCACATTACCCCAATATGGGAACGAGGTCTAACTAAAAGCTTGTCGGTGTTAGTCCATGACTACCTCAATGTGATATAGGGGTTAGAGTCCCCCTAACCTAATTGTCGCCACAAAGGATAAACATGGGACATTCAGAGTGTGGGATTAAATTCACCACCCGGGTGCAACAGTTGGGTCTCCTTCCATGGCGGTGTGTTGTCAGGGGAAACCGGATCGGTACGGCTGACTCACTCGGTGCCGGGGAGAACAAACCCAATTGAAGAGGTAGCCATTTACTAGCACTGGCATAGTGGATAGTTAGGACCACTTATCTGATGTTTGCATACTGTCTTGGACAGTCCATGGTTGTTCACGGCGGATGTACTGGATCTTGTGGATTTTGTACACCTCTGCAGAGTAAAACAATTCAGATTAGCCGCGTCCTCGGATATGGACAGTTGAATGGCCATGTAGCTAGCATTCTGCCAATGTTTTCAAAAAGCTGGAGAAGTTTTTTGAAATTGTACCTGGGAGGTACGTGGAAAGGGAATGATTGTACCTTCGAGGTACCGAAAAATGATGTTTTCGGATATGTGATTTTCCAAGAAGTTTTGCAAAGAAAAACTTTCTTTTAATTACAATACTTTATCAAAACCTTGTGGATATGCTATATCTACAAGAGAAATCAAATATGTTTTGAACTATCTTCTTCAACAAAGAAAACCTAAAACTTTTGCAACTAGGATGGGTCTTAAATTCGTCATGTCTAGTCGAACCCTAATTACAGCCTTCCTACCACCTATATTTATGCATACCTGCATGTTTAGCTTACATTTGGGTTGTCTTGCGAGTACAATCCAATGTACTCATAATGGTTTCGTCCCTGGCTATTGTCTTAGCCATACTTTGAGCATAAACCCGGAAAACCTGAAGAAGGTGGTGTCGCTGACGACTGTGCGAACTAGGAACGTCTCCGAGTCAGTAGCATGTAGGTAGTCAAGGCATGACGTGGATTTACCACGAGTGTGTTTTGAAGACTTCCGATGTTTAGTGTGTTTTCCTGTCCTGCGTGGCAGTTGTTTTCAACTGAGTCAAGTGACCAGTTGTGTAAGACGTGTATTCGTGTAGAGGATGTTGTATCTGTAATGCCAACTCCAGTATGTTGTTCACGACTAACTGATCATGTGATCGTGAATGTATGCATACTGGAGGTCTCGGACTGCTAGTCTGGGTCACCACATAAGTTCTTTATGAGGGTTTGTCTTTGAGTTGTATATTCTCATTTTTAGGTTGTTGGTTTTTTTGTTGCTAGAAATGTCTTCTCTGTTTCCAGGTTCAATAATCAGGTCATTTGCATGCTTACTTGTTATGTAGTTGATCAAAGTTGCATTACTCTTATTAAATACAAACAACTTTATCTTCAGGAAAGCGCTTCCCCAACAAGAAGCTTTGTTCCCTGTGCATGCAACCCACCGTGTTTCTTCCGATTATAGTGATACAAGAATGTTGGGTGTTAAGTTTCAATGCACGATATAAATCCAAAAAAATTGTCCAGATTTTCGGAAACCAAAATGGTTGTATCAATAAAAATATGTGTACAATATTATAAATGTTTTGATCTACACATAGGGAAGAAATACAACCCTATAAGCATTTTAGATCGAACTATGATAGACACACATGGAAGAAAAAAATGAAAAAGGAAAGTCACTTAAGTGATAATGAAAACTATTTTGGGGATTTTTTATTTTTTTTCAGGTAATAGAAAAAGAACGGGCACTGCCTGGGCGCCACCATATTTTCTAAGGATATGAAAGAAAAAAAAAGTGATGGTTCGTGTTCTTCGATTACAGGGTAGGCCCTATTTACTTAGAGGCGACGACCGAGAGAAACCACGGAAAGGGTCCCATTTGTCAACACAGCGGCGACGGTCGCACTAACTCTCAGTGAGGTTGACCATACCGAAATAACCCATTCATGCATTTGCGAGTCTCAATAGAGCGAAGTACGGCAAAAATGTGGAAAGCTAACTGAGCGGGGGAAAACTAAGCAAAATGGGACAAGAAATCAATTGACGCAAAATATTAATATTATGTTTTCAATGTACTTACTAAAATAACCACATAACAATATTCGCTAAACACTTAAATGTAGTGGTTTCAATAAGCACATGTAATATCTTCCAGACAAGTATGCTTGCTCCAAATTTTAAACATATTTTTCAAGCGGGTGATTATATTTGTTCTTTTTTTCAAACACCACCCATTAAAAGAATTAGAAAAATTGAATCGTCTAAATTAGACGAAAATCAAATAGAAGCAAGCGTCCATGGACTAATTTTCACTCGTTGGAAAATTAGGAATTTATTTATTTGTTAATTTGTATTTTAATTTACTTAAATATGTTGGCCTAGATCTCTAAACCTTCATACTAATAAATACTGCATGATAAGAATTTCTGATTCATTTCCATATACGCATAAGAAATGAGGAATGAAAAAAAAAACTCGAGAATGGGGTGGTAGTGTGGTGTTGGGCACAACTCAGGAACGACCGTTAAAATCCTGTCATGGTATATATTATTCGGCGGACCTCCCCTACTGATGGACTTTTTTTCTTATACAAAATCACCTAAGTGATGGTAAACACTATTTCTAAGCCCTAATAAGGAAATTAGTTCGCTTTTTTTCACAAAGTTCCAGTAAAAAGGCATGACTACCCTTCTAATGCTCCCCTCGAGGCCAAGGCAACCATCCAAGCTAACAAAATAAAATAATGATAACAAAGGAAATCATCTAAATAAAATTGTCATAAAAAGGGCAAAGTTCATCTCAATAACATTGGATACATGAGGAGACATAACAAAAATGTTCTAGGACTACTTATTATAGGCGATGCAAGAAGTACATATCAAGTATGTTACTAATCTAAGATGGATCCTTCGCCTCACGTCTTGATGGGATCACGTGCAACCATAAACTTCGGGGGGGGGGGGGGGGCACTCATTTTTTTATCCTTGTCCTTCAGGTACAAAGCCTAGCCTGGTGTGGGGGGGGTAAACTTAAAGAAGTTAAGCGTGATAGAGCTGGAGCAGAATAGATGACCGACCCGGAAGTGTCACTAGAAGTGAGCGATTTAATTTGAAATTAAGAATGATTGGAGTAAAAAGATGATTGGGGCTAAAGGAAAATATAAATCTAAACCGCAAACCCCAAAATGTGAAACACAAACCCCAAAATGAACACCGTAAACCCCAAAACCAAAAATATAAAAAAACTACAAAATCTTTAGTCACAGTTTGTATTACGAGCTGGGACCGAAGGTCCTCGACCACGCGCTCAGGCGGAGGCCACGTGGAGAATTCTTTTGTCTCGGGTCGTAACTGAACCTAGAGAGGGGGGCCTCTAGTCCCGATTCTGTTGTCCCGGATGCCCAGCCGGGACTAGAGGGCCTCCCGACCCGAGACTAATAGTGTTGTTTCTACTAGTGTATGTATAAGGTGCTGACGAGGGTTTCTCTTTGAGTTGTACATTTGTATTTCTAGGTTTTTTGTTCTTTCGTGGCCAGATAGCCTTCTTTGTTTCTAGGTTCAACAAACTAGCTGGTTCGCATGAATAATTTGTAGGTGATCTCGCAATTGCATCACTCTTATCAAACGCAGACACTTTTTCTTAAGGAAAGTGCTTAAAATGGCGCCCACCTAATGATACAAGCACTTTGGGTGTTACAATGTTAATGCACAATATCAACATACAAAACTACGCATAATTTTGACATAAAAAATGATGTGGATATAAGATGTGTGTAAAAACTTCAGAGATCTACACATATTCAAGGAATACTGCCCGAGAAGCATTTCATATCAATTTCTGTATAGGCATAAGCATAAGAAATAGAGAATGAAAATAAAACTAAAACTCGAGAACGGGGCATTGGGGCGGTGTTGGGCACACCTCAACGAGTTCAAATCCCGTTATGTTTATTTTTTTGAGAAACAGAGTACAGACGCAAGCGCTCACATACACGCGCATACACTCACCCCTATAAACGCACACACGCACACCCTACCCCTATGAGCACCTCTGAGAGACTGAGTCGGCGTGTCTTGAGATTGACGAAGTCACCACAGACGCCTCGCTGTCGACGGGAACGTCGCCTCCCACTGAAAGAATATTCCGCCTAAATGCGACACACAGGTGTCAAACCTGGGGTTTGAACTCTGGTGGGCTGGGGGTATAACCACCCTCCTAACCATCCAACCACAGGTTGGTTCGCAAATCCCGTTATGTTAAACACTATTCATCCGGTCTCCTCTCCTGCTGGACTTGTCTTTTTTAGACAAAGTCACCAAAGTGATGGTAACCCCCAGTTAGAAAACCTCAATTGTGGCGTAATAGACCCGCCGGTCATGTACTAGAATATATAGAGGTAAAACCCCTCTAGGTTCGGATTACAAATACATACACAATTAGGGTGTAAGTCAAATACAACTATTCTACAAAGAGTCGGTTAGGCTAGACTAACACACAACTTAACACTCCCCCTCAATCTGAACCGCAATTAATAAGATTCAGATTGCTTCTAAATCGATCAAGCAAGGGCTTGGTCGCTGGCTTTGTGAAGATGTCAGCTACTTGATCACCTGTAGCTATGAACTTGACTGTGAAAGCACCTGCAGCCACACGCTCACGTACAAAATGAAAATCAATTTCAATGTGTTCCGTACGAGCATGAAACACTGGGTTGGCAGTGAGATACGTGGCGCCAAGGTTGTCACACCACAGAACTGGAGCACATGATTGTGCAACACCTAGTTCCTTCAGAACCGATTGTATCCAAATGGCTTCTGAAGTTCCATTAGCAAGGGACTTGTACTCAGCTTCCGTGCTCGATCTGGACACAGTAGGTTT
Organism: Alopecurus myosuroides; assembly: GCA_028641055.1. NCBI lineage: Eukaryota > Viridiplantae > Streptophyta > Magnoliopsida > Poales > Poaceae > Alopecurus > Alopecurus myosuroides. The sequence goes on from CM054058.1 coordinate 55,094,278, forward strand.
CTTCTTAGAACTCCAAGAGATAAGATTAGAGCCTAAGAACACCGCAAAGCCCCCTGTAGATCGTCTATCATCTGGGCATCCTGCCCAATCTGCATCGGTGAAGATGCTGAGCTGAGTGGACGGGGTCTTTCTGAACTGAAGTGCAGAATTTATAGTCCCTTTCACATATCTCAGGATGCGCTTCACAGCTTCCCAATGAGCATCAGTAGGTTCAGCCAGAAACTGACATACCTTGTTTACTGCAAAACTGATATCAGGGCGAGTAAGCGTCAGATACTGGAGCCCTCCAACCATGCTCCTATAGCTGAAAGCATCCGGGGGTGTTAATCTACTCCCCGTGTCACGTGACAGTTTATCAGTTGCTGAGAGTGGTGTCGAGGTGGGCTTGCAATTCTCCATATTAGAACGATGAAGCAAGTCCAGGGCATACTTGCGCTGTGATAATGAGATCCCTCCGGAATTGTAACCTACCCTACCTCAAGACCAAGAAAGTACTCCAATTGACCCAAATCTTTGATGGGAAAAGAAGCCGAGAGGGACTGAACAAGACGCTCAACTGCAGTACTGGAGGACCCTGCAATGACGATGTCGTCCACATAAACCAACATGAATATCTCAACTCCCTCTGCTGAAAACATAAACAGAGATGTGTCGGCTTTGGACGCTCGAAAACCAAGCTGTAGCAGTCTCTCACTTAACCGTGCATACCACGCACGAGGGGACTGTTTGAGCCCGTATAATGCTCGCTGCAACTTGCACACATGAGAGGGATGATGAACGTCCTCAAAACCTGGGGGCTGCTGCATGTATACATCCTCTGTCAGATATCCGTGTAGGAAAGCATTACTCACATCGACCTGACGAAGGCACCAACCACGAGAAACTGCAAGCGCCAGAACAATCCGTACGGTGGCAGGCTTGACCACAGGACTAAACGTATCTCCATACTCAATACCCTGCTGTTGCGTGAATCCACGGGCCACCAAGCGTGCTTTGTGCTTATCAACAGTTCCATCAGGACGGTGTTTAGTTTTAAAGAGCCACTTACTGCCAACAATATTAGTATGAGGTGGACGAGGAACAAGTACCCAGGTGTTATTCTGCTGAAGTGCGCTGAATTCCTCTTCCATAGCCCGCCGCCATTCAGGTTCATGCAAGGCATCACGGTGAGAGGATGGAGCTGCCAGAAACGCACGTCGACGAGGGTCATACCGGACTGTTCCGTCTTTGAACTGTTTTTCCTGTCGAGTATTATCACGTAGACGAGTGATCATACGATGAGGAGCCCCTAGAGCGTGCTCCTCCACGGCTGTAGACGGGGGGATATCACCATCACGTGGTGACACGGGCGCAGCAGCATTGCGGGCAGTCGAAGAGGGCGACGGGGGCGGTGTGTCCGCGTGTTGCTGCCGCGGCAGCGTTTCTCCATGTTCTGCTGCCGCTGCAGGCTGCCGCGGCAGCGTTTCGCTGCGTTTCTCTGCCGGGGCAGGCTGCCGCGAGCTCAGATCATCGCGATTCTCTGCCGCGATCGGAGAATCCATCTCCTGTCCTGCCACTTCATGCACCTGTTCCTGCACATGTACATCCACAGCTGGGTTGCCCGGGTCAGTGAACAAAAGGGTCAGGTCATAACTGCGCACATGATCATGCATAGCTGGTTCATCTACTGGAATTGTAGGCAGGTCCGTGAGCTTGGACACATCTGGATGTACCCCTGGAGTGGCATAGGGAAACACAGACTCATCGAATACCACATCCCTGGAGATATAGATCCTCCCCGTGGTCCGATCAAGGCACTTATAGCCTTTGTGTTGCGGACTGTACCCCAAGAAAGTGCATGGCTTGGAGCGAAAAGCCAGTTTGCGGGAGTTATACTTCCTAAGACTAGGCCAGCAAGCACATCCGAAGGTACGGAGAAAGGTGTAGTCTGGGCTAATCTGAAGGAGACGAGACATGGGAGACTCGTTGTGGATAACAGGGGTGGGCATTCTGTTAATGAGAAAGCATGCGGTAAGGAACGCCTCGTCCCAAAACCGAAGAGGCACAGAAGATTGTGCAAGGAGGGCTAACCCGGTCTCAACCAGGTGGCGATGTTTGCGTTCGGCAACTCCGTTTTGTTGGGACGTGTGTGGGCAAGAAACTCGATGTGAGATGCCTACACTACGGAAGTATTTATTTAGCCGGTGGTACTCCCCCCCCCCCCAATCGGATTGGATTGCCTTAATTTTGGTGTTTAGCAGGAGTTCAACATGTTTCTGAAACGCATAGAACACAGACTCAACATCTGACTTATGCTTGAGAAGATAGATCCAACAAAAACGGCTATAGTCATCAATAAAACTCACATAGTACTTAAATCCTCCAGATGAAGGAATAGCGGGACCCCAAACATCTGAGTGCACCAACTCAAGAGGGGTGGATGAGACACGAGAAGACAGGGAGTACGGTAATTGATGACTTTTGGCACGTTGACAGGCATCACAAATAGAGTTTTCAGAAACATTACTCGAACTAGGAAGACTATGCTTTTGAACTAAGACATTGACTACTTTATTTGAGGGGTGACCAAGGCGTTGATGCCAACGCTCGGCTGGGATCTTGGAGCTGGAGTGTGCGGCATGATGAAGGATGCTGGCTCGATTCACTGGAATAGGGTAAAGGCCACCTTGGCTTTTACCGTGAAGGAGGGTTCTCCGTGTGGCTCGGTCCTTCACAAGGAAAAAGGAGCGATGAAATTCGATAAAAACATCGTTATCACATAGCAACTTATGAACAGAAAGGAGATTTTTGCTTATGTGTGGGACATGAAGGACATCCCTAAGTTGAAGAGATGAACCAGTTATGTGTGAATGACCGATGTGGGCAATTGACAAACCTGAGCCATTTGCGACTTGCACCTGATCTTTGCCGGTGTAGCGATCATGGACATGCATACACTGAAGATCGCTGGTGAGGTGATCCGTTGCTCCCGAGTCCATAAACCATGGGCTCTCATATCCCTGGCTTGGAGTAGATGTAGCTGCATTGCCGCTGCGTTGATTGTCTCCCTGGAAGTTCTGATCAAAGCGCCTGCGGCATCCTAGGGCCTCATGACCCCAATTCTTGCAGATCTGACATTTAGGGCGTTGTTTGTTCCCGTTGACGGCGGACCACACGTCCTTGGCAACAGTGCGACCAATCATCTGACTAGCAATGTCAGGGGTCATGCACGTAAGGAGTGCAGACAACACACGTTGATCTTGAATCCACCATTGGTGGTAGGCCGGGTTGCTCACTTCCACGGCCTTATCTCCGGTTCCTTGGACGATCTTCACCGGTGGCGCAGGTGTGGATCCATCAAGGTGACCGTGAAGGTTGACGCCGGCGAGGTGAGGGAAGATGATCGACCTCCATAGCATGTAGTTCGTCCGATCTAGGGCGACGGAGATACTGCTGATGGGGATCGGGGCAGCGGAGGACGACGCGGTGGACGTAGAGGCCACGATGTCGGACATGGTGGTGGAGGCGGCGGGTGCGATCTAGGGTTTTGGAGGAAGCTCTGATACCAAGTTAGAAAACCTCAATTGTGGCGTAATAGACCCGCCGGTCATGTACTAGAATATATAGAGGTAAAACCCCTCTAGGTTCGGATTACAAATACATACACAATTAGGGTGTAAGTCAAATACAACTATTCTACAAAGAGTCGGTTAGGCTAGACTAACACACAACTTAACACCCCCTACCCCCAAACCAAGAAATAATCAGGGGAATAATCTGTTTCCTTTTCATAAAGTTCGTGTAAAAAGACAATGAACAACGATAGATCCGCATCTATCTCACCGAGATAAACCTCTTTAGGGCATCTCCAGTCGTCCCCCCCAGAGCCCCCCCAGGGGGTTTTTTTCGCGGCGGAAGCGACCAAAAGCGCCGCTTCTTCACCACTCGGCCCCCCCAGCGGCCCAAATAGCGCCGTTTCGGCGCTAAATAGCGCCGCGGCACCCAGGCCAAACCCAGCCCGCTGGGTTCGGCCTGGGGGGGCGAAACTGCGCGGCTGCGCGCGTGGGCCAGATCGGTCAGCGACGCGGCGAGAAAGCGCGGGAACAGAAACCGCGCGTGATCGTCTTCTCGGCTTCCGCGCGGTCAAAAGGCTGCCGGCGTTTATGGCGTGGCGGCCGCCCAGTGCATGCGCCCCGCCCAAAGGCTGCCGGCGTAATGGCGTGGCGGCAGCGAGGGGACGGGTGCGCGCAGTAAATGCCCGGCCGCTCGCCGCGCTATAAAATCCCCCCGCCGCGTGCCCCGCCCCGCATTCTTCACACCGGCGATCGATCTCTCCCTCCCTTCTTCCCCCTTTCTTCCACGACAATGGCTGACGGCGCGGCAGCGAACGGTTTCCCACGCCACAACCTGCGCCGGGGCCAGGCGATGGCGCTATACCGCGCGGGCTACCCTTGCCCGCCGGATATGCGCCTCCCTAGCTCCGCCGCGGGGGCGAGCCGGTGGCAGCTCAGCGCCGGCGGTGTCCCAATCCCTCCCCTTCCCAACACCAACCAGGAGTTCCGCCGCGCCATCTACGACATGCGCGCCGGGATGAACAACCCCGAGAACTACCCGCTCACCGGAGCGGATGAGTTCTGGTGGCAGCGTCTGACGGCGCGCCGCAACCGGGAGCTCGAGGACGAGAACGACAACGGCCCTGTCGAGGGCCGTTTCAACTCGAAAGGGCGCCGGAACTGGTGGAGCGCCCCTGGCAGGACGCTCGAGGAGGTCCTCGAGCACATCCGCCGCGGCAACCAGCCGCGTCTCCAGATGCCGCCGCTGGAGGCCACCCAGCCGTGGGTGGCGCGGCATCCCGGCGCGTCCTCGTCGTCCGCCACGTCCTCGTCCTCCGCCGGCCATTCCCTCTCCACCACCCCCCCCCTTTCTGAACGCCGGAGCGTCCTCCCGCAGGCGCAGCGGCGGCGCGCTCCGCATCGGCGAGCCACAGCGCGTGGTCCGCCCGAAGACGGAGGACGCCGGCGAAAGCGAGGACGAATGGCCGGACCAAAGGGTGGCGGAGCAGCTGTCCCTGGACACGCTGCAGCCGCTCGACGTCGACACCGCCGCCCGTTGGAGTCTGCGCGACACCACGGAGGCCGAGCTCGCCCTCCAGCGCCGCCTGCTGGCTGAAGCAGAGCAGCGCAAGGCGGCGCGCGAGCGTGAGGCCGCCGCCGCCGCGGCTCGCCTCCGCGTCCCTCCCCCGCCGCCGCAGAAGGAGAACGAGTACATCATACTCGACCCGGACTCCGACGACGAGGGCGTGATCCAGAACGCCCTCGAGGTGAGCAGGTGGGACTGCGGTGGCGGCGACGAGGGACAGGGGGGAAGCAGGCGCCCCGGCGACCCCCCCAGCGACGACGACGACGACGACGACGGCGGCGACTACAGCCAGGCGATCGCCGCCAGCCTCGGGCTATCTTAGTTTAGGTTTAAATTTATCGTTTAGGTTCAAAATCGCGCCGAATATGTACCGAAGTTTTTTAAATTTCAATAAAATTCGTCTAGTTTTTCAAATGCATTTGTTTGGGCCGATTGTTGGGCTCGGGACGCGACTGGGAAACGCGCCCCCCCAGGTTCCAGAATAGCGCCGTTTAGCGCCGCGGCGGCACCAAAACGGCGGCGTTTTGGGCCCTGGGGGGGCTCGACGACTGGAGATGCCCTTAGCTGGTAGCTTGTGTTTACGTGAAATATCTATACACAAAATTTATGCGCATGTGGACGCGTACAAGCGTCACATAATAATAATAAAGAAACGGAGTACATTTTTCTCATGAAGACATGCATGCGTGCTAGTTTGTGCATGGATAATACGGCTATGATTTTGACCAACACCTGACGTGACACGCAACACTGTTATCCCCCCAAAAAATGTACACCTCTCACGTGCATCGTCTAAACTAGCAGCTCCGATCCTACCGGAAAATAATTATATGGGACCTGGTCTACAAATCTAGCCCGTGGACCAACTTCACCAATTGACACGTGGCTAGAAAACAGTTTAGATATGAAAATAGATAACTGGATTTTGTTTTTACTCTATTTTCTAGCCACGTGTCAATTGCTGGAATTGGTCCACGGCTCTAAATTTGTAGACCAGGTCTGATATAATTATTTTCGGATCCTACCTACTCAACTGATGCACCTGTGGGGCTTCATCTCCTCGCGTCATCTTCATGTTAACTAAATTACTACTGTACCGGCCTACTCCCTCCGTCCGGGATTACTAGGCTCCTAGTGAAAATATATTTGTCCAGCAATTAGCCTCCCACAAGGCCCCTAAGAATTAATTCTCCTAAAAACCTGTAGCCTAATTATTGCTTAATCCCACCCGCAGCCCCACTTTTCTCACTCTATCTTTTAACTGCCCAATGCATGCTAGCATGCGCACGGTTTGTCTGGCAACTTCTCCCTTATTTTGAAACTCTCGCTCTGATTGGCTCTTGTACAACCAGTAGCTGCATGCCTGGGTCGCGATGCAAGACACTATAAGCCCAGTAATCCCGGACGGATGGAGTATTACGATCGACATCTATAAATACCACCTCCCAAGCCCCCCTCTTCATCAAGCCGAAAGTTTCTAAGGCTTAATTAGCCTACAAAGCGTGCACTGCAGGGCCGACTAATCTAGTAGAAACCATGGCCAAGCTCGCCTTTGTCCTCCTCACTGCATGCGCCGCCCTCCTTGCCCTCGCCGTGCCCTTGCTCGCCGGCGACCCCGACATGCTCCAGGACTTCTGCGTCGCCGACTACAAGTCCCTCCAGGGCCGTGAGTGACATGCGAAATCAATTCTCATTTCGTGTTTATATATGTGCATGCATGCTTCGCTCATTGATAGGAATGCATGTATTGTGCGTGCAGCGCTGCGCGTGAACGGGTATCCGTGCAAGCGGCCGGAGAACGTGACAGCCGAGGACTTCTTCTTCGGCGGGCTAGCTAAGGCAGCCGACGTGTACGCCGGCGGCAACCCGATGGGCTCGGTCGTGACGGTGGCAGACGTCCAGAAGCTCCCAGGTGTCAACACGCTGGGCGTGTCCATGTCGTGCGCCGACTACGCGCCGTGGGGCGGCACGAACCCGCCCCACGCCCACCCTCGCGCCACCGAGATAATCTTCGTCGTAGAAGGAACCCTTGATGTGGGCTTCGTCACCACCACCAACAGGCTGATTACTCGCACTGTGACCAAGGGCGGGGTCTTCGTCTTCCCGCGCGGCCTCACGCACTACGAACGCAGCGTCGGCGAGGTGCCAGCCGTGGCCATCTCGGCTTTCGACAGCCAGCTCCCCAGCGCGCAGCCGGCCGCCTCAGCGATGTTCGGGGCGATGCCGACGGACGTGCTGTCGCGGGCGCTGCAGACCGACGCCGGTGTGGTGGAGCAAATCAAGTCCAAGTTCCAGCCGAAGTAAGCCCCGCGACCTCGGGGGTAACACAGTGGCGGTATATCGTCCGGCCGATCGGCGATTTGATGCAACTAACTATTATTTACGACACGATACGTACAACCCATCTCGTCTGTGTTTATGTGAAAAAAGCGTCCCGTTAACTTGTCCATCGTCCGGAATTTATGCATGTTTAACAATGGTTTCTTTTCGGCGTCCTAAGTTTCTTGTAATATTCACTGATCAATGTAATCTAATCGAAACGCGTCCATTCTTCTGTCACACGGCTTGCTTTATTAATTCAATAAAAAATAGTGCCAGTGGTATTATATGATGGGAAACGTTGTTGTTCTACCGGAGGACGATCCTCCGGATGGCTCGCTCGCTGGTCTCCACGTTTTGGCCGGCCTCCATGTTGGTAGGTCCAAAATCTCTTAGCATGACTTCTCGCTCGAAAGCCCTCAGTTCTCTAGCAGGCGTGGCCCATTATTATTAACTTTTTGTTTTTTCAGTAAACTAACACCGCAACACATGCGGCTACAATATAACTTTTTGTTCGCTACAATTAGTCTTTGATGTTGCTATACTAGTATAATTTGTTTGCTACGAGGTCTCCGGCGAGAATCTCCGGCGGAGTCTCTGGGGATGTCATTTTTTTGCTACAATAGAACAAAATATTTTTCGTACAACTATTGTCAATATTTGTTATAATAGCGCAAAATATTTCCTATAATATCTTTGACGGTGTCTCCGACTATGTCATTATTTATTGCTACAATAGCACTATAATTGTTGTTCAGATTTTCTATAGTAGTGCAAAATGTTTGCTATAATATATCCAGCGAGGTCTCCGGCCATGTCTCCGGCAAAGTTAGTTTTTTTTTGTCTTTTATGTGGACGAAACTTTTTGTTACAATAGCACAAAATTGTAATTTCAATAAAACCGTTTTTTGCTCACATCAGCAAAAGCGGGATTTGGTGAGATTTTTGTGAATTGCTACAATAGGCTAAAATTCTTATTTTGATGAACTTTTTTGCTCATAGCAGCAAAAGCGGGATTTGAGCATTTGTGAGGACACGTGTCGGCTCTGGGATCCGGAGGATTTTGGGGGAAAATCCTCCGGAGGACGCCCAACACTTCCCTTATATGATCAATACTTTTATAAGGAGAAATGTCCATTACTGTCATTCCTATTTTCACATTTCCGTTTGAAAACAACCATTCTCAATCACAAAAAAAAAATTAGCGATGAGAGAACATTTCAAACACAGGCGCACTCGCCAGTTAAACTTTCTAGAGAAGTCATTAGATATTTCTCAAGTCATTGGATATTTCTATGAAGTTTGAACTTCTCCAAAATTAGAAAATATTTTAACCTCATGGACTATCTAGTATATCATTGACTCAATTAGGAAATCTCGGATTTTTTTTAATAACATGTTTTAAATATCCTTATATTTTCGTAGTTCGTATATTATTCAACAAAACTTATAATTTCAAAAAAAAAAATTATCTCACTTTTAAAATATGTTGACTACACTGCCACACCTGCAAAACAATAGAGAATTCTTTATTTGGCCATGGTTGAAGTTTATGTTTCTTTTTTGGCCTTGGTACATTTTTTCTTCCTTTCGTGACACACATAGTTTGGTTGGTTGCTTATTCGGCCCTCTAGTACTCCCTTCGTATAAAAATGTAAAACGTTTAGCTTTTTTATACAAAATGTATCTAGACATGTTTTCCTTTAAGATGCATATGCCATCGAGACAATCTTCGTCGTGGATGGAACACTTGACGTGGGCTTCGTCACCACCACCAACAGGCTGATCACTCGCACGGTGACCAAGGGTGGGGTCTACGTCTTCCCGCGCGGGCCGACGCACTACTAGCGAAGCGTCGGCGAGGTGCGAGCCGTGGCCTCTCGACTTTCAATAGCCCGACGCGCATCCGGCCGCCTGCGATGTTCGGGGATATGCCGACGGACGTGCTGGCGCGGGCCCTACAAACCGACGCCGATGTGGTAGAGTAAATCAAGTCCAAGTTCAAGCAGAAGTAGGCCATTACAACACGAACTACTCATGTTACGGCATGACGGCAACTGTGCATCTACCTAAGTTGGTTTATGCATCTCTTATTATGACACGAACTACTCATCTGGTTATTTGTTCATCTCGTAACAACTTATTTTGATTAAGTGTGTTATTTTGTTCATTGTTGGGATCTATGCATGTATTGAAGGTCTTTCTACGGTGGGATCTTATGTTTCTGTAATATTTGCAGCACTCATAAATGTAACTAAGAAAATGTGACCATGGTTTTTGGTCACATCACCTGGTTTAGTTTGTACTAACTCACACAAATCTCATCTAAACAACTCCACAAAGCGGTGTAATTTGCATGATGTGAACAATATTATTATAAGGAGGAAATATCAAATTTCTATTTCCATAATTCAACTTTGTTAATAATTAATTTTTCAACTACAAATCCTAGCATTCTTCAACAAAAAAATATGAATGCCGCCCCGATGTTTAAGTGGGTCCGGAAAATTTACCACCTTGACGATCCCATCATTGGTCCCAAGTTAGACGATGATATATTTTCCTGTGAGTGCCACCGTATCTTGCAATTTTGGAAGAACCTACATAAAATTAGTGTTTTGTTTCAACTTGGGGCTAAACAATTTGTCCAGTGGGGCTTGGACATGATTTTGGCTTGACTGGTGCCGAGGTTAGGGTCCCTGAAAGACAGATTCCCCTAGATCTTCGCCATCTACGAAATTAACACTTATAGTGGCCCAACCATGTTGGTCCATATTCATTTGCGGAAAATCGTTGATCAGGCTGTAGTCGAGCAATTGACCTTGTTGTCATCGATTATGGACAAGGCAGTATTGTCAGATGCTATTGACAATATTAACTGGTCCCTGGAGCCTCCGTGAAAGTTGTCCGTTAGCTCTGTCTATGCTGCATTGTCGCAAGAGACAACAATTCATACTAAAAGTGATCTAAGGGGCAAAACGTCTACTCATGATAAAAATCTTCTTTCCCACATGACCTTCTTGGAGTCCAAATTTAGGAGGACTCTTTTGAGACCACACCCACTCAACATACCACATTGATCACTCGTAGGATGTCGATTCCACTCAATAGGCTGTCTATTACACTCGGCGGCAATCGATCACGCTCACTTGGGACTAATTGATAGAACTCCCCAATGGCAGCAAGTAGCGCAACTACAAGTCTACAACAATTTTTCTACTAAAAAACATTCTTGCGATTTCTTCACTGTCGGATATATACCGTATAGGGGTATATAAGATGGTAGTGAGAGTGCCTGGTTACCAGGGTGGCCCAAGTGGTAGTGGGCTGTGGTCCATTGGGCGGCCCAGTAACCTGACGCACAGAAGCCGGATTCTAGAAGAACCCGGATCACGGCCCGTGTGATCTGGCTTGGAGGAGAAGACAGATTCCTTACTTTCCAAGTTGTAGTTACCGTAGTCTTCTAGGTTTCCTATTCTGTAAGCCCTAATCCGGCTATTATATAAAGCCGGACGGGAGATAAGCAACCAACGAATAACAGAGAAGCTATAGGCCAACTCGCCGAGAAGTTGATCCTCTGCGAGTAGCTAAATCCAAAACCTCATATTGTAATCCTGTATCCAGGATTTAGCCCCGATTAGTGAGAAGTGCAGGAGTAGGCACGTCGTACTGTCGCGACGTACCGAACCTGGGTAAATCATGTGTTTACTGTCTACCACGCGATCCCGTTACCCCACGTCTCTACCGTAGTCTCATGGCACCCCCGTCTATGAAAACTACTACGATGTCTCGACAGTTGGCGCCCACCGTGCGGCAAACGACGTCAGGCGTGAAGTTCCGATCTGGGATACTTGGCGGAATCGGAAGATCAATCACTGTCGGCAGCTTGGAATTCAACGATGATGTCGGACGCTTCCTCGACAATGGATCCTACATACCGGCGCAAAACCACCTGGTAAGTGCCTGCGTGTTACCGATAGGATCTGCTAACATCTTTATCGGACTAACTGCAGAAGCAATGAGGTTTTGCGGTGGAAGCAAATTTATCCCACCCGCCCTATACCCAATCGAAGATGACTATGATACCGGATTCTGCTCAGATCGCCGACAAAAAAGTGACACACTTTATCGGCATGGTGCAGTCCGAAGTCGCCGAAAACACGGATGACGTAAATCCCGTACAAGAGGCAGACAAAAACACACTCGTCACAGAGACGGAAGATCCGACACCTGTCATACAGGCGGAAGATCCGACATCCGTCAATGAGACGATGAACTCGGAAGCAGAATCCGTACTAGCCGCCATTGAGGCGAGATTAGAGTCGGAAACCGGATCAGAGGATTTTGATTCCGAAGACGAAGACGCGGACGCCTTCGAAAGGAAAGTTAAATCTTTTCAAGAGGGATTCCATGAAGTGCTAATGGCGAAACCAGCTGATACCACGGACGCCGGCAGCCAGGAAAGCCCTAAAACCCCTCCGCCAGAGGAAGAGAGAGAAGACGGAGAAACTTCTCCGGTATTTCCCAATGTTAAGGAATTGACAGAGGATGAGCCTGTCAAAAAGCCTCCCTCTTCCAAGAAAAAGCATCGTGCTGCTAAGAAACTCCAATACAAAATCCGGAAGAAAAAATCAGCTGATCAAGCTGATGAAAACCTGGAAGTAGGAGACACTAGCGGAACAAAGACTGCGGAGAAGAAAATCAAAGAAATCCTTGTTCCGCCAATGACGGAACAGGAAGAGCAAGAGCTGTTGCAAACGCCAGTGGGAGCAAATGAACCCCCTGAGATGCTGGAAGCCAGGAGGCAAGCTTTGCAAAGGCAACAGCAACATCTACTCAGATCTCGGCAACACCTCCAAAAAACCCAGGATGACATTAAGCTCATGAAGGAAGAAATAGAGGAGTACGAGAGAAAGAATAGATCTGGCATTAAACCTACAGGGTTACCCGGAATCATAAGACCGGAAGTACTGCCGCCAAAAGAAAGGTTTCACAACCCATCTTGGCAAAAGCAGGTAAATGGCAAAGATGCCAGAGGCGAACCAATTTATAAAACTGCAGCAGAAAACGCGGAAGCAGCATTCGCCATCCTAAACAATGATCTGTACTCCAACGGTGAAAAACTTCAAGGGGTGTATGCTTTCCTAGGGAAAGCATTGCAACAACAACAGCGGGCCCAAGAGCGATCAGGAAGACTGCAGGATAACTCCGCCCTATGCAAAACAGCTACTTGCACCGCTAGAGCACCTGGACCATAGGAACCTGGAGATTCAGACAATTCAAAGGATAAAAAAGAGGATCCGAGAAAAGACAAGAAAAACCCCGACAATAGGGATGAAGCGTCCCGAACCGGATCCCATCCTCTGAAAGGTGGACTTAAACCCCACGATCGGGAAGAAAAATACCGGAATGACGGCACAATAATGCCACCTCCGAGAAACCCAGCTGAGAAAGCCGGAAGATACGATACACCTCACAGGCGTGAGAGATCCCGGACACCCCCTAAGGATAAAGAAAGGCACAGGAGCAGGACTCCGCCTAATCCAAAAGGGCGTGATCATGGAAGAGATAGGTACAATCCCGGAAATGCGCGTCCGCGCAACAATGGAAAAGAAAGGAGTAGATCCCCTTCTGTCCATTCAGCCGGAAGATATTCCGCACACATTGATAAAGCGGAAAAGGATGATCTATACTTTGGTCCTAAGTGTTTCACTGACAGGATCCGAAGGATAACCCTGCATTCTGGCTTCGCCAAAGTTGGTCCAACCTACCAAAAATATACCGGCAGCACAAACCCGGACACCTGGCTCTCAGACTACTATACAGCCGTCCAGATCAACAATGGGACAGACCTGGAAGCTGTCAAGTTTCTTCCCCTAATGTTACTGGATGGAGCCAGAGATTGGATCAATGGATTACCATCAAGAACTGTCGACAGCTGAGATGATATGGCTAGAGTATTTACTCAGCATTTCCGGGGAACATACAAGCGCCCGAACATCATCAACCAGCTTAACCGTTGCACCCAATTCGAGGATGAACCATACGTGGATTTCATTTCCAGATGGACGGCAATGAAGAATAGTTGTTCTGGAGTAACTGACGTACAAGCAATGCATGCTTTCGTCAATGGCCTAAAACCCGGACTTGTACCGTTCATGGTTGGTTCCAAACAGCGCAAAGATCTCGGATCTATGCTTACAACCGCCAACGAACATGCGGCAGCCGAGGACGACATCAGAGCAAGAGGAGGTAATATCGAATCACTGATACTTGCTAAGAAAACCCCTCGTTCTGACAAAAAAGGAACTCCAGAAACAATGACAAAACCCAAAGAGGTCAACATAGCCTTTGGAAGTGAGAAAGGGAATAAGTGGAAAGGACGCAGCCCAGATCCAATCAGTTACACTCCAGAGGAGTGGGAGAGGATTAAGTCGGAACCTTGTGTCCACCATTCACAATTTGGGAAACCCACCCATACAAACACACAATGCCGGCTGAACAAGCACATGAAAGGCAGTGCAGGATCCGGAAATAAGGGGAAGGGTTCCAAAAGGAAACCCGCCAAACAAAAGCCAGAAGCTGACAAAGAAGACAGTGAATCGGACACTGATGAAAAAATCTAGGAACAACAGCGAAAGGGCGAACCCAAATTTTCGAGAGTTGATGGAGAAGCAATGCTAACAATCCTGGCAACTCCGTCAGCAAAGGTGGCCAAAAGAACACTTCGAGAAATAAACGCGGTTGTTCCGGCAACCCCGAAATTCTTGAAGTACTCCAACACACCAATTACCTGGGATCAGTCTGATCATCCAGGGAATATCCCTGAACCCGGCACTCAAGCTCTTGTCGTAAGTCCTATTGTCCAGAACACTAGGCTAAGAAGAGTGCTGGATGGAGGATCCAGCATTAACATAATGTACTTGGATACACTGAAGCATCTGAAGATTTCCGAGTCCCAGCTCAATTACAGCAACATACGCTTCCACGGAATTTTTCCTGGCAGACAAGCACGATCCCTAGGAGAAATTTCCCTAGATGTCACCTTCGGAGATAAAGATCACTTCCGGCAGGAAAAAGTATCCTTCGAAGTAGTGCCGTTCGAAAGCGTGTATCACGCAATACTCGGACGTCCAGTTTTCGCCAAATTCATGGCAAGATCCTGTTATATTTATAACAAGCTAAAGATGCCGGGACCCAAAGGAGGAGTAATCACCATAGCTGGTGATTTTAAGCTAGCAAATGAGTTGGAGAAAGAAAACGCCCTGTGCGCTCAGAGAGTCATAGCAAAGGAAGAACTGAAGGAATTGGCCAAGGAGGTATCGCCGACAGAAATGCCGGCAGGAAAAGAAACCCGGAAGCCAACAGACAGCTTCAAGGCGTCCGAGAACACAAGACAGGTAATCCTAGATCCCAAAGATCCGACAAAATTCGTCGTTGTAGGGACTGGGATGACCGACAAATAGGAAGGCGAGCTCATCAAGTTCCTCCGTGAGAACTGGGATATTTTTGCCTGGTGTCCAGCTGACATGCCAGGCGTACCCAGGGAACTTGCTGAGAACCAACTCAAGGTAATTCCAGGATCAAAACCCGTCAAACAAGGTCTCCGTCGTTTCGACGGAAGAAGACGGAAGACTATTGGCAAGGAAATTATCCGGCTTTTAGCAGCAGATTTCATTCAGGAAGTAATCCACACTGAATGGTCCGCAAATCCGGTATTAGTACCGAAGAAAGACACTACTGCTCTTAGAATGTGTATAGATTACACAGGCTTGAACAAATTGTGTCCGAAAGATAGGTTTGCGTTACCACGAATCGATCAAATAATAGATGCCACTGCAGGCTCTGAGCTTTTGTGCTTTTTGGATGCATACTCCGGGTACCACCAAATACGCATGAAAAAGGAAGACCAAATTAAGACTTCTTTCATAACCCCATACGGGACGTATTACTACGTAACCATGCCATTTGGCCTGAAGAACGCAGGTGCAACCTACCAGCGTTGCATGCAACGTTGTTTGCATAGTCAGATTGGCAAACACGTCTATGTTTACGTGGACGACATTGTTGTCGTAACCAAGGAAAAAGATACACTCCTTGAGGATCTGCGAGAAACTTTCGACAACTTACGCACTTACAAGATGAAGTTAAATCCATCTAAGTGTGTATTCGGGGTTCCCTCAGGAAAACTTCTGGGTTTTATCGTTTCTCACAGAGGAATAGAAGTTAACCCGGAAAAGATAAAAGCCATCTTGAACATCTCGAAGCCTACGTGCGTAAAAGATGTTCAAAGATTGACGGGTTCCGCCGCTGCCGTCAGCAGATTTATTAGTAGGCTGGGGGATAAAGCCCTACCACTCTACAAGTTACTGAAGAAATCCGACAAAGTCAAGTGGATAGCAAAAGCATTGGAATATCTAGCAGTTATGTCTCTTTCGTACTTAGTTCAATTTCTATGTAAAAATCTTTTGAGATCATGAAATAAAGTTGTCGGAATTTTGGTATCCATGTTTTTACAAGTTTACTATAGTACAAAGCATGATTCCACCTTATCTATTTCCCAATGATCTTACAAAATACTCAATGTTAACTCGAATTGTGCCTGCGTACTCGGCGTTAAGAAACTGAATGATTTTTCAGCCTGCTAACGGCTAAAGGAAACTTGAATTGCCTGCGTGCCCAAGTTTCATTTAAAAAATTCCTTGCTTCTCTAAGCATTTTCTGATTGCTTATATGTTGGGTCACTGGAGCTACTTAGTAAAAATGCCTTTAGTATGATCCATGTTTCCGAGTTTCAACTGATTGGTTATACCCAGTTACTCGACATGACGATTCATAATGCTATCGAGCCATTTCAAACACTAAGGACAGTCAAAACACATATGCCAGAGAACTTAGAAGATAAAGGAATAATAAAATCCGAAAACTTTGCAAAGAATTTCATAATTAAGATTGCAAAAGGCGGAGTTTTCATTCATACAAATAGAAACATTACATTTTGGATTACATTGAAAGAACAGTAATGCTCCTATTGTCTACTTTCGCTATCCAGGTTCAAGGTAGCCCTTCAAGCATCCGACTCCTCCTCGCTGCTGTCGTCCTCGGGGATTGGAGGGATCTCCTCTTCTGGATAATTGACGGAGATATTTACCATGGAGGCAATCTGGGTGGCGTGGCCTTTGATTTCATCAAAGATGGTATTTCGCTGAGTATCCGTGTATCCTTGAGGGACACCGGACGCCACGCGCCAAGATTTAGCACCAGGGTAGTGCATGCGCATAAGGCCGAGTGCCATGCGCGCACCACCCCATGCAGCGGAACGCAGGACGGAATCCCTGGATTCCGCCACCTCCATGATGGCTCCCGGAAGCTTTTCAACCTCCGAGAACTCCCCAGCTTGCGGGAAGGAACTTATTAACCAGCTGCATTCCAGCAGCCCGGATCGAAGTCCATGTCTTCCCAAAGGCTCGGATTCCTTCAATCCGAGTGCCATCTGGGGTATCTCCTGTTTTTTCCAACAAAACAACCAAAAGGGTTAAGTGAAAAACAGAGAAGGAAAGCAAGATATGGAAAAATGGTAAAGGTATCAGAAAGTTACCGATAAGTTTGTCGATCTCGGAGACTTCCTCCAGGCGAAGGTTCAGAGCGTTTTCTAAATCCTGAATGGTGGTTTTATCCTTCTCCGCCTGCTCGGAAGCCTTGGAATTGGCAACTCCAAGGGCCAAATTGCTGGCCTCCAGATCCTTTTGAGCCTTCACAAGATTCTTGTGAAGGTCCAAATTCTCCTTTCGGAGATTCTCGGCATTGCCGGCATCTTCAGCTGTTTGCTTGGCCTTAGCCAAAGCAGCTGGAAAGCAAGAAAAATTCCGAGTTTAGAAAATTTCCGGAATAAGTACTTAGACAAAAAATTGAATCGAAAACTTCAGAGGAAAAATGTTTACCTGCTGTTTCCGACAAAGCGAGCTGAGACGACGCCAGCTCCGCCTCTCTCTCCTCAAGAATAGAAAGAAGATTTCTAACCTCTTTATTCTTGATGGAGAGTTTGTTGAAAACTTCCATGTTGATGGCTTCGGCGGTTTGCTGAAACATAGCAAGGAAAAGAATGGTTATTAAAAACATTAAGGCAAAAAAGAATACATTTTGTTTAATGCTTGGGGGCTAGAGTTACATAGCTGGCTCATTCGTTGCAAACCCGCCAAGTTTTCATTGAACCCTTTTGCGTATTCCGCAAAAAGGGTTCCGGCTGCGCTTAGGCCGTCATTGATAATCTTGAATTCCTTGTCAAAGGTGGGAATCTCCTCGTCGAATGTCCGAGAAGGTTTTCCGACCTCTCGAGCCGCCCTTTCCCTCGTGTCCGTGTTCGACACAACGGGCTGGCTGGGCTCTAGTGGCTTGGTGGTGGGGGCTGCAGCGTGCTCTTCCGCCATTGTGGAAGGTGTATCTGGGGCGATGACGGGAGAAGGTTGGCTGCCTCGGCTGGAAACAACTTTGTGTTTCTTCAGCTTCTTCGGCTTTAGGTTGGAAGGAGGCAGGCTGAAAACAAAAGCCCCGGAAAAGTTAAAACTCCGAAGAAGGAAGAAAAATTTCCATGAAAGAAAAGAACCCAGAAGAAAGAACCTTGAAGTGGCGACGGGGATCCCGTCAAGGTCGATAACTTCCTCAGAGGAAGAAATCTTCTTGCGCTTGCGCCCACCGGTAGTGGCAGTACGCAAGGCATCCAGCTCAGCTTCGGAGGCTAACTCCGAGTCTGGAAGTTCAGCGAACTGTCGAAAAAACAAATCAGAGCCAGAAGCAGGAAAATCCGAGAAAGAATGTTAAAACTATACCCAAATGACGGAAAAAATACCTTCGGAGCCGGGCTGTCGGCCGTGTACATCGGCTGACTCGCTTCGTATTGGTCGCGAGATGAGACCAACTGGTTTGCGCGCCGTCGGAGATCCCTTGGAGACCAATCCTTTAAGGATGTCCGCATTGGGTCGTTGGCACCCGTGTATTCGCACAAGAGGCGGCCACCGTGATTGGCCAACGGCTGGATCCGCCTATTTAACCAGCAAAGGACCGTGTCCATGCCAGTTAGAGGCGGATCGGAGGAGGTAAGCTTGGCGATGCGCCACTTGATCCTTAGAAGATCAGGCGGCAGAACCTGGACGGCTTCCGTTCCCCAATTGTCTTGGGGAATGGCAGCAATGTTGGAAAAAGGTGGAACCTCGATGGCCTTTTTTGGGAAAGGCACATCGGGATGGTAGAAGAAAGAACCCGTCCAAAATTTGACGGATTCTGATGTCTTGATCTTGGGGAACCAATCTTCCCTAAACCTACGAAGAGTAAAGGAGATGGTCCCGCAAGTCGGGAGTGCGCCCTCCGAGGAGTTCCGCTTAACCCCGAAACAATACATCCAGAAATCTAACCTAGCCTCTAAACCTAAGTAACCCTCGAATAGGGCCTGGAACCCGGCCATATAAAGAATGGAGTTGGGTGGCAGGTTATGGGGTTGGATGTTGTAGTGGGAGAGAATTTGAAGGAAGAAAGCGGAAGGCGGAAGCCCCATACCTCTCAGGAGGTGGGAAGAAAGAAGAACCCTTTCGCCGTCTCTCGGCATTGGCTCGTTCTCGTCTTCAGGGAGCCGCCATTTCCCTTTGAGAATCAGGCCCTCCTTTTCCAGGTTTGGAAGGAGGGCTGGCGGAATGCTGCAGGCAATCCAATTGCCTGCAGTTTCCACCTCTTCCTCTGCTCCGGCGGCGGCGGACGCGGCGGCTTCCGCAGCGGCGAGCTCGTCGCCGAGGAGCTGGATCTTGTCTTCCGCCGTTTCGGGAGCAAATGGCGGGGAGGGTGCGGAGCTTGAGCCCGCAGCGTTCGCGGCGGCGGAAAGATCCTCTCCGCCCGCCGCAGAGGCCGCGTTCTTTTCCTGCTCGTCGCCGGCGTGCTTTGGGGATCCAAGTAGTGGATCCAGGTCGTTGATGATATCGTTGACGGTGAGCGCGGCGGAGCGAGTGGGGGACGACGGCGAGGTTGCCATTTGGTGGCGGCGCTTTGCGCTGGTGCTCTGGGTGCGTTCTCGTGCTCGGGATGGTTCTTCGCTCGGGAGCTTGAGCGCGGCAATGGCGTGACAGTGAGAGTGCGGAAGGTTTTTGACGAGGACGAAGACGGCTATTTATAGCCAGAAATCCGTTAAGATACGTGCCAACGGCTATTTTGACCGTTGGATGATCAACGCGTGTCACTCGCCGGAAAACCCGGGAAATGAAACGACAGGGTAATGATGGTTATCTCCTTGTTTCCCGTGAGAATCTGTCAGAGATATGTTTCTGGGTTTTCCGCGTAAAACCCAAACGTCCCTTACGTCAGCATGATTAAGTGCGCTGACGTAAGAAGTTCCTTCTCC
Organism: Alopecurus myosuroides; assembly: GCA_028641055.1. Taxonomy (NCBI): domain Eukaryota; kingdom Viridiplantae; phylum Streptophyta; class Magnoliopsida; order Poales; family Poaceae; genus Alopecurus; species Alopecurus myosuroides. Next base: position 55,114,097 of record CM054058.1, read on the forward strand.
ACGAAGGATCGTGAGAGAAAAGCCGGATTTTCAGGATTCCGAGTTTCACGTTACCATCTCTTTCCAAAGAAGAAGAATAAGAAGAATCAAGACTGTTGATTGAAATTTCTCGGACAAAGCACATTTGACGGAAGACGGTAAATCAGAGTTTTAATCCTTCTTGGGGGCTACTGTCGGATATATACCGTATAGGGGTATATAAGATGGTAGTGAGAGTGCCTGGTTACCAGGGTGGCCCAAGTGGTAGTGGGCTGTGGTCAATTGGGCGGCCCAGTAACCTGACGCACAGAAGCCAGATTCTAGAAGAACCCGGATCACGGCCCGTGTGATCTGGCTTGGAGGAGAAGACGGATTCCTTACTTTCCAAGTTGTAGTTACCGTAGTCTTCTAGGTTTCCTATTCTGTAAGCCCTAATCCGGCTATTATATAAAGCCGGACGGGAGATAAGCAACCAACGAATAACAGAGAAGCTATAGGCCAACTCGCCGAGAAGTTGATCCTCTGCGAGTAGCTAGATCCAAAACCTCACATTGTAATCCTGTATCCAGACTTTAGCCCTGATTAGTGAGAAGTGCAGGAGTAGGCACGTCGTACTGTCGCGACGTACCGAACCTGGGTAAATCATGTGTTTACTGTCTACCACGCGATCCCGTTACCCCACGTCTCTACCGTAGTCTCATGGCACCCCCGTCTATGAAAACTACTACGATGTCTCGACATTCACCATAAAGTGCTTTTAACACATGAGTATTTGATTAAGAGACGTTGGAGGGGATATAGAAAAGTGTACTTTTTGCACAGAGGATGAGTCCATTGAACATTTGTTTATATCTTGCCCATTTATACAAAGTATTTGCCGAATAATTCACTTCTCATGTTGGGTGACTGATTGCATCGAATTGATAAGAAAACTAAAGCGCGCATAGGTGTAGGTGTGTCGGTTTTTCTTTCGACAACTTTAGATTGCCGTAATGATGTGATTTTGAACAAAAAGGATGATGTTCACTTTATGCAGGTTATAAACAAAGAGGTCTACTGGATTCACATGTGGTCTTTTGTCCTTCCCTTGGAGCAGCGTTGACCTATGGATTCTGGATGTACTCGACAGATGGCAATTGTTCGTCCTATGGTTGGCTTCATGCTAAGCGATTAGATGCATATCGCTTTGATTTTTTAGTGGCTAATATTTGTGGCTACCTTCAGTGATCGGTGAATTGTAAGATGATTGATATATTTTGATTCTATAAAAAAAGGATGTGTGCATTGCTTTGATATATAGACTGGGGCGAACCTCGGATTTCGCAAGAAAAAGTTACTAATAAAGGGAGTTGGAGGTGATGTGATTGCTCCTCGGTTATCCTTCCTATTCGAGCAGCAATGAGAACAAAAATACGGGATTATATTTTTTATCGATTTTTGACTTATTTTCCCATGAATAAATTTTGGACCGCTACACATATGACAAGAAAAAGCGTGTTCTTACATTTGATTGTTCCCATATCTTTGCATCATGATTGAGTTGGTTTGGATAAAAAAATGATGACATTGGCAGTTTTTCCAAGGCTTGTACGAAGATAATAAACAAGATATTGATTGGAACTCGAAGCATAGGATGCAATGCCATGTGGAATTCAGGCAGGTATTACCAGACATGGGAAGCATTATGTTAGTTGTTATTCCAGACCTACATGACGACTAAAATAGAACCTTGAACAAACATTTCATTGGTGACCTACTTTTGTTTAAATTTTGGTTGTCGTGTGACTAGAAATATTAATACCAATAAATGAAAATACACGGACGTTACACATGTTGATATAAATGTAGGCACACCCAAGACAATTACCAACTAAACTATAGTTCTTTATATCAACATTAGTGTTGGCCTAAGCATCTTGCCCAATTTCATCATGCAGAATACCACCTTTTAAATATCATATTGCAGGCCACTTTAGCATATGTTTTCATCAGGGTGTGAGTGATGGAATAGTCACTGAGAAGCTATGAATTAGGTTGATATAAAACGATATATATAGGACGGGAGGAGGAGGTGTTTTTATCAGCCTCCATAGATGAGAGACACGGAGAGAAAATTATGAAGTGGGGGAGAACTATGAAAGTGAGTGCACGGAAACAATTGATCAAGTCACCCAACCAGACAATGGATGAAAATTTCACATCGATTATGACATAAATTAACACATGATCTTAATATAGGCATTCTGAGTCCAATTAACAATATAGAAGGAAAATAGGGGTTCTTACTAATATAAAAACAACAAATAGAAACAATACATTTAAAAAAAATGAAACATTTAATTCAATAACATATGTTTTCTATTATTTAAATTCTAAGAATCTTGATAAAAAATAATAATTATTTAAATTTCTTGAAGAAAAAATAATAATCCGTGAATATTTTCCACCTCTTGCCATGAGTCACCATAAAAATAAAAATATATGATTATAATTTATTTGTACTAAACTTTTTTACTTGTTTATAACTCAATTAATACATCTAAAATTTAAACTAGTATCCATTCTTATAATATTTATGAAATTAAAATACACTATTTATGTAAACAAAAAAAATAATATGTTCTTTTTCACACAATTTTGATTACTCTTGATTTTGAAGAATGAGATCCAATTGAAACTAAAACTGTTGTTTTGTTTCGATATTCCATTTGAAATATTTCATTCAACTAAATATCTCAAAATCCAAGAAAACTGAAGCACATTCCCCATTCATTCATTTGTTGACACTTACATGTATCAAAATGTATATTTATGTCTCCTCATGTTTTTGCATTCTCGAGTATCTTGCATGTGAGTTATAAGACATTGTTTAAGAAATAACTTGACATATATTTCTTCAATGTTATATATGTAGATTCTAGAGTGTGTAAGGTGTCCAAAATTGGTTTTTATTTGTCTCATTGACATTTCTTTGTTTTGTGACTATTCCATGACTAATTTTGTATTCCATATTTCTAACGGTTCAACAATTGTTGGCAATACAAGGGTATGATTGACTCACAGAGATATATGCCTGGTGTGTTTTATAATTATGATTCATGTTATTATGTTTTGTGGCTCCTGGATGTGATATTTAGAGGAAAACTCCCAATCACGTGTAAAAACATGGAGTAGTATTTCATACCCTAGTATTGCCTTTTCGTACTAATTAATTTGTGTTATGCTTGATGACCATGTTTTCCTGGTTATGGACATAGTTTATGTAAGCATCAATGGATAGCATGACCCAAGTAGTACATATGCCAAGAGATTCCAATGAGATGTCGTGTATCCTTAGTAACATATCACAATAAGGTTATAGTACGTCATATCCTTAGGCCATGAGGTTATCAGTGTATTGCATTCTTTAGGTTCTAGTTTGATACTATCAAGTGCCACACCATAAACTAGGTGAACAAAATGTATCTACTAGCTAATTCTAAAGGAATGTATTGACCTTGATATTCTGAGATGGGAATTACTCCTCTGTAAAAATAAGATACAGCCTAGCCCCACTCAGTATGCATGATATGTTGGATGTGTGCCCAAGAGACAATAATATGCATCTCTTTTCATAATTCAAGTATTATGTTTTTATGCTATAACTGCTATGGTCATTGGATATGAGGTTCAGAGGAAAACCCACACATACGTGTAGTAACATAAACACACCTTTATAACCTTTTTTCATGTCTCGTAGACGGACGTGCTGGCGCGGACGCTGCAAACCGATGCCGCTGTGGTAGAGAAAATCAAGTCCAAGTTCCAGCGGAAGTAGGCCATTACACCGGATCGAGCGTAACACGGCATGACGGCAACGGTGCATCTATCTATGTTGGTTTCTGCATCTCTTATTACGACAAGAACTACTCATCTCGTTATTTGTTCATCTCGTACGCAACACATATTAATTAAGTGTGTTATTTTGTTCATTGTTGGGATGTATGCATGTATTGAAGGTCTTAATTTCTACGATGTGGATCGTAAGTTTATGTAATATTTGCAGCACATATAAATGTAACTAAAAAAATGCGAGACCATGGTTTTGGGTCTCATCGCCTCGCTTTGTTGTTTGTACTAACTCACACAAAGCTCAACTTAAAAACTGCCACATTGACTACTTTATTTGAGGGGTGACCAAGGCGTTGATGCCAACGCTCGGCTGGGATCTTGGAGCTGGAGTGTGCGGCATGATGAAGGATGCTGGCTCGATTCACTGGAATAGGGTAAAGGCCACCTTGGCTTTTACCGTGAAGGAGGGTTCTCCGTGTGGCTCGGTCCTTCACAAGGAAAAAGGAGCGATGAAATTCGATAAAAACATCGTTATCACATAGCAACTTATGAACAGAAAGGAGATTTTTGCTTATGTGTGGGACATGAAGGACATCCCTAAGTTGAAGAGATGAACCAGTTATGTGTGAATGACCGATGTGGGCAATTGACAAACCTGAGCCATTTGCGACTTGCACCTGATCTTTGCCGGTGTAGCGATCATGGACATGCATACGCTGAAGATCGCTGGTGAGGTGATCCGTTGCTCCCGAGTCCATAAACCATGGGCTCTCATATCCCTGGCTTGGAGTAGATGTAGCTGCATTGCCGCTGCGTTGATTGTCTCCCTGGAAGTTCTGATCAAAGCGCCTGCGGCATCCTAGGGCCTCATGACCCCAATTCTTGCAGATCTGACATTTAGGGCGCTGTTTGTTCCCGTTGACGGCGGACCACACGTCCTTGGCAACAGTGCGACCAATCATCTGACTAGCAATGTCAGGGGTCATGCTCGTAAGGAGTGCAGACAACACACGTTGATCTTGAATCCACCATTGGTGGTAGGCCGGGTTGCTCACTTCCACGGCCTTATCTCCGGTTCCTTGGACGATCTTCACCGGTGGCGCAGGTGTGGATCCATCAAGGTGACCGTGAAGGTTGACGCCGGCGAGGTGAGGGAAGATGATCGACCTCCATAGCATGTAGTTCGTCCGATCTAGGGCGACGGAGATACTGCTGATGGGGATCGGGGCAGCGGAGGACGACGCGGTGGACGTAGAGGCCACGATGTCGGACATGGTGGTGGAGGCGGCGGGTGCGATCTAGGGTTTTGGAGGAAGCTCTGATACCAAGTTAGAAAACCTCAATTGTGGCGTAATAGACCCGCCGGTCATGTACTAGAATATATAGAGGTAAAACCCCTCTAGGTTCGGATTACAAATACATACACAATTAGGGTGTAAGTCAAATACAACTATTCTACAAAGAGTCGGTTAGGCTAGACTAACACACAACTTAACACCCCCTACCCCCAAACCAAGAAATAATCAGGGGAATAATCTGTTTCCTTTTCATAAAGTTCGTGTAAAAAGACAATGAACAACGATAGATCCGCATCTATCTCACCGAGATAAACCTCTTTAGCTGGTAGCTTGTGTTTACGTGAAATATCTATACACAAAATTTATGCGCATGTGGACGCGTACAAGCGTCACATAATAATAATAAAGAAACGGAGTACATTTTTCTCATGAAGACATGCATGCGTGCTAGTTTGTGCATGGATAATACGGCTATGATTTTGACCAACACCTGACGTGACACGCAACACTGTTATCCCCCCAAAAAATGTACACCTCTCACGTGCATCGTCTAAACTAGCAGCTCCGATCCTACCGGAAAATAATTATATGGGACCTGGTCTACAAATCTAGCCCGTGGACCAACTTCACCAATTGACACGTGGCTAGAAAACAGTTTAGATATGAAAATAGATAACTGGATTTTGTTTTTACTCTATTTTCTAGCCACGTGTCAATTGCTGGAATTGGTCCACGGCTCTAAATTTGTAGACCAGGTCTGATATAATTATTTTCGGATCCTACCTACTCAACTGATGCACCTGTGGGGCTTCATCTCCTCGCGTCATCTTCAAGTTAACTAAATTACTACTGTACCGGAGTATTACGATCGACATCTATAAATACCACCTCCCAAGCCCCCCTCTTCATCAAGCCGAAAGTTTCTAAGGCTTAATTAGCCTACAAAGCGTGCACTGCAGGGCCGACTAATCTAGTAGAAACCATGGCCAAGCTCGCCTTTGTCCTCCTCACTGCATGCGCCGCCCTCCTTGCCCTCGCCGTGCCCTTGCTCGCCGGCGACCCCGACATGCTCCAGGACTTCTGCGTCGCCGACTACAAGTCCCTCCAGGGCCGTGAGTGACATGCGAAATCAATTCTCATTTCGTGTTTATATATGTGCATGCATGCTTCGCTCATTGATAGGAATGCATGTATTGTGCGTGCAGCGCTGCGCGTGAACGGGTATCCGTGCAAGCGGCCGGAGAACGTGACAGCCGAGGACTTCTTCTTCGGCGGGCTAGCTAAGGCAGCCGACGTGTACGCCGGCGGCAACCCGATGGGCTCGGTCGTGACGGTGGCAGACGTCCAGAAGCTCCCAGGTGTCAACACGCTGGGCGTGTCCATGTCGTGCGCCGACTACGCGCCGTGGGGCGGCACGAACCCGCCCCACGCCCACCCTCGCGCCACCGAGATAATCTTCGTCGTAGAAGGAACCCTTGATGTGGGCTTCGTCACCACCACCAACAGGCTGATTACTCGCACTGTGACCAAGGGCGGGGTCTTCGTCTTCCCGCGCGGCCTCACGCACTACGAACGCAGCGTCGGCGAGGTGCCAGCCGTGGCCATCTCGGCTTTCGACAGCCAGCTCCCCAGCGCGCAGCCGGCCGCCTCAGCGATGTTCGGGGCGATGCCGACGGACGTGCTGTCGCGGGCGCTGCAGACCGACGCCGGTGTGGTGGAGCAAATCAAGTCCAAGTTCCAGCCGAAGTAAGCCCCGCGACCTCGGGGGTAACACAGTGGCGGTATATCGTCCGGCCGATCGGCGATTTGATGCAACTAACTATTATTTACGACACGATACGTACAACCCATCTCGTCTGTGTTTATGTGAAAAAAGCGTCCCGTTAACTTGTCCATCGTCCGGAATTTATGCATGTTTAACAATGGTTTCTTTTCGGCGTCCTAAGTTTCTTGTAATATTCACTGATCAATGTAATCTAATCGAAACGCGTCCATTCTTCTGTCACACGGCTTGCTTTATTAATTCAATAAAAAATAGTGCCAGTGGTATTATATGATGGGAAACGTTGTTGTTCTACCGGAGGACGATCCTCCGGATGGCTCGCTCGCTGGTCTCCACGTTTTGGCCGGCCTCCATGTTGGTAGGTCCAAAATCTCTTAGCATGACTTCTCACTCGAAAGCCCTCAGTTCTCTAGCAGGCGTGGCCCATTATTATTAACTTTTTGTTTTTTCAGTAAACTAACACCGCAACACATGCGGCTACAATATAACTTTTTGTTCGCTACAATTAGTCTTTGATGTTGCTATACTAGTATAATTTGTTTGCTACGAGGTCTCCGGCGAGAATCTCCGGCGGAGTCTCTGGGGATGTCATTTTTTTGCTACAATAGAACAAAATATTTTTCGTACAACTATTGTCAATATTTGTTATAATAGCGCAAAATATTTCCTATAATATCTTTGGCGGTGTCTCCGACTATGTCATTATTTATTGCTACAATAGCACTATAATTGTTGTTCAGATTTTCTATAGTAGTGCAAAATGTTTGCTATAATATATCCAGCGAGGTCTCCGGCCATGTCTCCGGCAAAGTTAGTTTTTTTTTGTCTTTTATGTGGACGAAACTTTTTGTTACAATAGCACAAAATTGTAATTTCAATAAAACCGTTTTTTGCTCACATCAGCAAAAGCGGGATTTGGTGAGATTTTTGTGAATTGCTACAATAGGCTAAAATTCTTATTTTGATGAACTTTTTTGCTCATAGCAGCAAAAGCGGGATTTGAGCATTTGTGAGGACACGTGTCGGCTCTGGGATCCGGAGGATTTTGGGGGAAAATCCTCCGGAGGACGCCCAACACTTCCCTTATATGATCAATACTTTTATAAGGAGAAATGTCCATTACTGTCATTCCTATTTTCACATTTCCGTTTGAAAACAACCATTCTCAATCACAAAAAAAAAATTAGCGATGAGAGAACATTTCAAACACAGGCGCACTCGCCAGTTAAACTTTCTAGAGAAGTCATTGGATATTTCTCAAGTCATTGGATATTTCTATGAAGTTTGAACTTCTCCAAAATTAGAAAATATTTTAACCTCATGGACTATCTAGTATATCATTGACTCAATTAGGAAATCTCGGATTTTTTTTAATAACATGTTTTAAATATCCTTATATTTTCGTAGTTCGTATATTATTCAACAAAACTTATAATTTCAAAAAAAAAATTATCTCACTTTTAAAATATGTTGACTACACTGCCACACCTGCAAAACAATAGAGAATTCTTTATTTGGCCATGGTTGAAGTTTATGTTTCTTTTTTGGCCTTGGTACATTTTTTCTTCCTTTCGTGACACACATAGTTTGGTTGGTTGCTTATTCGGCCCTCTAGTACTCCCTTCGTATAAAAATGTAAAATGTTTAGCTTTTTTATACAAAATGTATCTAGACATGTTTTCCTTTAAGATGCATATGCCATCGAGACAATCTTCGTCGTGGATGGAACACTTGACGTGGGCTTCGTCACCACCACCAACAGGCTGATCACTCGCACGGTGACCAAGGGTGGGGTCTACGTCTTCCCGCGCGGGCCGACGCACTACTAGCGAAGCGTCGGCGAGGTGCGAGCCGTGGCCTCTCGACTTTCAATAGCCCGACGCGCATCCGGCCGCCTGCGATGTTCGGGGATATGCCGACGGACGTGCTGGCGCGGGCCCTACAAACCGACGCCGATGTGGTAGAGTAAATCAAGTCCAAGTTCAAGCAGAAGTAGGCCATTACAACACGAACTACTCATGTTACGGCATGACGGCAACTGTGCATCTACCTAAGTTGGTTTATGCATCTCTTATTATGACACGAACTACTCATCTGGTTATTTGTTCATCTCGTAACAACTTATTTTGATTAAGTGTGTTATTTTGTTCATTGTTGGGATCTATGCATGTATTGAAGGTCTTTCTACGGTGGGATCTTATGTTTCTGTAATATTTGCAGCACTCATAAATGTAACTAAGAAAATGTGACCATGGTTTTTGGTCACATCACCTGGTTTAGTTTGTACTAACTCACACAAATCTCATCTAAACAACTCACAAAGCGGTGTAATTTGCATGATGTGAACAATATTATTATAAGGAGGAAATATCAAATTTCTATTTCCATAATTCAACTTTGTTAATAATTAATTTTTCAACTACAAATCCTAGCATTCTTCAACAAAAAAATATGAATGCCGCCCCGATGTTTAAGTGGGTCCGGAAAATTTACCACCTTGACGATCCCATCATTGGTCCCAAGTTAGACGATGATATATTTTCCTGTGAGTGCCACCGTATCTTGCAATTTTGGAAGAACCTACATAAAATTAGTGTTTTGTTTCAACTTGGGGCTAAACAATTTGTCCAGTGGGGCTTGGACATGATTTTGGCTTGACTGGTGCCGAGGTTAGGGTCCCTGAAAGACAGATTCCCCTAGATCTTCGCCATCTACGAAATTAACACTTATAGTGGCCCAACCATGTTGGTCCATATTCATTTGCGGAAAATCGTTGATCAGGCTGTAGTCGAGCAATTGACCTTGTTGTCATCGATTATGGACAAGGCAGTATTGTCAGATGCTATTGACAATATTAACTGGTCCCTGGAGCCTCCGTGAAAGTTGTCCGTTAGCTCTGTCTATGCTGCATTGTCGCAAGAGACAACAATTCATACTAAAAGTGATCTAAGGGGCAAAACGTCTACTCATGATAAAAATCTTCTTTCCCACATGACCTTCTTGGAGTCCAAATTTAGGAGGACTCTTTTGAGACCACACCCACTCAACATACCACATTGATCACTCGTAGGATGTCGATTCCACTCAATAGGCTGTCTATTACACTCGGCGGCAATCGATCACGCTCACTTGGGACTAATTGATAGAACTCCCCAATGGCAGCAAGTAGCGCAACTACAAGTCTACAACAATTTTTCTACTAAAAAACATTCTTGCGATTTCTTCACTGTCGGATATATACCGTATAGGGGTATATAAGATGGTAGTGAGAGTGCCTGGTTACCAGGGTGGCCCAAGTGGTAGTGGGCTGTGGTCCATTGGGCGGCCCAGTAACCTGACGCACAGAAGCCGGATTCTAGAAGAACCCGGATCACGGCCCGTGTGATCTGGCTTGGAGGAGAAGACAGATTCCTTACTTTCCAAGTTGTAGTTACCGTAGTCTTCTAGGTTTCCTATTCTGTAAGCCCTAATCCGGCTATTATATAAAGCCGGACGGGAGATAAGCAACCAACGAATAACAGAGAAGCTATAGGCCAACTCGCCGAGAAGTTGATCCTCTGCGAGTAGCTAAATCCAAAACCTCATATTGTAATCCTGTATCCAGGATTTAGCCCCGATTAGTGAGAAGTGCAGGAGTAGGCACGTCGTACTGTCGCGACGTACCGAACCTGGGTAAATCATGTGTTTACTGTCTACCACGCGATCCCGTTACCCCACGTCTCTACCGTAGTCTCATGGCACCCCCGTCTATGAAAACTACTACGATGTCTCGACAGTTGGCGCCCACCGTGCGGCAAACGACGTCAGGCGTGAAGTTCCGATCTGGGATACTTGGCGGAATCGGAAGATCAATCACTGTCGGAAGCTTGGAATTCAACGATGATGTCAGACGCTTCCTCGACAATGGATCCTACATACCGGCGCAAAACCACCTGGTAAGTGCCTGCGTGTTACCGATAGGATCTGCTAACATCTTTATCGGACTAACTGCAGAAGCAATGAGGTTTTGCGGTGGAAGCAAATTTATCCCACCCGCCCTATACCCAATCGAAGATGACTATGATACCGGATTCTGCTCAGATCGCCGACAAAAAATTGACACACTTTATCGGCATGGTGCAGTCCGAAGTCGCCGAAAACACGGATGACGTAAATCCCGTACAAGAGGCAGACAAAAACACACTCGTCACAGAGACGGAAGATCCGACACCTGTCATACAGGCGGAAGATCCGACATCCGTCAATGAGACGATGAACTCGGAAGCAGAATCCGTACTAGCCGCCATTGAGGCGAGATTAGAGTCGGAAACCGGATCAGAGGATTTTGATTCCGAAGACGAAGACGTGGACGCCTTCGAAAGGAAAGTTAAATCTTTTCAAGAGGGATTCCATGAAGTGCTAATGGCGAAACCAGCTGATACCACGGACGCCGGCAGCCAGGAAAGCCCTAAAACCCCTCCGCCAGAGGAAGAGAGAGAAGACGGAGAAACTTCTCCGGTATTTCCCAATGTTAAGGAATTGACAGAGGATGAGCCTGTCAAAAAGCCTCCCTCTTCCAAGAAAAAGCATCGTGCTGCTAAGAAACTCCAATACAAAATCCGGAAGAAAAAATCAGCTGATCAAGCTGATGAAAACCTGGAAGTAGGAGACACTAGCGGAACAAAGACTGCGGAGAAGAAAATCAAAGAAATCCTTGTTCCGCCAATGACGGAACAGGAAGAGCAAGAGCTGTTGCAAACGCCAGTGGGAGCAAATGAACCCCCTGAGATGCTGGAAGCCAGGAGGCAAGCTTTGCAAAGGCAACAGCAACATCTACTCAGATCTCGGCAACACCTCCAAAAAACCCAGGATGACATTAAGCTCATGAAGGAAGAAATAGAGGAGTACGAGAGAAAGAATAGATCTGGCATTAAACCTACAGGGTTACCCAGAATCATAAGACCGGAAGTACTGCCGCCAAAAGAAAGGTTTCACAACCCATCTTGGCAAAAGCAGGTAAATGGCAAAGATGCCAGAGGCGAACCAATTTATAAAACTGCAGCAGAAAACGCGGAAGCAGCATTCGCCATCCTAAACAATGATCTGTACTCCAACGGTGAAAAACTTCAAGGGGTGTATGCTTTCCTAGGGAAAGCATTGCAACAACAACAGCGGGCCCAAGAGCGATCAGGAAGACTGCAGGATAACTCCGCCCTATGCAAAACAGCTACTTGCACCGCTAGAGCACCTGGACCATAGGAACCTGGAGATTCAGACAATTCAAAGGATAAAAAAGAGGATCCGAGAAAAGACAAGAAAAACCCCGACAATAGGGATGAAGCGTCCCGAACCGGATCCCATCCTCTGAAAGGTGGACTTAAACCCCACGATCGGGAAGAAAAATACCGGAATGACGGCACAATAATGCCACCTCCGAGAAACCCAGCTGAGAAAGCCGGAAGATACGATACACCTCACAGGCGTGAGAGATCCCGGACACCCCCTAAGGATAAAGAAAGGCACAGGAGCAGGACTCCGCCTAATCCAAAAGGGCGTGATCATGGAAGAGATAGGTACAATCCCGGAAATGCGCGTCCGCGCAACAATGGAAAAGAAAGGAGTAGATCCCCTTCTGTCCATTCAGCCGGAAGATATTCCGCACACATTGATAAAGCGGAAAAGGATGATCTATACTTTGGTCCTAAGTGTTTCACTGACAGGATCCGAAGGATAACCCTGCATTCTGGCTTCGCCAAAGTTGGTCCAACCTACCAAAAATATACCGGCAGCACAAACCCGGACACCTGGCTCTCAGACTACTATACAGCCGTCCAGATCAACAATGGGACAGACCTGGAAGCTGTCAAGTTTCTTCCCCTAATGTTACTGGATGGAGCCAGAGATTGGATCAATGGATTACCATCAAGAACTGTCGACAGCTGAGATGATATGGCTAGAGTATTTACTCAGCATTTCCGGGGAACATACAAGCGCCCGAACATCATCAACCAGCTTAACCGTTGCACCCAATTCGAGGATGAACCATACGTGGATTTCATTTCCAGATGGACGGCAATGAAGAATAGTTGTTCTGGAGTAACTGACGTACAAGCAATGCATGCTTTCGTCAATGGCCTAAAACCCGGACTTGTACCGTTCATGGTTGGTTCCAAACAGCACAAAGATCTCGGATCTATGCTTACAACCGCCAACGAACATGCGGCAGCCGAGGACGACATCAGAGCAAGAGGAGGTAATATCGAATCACTGATACTTGCTAAGAAAACCCCTCGTTCTGACAAAAAAGGAACTCCAGAAACAATGACAAAACCCAAAGAGGTCAACATAGCCTTTGGAAGTGAGAAAGGGAATAAGTGGAAAGGACGCAGCCCAGATCCAATCAGTTACACTCCAGAGGAGTGGGAGAGGATTAAGTCGGAACCTTGTGTCCACCATTCACAATTTGGGAAACCCACCCATACAAACACACAATGCCGGCTGAACAAGCACATGAAAGGCAGTGCAGGATCCGGAAATAAGGGGAAGGGTTCCAAAAGGAAACCCGCCAAACAAAAGCCAGAAGCTGACAAAGAAGACAGTGAATCGGACACTGATGAAAAAATCTAGGAACAACAGCGAAAGGGCGGACCCAAATTTTCGAGAGTTGATGGAGAAGCAATGCTAACAATCCTGGCAACTCCGTCAGCAAAGGTGGCCAAAAGAACACTTCGAGAAATAAACGCGGTTGTTCCGGCAACCCCGAAATTCTTGAAGTACTCCAACACACCAATTACCTGGGATCAGTCTGATCATCCAGGGAATATCCCTGAACCCGGCACTCAAGCTCTTGTCGTAAGTCCTATTGTCCAGAACACTAGGCTAAGAAGAGTGCTGGATGGAGGATCCAGCATTAACATAATGTACTTGGATACACTGAAGCATCTGAAGATTTCCGAGTCCCAGCTCAATTACAGCAACATACGCTTCCACGGCATTTTTCCTGGCAGACAAGCACGATCCCTAGGAGAAATTTCCCTAGATGTCACCTTCGGAGATAAAGATCACTTCCGGCAGGAAAAAGTATCCTTCGAAGTAGTGCCGTTCGAAAGCGTGTATCACGCAATACTCGGACGTCCAGCTTTCGCCAAATTCATGGCAAGATCCTGTTATATTTATAACAAGCTGAAGATGCCGGGACCCAAAGGAGGAGTAATCACCATAGCTGGTGATTTTAAGCTAGCAAATGAGTTGGAGAAAGAAAACGCCCTGTGCGCTCAGAGAGTCATAGCAAAGGAAGAACTGAAGGAATTGGCCAAGGAGGTATCGCCGACAGAAATGCCGGCAGGAAAAGAAACCCGGAAGCCAACAGACAGCTTCAAGGCGTCCGAGAACACAAGACAGGTAATCCTAGATCCCAAAGATCCGACAAAATTCGTCGTTGTAGGGACTGGGATGACCGACAAATAGGAAGGCGAGCTCATCAAGTTCCTCCGTGAGAACTGGGATATTTTTGCCTGGTGTCCAGCTGACATGCCAGGCGTACCCAGGGAACTTGCTGAGAACCAACTCAAGGTAATTCCAGGATCAAAACCCGTCAAACAAGGTCTCCGTCGTTTCGACGGAAGAAGACGGAAGGCTATTGGCAAGGAAATTATCCGGCTTTTAGCAGCAGATTTCATTCAGGAAGTAATCCACACTGAATGGTCCGCAAATCCGGTATTAGTACCGAAGAAAGACACTACTGCTCTTAGAATGTGTATAGATTACACAGGCTTGAACAAATTGTGTCCGAAAGATAGGTTTGCGTTACCACGAATCGATCAAATAATAGATGCCACTGCAGGCTCTGAGCTTTTGTGCTTTTTGGATGCATACTCCGGGTACCACCAAATACGCATGAAAAAGGAAGACCAAATTAAGACTTCTTTCATAACCCCATACGGGACGTATTACTACGTAACCATGCCATTTGGCCTGAAGAACGCAGGTGCAACCTACCAGCGTTGCATGCAACGTTGTTTGCATAGTCAGATTGGCAAACACGTCTATGTTTACGTGGACGACATTGTTGTCGTAACCAAGGAAAAAGATACACTCCTTGAGGATCTGCGAGAAACTTTCGACAACTTACGCACTTACAAGATGAAGTTAAATCCATCTAAGTGTGTATTCGGGGTTCCCTCAGGAAAACTTCTGGGTTTTATCGTTTCTCACAGAGGAATAGAAGTTAACCCGGAAAAGATAAAAGCCATCTTGAACATCTCGAAGCCTACGTGCGTAAAAGATGTCCAAAGATTGACGGGTTCCGCCGCTGCCGTCAGCAGATTTATTAGTAGGCTGGGGGATAAAGCCCTACCACTCTACAAGTTACTGAAGAAATCCGACAAAGTCAAGTGGATAGCAAAAGCATTGGAATATCTAGCAGTTATGTCTCTTTCGTACTTAGTTCAATTTCTATGTAAAAATCTTTTGAGATCATGAAATAAAGTTGTCGGAATTTTGGTATCCATGTTTTTACAAGTTTACTATAGTACAAAGCATGATTCCACCTTATCTATTTCCCAATGATCTTACAAAATACTCAATGTTAACTCGAATTGTGCCTGCGTACTCGGCGTTAAGAAACTGAATGATTTTTCAGCCTGCTAACGGCTAAAGGAAACTTGAATTGCCTGCGTGCCCAAGTTTCATTTAAAAAATTCCTTGCTTCTCTAAGCATTTTCTGATTGCTTATATGTTGGGTCACTGGAGCTACTTAGTAAAAATGCCTTTAGTATGATCCATGTTTCCGAGTTTCAACTGATTGGTTATACCCAGTTACTCGACATGACGATTCATAATGCTATCGAGCCATTTCAAACACTAAGGACAGTCAAAACACATATGCCAGAGAACTTAGAAGATAAAGGAATAATAAAATCCGAAAACTTTGCAAAGAATTTCATAATTAAGATTGCAAAAGGCGGAGTTTTCATTCATACAAATAGAAACATTACATTTTGGATTACATTGAAAGAACAGTAATGCTCCTATTGTCTACTTTCGCTATCCAGGTTCAAGGTAGCCCTTCAAGCATCCGACTCCTCCTCGCTGCTGTCGTCCTCGGGGATTGGAGGGATCTCCTCTTCTGGATAATTGACGGAGATATTTACCATGGAGGCAATCTGGGTGGCGTGGCCTTTGATTTCATCAAAGATGGTATTTCGCTGAGTATCCGTGTATCCTTGAGGGACACCGGACGCCACGCGCCAAGATTTAGCACCAGGGTAGTGCATGCGCATAAGGCCGAGTGCCATGCGCGCACCACCCCATGCAGCGGAACGCAGGACGGAATCCCTGGATTCCGCCACCTCCATGATGGCTCCCGGAAGCTTTTCAACCTCCGAGAACTCCCCAGCTTGCGGGAAGGAACTTATTAACCAGCTGCATTCCAGCAGCCCGGATCGAAGTCCATGTCTTCCCACAGGCTCGGATTCCTTCAATCCGAGTGCCATCTGGGGTATCTCCTGTTTTTTCCAACAAAACAACCAAAAGGGTTAAGTGAAAAACAGAGAAGGAAAGCAAGATATGGAAAAATGGTAAAGGTATCAGAAAGTTACCGATAAGTTTGTCGATCTCGGAGACTTCCTCCAGGCGAAGGTTCAGAGCGTTTTCTAAATCCTGAATGGTGGTTTTATCCTTCTCCGCCTGCTCGGAAGCCTTGGAATTGGCAACTCCAAGGGCCAAATTGCTGGCCTCCAGATCCTTTTGAGCCTTCACAAGATTCTTGTGAAGGTCCAAATTCTCCTTTCGGAGATTCTCGGCATTGCCGGCATCTTCAGCTGTTTGCTTGGCCTTAGCCAAAGCAGCTGGAAAGCAAGAAAAATTCCGAGTTTAGAAAATTTCCGGAATAAGTACTTAGACAAAAAATTGAATCGAAAACTTCAGAGGAAAAATGTTTACCTGCTGTTTCCGACAAAGCGAGCTGAGACGACGCCAGCTCCGCCTCTCTCTCCTCAAGAATAGAAAGAAGATTTCTAACCTCTTTATTCTTGATGGAGAGTTTGTTGAAAACTTCCATGTTGATGGCTTCGGCGGTTTGCTGAAACATAGCAAGGAAAAGAATGGTTATTAAAAACATTAAGGCAAAAAAGAATACATTTTGTTTAATGCTTGGGGGCTAGAGTTACATAGCTGGCTCATTCGTTGCAAACCCGCCAAGTTTTCATTGAACCCTTTTGCGTATTCCGCAAAAAGGGTTCCGGCTGCGCTTAGGCCGTCATTGATAATCTTGAATTCCTTGTCAAAGGTGGGAATCTCCTCGTCGAATGTCCGAGAAGGTTTTCCCACCTCTCGAGCCGCCCTTTCCCTCGTGTCCGTGTTCGACACAACGGGCTGGCTGGGCTCTAGTGGCTTGGTGGTGGGGGCTGCAGCGTGCTCTTCCGCCATTGTGGATGGTGTATCTGGGGCGATGACGGGAGAAGGTTGGCTGCCTCGGCTGGAAACAACTTTGTGTTTCTTCAGCTTCTTCGGCTTTAGGTTGGAAGGAGGCAGGCTGAAAACAAAAGCCCCGGAAAAGTTAAAACTCCGAAGAAGGAAGAAAAATTTCCATGAAAGAAAAGAACCCAGAAGAAAGAACCTTGAAGTGGCGACGGGGATCCCGTCAAGGTCGATAACTTCCTCAGAGGAAGAAATCTTCTTGCGCTTGCGCCCACCGGTAGTGGCAGTACGCAAGGCATCCAGCTCAGCTTCGGAGGCTAACTCCGAGTCTGGAAGTTCAGCGAACTGTCGAAAAAACAAATCAGAGCCAGAAGCAGGAAAATCCGAGAAAGAATGTTAAAACTATACCCAAATGACGGAAAAAATACCTTCGGAGCCGGGCTGTCGGCCGTGTACATCGGCTGACTCGCTTCGTATTGGTCGCGAGATGAGACCAACTGGTTTGCGCGCCGTCGGAGATCCCTTGGAGACCAATCCTTTAAGGATGTCCGCATTGGGTCGTTGGCACCCGTGTATTCGCACAAGAGGCGGCCACCGTGATTGGCCAACGGCTGGATCCGCCTATTTAACCAGCAAAGGACCGTGTCCATGCCAGTTAGAGGCGGATCGGAGGAGGTAAGCTTGGCGATGCGCCACTTGATCCTTAGAAGATCAGGCGGCAGAACCTGGACGGCTTCCGTTCCCCAATTGTCTTGGGGAATGGCAGCAATGTTGGAAAAAGGTGGAACCTCGATGGCCTTTTTTGGGAAAGGCACATCGGGATGGTAGAAGAAAGAACCCGTCCAAAATTTGACGGATTCTGATGTCTTGATCTTGGGGAACCAATCTTCCCTAAACCTACGAAGAGTAAAGGAGATGGTCCCGCAAGTCGGGAGTGCGCCCTCCGAGGAGTTCCGCTTAACCCCGAAACAATACATCCAGAAATCTAACCTAGCCTCTAAACCTAAGTAACCCTCGAATAGGGCCTGGAACCCGGCCATATAAAGAATGGAGTTGGGTGGCAGGTTATGGGGTTGGATGTTGTAGTGGGAGAGAATTTGAAGGAAGAAAGCGGAAGGCGGAAGCCCCATACCTCTCAGGAGGTGGGAAGAAAGAAGAACCCTTTCGCCGTCTCTCGGCATTGGCTCGTTCTCGTCTTCAGGGAGCCGCCATTTCCCTTTGAGAATCAGGCCCTCCTTTTCCAGGTTTGGAAGGAGGGCTGGCGGAATGCTGCAGGCAATCCAATTGCCTGCAGTTTCCACCTCTTCCTCTGCTCCGGCGGCGGCGGACGCGGCGGCTTCCGCAGCGGCGAGCTCGTCGCCGAGGAGCTGGATCTTGTCTTCCGCCGTTTCGGGAGCAAATGGCGGGGAGGGTGCGGAGCTTGAGCCCGCAGCGTTCGCGGCGGCGGAAAGATCCTCTCCGCCCGCCGCAGAGGCCGCGTTCTTTTCCTGCTCGTCGCCGGCGTGCTTTGGGGATCCAAGTAGTGGATCCAGGTCGTTGATGATATCGTTGACGGTGAGCGCGGCGGAGCGAGTGGGGGACGACGGCGAGGTTGCCATTTGGTGGCGGCGCTTTGCGCTGGTGCTCTGGGTGCGTTCTCGTGCTCGGGATGGTTCTTCGCTCGGGAGCTTGAGCGCGGCAATGGCGTGACAGTGAGAGTGCGGAAGGTTTTTGACGAGGACGAAGACGGCTATTTATAGCCAGAAATCCGTTAAGATACGTGCCAACGGCTATTTTGACCGTTGGATGATCAACGCGTGTCACTCGCCGGAAAACCCGGGAAATGAAACGACAGGGTAATGATGGTTATCTCCTTGTTTCCCGTGAGAATCTGTCAGAGATATGTTTCTGGGTTTTCCGCGTAAAACCCAAACGTCCCTTACGTCAGCATGATTAAGTGCGCTGACGTAAGAAGTTCCTTCTCCACGAAGGATCGTGAGAGAAAAGCCGGATTTTAAGGATTCCGAGTTTCACGTTACCATCTCTTTCCAAAGAAGAAGAATAAGAAGAATCAAGACTGTTGATTGAAATTTCTCGGACAAAGCACATTTGACGGAAGACGGTAAATCAGAGTTTTAATCCTTCTTGGGGGCTACTGTCGGATATATACCGTATAGGGGTATATAAGATGGTAGTGAGAGTGCCTGGTTACCAGGGTGGCCCAAGTGGTAGTGGGCTGTGGTCAATTGGGCGGCCCAGTAACCTGACGCACAGAAGCCAGATTCTAGAAGAACCCGGATCACGGCCCGTGTGATCTGGCTTGGAGGAGAAGACGGATTCCTTACTTTCCAAGTTGTAGTTACCGTAGTCTTCTAGGTTTCCTATTCTGTAAGACCTAATCCGGCTATTATATAAAGCCGGACGGGAGATAAGCAACCAACGAATAACAGAGAAGCTATAGGCCAACTCGCCGAGAAGTTGATCCTCTGCGAGTAGCTAGATCCAAAACCTCACATTGTAATCCTGTATCCAGACTTTAGCCCTGATTAGTGAGAAGTGCAGGAGTAGGCACGTCGTACTGTCGCGACGTACCGAACCTGGGTAAATCATGTGTTTACTGTCTACCACGCGATCCCGTTACCCCACGTCTCTACCGTAGTCTCATGGCACCCCCGTCTATGAAAACTACTACGATGTCTCGACATTCACCATAAAGTGCTTTTAACACATGAGTATTTGATTAAGAGACGTTGGAGGGGATATAGAAAAGTGTACTTTTTGCACAGAGGATGAGTCCATTGAACATTTGTTTATATCTTGCCCATTTATACAAAGTATTTGCCGAATAATTCACTTCTCATGTTGGGTGACTGATTGCATCGAATTGATAAGAAAACTAAAGCGCGCATAGGTGTAGGTGTGTCGGTTTTTCTTTCGACAACTTTAGATTGCCGTAATGATGTGATTTTGAACAAAAAGGATGATGTTCACTTTATGCAGGTTATAAACAAAGAGGTCTACTGGATTCACATGTGGTCTTTTGTCCTTCCCTTGGAGCAGCGTTGACCTATGGATTCTGGATGTACTCGACAGATGGCAATTGTTCGTCCTATGGTTGGCTTCATGCTAAGCGATTAGATGCATATCGCTTTGATTTTTTAGTGGCTAATATTTGTGGCTACCTTCAGTGATCGGTGAATTGTAAGATGATTGATATATTTTGATTCTATAAAAAAAGGATGTGTGCATTGCTTTGATATATAGACTGGGGCGAACCTCTGATTTCGCAAGAAAAAGTTACTAATAAAGGGAGTTGGAGGTGATGTGATTGCTCCTCGGTTATCCTTCCTATTCGAGCAGCAATGAGAACAAAAATACGGGATTATATTTTTTATCGATTTTTGACTTATTTTCCCATGAATAAATTTTGGACCGCTACACATATGACAAGAAAAAGCGTGTTCTTACATTTGATTGTTCCCATATCTTTGCATCATGATTGAGTTGGTTTGGATAAAAAAATGATGACATTGGCAGTTTTTCCAAGGCTTGTACGAAGATAATAAACAAGATATTGATTGGAACTCGAAGCATAGGATGCAATGCCATGTGGAATTCAGGCAGGTATTACCAGACATGGGAAGCATTATGTTAGTTGTTATTCCAGACCTACATGACGACTAAAATAGAACCTTGAACAAACATTTCATTGGTGACCTACTTTTGTTTAAATTTTGGTTGTCGTGTGACTAGAAATATTAATACCAATAAATGAAAATACACGGACGTTACACATGTTGATATAAATGTAGGCACACCCAAGACAATTACCAACTAAACTATAGTTCTTTATATCAACATTAGTGTTGGCCTAAGCATCTTGCCCAATTTCATCATGCAGAATACCACCTTTTAAATATCATATTGCAGGCCACTTTAGCATATGTTTTCATCAGGGTGTGAGTGATGGAATAGTCACTGAGAAGCTATGAATTAGGTTGATATAAAACGATATATATAGGACGGGAGGAGGAGGTGTTTTTATCAGCCTCCATAGATGAGAGACACGGAGAGAAAATTATGAAGTGGGGGAGAACTATGAAAGTGAGTGCACGGAAACAATTGATCAAGTCACCCAACCAGACAATGGATGAAAATTTCACATCGATTATGACATAAATTAACACATGATCTTAATATAGGCATTCTGAGTCCAATTAACAATATAGAAGGAAAATAGGGGTTCTTACTAATATAAAAACAACAAATAGAAACAATACATTTAAAAAAAATGAAACATTTAATTCAATAACATATGTTTTCTATTATTTAAATTCTAAGAATCTTGATAAAAAATAATAATTATTTAAATTTCTTGAAGAAAAAATAATAATCCGTGAATATTTTCCACATCTTGCCATGAGTCACCATAAAAATAAAAATATATGATTATAATTTATTTGTACTAAACTTTTTTACTTGTTTATAACTCAATTAATACATCTAAAATTTAAACTAGTATCCATTCTTATAATATTTATGAAATTAAAATACACTATTTATGTAAACAAAAAAAATAATATGTTCTTTTTCACACAATTTTGATTACTCTTGATTTTGAAGAATGAGATCCAATTGAAACTAAAACTGTTGTTTTGTTTCGATATTCCATTTGAAATATTTCATTCAACTAAATATCTCAAAATCCAAGAAAACTGAAGCACATTCCCCATTCATTCATTTGTTGACACTTACATGTATCAAAATGTATATTTATGTCTCCTCATGTTTTTGCATTCTCGAGTATCTTGCATGTGAGTTATAAGACATTGTTTAAGAAATAACTTGACATATATTTCTTCAATGTTATATATGTAGATTCTAGAGTGTGTAAGGTGTCCAAAATTGGTTTTTATTTGTCTCATTGACATTTCTTTGTTTTGTGACTATTCCATGACTAATTTTGTATTCCATATTTCTAACGGTTCAACAATTGTTGGCAATACAAGGGTATGATTGACTCACAGAGATATATGCCTGGTGTGTTTTATAATTATGATTCATGTTATTATGTTTTGTGGCTCCTGGATGTGATATTTAGAGGAAAACTCCCAATCACGTGTAAAAACATGGAGTAGTATTTCATACCCTAGTATTGCCTTTTCGTACTAATTAATTTGTGTTATGCTTGATGACCATGTTTTCCTGGTTATGGACATAGTTTATGTAAGCATCAATGGATAGCATGACCCAAGTAGTACATATGCCAAGAGATTCCAATGAGATGTCGTGTATCCTTAGTAACATATCACAATAAGGTTATAGTACGTCATATCCTTAGGCCATGAGGTTATCAGTGTATTGCATTCTTTAGGTTCTAGTTTGATACTATCAAGTGCCACACCATAAACTAGGTGAACAAAATGTATCTACTAGCTAATTCTAAAGGAATGTATTGACCTTGATATTCTGAGATGGGAATTACTCCTCTGTAAAAATAAGATACAGCCTAGCCCCACTCAGTATGCATGATATGTTGGATGTGTGCCCAAGAGACAATAATATGCATCTCTTTTCATAATTCAAGTATTATGTTTTTATGCTATAACTGCTATGGTCATTGGATATGAGGTTCAGAGGAAAACCCACACATACGTGTAGTAACATAAACACACCTTTATAACCTTTTTTCATGTCTCGTAGACGGACGTGCTGGCGCGGACGCTGCAAACCGATGCCGCTGTGGTAGAGAAAATCAAGTCCAAGTTCCAGCGGAAGTAGGCCATTACACCGGATCGAGCGTAACACGGCATGACGGCAACGGTGCATCTATCTATGTTGGTTTCTGCATCTCTTATTACGACAAGAACTACTCATCTCGTTATTTGTTCATCTCGTACGCAACACATATTAATTAAGTGTGTTATTTTGTTCATTGTTGGGATGTATGCATGTATTGAAGGTCTTAATTTCTACGATGTGGATCGTAAGTTTATGTAATATTTGCAGCACATATAAATGTAACTAAAAAAATGCGAGACCATGGTTTTGGGTCTCATCGCCTCGCTTTGTTGTTTGTACTAACTCACACAAAGCTCAACTTAAAAACTGCCACAAAGCAGTGTGATTTGCCTGATATGGACAGTATATTATTATAAGGAAGAAATATCAAATTACTATTTCCAAAATTCAACTTTGTTATTAATTAGATTTTCAACTACAAAATCTGACATTCTTCAACACACAAAAAATAAATGCCGCCCTCATGTTTAAGTGGGTCTGGAAAATTTAAATACCACCTTTTGACGATCCCATCATTGGTGCCAATACCTCTATAAACGATGATATATTTCTATGAGCTCTGTCCGTGGTGAATTTGCAACACTTCGCGCCTCTGCAAGACAACGAGTTGAGAGCCTAGAGCGCGGAGGTTCGCCCTGGCCACCATCGTCGCTGCTGCCTGTAGGACTTTTTGGTTCGAGAGGAACAATAGGCATTTTGAGGGCGTGTGTCCCTCCAATGACGTAATAGTCCATAGAATTCTGACTGAGTTTCAGGATTGGAGGTTCGCTAGGCAGATTGCAGAGAGACGGGAGGAGTAGTCCTCAGAGCGGCATCGCGGGCAGTTTGCACTGTTCTGTAATTTCACTGTAACTCTCTCTTCTTCTTAATGTCATGGCATGCATGTCTTGCATGTTCTTGAAAAAAGAGAGCCACGGTGGCTTGCAATTTTGGAAGAACCTACATAAAATTAGACTTTCGTTTCAACTTGGAACCAAACAGTTTCTCCAGTGGCGCTTGGACAAGATTTTGGCTTGACTGGTGGCAGGGTTGGGACCCCCCTTAAAGACAGGTCCACCTAGACCTTCGCCATCTAAGAAATTAACACTTGACGGTGGCCCGACAATGTTGGTCCATATTCACTTGCATCAAACCGTTGATCAGGCGGTGGTGGAGAAATTGACCATGTTTTCATCGATTCTGGAGCAGGTGGTATTGCCAGATGCTATTGGCAATATTACTTGGTCCTGGAGCCTCCGTGAAAGCCCTCCATTAGGCTAGTCCCAATGGGAGTTACTTCACTAGTAACATAGATGCCACATAGGATAAAAAAGCTGATGTGCCCAGTAATTAATAAGGAGAGAGAGGATTGTGGTAACTTAGCTAGTTATCGTAACATGACACCTTCCAATGCAACATCAGTCTACAAGCTGATAAATGCACCTTTGCATGACACCACTTTTATGTTACTACCCATTGTGGAGGTAGTAACCTAGTCTAGAAAAATATGTATGTTACTACTCTATGTTACTCCTCATTGTGACTAGCCTTAGCTCTATCTCTATGCTGAATTGTCGCAAGGGACAATAATTTCACATACTAAAAGTTATCTAGTGGGCAAAATGTCCACTCAAGACAAAAATATTCTTTCCTACATGACCTTCCTGAAGGCCAAATTTATTAGGACTCTCTTGAGACCGCCACGCCCACTCAGCAGGCCACATTGATCACTCGGTAGGCTGTCGATTCCATTCAGAAGGCCATTGATTCCACTCCGCGGGAAGCGATCACATTCACTTGGGACTAATGGATAGAACTCCCCAATGGCAGCAAATAGCGCAACTACAAGTCTGCAATAATTTATCTAATAATAAATATTCTTGCGTTTCTTCACTATAAAAGTGTTTTTGACAAAGCATAACTTGATTAAGAGATGTTTAGATGTTGCACGTGATGTAAAAAAATGTACTTTTTTGCGCGGAGGATGAGTCCATTGAACATTTTGAATGGATAGTAAGGGCACCTAGAGAGGGGGTGAATACGTGTTACGACCAATTTTATTTTTTCTTCAAGATTAGGCTTGACACAAATGTAAATTCTATAGATAAAGCAACTACGGTGAATTTACCTATATGACAAGAACAATAATAAAAACAATACAAGCATGAGTAAAAGATAAGGGAACGAGATAACCGATAGGAAGCACGCGGAGACACGATATATTCGTGAGTTCCTCCTTGTTAAGGGAGTACGTCTCTTTGGAGGGGTGTGAGCTCGCCACAAAGGCCTAATCAATACCACAAAGGACTCATCCTATTCTTCAATGAACCCCGCCACAAAGGCCTAGTCCATCTTCCACTGTTGATCCCCTTTGAGGCGGGAATCGAATCCTTTACAAACAAGCTTGGTGCACATATCCAGAACCAAATTGGGGGCTTCCAGCAATCACCAATCACCAACAAGTGTAGCATTGGAGTCTAGGTTCTCCACAAGGAAACCCTAGACTAGATCCCGCAAGTGAATGACGGGGAAATCAAGAACGGCTCTGTGAAGATGTAGATCGGGGCCTTCTCCTTCAATCCTTCAAGTATCAACGAGTTTGAGTGGAGGAATTGGGAGAGATCTAGCTTTTGGAGGCTCAATAAATGTTGGACTTCAATGTTTTTCGAGCTACACCTTTAGGAAGAAGGGGATGGGGTATTTATACCCACCTCCTCACAACTAACCGTTTGACCATTTTACGCCTGGCGGTACTAACCGACAACCAGCATGTTGAAGTACCGCTGTACTTCCAGCTGCGGTACTACCGCTAGGCCCACCGGTACTACCGCTGGACACAAATTCGAAATAAATCGAAGTGGCTGGCGGTAGTATTAGGGCACTACCACTCTAGTACCGTAACAGTTACCGTGAGCAAAACTTCCATGGCGGTACTTTGACCGGTACTGCCAGCGGTACTTCCGCTTCCTGGAAGGAGTGGTACTACCGCTGGCGGTAACGGTACTACCGCCACGAGAAGTGTTGCTCCAAAATCGTCTAAGTACCAGCGGTACTTCTAGAGGTACTACCAATGGTACCGCCGCTCGCTAGAGGGAGCGGTACTACCGCTGATGCGTCCGGTACCACCGCTATACAAGGAAGATTTTGGTTGCTTTGGCATTCTGCACTCTTCCTTTTTGCGTCGAAATGATGTTTCTTGAAATAACTTAGACGCAAGGTTAGAAACTTAATGGTGTGGTTATCAACTCCAAAACACATGAGAGATCAAATGCAAAAATGCACTTTCACATTTGTTTATATCTTCCCCATTTGTATGCAATATTTGGAGATTAATTCACTTGACAGGTTCACTAACTGGTTGAATGGAATTGCTAAGAAAACAAAGCCTGTATACATGTATATACATGTAGGCGTGTCGGCTTTTCCTTGGGCAATCTGAAATTGTCGTAGTGATGACATTTTTAACAAAAAGGACAATGTTCACTTTATGAAGATTATAAACAAAGCGGTCTACTGGATTTGCATGTGGTCTTTCCTCCTTCCGTTGGAGCAGCAATGACCAATGGATACTGGATGTACTCTACTAATGGCAGTCGTTTGGTCTATTTACAATCGGGATATGGGTGTCTCCATGCTAAGCGATTAGATGCATATCCCTTTGATTTTTGAGTGGCTAATCTTTATGGCTCTCGCTAGTGATCCGTGAATTGTAAGATGATTGATACTTTTTATTATTTTTAATAAAAAGATATGTGTGCATTGCTTAGATGTAGAGGCTGGGGCGAAGCTCCAATTTCAAAAAAATACTAATAAAGGGAGTTGGTGGTGATGTGAGTGCTCCTCAGTTTTCCTTCCCATTAAGGTAACCATGAAAAAACACATGGTATTACATTTTTTATCGATTATTTACATATTTTCACATCATGAAGTTTTAGGCAGGTCCACATATGACAAGAATAATCATTTTATTACATTTGATTGTTTCTATAATTTTTCATCATGATTGGGTTGGTTTGCATTAGAAAAATGGTGCCATTGACTGTTTTTCCAACGCTTGTACGAATATAATAGACAAGACACCGGTTGGAACTTGAAGC
Source organism: Alopecurus myosuroides (assembly GCA_028641055.1). Classification (NCBI taxonomy): domain Eukaryota; kingdom Viridiplantae; phylum Streptophyta; class Magnoliopsida; order Poales; family Poaceae; genus Alopecurus; species Alopecurus myosuroides. The sequence continues at coordinate 55,141,243 of CM054058.1, forward strand.
AAACTCCCTCCGTCCGGATTTAATCTACATCTTGAAAAAATTCAGACAAATTAGGATACCATTTATTAGTACCACTTTGCACAATCTCCTATGCATCATAATTATAGGTCTCACAAGAAACAAACGATCCTATTGGTTAAACCAATCTTAATTAATACAATGCATGCAAATTTCATATAATTTGGCTAGTCTCTATGCATGCATGGTGTGTGGCATCTCTCTCCTCTTAATTATCACGATGGGGACCATCCAGGATGTAGATTATTTTCGAACAAAATCATGACCCAGAATGTAGAATAAAAGCGGACGGAGGGAGTAGGATGCAGTGCCACATGGACTTTATGCAGGTATACCCGGCATGGGAACCCGGATGTCATTTGTTATGCCATACCCGCCCAACGACTAAAAGAGATCCTGCGACAAAGGTTTCATTGGTGACATACTTTTGGTTAACTATTTTTTGGCCGAGTGGCCTAGAAGTATCAACACCAATGTATAAAAATACATAGATGTTCCAAATGTCGACATAAATGTGGGCGCCCACAAGACCAATTACTATAATATAACACATTACTGTCGGATCAGGAAATCATGGACCCATATGCCCTAGGGCTAAGCATATTCCCTAAGTTCAGCATGCGGAATAAAACCTTTTAAAGATCAAACTCTAGGCCACGTTAGTGTCTGTTTTCAACAGGCTATGAAGAAGTGAACGAATAGTCAAGGAGGACCTATGAACTAAGTTGATATAAAATGCACCGTTCAAAATATCATCCGATATGCCGATTTATCGGCCGATTTATCGCTTATCGGGTGATGACCGATAAGAAAAAGGAATATCGGTGGAGTTTATCAGTTGTGCCATTTTATCGGTCTTACCAGCGATTTATCGGTTGATATGCTGATAAATTGACCGATATATTGAATTTCCATCACTGGAACATGTGATTAATGACATCCATCCTAAAAAAAATTAGTATTATTGTATACAATATATCTATATATCATAATTTAGAGATTATAGTGCCGATATGATATATTTTTATAGCATATTTTAGATGATTTAATGCTACAATTTGGGATTTACAATAAAAATGGCCAATAAATAGTCGACATATAAAATCGATTTATCGGCTGATAAGACGACATATCTCTTATCATGGGCCGATCGATAAGTTAACGATAAGTGATATCCTGAACATTGATAAAATGATAGACATTGGATGGGAGGGGGAGGTGCTCTTATTCAGCCTGCATAGATGGAAGACACGAAGAGAAAATTATGAGTTGGGGCTGAACTATGAATAGTTAGTGGACGGGAACGATCCATCAACTCACACAGTTAGACATGGATGAAAATTGTACATAGATTATCACGTCAATTACCAAATGAGCTTAATATAGGCATACTGAGACTAACTAACAATATGTAAGGCAAATAGTGCTTCTTAATATTATAAAACAACAAATAGAGATAATATATTTTCAAAAACTGGAAATTTTAATTCACTAAGATATGTTTTCTACTACTGAAATCCTAATAATCCTGATAAAATTAATAATTATAAAAATTTTGAACAATAATAATAATTCATGAATATATTCCACGTCTCTCCAGGAGTCACGATACAAAAAAATGGTTATCATTTATTTGTACTAAACTTTTTTACTTGTTTATAACTCATTCACTACATCTAAAATTTAGAATAGTATACATTCATATAATATTTAAGAAATTACCAATACACCGTTGACGTAAAAAAAATTATGTTCTTTACACACAATTTTAACGACTCTTAATTTTGAAGCATGAGATCCAATGGAAATTACATTAGCTGTTTTGTTTCTATATTCCATTTGAAACATTTCATTCGACTAAATATCTCAATATACGAGAAAAATAGAAGAACAGCCCCCATTCATTCATTCATTTATTTGTTGACACTTAGATGTGTCAAACTGTATATGTATATCTCTTCATGTATTTGCATTCTCATGTATCTTGTATGTGAGTTATAAGACACATGATTAAGAAATAATTTGACATGGATTTCTTAAATGTTATATCTGAAAATTCTAGAGTGTATGCGGTGTCCAACTTCTAGTTACGTGACTATTCCATGAATAATTATGTATTTCATGTTTCTAAGGGTTCAAAAAAATTAGAAATAAAAGCGTATCAATAATTCATAGAAATACATGCCTGGTGTGTTGGGTATATGTGCAAAAGGAAATAATATGCATACATCTTTTTCATAATTATGATTCATGTTTGTGGGGACCCCAGACTAGCAGTCTGAGACCTCCAGTATGCATACATTCACGATCCCATGATCAATTAGACGTGAACAACATACTCGAGTTGGCATTGCAGATTACATCATCCAATACACGAATCCATGTCTTACACAACTGGTCACATGACTCAGTCGAAAACAACTGCCACGTAGGACAGGAAACACATAGATTAGTTGAAGTCTTTGAAACAAACTCGTGGTAAAACCCACATGCCTTGACGACCTACATGCTACTGACTGGGAGAACTTCCTAGTTCACACAGCCGTCAGCGGCACCACCTTCATCAGGTTCTCCGGAGTGCTCCTCAGAGTCTGGCCAAGTAAATAGCCAGGGACGAAACAAATATGAGTACATTGGATTGTACTCGCAAGTCACCCCAAATGAAAGCTTAAGAATGCAAGTATGCTTATACAAGGTGGTAGGAACGCTGTTATTAGGGTTCATCTAGCCAATACGGATTGAAGACCCGTCATGGTTGATCAAGTTTTAGTTCTTTGTTGAAGAGATACTTCAAAAGATACTTAGTTTCTCTTGTAGATAACGCATGTCCACAAGGTTTTGATAAAACATTCTTAATAAAGAAAAGTTTTTCTTTGCAAAACTTCTTGAAAGATCACACCTTCAAGATCATCATTTCTCCGGTACCTCAAAGGTGCAATTATTTCCCTTTCCGAGTACCTCCCAGGTACAACACCAAAAGCACTTTTCAAGGTCTTGAAAACATTGGCAGAATGCTAGATGCATTGCCATTCAACTGTCCATATACGAGGACTCGGCTATTCTGAATAGTTTTACTCTGCAGAGGTGTACACATTTCACAAGATCCAGTACATCCGCCATGAACAACCACACGGACTGTCCGCAACAGTATGCGAACATCAGATAACTGGTCCTGACTATACAATATGTAAGTGCTAGTAAATGACTATCTCTTCAACTGGGTTTGTTCTCCCGGGGACCGAGTGTGTCAGCCGTATCGATCTGATTTCCCCTGACAACGTACAGCCATGACAGGAGACCAAACTGTTCCAACCGGTGGCAAAGTTAATCCCACACTTTGAATGTCCTGTTACTTCCTCCCGGCGACAATTCGGTTCAGGGGACTCTAACCCCTATAGCACACTGAGGTAGACACGGACTAACACCGACTAGCTTTTAGTTAGACCAGTGCCCATATTGAGGTAATGTGGCAGTACGTATTGGTTGTCCGGTGAACACTTGGTTATGTGTCTTTTTTACAAAACAAACTGAAAACATGTCTCCATCACAGTCCTCCCTTGGACAAGGTCCCACCTTTCCTCGGGGTTTTTCCAAAGATCTTTGTTTTCCAAAAACATCATGTTTAAATGTCCACTAGGAGACTTAAATAGATTAAGTGATGAAATAATATGGTGGCTAATGGTCTTGGTAACACCAAAATTTTATAGAGGCAAAAGCCTATAGTAACCATAGTATAGATAGTAGCATTTTCCACTTCAAAAATAGTTTTTGAATCAAACTTCTATAAAACTTCAGAAGTAAAACATGCATGATAGATAATGATAAGTAAACAACAATCAGGCATTTAGAGTGGCTTGCCTTGGTACTGGTCTTGGTCTTGATCTTGAAATAAACAAGAGTTGCAATAAACCTCTCCGGGAATAATACCGTCTTCGTTATCTAACGTCGTAAAATAAAAAAGGAAAACACCCAATCAGAACCAAACAGAGGCAAGCACTTGCTCACAAAGTAACATACATCAAGAAATTCATCAAGAACTTGCTCACAAAGTGCCACCTACGATAGGCTTTGTCACTATAGGCACCACAGACACGATCATCCTGAGATTTGATGACATCTTTCGGATGTTCCCCATGCATGCCCTCCACTCATCAATCGTCCGCATGGTTGCGCTCACTTCAGCACAGGAGATATCCCTAGGGAATACCAAGAGCATCACGATAATGGACACCTACTACTTGCAAGGCATGTACTTGAACAACCCTAAGGGTAAGGCAAAAGTGACATGGTACATCAAAGAGATGTTGCTGACGAATCATATGTCCAACAGGATCGTTATCCTGCCTTACTTTCCCGAGTAAGTCATTCGTTAGCCGCCATAACATGATTTCGTCGATTTCCCATTGTTAATTTTGCGCATGTACAATTAATAGTGGTTATAATATTTGAGGATTATATATGGACTCTTTGAACTATTTTGCGCAGAAACAAATACGACACCATCATCTTGTTGTTCCCGAGGGACTCGTTTTCCCTATATCTCGACTTCGGGAGTAAACCGAAGGAGAAAAAACTACTCCCTAATTAAGGTTGTTCTCGATGAAGCTATGAACGGATACGTCGCGAATAAAGGCTTCATTGATATACCACACCAATTTCATGGCAAATATGTATTCAGGCACCAGACAAAGTTCCCCTGCCCCAAGCAGGCGCCAGGTGGTCAGATGGAATCGTGGTACCTCGTCCAACACATGCTTAAGGTCGTTAAGGAACAACAAAGTCTACAATATATGTCTGTTGTGGACAAATGGTGTCACGGCATCGTGTATTGGCCTGATGCTGAAATCATACAAAATTTGGGTCGGATCCAGCGCAAGCTCTCGACAATCATCTATAGGGATGTAGTAAGTGCAGACGGCGACTTCTAGTAGAGCAGGGTGACTGATACGTTTCAAACGTATCCATAATTTTTGATATTCCATGATATTTTTATGCCTTATGCTACATGTTTCTTATACACTTTATGTCATTTTTATGGATTGAAGTGAAGCACCGTCAAGATGATTGGGGTTCACATTCATCACTTCGATACGAGATTCAATGTGTTCTTATAATTATTCCATGTTCGGTCGCATGTTGACTCTTTCATAGCTAGACAATCCTCTCCACTTCTAGGTTGAACATGTTCGGTCGGACGAATAATTCTGAGGTGATCTCACAATTGCATCACTCTTCTCAGATATTGATCTCAGAACATAGGGAAGAAATACAACCCAATAAGAATTTCAGATCCCATTCGATATACATATGAGGAATAAAGAACGTGCCAAAGGCGCGGAGTTATAATGCGGATACTCTTCTGGAATATCATAGGCTTTGGGCGAGCGGGGTGCCGGAAGCTGCTGCGAGAGTACCTGCGTAACCATAGGATTGACATAATTTACCTTCAGGAAACCATCAAACCCGACTTCTTGGATCAGGAGTTGCAAATCATTGAAGTCGGGGAGAAGTTATTTTGGTGTTGGATCCCAACGGAGGGCCGCTAGGGTGGCATGTTAGTGGGCTTGCGGGCGTAGAATCCTTCGATAAGGGTCAGTTCTTCCTCACCGTCAACTGCCTGCACCGCGCGTTGAATAAAAAGTCCACTCTGGTGGGGAACTCTGGCCCAGCTAATCATGCCCTCTCTGTGGCCTTTTTAGTGGAGATTTCGGACAAGGTTGCTTCCAGTAGGTTCCCAGTCCTAATGGGAGGGTGTTTCAATCTTCTACGAGGGGCTCAAGAGAAAAATAACAGCAGAGTTAACCGGCCAAGGATCGAGATGTTCAATAATGCCATTGCGGCTTGGGCTCTTCAGGAGATCCCTAGGACTAGGGAAAGTTATACTTGGTCAAATAAACAGCGGGTGCCAGTCCGGTGTGTGCTTGATAGTGTGATCTGGGCCTCGGAGTTTGACGCTCGTTTTCCTTTGGCGGTGCTCCAGGCAGAAACCAGCTTGGGCTCGGATCACAAGCCTCTTGTGCTTGATACTTGCGGGGGGGCGGTATCTAGAAGCAAGAGGTTCTTCTTCGAACTGGGGTGGTTCGAAGTTGAAGTCTCTGGGGAGCTAGTTTTGCACAGATGGGGTGCCCTGATGGCCTCGGCCGCCGTCAGAGACATTGTGGATTGGTGGAGGCATATGAGCGTAGGGCTTAGGAAATTCCTACGAGGCTGGAGCAGAAATTTGTGCAGAGAATCTCATGTGAGCAAATTGGATCTTCTCAACCAGATAAAGCAGTTGGACGATAAGGAGGCCTCGTCAGGGTTGGAAGAGGATGAGTGGGTCTTCCAATACCACCTTGAAGAACATCTCCTGCAAATCTAGAGGATGGAGGATGAGTAGTGGCGGCAGTGGGGCCGGATCAGGTGGGCTTTGCAAGGGGACGCAAATACCGCGTACTTTCATGCCATCGCCACTGGGAGGCGGCGGAAATGCCCGATTTCTTCTTTGCAGACCCCTAAGGGCCCTATTTCTGACCCAAGTCAGATCCAAAACCACGTGTACGAGTTCTACAAGGAGGTTCTAGGCTCGGTTACTCCGAGACACTTGGGGCTAGAGGAGGACACTTGGCGGGGGAGCGTGTGTGTTTCTCAAGAGGAAAACGATGCATTGACGCTAACCTTCTCCGAAAGGGAATTGGAAGCGGTAGTTCGGGACATGAAGACCAATACGGCCTCGGTCCCGGATGGTTTCCTAGTGTCGTTCTTCAAGAAGTTTTGGCCGGCATGCAAACTGGGGATTCTACATTTGTTGAACGAATTTTTCCTAGGGAGGATAGATGTCTTGTGCCTTAACTTTGGGGTGCTCATTTTGATTCCCAAGGTCCTAGTGGCAGATTTTTCTCTTAGTTTAGGCCGATTGCCCTCATCAACGTCATCTTCAAGATCATCTCCAAGGCGTATGCCTCTGGACTTGACGGGATGGCTAACAGAGTCATCAGCCCCACCAAGACCGCCAAATTTTGGATGGCCCCTGGCCCTGATTGAGATTCTACATGAACTGAAGTCGAAAAAAGCTGGGAGAGTCCCTGCTGAAACTTGATTTTGAGAAGGCCTATGGGCCAATTGGTCCTTCTTGCTTGAGGTTTTCTGGAGGAAAGGCTTCAAGGCTGGCTATATCCACAGAATTGAGCAGCTGGTCTCGAGGGGGAGGGGGAGGGCAGACTGCCATCTCGATCAATGGGGAGATTGGGCCATATTTTAGAAATCGGAGGGGGTGCGTCAGGGAGACCCCATCTCTCCACTCCTGTTCAACTTTGTGGTAGAGGCGTTGGACGCCATGTTTAGTGCTTCTTTGGCTGCGGGGCACATCTCGGGGATTGTGCCTAACTTGATCCGGGGACATTACTCACCTGCAGGTCGTTGATGACATGCTTATTTTGATCCACAACGAAGACTTGGCAATTGCTAATCTGAAGTTTTTGTTGCTCTGCTTTGAAAACATGTCGGGGCTGAAGATCAACTTCCATAAGAGCGAAGTCTTTGTTTTGGATCAGCCGGTCACTACTAGGGAAAAGCTTACCCGTGACGCACCAATTTTCTTATCCGTGACGCACCTGGGCGCGTCACGGCTATCACGCCGCGCCTATGGGTTTAGCCGTGACGCACCTAGCTGGTGCGCCGCGCCTATTTATACCCGTGACGCACGGGCCTGGCGCGCTGCGGCTACTGCTAGGCGCGCCACGCGTAACCTCTCAGGTGCGTCACGGGTACCCTTTTTGGTGCGTCATGGCTATACTATGCTGTATTTTTTTTAAATATGCAGTACCGTATTTATATAGGTATATACAGCTCAAATACAGAAGAATATCAGTAGACAAAATGTATCAAAAAAGTTCTCTGACAAACAAATTATATATCATAGTTGATCATAACAGAATCACAGCAAATTGACAAAAATAAGTATGCAATTGACAGCAAAATGACAGAATAAAGTTTCATAGCAGAAATATTCTCGAACAATAGTCTCGATCATCACCACATAGTTCAACAAATATTACATAGTCTCGAAAACAACCATAGTACTAATAAATCCAGGAGTTAGTCAGATGGAAATGATTTTTTGTTCTAATTTCAACAAACTCGTCATCTATCTAGCGGGCTGACGTAGTTGATGACCATCTTCATGTCCAAGTTGGGGATGTCACTATTCCTCATGGTGATGAGAATAGCTCGGTCAACCTCCATACCAACTCTTGCGGAATGGAACTGCCTCCATGCTTGAGAGTTGAGGATGACGCGACCATCAGCACTATCCTTGGTGAACGGAACTGCGGTGACATTTCCTGATTCTCCACGGCGTACTCCAATGGTACCTTTATGCTCCATGCCAGCACTCTCCGCTACCGCCATAGGTATTTTCTAGAACACACAATTCCAAGAAAGAATAAAAGCACAATGTCACATACCGGCCACATTATAACATAAGCAACTATAGGAATAAGAAAGTGTTAAGAAACATACCATGACATGTCCATTGGAGATATTAGTGTTGGTGATGCGATGCACGAAAGGGACCCCGATGTAGCTATCTATCTGGGCTAGTTTTTGAAGGACACGGTCCTTCTCAAGCTCGCTAAGATTGGCTCTTCGAGAAACCACCACATGTTTCCATGGGTCCTCCTCGTCCATATAATCCTCCTCACTTTCCTCCTCACTTTCCTCCTCACTCCCGTCATCCACCTGTATACTCTCGCTATCCTCGCTCGCAATCTCGCCCATATACAGAAGTACGATATGAGGTTGCGGTCCTGCCATAGAGAAGTGATTGAGATCACCTCCACTTAAATTATAGGTGGCGATGATAGACACCAATTGTTCCCCATAGAAGTATGTCTTCTTTCTTTCTTCACTCGAATTTTGTAAGTGGTCCCGTGAACATCGAAATCCACGATATTGCCTAGTAACTCGTTGAACTCTTCCCGAATATTGCATGGTACAATCTAAAAAAGAAATATAAAAGAATCTTTTGTTAAGAAACATACCAATCTAAGCTGGATATTAAAACGAAATAACACAAGTTGCAAGTTAACATAAAAATAATCGTTTGTTAATTACCAAAGAATCAAGGTGACCGTCGTTCAGCTGAATCATAAAAGAAGACCCGGTGAATTTTCCTTGGGCACATAGGGAGCGACATACTTTGCAAGCCATGTTCTATTAAATTAAGAAAGTAGACATAGAGGTATAAAGCATCAGGTATAAAGCATCAGGTACAAAGCATCAGGTATAAAGCATCAGGTGTTAGAAGAAAGCAACATTTTACTTGTGACAACTAGCTGAACAAAATATTGTACAACATAGGTAAATTATTGTACAACTAGGGGGTGTGTGGGAGAAATTTATTTGTACAGCCATTAGTGAATAATCAACTTAAATGAATTTAGTGTACAACTAATTGAGTTTTCTGCAACTTGGGTGTTTGTTTGCTGTCACACCAAGTTGGGAGACATCTATTATACAACTAGATGAAAAAATTTCCTCAACCAGATGAAAATTATGAGGTGCCTGTATGCAACTAGATGGAATTTTTTTGTACAACAAGGAAACGTGGTCGCTGGAAATAACAACTTAAGAAAGTACATGAACTAGTTGAGTTTTATTCTTCAACTTGGTGGATTATTTGTACAACCAGGAGGATATTGTTCTGCAACTAGGAGGATATTATTCTGCAATTTGGTGTGTATGTACTCACATGTGTACTCCCATGAGCACCCCTATTTGGGCAGACAAAACCGACAAAAAAGATGCTAAGCACCTAGAAAAAGAATGCTGCTAGTAGAAGAACCAATTTTGATTTCCAAAACATCCCAGTTCTCCATACAACTGCCATTGTTTGAACATGTGCTGGCTCATTTCGTTTCATCATACTACTTAATCAATGGCTGGGTAGATAAGATGGGGTAATTTATCTAGTGGCAGATTAAGGTTCTTTCATCATGTAGTAAGTTGTGCCATATACCAAGTAGGCCAGGGGAAAAAATCTCTAAACGGGAAATAATGCAGCATATATCCTTTTAATATTTTTGAAAAAATGCAGTACATATCCTGATGGCTCGGTTTTAGCTATCAGAAATACACACATCAGTCCGTCTACACCAATTGATGTAGAATGTTTGGTTGAATAATTCTTGAGAGAACACTTTGCAACACGACATAAATAGGATCAAATGGATGGTTGCAAATAGGGAGGTCAACCACTCCAATACTGGAACTGAGTTCAGAGTTTCGTCCGTCCAAATAATAAAAAAAAATGCAGATTTGCAGTATAGAAATACTAGGAGTTTGGCCACTAGGAGTTTGGCCACTAGGAGTCCTTCCAAAAAGTGCAACAAGAGCAAAATAAGGTGAATTAATCCAACACAAATAACATCCACTAGGAGTTTGGCATGACAGTGAGCAAGACCTTTTATTTAACAGCCACTAGGTGAATTAATCCAACACAAATAACAGCAATTTTATTTATCAACAATGACACCTTTTGGCAAGACAGTGAGCATACAGGATCCGTAGATCGTCTCACATGATCTATCTGCACTTCTAGGAGTTCGATCTCCAAGAGATGGCCTGGCTAGGGTTCGATCGATTTCAGAAACAAGAACAAGAAAAGGACAGGAGGGTGGAGGAGGGGCTTACCTGGGGAAGTAGGGGAAGAAGATGGCGGCCTTGGCTCGATGTAGTCGTTCACGTTGGGGAAGCAGGTGGACGGCGTCGAGGACGAACCGGACGGCTCCTCCTCCTCCTTGTCGTGGACGGCAGCAGCGTGACTCCCCCTCCTCATCCTTGTCATGGACGGCAGCAGCGTGACTCCCCCTCCTCCTCCTTGTCGTGGACGAACCGGACGGCTCCTCCTCCTCAGATCAAGATGGGCGGCGCTGGGCGGTGGGCGGCTAGGGCGATGGGAGGTGGGCGATGGGAGGTGGCGGTGGGCGCTGGAGAGGAAGGGAGATCGAGCAGCGTCTGCGGCGGGAGGCTAGGCACAGCGTCTGCGGCGGCGGGCGATGAGAGGAAGGGAGATCGAGCAGCGCGTCTGTTGGTGTGGAGAGAAGGAGAAGAGAGGGGAACGGCCTATCTACCTGTACTCCCCATAGCCGTGGCGCACCACGCCTTGGTGCGTCACGCCTATCTAACCCCTGGCGCACCACGGGCATGTGCGCCGCGCCTATCCCACATAGCCGTGACGCACCAGTGGCTCGGTGTGTCGCGGGTATGCCACCCCGGCCCCACACATAGGCGCGACGCGCCTTCCGTTTGGTGCGCCGCGGGTAAGGCTATAGGCGCGACGCACCAAACTGTGGTGCGCCACGGCTATTAGGCGTGACGCGCCGTATTGCTGGTGCGTCACGGGTATCATCACTCCTATAGCTGTTTTCCTAGTAGTGGGTGCACGAACAATCTAGGATTGCAAATATGCTTAACTATAAACTGGGAACTTTCCCATTCATTTACCTTGGGATGCATATTGCGGACCGCAAGCTCACTGTGGAACAGTGGAACTTCCTGGTTACCAAGGTAGCGGCTAAAGTGGGGGTTTGGATGGGTAGGTTACTCTCCTCGGGTGGGAGACTAATCCTATCCAATGCCTACTTAGAGGCGCTGCCATCCTTCACGATGGGATTGTTTCTGCTTCAGGATAGGGTGCACGAGAAGTTTTAAGCGATTAGAGGGCGCTTCTTCTAGAAGGGCTTAGGGTTGAAGCGCAAGAAACTCATGATTAACAGGCTGGCGTTGTGTCGCCCCAGAGAGTGTGGCGGGCTGGGGTTCACCAACACGAAACTGATGAATAAAGCGCTTATGCTAAAATGGATTTGGTTGCTTTACCAAGAGGGGAATTCCATTTGGAAGTCCCTGCTTAAGGCCAAGAAGCGTCCAATATCTTTGCGTCCCACTCGTCGGGGGGGGGGGTCCAAATTCTGGCGCAATCTTCACAAAATAAAACACCTATTCAAACTTGGGGCGAAGCATGTGGTGAGAAATGGGGTTAGAACGTGCTTCTGGCTGGATTAGTGGTGGGGCGATACAACCCTCAAGGAGTGGTTCCCTAGGTTGTTTGCTATCTACAGTAACCCGAACCTCTCGGTGGCCGAGGCGTTGCCAGACGAAGGAGAGGGGGTGTTGTTTCGTCGAACATTTGATCTAGAATGTGCTGAGCAGTGGACTCGGCTCTCCTTGATTGTGGTAGACACCACACTCCTGGAGGGCCAGGATGGGGTTAGGTGGGCGTTGGAGCCATCGGGTAACTTCCCGCTGGCCTCGATGTATGGGGCCCTGCCCAGAGGTGCGGTGGTTGCTTTCCAAGCCGACATCTGGGAGGCGAAACATCCCCCTAAACATCAAGATCTTTACTTGGCAGCTTGCCCTAGACCGGTTATCGTCCCATCTGCAGATTGCTACTAGACGGGGACCCTCGGATGGCAAGTGTGCCTTGTGTGGCGCCTCGGAGGACGTAGCGCATACCTTCTTCAACTGCGCGCTTGAGCTCCTAGGGTGGAGTGTGCTTAGGGATGTGTTGGGTTGCGACTGGGGTCCGGCTAACTTCCCCAGGCCTTCGTGCTTTTCCAATCTCTCTCGGGTTCTTCTAGGCGAACGGCTTGGGTTTTATTCGCCGTCATGTGTTGGGCAATTTGGGGGACACGGAATAGACTCTCTGTCGAAGGGATAGTCCCTAATCAGCCTGCTGATGTATTTTCAAAATGTCAATGTTTGTGCAGGTGTGAGCATAGCTCGCAAAGAAGTGCGAGCGGGAGCATCTTCTTCTGCGGGCCACTAAGCTGTAGAAGCGTTACCGGAGGCGTCGTCTCGCTGTCCGGTGCTGCAGGGAGCGTGAGTCTGGTTTCCGACATGTAGTCCGGGGTGGCCGGCCCCGCTTTTTTTCTGTTGTTGTTGGGGTGCTGGTTCGCGTTTCGTTTTGAGTTGGTGTGCGGAGAAGCTATAGTTCCAGCATGGTTGTAAAGGTGTTGTGAATCTTGTTGATTTATTAAGTTAAAACAGGACAATTTATTTGTCTGCTATCTAAAAAAAAAAACTGATGCAACTAACCGATAGAGCCGCAGCTATCTCATTGTGACAAGCCTCTTTTGTTGGTAGCTTGTGTTTATGTGCAATATGTGTACACAAATTATGTGCACTAGAGGCTGGGGCGCCCCTTGGGGCGCCTCCTCGCTGGTCAGTGGCACACTAATCATGACCCATACTTAAACTGCACAATAGCATTTTTGAGAAATTCTTTTTTGTAAAATTTATCAACCTGTCATCTATATTGTTATTTAGTTACAGTGGAAGCTCTTAACATTTGCATGCATTGACGCATTTAGAAAAACTACAACTCCCATGATCCCATTATTGTCCTTGCAGCATCAAAAGAGAATGATGTGTTAGGTTCAATTGTTGAGCCACATCTGTCTAATCTTCATGATGTGAAGCGTCAAAATCAGTTTTAGCATCTCTGCATCATAGAGCAATATTAGCTAAAAGGTTCGACAAATATATTCCTACCAATTTCCAAAATAAATTACACCTGCTATACCTTGGTCACAGAGCATCAAAGTTAGTGAGCTGAAGCACACCACCTGACTTATGTCATCCATGTCAACTACCAAACTGAAGTAGGGGAACAGAGAAATAGGAAAGAGAGAGAGGGCCACCTGCCTAATATGCCATTCCACCAGTAGCAGAAGTCTCTCCGAGACAGCCGCGTTCATGGTGCACCGCTAAATCACAGTAGATACAACCCAATCATTGGCAGACTAAACATCATTTAAATACCTTAGATAAGCAATGAGATCGATGCAGGCATAGAAATCAAATGTGTGCTCAATCAATGGGGCGATCAAAGCCAGTTGATGCATCTAATGCTAGCTGAATGGCCAATTATGAAAGTATAGGCATGTATAAACCTAGTATAGACAACAATCCAATCATAAAACAAATTAGAAGTTACAGGGAACATAAGGAGTAGATGGCTTCATCAGCAGGAGCACCACCTTCCTACGCGCTAAGGCAATTATACATTATTTTCACTATATAGCCAGTATTTTTTAGTGTGTCAGTGCTATAAAATACAGAACGAAACACATATCCTAATGATACAAAGATTGCCATCCTGACACATATCTGCAAAATAAACTGCCACTCGATCAACAAAAGTTAGTGAGCTAACGCTCAAAATGTAAAATCAATTCAATGATCTAACAAGGTAAAACTTTCACAATAAATTAGTCACGGGCATGAGATAGAAACATAGCGATATATTATTGACATACTTTCATGTGGTGTCTTTTATGTTAATGTGTCAAATCTATTAATTCACTCAAAATATAAATAGGTGAGTGGCCATTTTATTTCATAAGGAATTTGCAGGACTACTGCATATCACTGTTGATAGACAATAAAATTTCTTCTATAGTTAGGCCGAATTGTGACTCATATTTCCTCCTCTAGCCTATATGAATGGAAGCCCAAAATAACCTATCAACTTATATACGCTAAGTGCTTTGGACAATAAGAAAAATTTCAATACAATCGTAAAAACACTATTGAATGCACACTTCTTCAATTCTAGATAAAAGTTGTGTAATCTTGAAAATAGATTGACCGAAGTGAGGTGAAGTGTTCAAAGTACCAAAATCCCTTTAGATCTAAGCCAAGGCAGCGAATTAACCATATGCATAAATTTGTAAGACAAGTACTGTTGTCTGAACTTAGACAGTGATAATAAGAGAAAAACAAGGAAAATATTTCAAGGATGTTGTCGGTTTTCCGCTCGACAAGTGCTATCCAAGAAGATGCCATTGCCACCTGATAACTTTATTTGTTACTATCCTTACCTGCGGCCAAGGAAGATTAACTACAGAGAATTTCAGTGTTCCAGGCTGTATAGTTGGAAGAGACACTTAATTTGGTCAAATGGACATTGACGTAACATGTTATTTTGCCTCCCAGATGGCTGTATTGCAGCTCTTTGTTCACGCCATCGTCGGTATCCTCAGTAGAACCTTCAAATGACATAAAATATTATATTAGGGAGGCCACAAATCAAAGAGAGGCAGGTCCAAAAAAAACATCAGAAAGATGCAAAAGGAAAAGGTATCCGTAAGCAATACAAAATGAGAATATCTATATTAACATATCTTCTTTTTTAATGCAAATTTGTCATGCAAACCTGAAGAATTTCACCGAAAATCAGTCATTCACGTCACATGTAACAGAAACTGAATAAGTAGATGAATGCAAGGTTGCTGGAGATGGTATGTTTTACTGAATCCTTTGGCTTTAAATAGGAGAGCAGTTTGGTTACGTGAGATCAGCGAGATATATCAGAGCCTAGTAGAGGGCGCTTGACGAACGCTACAGGATCAAACCTCCCAAGGTCGAGTTAACTTAGTCGTGATTGTGCAAAGTTCAGTCGCCACTTCCACAAAGGCAAACAATCAGCATGATTCTGAGAGGCAACTATTCCACCATGTGCGTGTGAGCCAAATTACCAACCAATGACAGATTATATTATTCAAAGTGGGAACAACTTAAGTACACAAGAGGGAAAAAGTAGCATTCAACCAAAGGAAGTTGGTTATAAGATATACTAAGTCATATAATGCTTTTACATTTTGTGTGTATTATCAAGTACATCTTTAGTGAAGACTTTAGATAATAATTTGCATTGTTCTGAATACTCATCGATTGTCCCATTAGTCATTCAGAACTGTTGCTTCCCTACATGTTCATATTCAACAGTATTAAGAAAAACAAATTTCATGAATTTAAGGCACCACAATGAGTGTTAAAGATTGGCAGAATCGAACTTGAAAGCAAAATATACCAATTTCGCTTGATATACACGCAATGGTGCCGATTATCTCATGGCAATTTGGATAGACATCGTGCCTTAAACTTGGCATCTTCCAAACTCGTTCAGCGTCGCCTTGGAAAATACCTACCAAATGTCCTCCAGCATTTTATCCATTGAATTTGAAGACTCCAAGAGATTCAAATCCTGTTCAACATAGAAAAGCTGGACAAGACCTTAGCGGCAATGAGGTGGGACATTAAACGATAATAAACAGAAGACCTTGGCGAAGTTCACCAAGGAAGTATTATTTATTGACATCACCACATTTCTTAAATAAACATTAGGCCAAAAAAAATTATGTGCAGCCATAAAGGTTTTAGCGAAACCATTTCATCTGACGATAATTACTAATATCAAAGAAGACAAAGAATTCAGTTCAAACACGTGGACATTACCGTCCAACTCATTAGACCACAGCTCACGCTAGTTACTGAAACATAAAAAACAGGGGCACCATGGCCGAGTGGGTTGGGAGGTTACCTTATATTTACATGTCAAGCAAACAGAAAATTGAAGATTTACTACACTCACGTGGGATGAAAGAAAACACAAACTAATAGCTAAACCAAAATGTGTCCATTTTCTGCGATCAACAAAGATGATAACTTATACAGTAAAAACTTAGAATAAAGCTCAATTTACGAAGTACCTAAATGGTTAGATGTCACTTTACCTTGCAATACACAACCAGAAAGTGCTATCCCATGGTACCGATGGCCTTGGGTGCATGATTTGCTTCTGTAATAACATCTGAAAGGATTAAACCAACATCAATCAAAGAATATTAAGGATGTACGAATTTCATGGAGGATGAATATACAACTCAAATAGTTGAAGGGCTTGTAGCAGAAAGGAATAGGAATCCAATCGTGCTTCAAGAATCATGAGAAAAATTGTTATCACCAAAGGACCATAGCACTCACTGACCCGAGCAATGAAATAGGTAAGAGGATGGAGGATATTGTGATTTGACATGGGCCACAAAACATCCATACACAACATATAGTAGGCATGGATGCTCCCTCGCCTTGACCCTTGATTTTTTTTATTTATAAGGATAAGTGATGGTTAAGATACTTTGGATGATCTGAGTTGACAGACCAAAAAGAAAACTAATACGACAGAAACCATACGCATATGTTCCGAATCATTAAATGGAAAAGTAGTTGGGACAACATGGTAAAAAGCAGAAACAGCCTCATCGCACATATCTGAGATCATCTACCAGACTCACGACGCCTCAAAAAATAGGGAGATATGTGTAGTTCTACAGCCACCAGAGCATGTACCATGCGTACAAAATTCAGTTGTAGACACCAAATCAAAAATAGTTTAGCTAGTCCAATTCTATAGAAAACCGAGTTTATTAGGAAATAGACTCACATAATATAGAAGGTTTTCTGCCATAGCATTCTCAGAAACAATTAGGCATTGTAAGAAAAGGAGACATATGACAAGAAAACATTAAAATTGAACTTCCATGCTTCAATTTCAGACACAACATATATATATTGAGATTTTAACAAGCAGTACTTACACATCTCATTAATACCGACATTGTAGGTGAGCATCAGAATGCCAGCCATTGTTCAGATAGACTCCTAGACAAAATCGTGGTAGATGTTGCAGCATGGCTAGAATTAGTAGTAAAATGCAGGGGAGCCATTCTAACAAATTAATCCAACATTAATTCATCAATCTAAAGAGAAAAAACAGTCAGACTTAATTAGATTGATAGATTAAATCAGACGATCCAAATCCACCAAAAGAAATGCTACTCTCAGCTGCAGGACATCAACAGCGGTGGCGACACGGCCTCCACGCGATTGAGCAAGGCAGGGGCGTGGCAAAGGGAATGGAGGCACGGGGTCAAGCACATCATGGAGCAGGGAGTGGAGATTTGGGAGACGACGACCAACCAGCTCCTGCGCCACGGACCCCGTCACTAACAGGCCCACAAAACAACGAAAACATTTAAAAATTTCATCAAGCACATATTACACAACTGGAAATGAAGATATAATGGACTATTGCAACCAGGTGACGAGACCTAGGTTTGTCCCCGATGAAATCCAAAGCATGACCGGCAAATGAACACAATACCCTGCAACATTCAAATATAACATCTTAGCTGAAAGGAGATATTTATTTGGTCTTAAGAAATAACAGAGATGTATAACTTAGATTGAATAATAATCTATACCGCAAACCCAATTAGATAATATATTGGCACCGCATGGAACTATCTAAGTATCTATCTCACATATGTGAACTACATACCATCACAACAATCTAACATAATTCATGGGAAATCAAAACAAGCTGCGGATCAGTAGGGTGATGAAGCGAAAAAATAAGTACTATTTAGAATCTTACATGAGTACGGCCAAAAGCTGTAATAGAACCAACTTTGGTTGAAGTGCCCAAGCAATCTAAGCAACTGTCCAACGAAAAGCCAGCACCTTCCATACCTGCTTCTCAATATTAACATCCGTGGCAATGGACTTGCCTGCCCACTCAACAGTAATACAAAAAGATGAAGGCAAGCAAATATAAGGTCATTGAGTAATATTTCAGATAGTTTTTAAAGCGTTGAGTGAAACAAATTTCAGAACCGCCAGAGTGATTTTATGATCACATTTCTTCATGAATCAACAATGAGGTGTAAAAGGGTTGAATATTTATCCCCAGAAGAATATTTATAAGTCATTCATGCTATATTCTCTTTATCAATCATTTTCCAGATTTTCAAATCAGCTAGCCGAGTACACTTGATATTCCCCAACAGTCATCTATTAAATATGGACAAAGATTGAATCAGGCAATCAGAAAACAATTGATCGAGGAGCGAGAGAATATAGCAAACATCTTACAGAGGAGCGAAAGTCAGTTTAGTGGTTTATCTCCCCTTTTATCAGCAAACATTTTGCAGCAACTCCAATCGTATAAAAGGAACAACAGGAGAAAAGGTTCAAAGAAATCTCACATATCACATGAGTATGACTCACCAACAGAAATCCAAGCAGTCAGGTACACAAATGCATGATATTATTATTCCAACATCATTAAAATCGAAGCTTATGTCCTTATCAGCTCATACAGGTGTACGAGAACTTTACAAAATAACTTATTTAAGGGTAAGGGACATTTACAGGCTTGGTGTTGCTATGCACTAAATCATTACTACTCAATATCATATGGCTTGATTTCTCTAGGGCTAAGAATACAAACATGGACTCAATGTATAAATCATTTTAACTTTCCCAAAGCGGAGGTCAGAAAACACGTTTAGCTGAGATAGCATATTTTCTTCTACACAGCCAAATAAAAATAACACGATCTTCATAGGAACACAAGAACCAGAGATGGAACACGAACCTTAGCACGAACCTAGAAAAAATGCCCAACAAGACGGGGGATTTCGTAGACGGCGGGCTCGAGTAGGAGAAAATGTGAATAAAGCCAAGAAGAAGTTGTGGCCTGCACTCCCGCTGCCGCTTGAGGCCAGGCAGACCGGCGCCGCGTCGATATGCACGACGGTTCTGAAGTGAACCGACGAGCGAAGGCGAGGAGGCGAGTCCTCTGTAACCCTCCGGCCCTCCTGCAGAGAGATAGAAAGGGGGAGAGGAGTCAGATCAGAGAGGAGATGGACGGCATCGGCCGGTTCCCGCTCATCAGCGCCGGAGGAGACGGCCAAGATCGGGCGGTGCTAGGGTTTGAGGAGCTGGAGAGAAGGCCTACCTGTCCGGCCGCCGCCGCCGTCGATGTCTAGCTACCGCCGCATCCAGAGTTCCTTCCGGAGTACCATGGCCGACGTCGCATCTCCCGCATCAGATCGCCACCACCTCCAGATGGGAAGGGGATGGGGAAACGGCGTAGAGGCAGAGGGAGAGGGCGAGCGCAGGGGCGGCGGCCAGGAACGAATGGGGCTAGGGTTCCTGTGTCTCAGCTCTCCGTGTGATGCTTCGTCTCAGATGCAGAACGAGACAAAAATGAACCCACTCGGCACGCGTACCAGGGATAGGCTGAGAGCACGCCATCGCCAACCCAAAGGTGCCACGTGGATAGCGCCGCTAGGCTCCCAGGTCCTCCGCTCTTGCTTGTTCTCGATGTGCACGCGTACAAGAGTCACATAAAGAAAGGTGCTAAAAAACATAATACTAATAAAGAAACGGAAATGGTATACCGGTTGGAAAAGTGCATTTTTTTTATCAAGATGCACATGCGTCCTTGTTTGTGCATGGATAATACGGCCATGATTTTGACCCACACTTGACGTGACACGCAACACTGTTTATATCCCAAAAAAGAAGTAAGGGCATCTCCAGCCATTGCGCCCCCCAGGGCCCAAAACGCCGCCGTTTTGGGGCCGCCGCGGCGCTAAACGGCGCTATTCTGGAATCTGGGGGGCGCGTTTCCCAGTCGCGTCCCGAGCCCAAGAACCGGCCCAAACAAACGCAAAATGAAAAACAGGCGAGATTTTATTGAAATTCGAAAACTGCGTACATATTCGGCGCGAATTTAAGCTAGTACGAAAAATTTAAACTACATCTAAACTAGTTAAGCCCGAGGCTGGCGGCGATCGCCTGGCTGTGGAGAAGAAGGGAGGAGGAGAGCGTCGAGGAGAAGAAGGGGACAGGAGAGCTCGCCGGTGTGAAAAATGGCGGGGCGAGGCGCGCGACGGGGGGGTTTTATAGCGCGGCGAGCGGCCGGGCATTTACTGTGCGCGCGTCCCCTCGGTGCCGCCCGCCACGCCATTACGCCGGCAGCCTTTGGGCGGGGCGCATGCACTGGGCGGCCGCCACGCCATAAACGCCGGCAGCCTTTGACCGCGCGGAAGCCGAGAAGACGATCACGGGCGGTTCTGTTCCCGCGCTTTCTCGTCGCGTCGCTGACCGAGCTGGCCCACGCGCGCAGCCGCGCAGTTTCGTCCCCCCAGGCCGAACCCAGCGGGCTGGGTTTGGCCTGGGTGCCGCGGCGCTATTTAGCGCCGAAACGGCGCTATTTGGGCCTCTGGAGGGGCGAGTGGTGAAGAAGCGGCGCTATTCGTCGCTTCCGC
The DNA here is from genome assembly GCA_028641055.1 of Alopecurus myosuroides. Classification (NCBI taxonomy): domain Eukaryota; kingdom Viridiplantae; phylum Streptophyta; class Magnoliopsida; order Poales; family Poaceae; genus Alopecurus; species Alopecurus myosuroides. The sequence goes on from CM054058.1 coordinate 55,162,203, forward strand.
CGCGAAAAAAGCTCCCTGGGGGCTCTGAGGGGACGGCTGGAGATGCCCTAACCTGAGAGGCTTCTTCTCCTCACACCTCTCATTGTCGCACCTCTCAAGCTAGCTCCTAGGAGTACCTACTCAACTGATCCACCTGCGAGGCTTCTTCTCCTCACACTAATTGGTTAATCAATCGATCGCGTTATGTGCAAGTTTACTAAATTAATACCTACTACGACATTTATAAATACCACCTCCCAAGCTCCCCTCTTCATCAAGCCAAAAGTTTCTAGACCTAATTAGTTAGGGCAAGTACAACGCTAGACGCTTAGATAGACGCTTACGTGCAAAAAAATAATTACTAAAACCATGATTATCAGGTAAGCGTTGAAGCTGACAACGCTGGGCGCTTATTTCGGTCGCTAACAGATTGGGAAGAGATGCGATAGCGTCCACCCCTCCAACCCGAGCCGCTTGTGACGGCCGCTTACGGCAAAACACTGCTCCCTCCACCCTGCCCAAATCCGTGAGCAGACGACTCCATCCGCTGCCACCGATTCATCCCGCCGACGGCATGGCCGTAATATCTACACCTCCTAGAGAAGCCGTCGGCCAAGAATCTCGCTCAGCGCCGCCGTGGATTCCTGGGCATGGCCACTCGCGTAGCTCCTGGGTGATCCTTCCTCGACCTCCGGCCAGCCTCGAGCAAGGCTGTAGCCTGTAGGAGCGCTAGCTCAATGCTTTGGTTGCTTCTATCGCTTCCTGCCTCCCATCGCTCCCTTGCCATCCAATACATCAGCAGATTTTGGCTTTGTCTAGTATGGATCTGTAGATCGACCATGTGAATTTCGCCGGCCAACTTTCAAGGAAGACGTAGTTGAATTGCTTCCTCGAGTCAAGGCTCGTACTAGACTCCAGTTTTATCTAGCGTCTCTGCTAGCGCCCGACGCTGGTCAATCCGGCATGTGCGGGAAAAACAGTGCAAGCGCCCGACGCAAAAAGTACCGTCGACGCTAGGCAAAATCCCCTTTTCGGCCGGGAATCGCACGCAACGGCCAGGAATTTATTCCTTAGCGCCCGTGTAAGAGGCCGCGTTGTACATGCTCTTACCTTCAGCGGCCTACAGCTAGCTCACGCGTGCACTTAACTAGCCATCAAGGACCTGCAGGACGAAACTAGTAGCAAACTATGGCCAAGCTCGCCTTTGTCCTCCTCGCTGCATGGGCCGCCCTCCTCGCCTTGCTCGCCGGCGACCCCGACATGCTCCAGGACTTCTGCGTCGCAGACTACAAGTCCCTCCAGGGCCGTGAGTAACATGCAAACAATCTCATTTCGTGTTTAATTATGTGCATGCATGCTTCAATGCTTCATCGCTCATTGATAGGAATGCATCTACTGTGCGTGCAGCGCTGCGGCCTGCGGGTGAACGGGTACCCGTGCAAGCGGCCGGAGAACGTGACCGTGGATGACTTCTTTTTCGGTGGACTGGCGATGGCAGCCGACGTCTACGCCGGCGGTAACCCCATGGGCTCTATCGTGACGGCGGCGGACGCCGAGAAGCCCCCGGGGCTCAACACCCTGGGCGTGTCCATGGCGCGCGGCGACTACGCGGCCTGGGGCGGCACCAACCCGCCGCACGCCCACCGGCCCGCTCGCCACGGAGATCATGTTTGTGCTCGAGGGCACCCTGGAGGTGGGCTTCATCACCGCGGCGAACAAGCACATCACCCGGGCCGTGCCCAAGGGAGGGGTCTTCGTGTTCCCACGCGCAGCGTCGGCGAGACCCCTGTCGTCTCGTGGCCATCTCGGCGTTCGACAGTCAGCTCCCCGGCACGCAGCCGGCCGCCGCTGCGATGTTCGGGCCGATGCCGACGGACGTGCTGGCGCGGGCGCTGCACACCTACGCCGGTGTGGTGGAGCAAATCAAGTCCAAGTTCCAGCCGAAGTAGGCCATTACACCGGATGGAGGGTAACACGGCAGGACGGCAACGGTGCGCATCTATCTAACTAGAAGTTGGTCTATGCGCTTTAATGCACCGCCTCCTCCGTCGGTTGTATTTACGAATTACGACACGAATCACTCATCTCGTTATTTGTTATTAATCTCATACGCAACTCATAGTAAGTGTGTTATTTGTTCATTGTTGGGTTGTATGTGATGCGGTGCACCCCATTCCATCAAGCCATACGCCGCTACTAGACAATGTGAACACACCCGTATCTCTATATGATTTCGGTGTCTTGGTGAATGGTACGCTACCTCATGGAATACCCCTCTACATGTCTAGGTTGGATCCCACGATGGATCACAAGACGATCCCATGATGATCAAGATCATACCCAAGATGATGCCCAAGAAGCCATGGAGGAAGTCCAAGAAGAAGGCATCAAGGAGTGAGAAGAGACGGAGGAAGAAGGGAACGTGCAGGTTGCCCAGCCTGCACCCGGCCGGCTGCCTAATCGAGACGCCCGGCCTCGAGCCCGGCCCAGGCCGGCCTCTCTGCGCGCCCCCAGGCCGGTTGCCTAACCGAGCCGCCCGGGCTGATGCCCGGCCTATCCTGCCCGACTTTCCTCCCAACACGCAAAAGTGGGTGAAGATGCCCCTTTTCACCCCCACCTACCCCCTAGGCTATATAAGGGAACCCCTTGAGTCAGATCTAGGTTAGAGATGATTTGAAAACTTGGAGATTTGCTCTTGTATCCCTCTTGTGAGGGTGACTCCTCTTATGAGGCTACTCTTATGATGTGTATCTAGGACCGTATCAAGATTCACCTCAATTACCTATCCTTTCCCCTTGGGATTGAGTTAGGAATTGCCCAATCTCCCTCAACTAATCCTTGAGGTTCTATTGGGTTGGTGGACCGGCCACGGGTGTGAAGCGGTTTCAATTAAGGTGAGTTCAGTTGGATAGATCGTTCCGTAGGCGGCCCTCGGGGTCTAGCTGACGGACGATTTGGGATTCTTCGGTTCTTACTAGTTATCTCCCCTCGATGCCCCATGTTCCCCCCTTGATTCTTCCCCCTGATTTCCTCTCGATCCCCTTCGTGTTCTCTGTGTTCATCGTTCGTTCTTCGTGTTCTTGATCAATTCGTGAAGATCGGGCCACCCTAGAGGTTTACCCTCCATATCAGTATGCATGTATTGAAGGTATATGTACGGTCTCAATCCTTAGTTTCTGTAATTTTTTCTTTTCAAGGAAAAAATCTGAGTTTCTGTAATATTTGCAACATGTATAAATGTAATACAAAATGTGACCATGGTTTTCGGCCACATTGTCTGGTTTAGTTTGTACTAACTTACACAAAGCTAATCTAAACAACTCACATTAAGCTATGTGCCCTGATCTGTCTATTATGTGGAAGAAATGCCAAAATTATTACCCCTCTGTATCAAAATATAAAATATTTTACCATTTACTAGACAATATTTACCTAAACATGTTTTAGTGCAATATGCACATGAATCTACACACTAAAATATGTCTAGATACTTGTTGACTCGAAAACGCTAAAACATCTTATATCTTGATACAGAGAGACTATTTCCAAAATTCAAGTTTGGTATTAATTGGTGTTTCAACTTCAAAACCAGACATCTAAAAGAACAATGCCGTATGTACTGTATATGATGGATAGTATTATGTGGAGAAATGTCAATTACTCCATCTGTTCTATCAAATGAGTGTGTATTTAGAAAAAAAAACATGTCTAAATACACTCATTTGAGAGTCAGGTATTTCAGAATGGAGGGAGTACACTCTTCCAAATCTCGAAGTTAGGTGTTGGTGTTTCAACTTCAAAACTATACATTCTTAGCCATGCAATGCTAGAAATAGGCCTATGATAAATGGTTTTCCAGATGACCAATATCTATCCATAAGATATGAAGCAGGCCGTATGTCCCATAGACACCAAAAAAGAACAAGTTCTAATATCGGCTCATTTGAATGTGGTACCATACAGCCCTATATCGGTATATCTCTGGACCGGAAGCAACCCTACCGTCCCACTCCACTCAACACCCAGCTCCCATATCTAGAACCATACCCTGCCTACCATGTAAGAAAGGCGAGCAGGCGATGTTGTTCCGACGCATGTAAGCCCTCAACAGTTCCGAGTCATACATTTCATTGGGACGAGCGGGGCTGATTAACAGCCTCCGTGAAGGTATTGTTTTGTTCCATCTCCGCTGAACTCTCAGAATCCCATCCCCCCTCTCCAACATCATGCGTCTTCTTTAAGTCCGTGGTTTCACAATCAATCTTGCTAGGAGAATTTTGGCGTGCATTCCGGTTTATACATTATCGTTCTTCCTCAGACACACTATCAGATCCATCACACGTCTTTGGAGCATACATCTGATTTTCGAGCGAAATTGTCGAGCCACTAACGGCTTCAGTCTACCCCGACCCCTTTCTTGGGTATAAAATTTGATCCCCCTCTGATCTGTTGGAATTGATCGAGAGAGAGCCAGAGAGAATGAATAAATGAATTGAACAATTACTTTACTGATGATGATTTCACACTTATATACATGGGGAATCGACGCCTTTACAACCGACATAAGGAGGCGACGTTTGGGGAGCAACCGTCGGGGACGGTTTCTACAAACGTGGGAGTGGGGATTATCCCCTAATAACCGTCAGGGTTATTATTTTTAACACTTCCCCTAATCACCGCTAACTATACAAGTATTCATCATCTTGATAAAGTCTCCTCCAAAAACCTTGTGGGGAAAATATGAGGAGTAGTGTAGGATATGCTGGTAAAACTCCTTCAAACCTTGTGAGAAAATAAGGAGAAAATGATCCAACATATAATCATATAATGATGCCTTTGTTAGCTTAATATGAAGTATATTCATAGAATTTAGAGGGCAATAAATATGTCGTATATATTTTCCCTAAAATCCCTGGTGGAGAAAACAGAAAGTACTAGATGAAACCCCGCGCGTTGTTATGGAAAGAAGGTACTCATAGAATATAACAATGAAAGTGTGCATTGGATTTAAAGAACTGGTTAAATTCAAGTGTGCACATTAAGATATGCATGTACATGCATCACTCTTGTCACCGTTTGCGGAAAGAGAGCTCATACGACAGTTTCCGTCCGATGCGCATACGATACATCACATCCAACCATCCATAGCTAACACAAAACTACAGCAGGCCGTTGGTTCATTTGTCAGACATGAATTGGACCAAAAGCGTCGTACACATAGAAGTTCAGTTGCTCGAATGGAAATAAGTATGTATAATGTTCCATGAAGTCATTTTCAGATCTTCTTACTGGTGCTTTTGCCAAATGTGGTGGAATAGTTATGATCTTGCACCTATTTAATATGAGAAAACAAAAATAAATGAACATGAGACATCATATGCCAGTTCTAAAAAACACACGTACTTCATGATAAAGCAATAGAAGTACATCAATTTCTTATCTGAACAGGAGTGCAGAACAAAGTATTTATTTGAAGCAACAGTGTGTAACATTTTGGAAGTGCTCATTTGCCACAGAAAAATTCAGTCATTATTCATGTCGCAGAGTAAGTGAAAAATGCATCAATGGAACCAGGTGAAACATGAGCCAAATTCAACAGTTTAACTCAAAGGAATGCCTAACCATAAATAAAAACGTATTCCAGAAATGATACTATTGATACTATTGACATTTGGTTCAGAAATAAATGTCGAGCTAATTTTTTGATGATATAATTCTGCATTAAATGAGTCTGTCTCAAAACACCTCAAGCGCCTGGAAATCTAACCTCTTGTCACAAAAAAGGAAACTACATATGCATGTGCTCATGACTTCTAACTCAATGCGTGCACTACAAACTCGCCGAGAATTGTGCTAGGCTATACACTGATGTAGCACACCTATATTATTCCTATGCAAAAAGAGGGTGGGGCTATGGCTTAGTAATAGATGAAGTCTAAAGGAGTGCAGGTGCATGTGGCAAAGTGAATGCCCCTCGACAGTTGAAGAATCATATAAGTTGTCACTGTTTACACCATTAGGCCTGTCCCAATGCATAGTTTCTTAGCACGTTACCACAGGTGCATTAATAATTTAAGAGACTACTAGTACAATGCACCGGTAGAAAATAGGCCTTTAGTCCCGGTTCGCAAAGGCCATTAATCCCGGCCGTGCAACCGGGACTAAATATGCGTGACTAAAGGCCCCCCCCTTTAGTCGCGCCTCTTACGAACCGCAACTAAAGGCCCGTCCCGTGGGCAGCTGGTGTGCGCCGGAGGCGGGAGGACCTTTAGTCCCGGTTTTTGACACGAACCGGGACTACATGCTATTTCGTTATTTCTTTAATTCATTTGGGTTTCTAATTATTTTTCACTCCCTTTTTTCACTCTAATTTTTCATTCCCTTTTTTTCAGAATTTTTATTATTTGCTTAGTGTCTAACTACAATTATCTCTAGTCAAATTACTTACTCGTGATCAAACTTCCCGCTCGATTTGAACCTAACTTTTAAAATACATAACCAAAATGGACAAACTAAAATGTTCTGGATAGATATTGAAAAAATCTATCCATAGCACTTAGCCTCACATCAAGGTCGGCAACCAAATGAAAATACCATCCTTTTTAATAAAAGACCAGTAGCCTCTTCTATGATTTTTAGAATGAGTTCAAAAATGAATTTTGAAGTAAATCCAACTGGATGAGTTTGGTATTGACTAGATCTATGTTTTCCTGGCTTATATTAATTTTTGGAGCTCTAGATTTATTTTTGGTGAACAGATATAGAAACAGTAGTTTTTCTGTTTTGTTTTCTTGATGTGTTTTTGTTTGTTTTGAAATGTGTGTTTGATCTTATCTTGTTTCCTAGCTTGTATAGAGTGTTAGGACTTGATATTAGGTTGTTTGCTTGCATGATTGGAAACCCAAATAAAACTGGAACTAGCATTTGTTACTTTCTAGTTTTATTATTTTGGAATTGTGTGTGAGCTAGATCTTTGTGTGATTTCTTTAGTAAATTTTGTGCTATGTTTAACCCGTGATTTTATTTGAGCCATTACATAACATAGCGGTACATATATCCATTACATAATATGGAAATAATATAGTAGGGATTAATATAGAAATAATATAGGAATTAATAGAAAGACATATATCCATTACATAATATATCCATTACATATATCGAACGCAACATAGCGGTACAAAGATGCGGTACACAAACAACATCTACTCGAGCTCCGAAGAGTAGATGCGGAACAACTCGAAGGCAACGTATGCATCTATTGCTACATACTCGAGATTGATCCGGTCAAATGGGTTCTTCCCCCAATACATGTGATTCCTCGAGGGGAAACAACTCTTCATGGTTTTGTAGTCGTGGTGGATGAAGGAAATTGCCATATGATTCATCCCGGTCTTGTGCCCGTACAGCTCATCAAAATGGATAAGGTCCTGAAGATCAATATAGTGATCTTCAGGTATCTCAATACCCAACGTGCGCATCAACTTCTGCCGGTCATTTGTGATGTCGACGCTACAGAAGTCGTAAACCTTGTTGACAAGAAAATCAACAAGTTCTCGAGATTTCTTTGAACTACTGCAACAACAAAAATGGAACACGTGTTAGATTTTGTTGCAACACGTGTATTCTTCCAATGCAACAACAAATCGAAAATGCAACAACTATCCTACAAGAGATTGTACGTGTGCGTACCTTGCCCATTGGAAGACCAAAACGGTCTCCTTGTAGGCAATCTGGATGACGGCCACATCCTTCTGATTGGCCGTATACTCTAGATCAATCCCGAAGAACTTGTGGTGTTCATCGGCTTCATAGAGATTGACCAAACGGTTAAGAGTTTCGGGGAGCCTCTCGCATCTATTGGTATAGGCCACGTGGAGATTCTTGCCGCATGGTGTGGGCACACGGAGAACCTTCCAAACGGGAGAATCCATGGGTGGTGGGTGGAGGAAGAAGAGAGAAAGAAGAGAAGAGAGGAAGAAGAACAGAGAGCCCGCGCACTGTAGCAATGGCCTTCTGCCTCTCGCTCGCGAAATAAAACCGCGCGGGAGGTGAGCAGTTTGGAACTTTAGTCGCGGGTGGCCAGGCCAACCGGGACTAAAGACAGGGAGGCGAGCAGTTTCGACCTTTAGTCGCGGGTGGCCAGGCCAACCAGGACTAAATCCCTCCGCGCGCTACCCCAACCGCCACTCAAGACCTTCAGTCGCGGGTCGCCTCCCGAACCGCGACTAAAGACCCCTTTAGTAACAGTTTGGACATTTTGGGGACTGAAGGGGGCGTATGAAAGGCCTTTTTTCTACCAGTGATGCATTGTTTTTTAGAGGTTGTCTCTAAATTTAATGATTTGGTACTCATGCATGGATATGATTGGGCTATTAACCATTTTTACCTATGATAGCGTGCCAATGTTGTATCTTAGCTAAGATACAACCTCACTCTCTCTCATCATTAAGTAGTGTGGCACATAAGAAAAACGTCTATGAACCCGCGCTAAGAAACCCCCATTGGGACATGCCTTAGAACGAAAGATGTAAGGAAACTCATAAAAGCTGTGATGAGATTAATTCAAACAAAGTTATCACTTGAGCTAACCTAATTCAGAATAATCATATAATATTATATGTGAAAATATTTCTGGATCAATACTGAAAGGGAAAACTGACCTGAAGGTAGAAAAAATCCCTCTTAAACATTGGTTTCTTTTGTATATTTATCAGGACACACATGTTAATCTCTCGTGTGTAACCCACTTAGGCCTGCAAGCAAATCTGTGATAACAACGGCACAAAGACTGATTCTCACGTATACACTAAGAAAAGAAGCAGGTGCAAGAAATAAGAGCGAGACCAACACCACTTGGACTTACCAGAAACACGAATGAGAGGAGTGGACCGATGTTGCAGATTGGAGGCACTTGAAAGAAATTCAGGCATGGAACACATCATACTACAGAATAACCATATGACGTTAAATTACTTCGGTTCTCTGTATATAGAATAGTGTCGACGCAGTGGATACTCTTCTGGGGATCGCATCTGTATTGGTATAGTCTGTGTAATCACCATCCACATACTGGACGTGGGCGTCTTTGACGACAACCGTTCTTGGCCGCGGAGCATGAATATGGCCGCATAGTGATGGGGCTTCACATGCAAACTCCAAAGAACCAAAACACAGTTGATTATGCGGGGCACCTTTTTCCACATCCCACAGTACCAAAAACTAAAGCCAAGAAACTATACTTCTGTAGAATCTAATCTGCAAAGAAGAGAAAAATTGTGGTTTTCTCGAAACACGAATCAAAATTTCTGAAGCAAGAAACTATCTGGGATCACTTCCGTGGAATCCTTGGCGCTGGTGCCGGACTTCTTGAGCTGAACGGCAGGGAAGATCGGGAATGGAGGGGAGGAATCCGACTGAATGTGAGAGAAGAAGAGACGGGCGAGGGGATATAAATTCTGCAGTTATGGGAGCTGAATCAACCGCTAATCAATGCCTTTAATTAGGATGGGAGACGTCTATACATTGGCACATAGTTGATGCGTGCCAAAGGAATGGTTCAGGAAACATCAAACGTGAACATAAGAGTTGATTGTTGGTGCCAAAACTAATAGGGGTGACGTGGCTGCACGAAATTGCAGAGAATTCCCGTAGTGGGGGGCTCCTATTTAGATATAGAAGATGACATATGATCTCGTGTTGATATTACCTCATTAAAAATCTTAATGAGAACCTGAAAAGTAAACTCATAAAGGGAAAAAGAGTGTAATATGATGCTTTGAAAATGAATAGATTAGGAAGATACTCCCCCTGACTCTTGCAAATCCCGAAGCCGTCGCATACCAATCCCATGAATGTATTTATGGAATGTTGAAGTTGGTAGAGACTTCGTGAAAATATCAGCGAGGTTATCACACGATTTGACTTGCAAGACGTTGATTTCCCCACTCTTGTGGAGTTCATGGGGATATAACAACTTAGGGGCAATATGCTTAGTGATATTACTCTTTATGTATCCTGTTCGCATCTGTGCAACACAAGCCGCATTATCTTCGTAGGTAATAGTGGGTGATTCGATAGAACCAATTCCACATGATCGTTGTATGTGGTTTATCATTCTGCAAAGCCACACACATTCGCGTGATGCCTCATATAATGCAATTATTTCAGAATGATTGGTGGATGTTGCAACCAGAGTCTGTTTCGAATACTTCCATGATATGGTTGTTCCACCATGTAGGAACACAAAGACGGTTTGTGATCTGGCATTATGGGGATAAGATAAATAGCCAGCATCAGTGTATCTAATCATAACGGAATCCAGATTTCTCTGAAACTTAAAAAACAGGCCAAGATACTTTGTGCCTTGGAGATAACAAAAGACATTCTTGACTCCCGCCCAATGGTGTTTGGTGGGAGCTGCACTGTGTCTAGCAAGTAGATTCACTGCAAATGCGAGGTCAGGTCTCGTGCAATTTCCAAGCTACATAAACGCTCCAATGGCACTTAGATATGGAACCTCGGGTCCCAACATCTCTTCTCCATGATCACTCGGCCTGAACGGATCTTTCTCTACGTCTAGATATCGAACCACCATGGGAGTTTTAGATGGATAGGATTTTTCCATATTGAATTTCTCCAATATTTTCTAGATATAAGCAGCTTGGTGTACCATTATTAATGAGGGAAGGTGCTCGAGTTGAAGACCCAAGCAAAATTTGGTTTTACCCAAATCTTTCATCTCAAATTCCATCTTTAGATGATTGCGTGCTTCATCAAATCTTGTGTGTTGCCAATGATGTTGAGATCATCGACATACACGGAAATGATGCATAATCCTGAAGAGGACTTCTTGATGAAGACACATGGGCAGTCATCATTGTTGGAGTAACCCTTTTGAAGAAGGAACTCACTAAGTCGGTTGTATCACATCCACCCCGACTGTTTCAAGCCGTATAAAGACTTGTTAAGTTTTACACAATACATGTTGCGGTTTGTGCTTGCATTCGGGGACAGAGATTCCGTCAAGAACCTTCATGTAAATGTCCAAATCTAGTGAACTTTTCCACACTATACAATCTAATCCTTTGTGTTAGTAAAACCGGTGAGATTGACAACCTCACTGTTTCATTGGGGCAAAGTAATTTGATTGTGTTGTGTAGATTCCACGTTGCTGCTAAACCGGTAGTGGGCCCTGCCAACATCAGCTGTCTTCAACCTTCAGAAGTGATTTCTTTCTCCTACTGGTCGATTCAACATTGGTTTATTTCTGAGGAAAAACTTACTGCTATGCTCTTCATTCCTTCCTCTTGGGGTTTCCCAACGAGTGCAACTCCTGCACCATCAGCCGCATGAATCCTCCTCACCACGTACTGCCGGCACTAAGGGCAGTGTCGGAGCTTCAAACTTTTCTCGCCCCAACTTCTTGGGCGAGCTGCACCACCAACAAAATAACAAGTAAGAAAACAGACCGCCAGCCAGGCGGCATCGACAGGGAGACATTTACCCTTCATCGGGCCGAGGCACTATCGACCTCCTCCTCTTCTTCTTCTTCAGCCTCCTCGACGATAGTATGTATCGACAAATCCCAAGTTTGCTGGCAACTTGGTCGTAGAAAGCCGGTACATTGTATCTTTCTGTAACTTAAGGTCCTCCTCTATTGACATGATAACATTACGCAGTTCCAGAAGATCCCCATGCGTGTGTGCGAGCGATGTAGACAGTAGGATCGGATCACCGAAGATATGGTGTTTACGCGCGCCCCTGGCTATCCCAGCCATAATCGGGGCCATTTCTGATCTGTTTGACTAATGACGGTTTTCCCCTTCTTATTAGGTATTTTCCTCGCCTTCTTTGGAGTTGGTTTTGTGGACGCACCAACGACAAAGGCATTGGTGACGGTCCGCTTAAAATTCTTTGGGCTTATAATTTTTTTAGTTGGTTTCGTCAAGGCGTCATCTAGAGGCGTTTCTTGGGAACTGTAGAACATCAGAGACTTCTTGCACTCAGCAGGACGTTCCTTCTCCGGGTGATCATTCATAAGGGTACGGTCGGAGTCATGGTAGGAAGGAGAATCATCGTCAAGAGGCATGTTGGCTATGTCACATGTAGGGTCATCATCAGCTTGGTCAAATGCAGGGGCATCATCATTTCCTGAGTTATCGACACGATCAATCATCTCGGTCGCTTCCTCTCTGCTCTGACCAAGGAAGGATGGTGGTAGTGGTTGACTTTTCTAGCGATGGACCGTCGCGTCATTAGGTGTTGCCTGTGGAGTTATCTTCTCCAAACGGAGGTGGCTTTTCAGCCATAGCAAATTCAAACCCTTCTTTGCCCGATCTTCATGGCGGGTTTCTCGATAGGTGTTCATGGAACAGGACATTCTTCGTGACCCGGTAATGCACGGGAAATAGAAACCTTAAACAACTTAGGTTCCGTGGGCTGGCCATGGAAAGTCTGAGATGTTGGTTGCTCAATGTAACCCTTTGAAACAGCCTCACACGTCGTATCTACTTCCAACGAGGCGAGCATTACGCATGGAGTACTATTGTCGTGTGAAAACACATCGGACGTCAGACCATGTGACCGAACGGCAAATGAAAGAAGAACAAATTTATGTAGCATACAACGCTTAGTTACCTTGAGGGCGTTTAGCTCTTCTATTTGAGACAGACCGATCTCAAGCATGCCCTCGACAGAGGAGGAGCTGCTCTAAGGTGTGGTGGAGGGCAACATTTGCACATGAGGAAACAACATGCTCTCAACCCTTCTTGGCTACTCTGAGGGACTCCCTCCGAAGCTTGGAACAAGAAATGATGCGTCTAGATTTTTATTGATGGGTTGAACAAGTAAAGGCAACATGGAATCAAACTGGTTTTTAACTTCTTCTCTAACCACAACTACGGTCCTCCGTTCTAAATTCCTAAATTTAGCATCGTAATTCATATGATTTCTTCTCTTTCGGCACTCTGGGGATCATCATAGTAGTGATCCCACCTGCAACCGTCTCAGCCACCGATAACATGGCCATCTGCCAGTGGCCTCTCCACCGGCTTATCAAGGATCAGGTTCAAAGCTCGGTTCAAAGGTGTGTCCCATGGCGCCCGGGTCTCCGACGATGAGCCTTCTTGCTGAATTCTCTTTTGATTGCCCTACAAAAGTACCATGAACCATTTAGAAATGTGGCTACCCGAATTCATTAACATGATTAGAAGATAATTAAGCAGCCAACTTAATTACCAGTTCAGCCTCTAGTTGATAAACGAGCTTAGATGAGATTACTGCCCTAGTTTCTGGATTAAGCCAGTGTCCGGCCCTGATAAATCGTATTTCCAATGGGTCCTTGAATTGATCAGATCTAACTTAAATTAGGAATCACTGACATTGTCATCGACACTCGTTCCGCGCTTCATGTCTGTAACGATCAGATCTAACCTCGCTCTTACCTTCATAGTAGATCATGTGTGTTAGGTAGGGCGGAAAAATTTATATTCTGCTACGTAACCCAAATACCTGCAAAACAATCACCAATCATTGTTACGACCTTAAGTATGATTCCTGAGGTTTGGACATATAGGAGCCTGTCAACTTTTTGTAATAATATAGAAAAGGAGTTAAATGAAACATGCGTCAATAAAAAAATCCGAACCAACGAAACCCCTTTGATAGATTAATTTGAAAAAGTGTTGGGAAATGGAATATCGACTGAAAACAATACAACATGGAACACACGATGGCGATCCCAAGGCCACACTCCAATGTGACTCGATGACCAAGTCACCCTAGCAAGCAAAGCCAAAGCCGGGGACCCAACACAAGTCGCCCTAGCATCCAAATTCGACACCATTCACCTCAATGCAACGGCGGAGGTGACCAAGTACTCACTCTTCTTGCGTTTTAAGTGGATGGATACTTACACACAATCCCAAATGCTTGGAGGAGCAGCCACTCATCCCGAAACAATCATCCATTAACATATGTTCATGTAGATCTAGCACTTTGCGTTTGAACGGTGCTGAATCTTATAGATTTTTTCATCATCCTAAGTGGTATGGACCCCCACCTCCACATGGCTCAACCACAGACGAGGACCATCACCCGTGTTAGACAATACTAGATCATGGTAGAACGCGTGTCATAGACACGTATAGCCGTTTCTTACTGAATTATACCCAAGGGTCAAGCTTTGGAGGGCTAGGTGAGATGCGGTAATGTTGGATAATTTCACCATGGAACCTCACAGTAACTGACCCAAAGACACTGTAAATCTTGCTAGGACGGATGACAACCTCATAGAAGAAGTGGGACACCGGAAAATGGGTCCTCCCCAACACGGTCTCGCATAATCTCCGGAATAGAGTCAAATGATGAATTATCTGAGGATGCAACTAGTTGAATCCATATGCCTCCATGAGTGTCGTAATGAAGGAGTGAATAGGCACACAAAAGCCCGCCTCAAACCAACCATACAAAGTAATTATATAACCTGCATGTTTCCCCATAATGAGCCTCTCCTCAGAATGACGATCCCACCGTTCACCCCTCCAAGGATCCCGTTCTCATGCAGGATTTGCAACTCAGCACTGGTAACTATTGATCGATCACCTCATTGCATGACACCGGGACGAGCCTCGTGTGCCCGACAACGTATCATCCCTCCACGCGGTGTCGAGTTCAGCCTCGGGCGCACGCCTCATCGCCCATGGTCACGCTGAGACCGGATTCAGGCAAACCCTATGTTGGGATCTGATCTATATATTTTTAAATTTATACTGAACTTTTGTATTTTTTATTTGTAATTTATTATCTTGAGACATAAACATAGGAGATACGTAGAATATTAATATTATGTGTTTCACACGCTTTGTAAGCTAACCACGTTACAATATTCACTAAAACTTAAATATACTAGTTTAATTAAGCACATGTAACATCTTCTCACAAGTATGTTTGCACCAGATTTTAATTGTCTTTTTTTAGAAAGACTTTAATTGTAGTTTTAAAGCATGTGATATTAGTTGTTATTTCTTCAAACACCACACCGTAAAAACATTAGTGAAACTGAATCATCTTGATTAGAGAAAAAAAACCATAAAATAGCTTGCCTGAACGGATTCATTCGCGCTACTTGGATATATTTGTAGGTAATTTTTTTGCTTTTGCATATTTTAGTATATGTAAACATGTTGGACGAGAGCTCTAAAGTTTACAATATTGTAATAAATTTCATAATACACATATACAAAGAGTCAAAGAGCATATGGTTATCTATTCTGTTTGAGAGCAAATAAACTGAAAGTTCTAGAGAATATGTATAAGATCTTTACGGACTACGAGGGTTTGTCTTTGAGTTGTATAGTCTCGTTTCTAGGTGGTTGGTTCTTTCATTGGCAGAAATGTTGTGTTTCTAGATTCAAAAAATCATCTCAGTTGCATGCATATTTAGTTGCATTACTCTTTTTCTTTAGGAAAGTGCTTCCCAACAAGAAGCTTTTTTTTTTCATTTCGACGCAATGGTGGAGGCTTGACGTTTCTTCCTACGTGCATCTCGGCGGTGCTGGAATTGGGCGGCGGTCTTGACCTATGAGAGTGCATGAAACTCTAGAAACCGTCTTGTATTTTTCTATCTTATATAGGTTTCTAATCATGTCTTCCTAGTCAGACTATTACTAGTTTTCACGTTTGTTTGCTTATGTAACTTGATTTTTCTATTAATGAAAAAAAAAGTGGTTGCTCTAAACAAATGATGTAGACATATTTCACGATGAACAAAGTACTCCCTTCGTCTCAAATTAATTGTCTCAAAGTTAGACAAAAATGGATGCATCTAGACATATTTTAGTGTTAAATACATACACTCACTTTTGTCCAACTTTAAGACAATTAATTTGGGACGGAGGGATTACAAAACATGAGAACATGCAAAGCAACGTGGTGTACCGTGTACGTGCGTGCAGCATCGCCTTTTTTTTTTTTTTGAGAGAGAAAGCAGGATCACCTGTTTTAGCCACGGAACGGGCCGGGGAGAAAAGGCGTCGTCGCGGAAACCACGTCCACGCAGCTAGCCCACATATTTGCAGAGAGCCCACAGATCCCAAGAAAACAACAGAAGCCCACCTCGAGTCGGAATCCTCCACCTCCACGCCCCGCATCACATCACATCAGGACCCCACAAACCCCGACCGTCCCCACCCGTCATTGGCAGACGCACACGGGCGCACCCCGATCCGTTCAACCGCAAACAGATCCCCGCGTGGAGCGCCCGGTCGTTACGCAACGCTTTCCTTCCTCTGCTTCCAAATCCTCTGCATCCTGCCGCCGTTTCCTCTCCCACCTCGCCGTGGCGATCTCCGCTCCGTCCCAGCCCAAACCAAATCCGATCCGAGTTCCCGCGTGGACCCGCCGCGGCGGCGTGCCGTGACCCTTCCGCACTCCCCAATGGCCAGCGCCAGCCCTAGCAAACCCTAGCATCCAGCTGCCCTAAACCGAACCGACCCGCCCCAATGGCCATCGCCATTGGCGGCGACGACGTGCCCGCGCACCGCAAGCTGGGCGGGTACCTCCGCGCGGTCGTCTCCGTCCCGGTCGACGCCGCCTCCGCCGGATCCGTCCTCCGCCCGCTCGCTCCCTGCTCCCTCACCGCGTGCGGCGCAGTGCCCCTCGCGCCGCTCCCCGACGACGCGCACGGCCTCGGGCGCGCCACCCCGCGCGGGTCCTCCAAGTGGCGGGCGAGCGCCGGAGGCGGGGGTACTAGCGTCGTCCGCCAGCTGAAGGCGCTCGCGGGGAACCGCTGCGTCGAGGTGGAGGGCAGGGTCCTCAGGGTCGCCGTCAGGAAGGGGGAGGACGGCGTGCCCGTGGAGGCCAGGGCCGTGCTGCTGCTCGACGTCTACCTCCCTATCGCCGCCTGGTCCGGCTGGCAGTTCCCGCGCTCCCGCGCCTCCGCCGCGGCCGCAGTGTTCAAGCACCTCAGGTGGGTCTCTGCCTTCCTCTGCATTTTTCCCCCTCGATGCGCGCATTGCTCTGTGCCCCGTGAAATTGAGTTGCCACGATCGCCTTACCCGGAGCTGGGGCGTCACGCGCGCGCATTGTGGGGGAATTGGGTACAGCTTGGTGGGTTTTGACTTTTGAGTGTAGTAGGATTTTGTCATTTCAGTGGGGATCAGTCGTGGTTACCTATAAGCCCTTCTGGGGCTTCTCATGCGGGGAATCTGTAACTATTAGCTCGCTGCATTGTGTGATAAGATTTAGCACTGTCACTATTCCCCTCCCCGCCTTGTGAACTTGGGTAATTCCACTTGTTATCTGCAGCTGCTTCTATAGTTTCCTCATGTGTATGCAGTTACTTCTATAGTTCTATATTATCTGCATTTGTTTAATGTGTCAAATCTTCCAAAAGTACATTCAGGTTTTGGTAGATTACCACGCAATTTCGCCTGGTTCAGACTGAAATTAACAATAGAAGCGAACAGACTTGTCACGAAGTATTTCAGAAATTAATCAAGATAGCCTACGGGCTTTCTCATGTTTCTTTTGCATGTTTCAGCAATTCCTCCTGTTGAGGCTGCTCAATTCCTGTTCTAAGGCAATGTTCTTTTGCAGTTGCAACTGGGATGCTAGGAATGCTTTAATTGCCTTTGACTGGAGTTCTCATGGCAATACACACTCTGATGACCAGTATATTTGGAGCTGCACGGATTGTCATGTCCTTGGTTGTGAGGTCCATCAGATACCATCTATATCGAATAACGAGAAGTCATTTGACCTGCATGAAATCTTCAAAGTTCTGCCCAGTGTCAGGGCGGAGAAGGGGACGCAGATAACAAGAATAATACCTGACGCCGTATCAGATCAAGTGCTGGAGGTGGGTATCTGGGATCTCACTGATGATGTGTTGAATAAGGTGCTAATTCGGCTTAAACCCAGGGATTTGATAAAAGTGGCAGCCAGTTGTCACCATCTAAGGGCTCTTGCTGCCTCTATTATGCCTTGCATGAAGCTTAAGCTTTTTCCTCATCAAGAGGCGGCTGTTGAATGGATGTTGAGGCGAGAGCAAAACTCGGAGCCCTTGGCCCATCCTCTATGTAAGAATTTCTGCACTGACGATGGCTTTCCTTTCTTCATAAATGTTACCTCTGGTGAAATATTCACTGGGATTGCTCCGACCATAAAGGATTTCTGCGGAGGTATGTTCTGTGATGAACCTGGATTAGGAAAGACAGTGACAGCATTGTCTCTTATTCTCAAAACGCAAGGAACTTTAGCAGAACCTCCAAAGGGGTTCGATATAAAGTGGTGCACGCATAAACCAGATAAAAAGTATGGATACTATGAATTCAACACTAGCAACTGTACGAACAGAAATGATTCTTTATTTGAATCAAAAAGTCCTGCAGGGAAGGACGTTGTTAAAGATGATCCATCTTCAAGTGGGTTATCTCGTAATGGTGACTCTGCTCCCAGTACAAGATCATCAAGAAAGAGAGGTAGGTTAGTAGACCCTGATTTATTGACAGTCAAAATGCATGTTTCAAGTGAGAAGTCACCAGAATCATGTAACCCACATCCAATGCCAGCTACTCAAATACTAAAGTTCACGAAAAACTTGAAACCTGTTAGGAAAAACCTCATGGATGCTTACAGCAATGATTCACCTGGCTGTAAAAGGAAGAGAGGCACCACCTCCGAGTTAAGTGAGACATGGGTTCAATGTGATGGTTGCAGAAAGTGGCGGAGGTTATCAGATGGAACTGTTCTTGATTCTACTTCGGCATGGTTTTGCAGTATGAATGCCGATGCTGCACGGCAGACATGCTCTGCTTCAGAGGAATCCTGGGATTTCAAGAGTCAAATAACCTATTTGCCAGGATTTTACAAGAAAGATGCATTGCCAGGAAATGAACAGAATGTATTGTTTTTCGCGAACATATTGAAAGAGAATGTTTCGTTGATCAACTCTGAAACCAAGAAGGCATTATTGTGGTTGGCAAAACTTCCTCTCAAAAAGCATCTCGAGATGGAATCAGTTGGTTTGACACGGCCAGTTCTAGATGCACGTGCAACCATTGGCAAGGGTGCCCGCCCATATTTCAAAATATTTCAAGCATTTGGTCTTGTGAGGAAGATTGAGAAAGGTGTAACTCGGTGGTATTATCCGTCTATGCTTGATGATTTGGCTTTTGATTCGACTGCACTTGAAATTGCTCTTGAAAAACCGCTGGATTTAGTGAGGTTATATTTATCTAGGGCCACCTTGATAGTTGTGCCTGCTAATCTAATTGATCACTGGACAACACAAATACAACGCCATGTTTCCTCGGACACACTTAGTGTCTATGCATGGGGTGATCACAAGCGGCCGCCTGCTCATATCCTTGCTTGGGACTATGACATTGTCATAACCACATTTAGCAGATTAAGTGCAGAATGGGCTCCACAGAAGAAAAGTGCTTTAAAGCAGATCCATTGGTTTAGGGTAATATTAGATGAAGGACACACTTTAGGTTCCAGTCTCGCCCTGACAAACAAACTGCAGATGGCTGTTTCTTTGGTTGCTTCAAACAGGTGGATTTTAACTGGTACACCCACACCGAACACACCAACTAGTCAGGTTGCTCATCTTCACCCGATGCTTAAGTTTCTTCATGAAGAAGCTTACGGTGAAAACTACCAGTCATGGGACTCTGGAATTCATCGGCCCTTTGAGGCACAAATGGAAGAGGGCCGCATTCGGCTTGTGGAGCTGCTTCGGAGGACCATGATTAGCGCAAGGAAAGCAGATCTTAAAAACATTCCTCCTTGCATAAAAAATATAACTTTCGTAGACTTCAGTGAGGGACATGCAAAAAGTTACAATGAACTGGTTGTTACTATTCGCCGGAATATTCTGATGGCTGATTGGAATGACCCTTCCCATGTGGAATCACTTCTGAACCCCAAGCAGTGGAAATTTCGTACTACTACCATAAGGAATGTCCGCTTGTCTTGCTGTGTTGCTGGACATATTAAAGTAGGGGAGGCTGGTCAGGATATACAAGAAACTCTGGATGAGTTGATGCAGAGGGGTCTTGATCCTTCTTCAGAGGAATATCAAACCATAAGATTTGCTCTGTTCAATGGCACCGACTGTGTAAGGTATGGAAGTTACAAATAAAAACTAAAGCATATTATCCATCAATCAGATAAATCTAACTTGGATAAACATTCATATTGCTATCTTCAGGTGTCGAGATTGGTGCCGATTACCTGTTATAACGCCTTGTCGGCATCTGCTGTGCCATGATTGTGTGGCTTTGGATAGCGAGAAATGTATAGTATGCGACAACAATTACGAGATGCAGTCTCCCGAAACTCTTGCACGGCCGGAAAATCCAAACCCAAAATGGCCGGTTCCAAAGGATCTAATTGAATTGCAGCCTTCATATAAGCAGGTATGTACTTGAAGCTATATGCTGCCATGCAATTTTTCATGCACTTCGTTCTCTCGGTGTACTTATTTCTCCATTTTATGCAGGATGACTGGGATCCAGATTGGCAGTCAACTACTAGCAGTAAAGTTGCTTATCTGGTTGAGAAGTTGAGAAGTTTGCGAGAAGCAAACATGAAACAGGGGCATTCTACTAACATAACCAATGGTGCTGGTCTTGCCAGCAATAACCCGCAGACCAGTTTGCCACAGGCATTGCCTGACAAAGTAATAATATTCTCTCAGTTTCTGGAGCATATTCATGTGATTGAGCAGCAGGTAAATTTTATAGCCCGTATTAATTTTTTAACTTGGGAGTATGAATTAGTTGGCTAACGATCTCCTTCTGTTCAGCTGACTATTGCTGGCATAACATATGCTGGAATGTACAGTCCCATGCCTTTGGGCAGTAAGGTATGTGTTCTTCTTTCTCCTGCATACCTGTAACATATAAAAGTGCAGGGTATATTCGGTACCGCGCTCTTATCTTTCCCAAAACGCAACATTATTTTGAACTGGATATAGCAAAACTTTTTGCCTTCTTTTGGCTTTCTGAACATTACTGGCGATGGTAGATATTGCATTTCTCCATCTTGCTTCCATCCCTGTGCATTCATATTAGTATCTCCCTTCTCCGCTACCCTGATTGCTTGGATGCTCCTGTTATACTGCACACCCTCCTTTTTACAGTAGACTAAAATAGGCTGGCTAATTAGGGGAAATATATGGTAAAGTTTGCTTTGTCGTATCCCTCGAAACATTTTGTGACTGATCTGGGTATTGCTGCAATTATTTCAGAGAAGTGCATTGATGAAGTATAAAGAGGATCCAACATGCATGGCTTTGCTGATGGATGGAACTGCAGCACTGGGCCTTGATTTGAGTTTTGTGAACCATGTTTTTCTGATGGAACCAATATGGGACAGAAGGTAATCTACTCTATTATTCACATGCTGTCGTCTGTTCCTGCATCAAAATAGGGTACAAATTCTTTTGCTGGGATGCGAATAAAAGTAGGAATGAAAATTGACATACCAAATTCTGTGCATTTTTATGTTTTCTTCTTTTTGTTCTATATAACAAAGGATATATATTTTGTTACTACTTTTTTTTAAGCACGTATTTTGTTACTAGTGGTGTTTGTCCCCGTGGTTAACCTTTTGAGAGGATATTATTTCTTATCAACCATCACATTGTCACTACTTATGTATATGACCGACCTGTATTGAGTATTGGCTGAATGCCTTTTTTCGTATCTGATCAGTATGGAGGAGCAAGTCATTAGTCGTGCGCACAGAATGGGCGCAACTCGTCCTATAAATGTTGAAACCCTGGCTATGCGTGGTACCATTGAAGAGCAAATGCTGAAACTTCTGCAGGTTTGGGTTCTTCACGTTGCTCATAGCATTTCATGGTGAATCAAATCTCGCGTCTTACATATATGCTCTGTCCACAGGACTCAAGTGCCTGCAGAAAAATTGTTAATAAAGGAGCAGGTGGCACCGACAATGAAGGTGCCCGGCCTCACCGGAGTCTCCATGATTTCGCTGAGAGTAGCTATCTGGCGAAGCTTAGCTTTGTGAAAGGATCCAAGGCGAACTAGGATTCGCTAGGATTTTTCACTTTCTGTTCATAGGTCCTTGAAATCATTATTTTGGTAGAGAAGAAAATAAAACTCTCACGATCTTGAGAAGCTTTTGTACTTGTATTGAACTCGTGCCCTTGTTTTGTTTTCATGGAATGCAGTGCAGTGCAATGACATATAATGGGTTAGAGTAGGGACATGTTAGTTTCCACTTAATTTCTTACAACAAACCCATGTGTATATAGGGGGGCGGGGCCGTGTTAAGTTTAGCTGTATAACGAAGATCTGGGGAGTTATGCTGCCTGCCACGTCGGAGTCTTCGGCCACAGTGGTACGGTCATTATCGTCTCGGGTACCATGCGTTCAGCTATAGGGTGTAACGCCTTGTAGGCGTGCACTAAGCAAAAGAGTTATTTTCTGTCTTTTTTTTTGTTCGAGGTGTTATGGTGTGAATTTGCTACGCCAAAAGGTTATTTATTTATGTAAAATTTCACGAATTTTTTTATTTAAATAATACGTTTTTAATCATTAATTCGGAGAATAATACGCGGATCGAAAATATTTCAAATATAGAATCCAATCGGGTGGAAGGCACATGATCTAATCGCGTATCACGTGGCCGATTAGCAGTAATCGGCAGCGGGGCAACCGATTGGTCGCTGCCTGACGTCAGCAGAGCGCAATCGGCTGGTGCAGGCTGCTGTCGGCTACACCGCGCCCAATTAGTTTAATTTTTTATTTTTTTGCCCTCCCTCGCGGCACTTTGTCCCTCGCAATTTTCCGCTAATTAGTCGAACTACTCGCTGTCCGCCACTGGGCATGTAGGAATAGAAAGTTTGGGTGCAATTTGTTTTTCTTTCTCGTCTTTGTTAGCATCCGGGTTCATTGCAACGAGGAAAATAATTTTACATTAAAACCAATACTGAATTAAGTAGTGCATAAAGAAAACTAATTCAACTCGACGACTTCACTTTGCTCTCCCACGTGTTCGTGTTGGAGGCATGAAGTCGTCATCACTGTTTTCATCTGCTACGGCTTTTGATGAATCAGCACGCTTACACATAGCCTTAAACCTAGCCACACTTCTCGGCGTAAAGTCGTCGTCACTGTTGTCATCATCAACAGTCTTGGATGCGCCACCACTCTTCCCCTTCGATGTGTCAGCAATCTTCCCTTTGGATGCGCCACCATTGTTCCTCTTTGATGCGTTGTCACCCTTCCCCTTTGATGCGGCACCAGTCTTCCCCTTTGATATTGTGTTAAGGATCCAATTAGCGTGGCGGTTGTCTTCTGGAAACCCTCGGAGACATGGCCCAAAGAGTATGCTCATCCAGCCGTAGTGCTCGATTTTTTGTTCAGAAACTCTGCATCGGCAGGCCAGTGATGCACATTGAGAAAAATAGGGTAACAGAAATTAGAACGAGGAAAATCGATTTGAACATGATGTAAACTCGTAAATCGAATACCTGAATGTGAAGTGCATAGGCCTCGTCGGAGAAACGTATCTTATCGCTAGTATTGTATATTGACACACCCCGAAGCCCGGACTCGATTTTTTTTAGCTCCACTATTCTGCACCACTTATGATGCCACCTCAAGAGTTCACTCCTAATTTCATCGGTGGATCTAGGCGGTAGTTGATATTTGGCTAAATTCGCCCCCAAAGCATCAGTGAGGGACGAGTGAGTCATTAGGTCCGTAAAAGTAACGGCGTCTCGACCCTCCCTAATACTGCCGCAAGAACCTTTTGCCGCATGGTATAGAATGACCCATGTGCTATATGCGTCGAGACCACCACTACCACTATGTGCCATCACTCTAAGTCCACTACAGAGAACACACATCCATCAGATAGAATGCCGGGGTTTATATAGGCAACTGGGTGGGAGACGGCGGCGGAAGATTTGTGGCGGGAGAAAAAGGGCGGGAGAAAATGGCGGGAGAAAAAGGGCGGGAGAAAATGGCGGGAGAAAAAGGGCGGGATAAAAAGGGCGGGAAAAAATGGCGGGAGTCGTGGGCGGAAAAAAAAAGGGCGGGAGATTTGTGGGTACAGAAAAAGGGTGGGAAAAAAGGTCTCATACATAAGTAAATACACATATGTGTCATACGCCTAATACAAATATGTCTCATACGTAGGTGGATAAATATATGTAGCATACATAAGTAGATAAATATGTCTGTGGTGGCAGATGAAATAATCAACGCCGACGTCTGCCGTGGCGCGGAAGAGGAGGTGGTCGAGCATCAGGAGGCGTCCAGCCTAACCTGTCAGGATACCGAATTTGACGCACAGGAATCAAGGAGCCGGACTCGGCGTACTCTGTATCCGGTGTATCCTGGGTGGGACCTGGTGGAGGAGTCTGATGGATGTTCCCGAACCACTCGTCCAAATCGGGCTCCTGGCTGTGGGCGACATCGCGCTCAGTGTTCCACGAGGACCCGGACATGGCCATAGAGCCCTGACCTCCATACACTCCTGAAGTTGGTCAATTAAAAACTGCATAAATACTTAATCGTAATGGATATTGAGATGACGAGAATGTGAATATAAATACCCCGTGGCTGCTGAGGGTGTGGCTGGAAAAGGCCCGCTGAGTAAGCGGGTGTCTCTAGAGGGTGTGCCTGTAAAAGGCCCGGCGAGGGACCCTGTGGCTGAATCAGGAAGCCGGACGTGGCACCCTGCTGGTGCTGCCACGCCGAACCCCCCGCCTCGTAAGGCGGCGGTGGCCTAGGTGTCTGCTCCTGCTGCTGCCACGCCGAACCACCCGCCTCGTAAGGCGACCGTGGCCTACGTGTCTACTCCTGCCGCTGCCACGCCGAACCAACCGCCTGGTGAGGTGATGGTGGCCTGGGCGATGGGCGCGGTGACGGCTGAGGGGAGAGACGTGAACGCGGATGGTGCCGCTCCTGTGTTGTGGGACGCGGGGGGCGGTGTAGTACCTGCTGGGTAACGACGTCGGTCCTGCGGGTGCACGTGGCTGCCCGGTAGATCTCTCCTAGCTTCCTCTGCAAACGCTCGGTCCAGCTCATCACAACTTCCGCGTTTGGTAGCAGACGTCCAGAAGACACTGAGCGTCCAAACTCCCCTACCTCGTTATGAAGGCCAAGTGTCATGGAGGCCTGCAAATGTTATAATCGTTATAATATGTATTACTCTATTATAATTGGAAGACAATAGAAATGTTTGCATAAGAAGAAGGATTATTACCACGAGATGTCTGCTACCGGAAGTATCATAGGCCGGGTACGTATCACATGTAACAGGGGCTGCTATCTGCTCCAGCTGAGGGTGCACGACGATACGTATCCTTGTCCCAACCATGTATTTGTCAAGGTATCCATGGAACGTGTCAATATCAAACATCCGAGACTCTTGCCAACGTCATGTCGTCGCTGTCTGCCACTGCGTAACGTACGGCTGAAGTCTCGTGAGCCACTCTGCGGCGGTCCTTGTGGACCCCTTCCTAATAGTCCTGAAAATATAGTGTAAATTCGTTAAATTAATATACGTGTAGTTTACTTAAAAAGAATGTGACATTAAATTTATAGACGTACTTGTGAATTCTAACTGGCAGAGGGTCATCTATCGGCGGAGGATCGATCTCCTGGAGTAGACCAAACTGCCTCATCACCCTCTGTTGGGCCATCTCCTCAACGTAGATGTCGAATATGATTTTAGATTTTGTCATCCAATACGCCCGATCATCTGTGCACAACCTAGATAAGCCGCCAGGATATCTTGCGTGTACGGCGTCATCCGTATAAGGCTGCCAAATGACGCCAGTGTACACATCGAACTGCTCGCTAAATGCCCAGTAGCATTTAGTAACCTGGTCACTAGCGTAGCGTCTCTGGATAACATAAGAAAAGAAAATATTATTATCGATCAGAGTAGAATTATATGTAAGATGAAATACATTATACGCGTGGATATACCTTCCGGCGTGTCCAGCATAAACCAAACGTAGGCATGTCGATGCGATCAACGGGATCTTCCAGCTCGTGTACAGGGAATCCCTCGGCAATAGAAACATCTGGTCGTCCAATAGAGAACCTCTCCCATGACCACAACTGTAAGAATAAAGGACAACCTAGCAGGGCTGCCCCCTTCGTCACAAGCTTGCAACCGTTGCACAACCCTCGGTACGTAGCCGCTAATATCGCAGAGCCCCAACTCCTCGGTGTGATCTGCTCAGGGACCTGAGCATCGGCGATCTCCATTGCAATAGGAATGTACCGCGCGCTTACGCTCCAAACATGGTTATCAGTGAACATCACCTTCCCTAGAAGACACAATAGATACGTCTCCAGACTCCTAGTGACCTGAGTAGCATTGAGGGGGACATACTCAAAAGCAGGAAACTTTTGTATCTGTATGGAGAAAATAAAATATGTTAGTAAATGGAAGAGTGAATACACGCGGTACGTATAAAACATGTAAATTCACCTGAAAATTGAGCAACCAATCAAGCTTTGGTCCGTGAGTGTCGGACGGAAATTCAAAATCTGGAACAAATTGATAAAGACCGTGGAACCGCTCTGCCATAGCCACGTCCCAATTACGCGGTATATCCAAGGGTCCAATGGCATGGCCTGCCAGAGGAAGTCCACACAGCATGGACACATCCTCCAGAGTAGGAGCCATCTCTCCCCATCGGAAGTGAAACGTGTGCGTCTCTGGCCTCCAACGGTCAACTAGGCACGTGAGAAGAGAAGAGTCAATGGCTACCCGTGAGGAGTCTGCATGGTCCTCAACCAGCCGTGCGAAAGGTAGTAGTCCCGCCCATTTTAACCTGCATATCCACGCGAATTTATTATCAATGAACGCTGAATATTTCAGCCGCGTCAAATGAAAATCCACTAGACACATACCTCTGAACTCATTCAGGGTGTATCCGCCAATTATCTTTATGTGTACGAGTAATGAGAGGATCCATCTTGCCATTCTCATGCCATATCCTCGCACGATGTTTTTTATCAATGTCATCACTAAGCAACCCGGCCATCCCTGCAGAAATCAAGACATAGCGCGCAAAATAAATATAGTTGCATAGTGAATACAAATTTTATAACATAGTTCCACACTTAATATAAAGTACCATAGTGAATACAAATTTATAACATAGTTACACACATAATATAAAGTACCATACTGAATACAAATTTATAACATAGTTCCACACATAATATAAAGTACCATACTGAATACAAATTTATAACATAGTTCCACACATAATATAAATTTAACAGCAGTCTAGTTTCTTCCTCTCCATCCTCGTCCTCTTCGTCCCCGGTTGCCGCGTGCGCGGCCAATGCCTCTAGTGGTGACATAAACGGGACAGTCAGGATCCCTATGGCCAAATTGATCGCATAGAATACATTGCCTAATTGGACGTCCCGCCTCAGATTCATCCATATCATTCCTAATTCTTTGACTCCGACGTCTACCTCTACTTGTACGCATAAGTCCTGGAGATGGAATATACTGTCTTTCCCCGTGCGTAACGGTGTTGAAGTTACCCATGGACCGAAATCCCATCATCTCACCTGTCCAAGTATTAAGGACAGACTCTTTCAAATAATATGGAGACACGAATGATATTGCATCCAACCCTGTTTTCCCACAAGCAGCCAGTACATGTGAGCAAGGGAGGTGGAGCAACTTTGGTTTGTTGCACGTGCACTGACATGTTGGTCTCACCTCATTACCTATTGTCACCTCATGTGTCCTCATCTCATTTGCACATCCGAACTTGTTGTTAGCTAAGCGAACTTCGAATCTTCTCTGCTGATTCCCTATGGATAGTACTTGGTGTGACCTAGCTTTTTCCATCTGTACCAATGGCGGTGAGTATACGCCCCCTGTACTTGCCTGTCAGAAATGTCCCATCAACGCAGATAACCGGCCGACAGTGGCGGAATGCTTCGATGCACACACCGAAAGAGAAAAACAGACGATGCAACACCCTCACAGTTGGGAACTCAGACATGACGAAGTCTTGCATGTCGATATAGGTGCCTGGATTACGTTCCTGGATTGCGTACAGGAGCCTAACAATACAGTCATATGCATCAAAGTACGAACCAAATCTGCTCTCAAGCGCCCTGTGCTTAACCCTCCAAGCCTTACCATACGAAATTTCATACTGGAACCTCAGAAAAACTTTATGCTGGATTGCCCTCACTTCCATTGATTTGGTTTCGACTATCTCGCTGTAAAACAGTCGAGCAATAAGCATGGAAGGAAGGTTACCATGATCTTGAGGAATGCTTGTATTAACACACGTATGATGCACTAAGTCACTTATGACCCAATTAATATCATTCTTCGGAAGGTAACCGTGCACCCTCCCGGGACAATCGATTACCTTGCATTCCATTGTCAAGTATTTCTGACTGGACACTTTGGTTCTCAAAAATCTCTGTGTAGACATTGCCCACTGAATGATTGCATCCTTCATAGCTTCTTTATTGGGATAAACGGCACCGGTTGAAATATTGTTCTGGTGATACTGAAATGCGGAATCATCACCGTCATTCACGATCATTGAAGAAGAGTAGTCCCGATTCCACTCATTGGGAATAGGCACCTCCTCCGGGTTCTCGTCTTCATCAGAACCATCTGAATCATCACCGAGATCACTATCACCATCTACATCCTCATCTGCCATCATGTTCTGCATGTGACCATCAACCTCGTCACCATCTGCATCGCCACTCTCATTACCATCGGTACCATCTCCTCCTCCTGCATGACTATTCTGCCCTGTTTCATAGCCATCTCCCCCGATATTTGACATATCATAACCTTCACTACTCTCCCCAGCTTCATAAGGTACCTCGCCTTCAGGACCGATAACCTCCTTAAGTACGACGGTCAATAGGGCAACAGAATTAACGTCCCTTTTTTGGCATCCTTCTATCCAGCCGAACCACTGACTGTCCCGCTCTATGGGTCTCAAATACCATTGCAAATTTATTTTTGACCGGGTCCATAATGCCTCGACACGGACTGTGTGTGTATCAGTATTGAGGCTAAAACTTAGCGCCAACCAATCTTTCAACTGCCTAACACACCATGTTTTAGGGTCTTGTAGTGGTACATCCATGTATGCAAACTCGCTAAGATCAACTCCACTCTCTGTTTGCAGAACATTACCAGGCCCATAACAAAAAATGAATTTCACTATTTCGGACATTACTGCTGACCTATAAAAGTATTCAACATCATTAAGAATATTCAATATATATTGTTACTACATATTTCCGAATATCCAAAAAATAGTACTACACAATATTATTAGTACATATCTGCGTGCGTACTAATTTTTATTCACGCATCTATTAATTAACTAAATATGCACACATCAGCGAACTTTTATTCGGACATCACTACCGCAAATTATTAATACATATTCGGACGTCCACATTAATTTTTTCACGCATCCATTACTCAACTAAATATTAAAATAGTCAGAAACTATTATTCGCACATCACTACCGCAAATCATTACAACATTTGACCGCGTCTAAAAAATTATATACGAACAAACAAAAACTGAGAAATGTCGGCGGATTCTTACCCTTAAAGCGTGCTTCTACCGACCGCGTGAAGTCACCGACACAGCAACAGCTAGCAGTCCACCACCGTCACCACCACCACCACCATTACATGAACTCATGCCACCACCATCACACAATCCACCATCAAAACCACCCCCACAAGCTATCAAATCAGGAGATCAAGCCAGCATTACTCTCCCTATCTTCCCTCTAACCGATTTATGGAGAAAAATGGGCAGCAAATCGGTTCAAATGGCCGGATTAATCTGAGTTAGAGCTTGAAGAAGGAGGGCAAGGAAGAACAAAGGAAGAGAAAGGAAGAAGGAAGAAGGAGGCGCGTCGGGGGGCAGATATTCTGCCACTAATCGGGCGCGGCGCAAACGATTGCAGGCGTGGGCCCGCCGTCCCGCCCGACTGCGGCGCGGTGACGTGTTCCGCCCAATAATCGGGCGGCACGTGGCCGATTAGGCCCTATCGGCTGTGGCGCAGCCGACTGGTTCCTGTCGGCAGGCCGGTGCTCGATTGGATCCTAGATTCCAAATTGTTTTCAATCGCGTATTATTCTCCGAATTAATGATTAAAAACGTATTATTTTAAAAAAAAATTGCGAGTCGCCTGACCTCAGGCCGTCACACGCTTCGTCTCCATCCCCTTGTTGTCATTTCCACAATAGTCCCTCCTCCGTGATTCAGTCACGAGCGTGCGGTTGTTCAGTTTGAACCCAATCCGCCGCCACCTCACTCACCTGCCGTGTGTGAGAAACATTCTATACTTCCTACACACGGCACGGCACCGGCTAGGACCAATCTTCGCTGCACTGCAAGCTACTACTCCTGTCCGGCGGTCTCGGGAAGTCTCATGAGCTAGAGAAGGAAACAATGGCGAGCTCCCGAGGCCGGTGGGCGAGCCCTGAACGGACCGTGGTGTGGACGGAGCCGCCGCCCAAGGCCACCACCAGGCGTGCTCCGGCGCAGAAGAAGACGACCAAGGTGGCCGTGGTGTACTACCTGTCGCACAACGGCCAGCTCGACCACCCGCACTTCATGGAGGTCGCCGTCTCCTCGCCACAAGACGGACTCTGCCTCCGAGGTACCTACCCGCCATTCCTCCCCTGCTCTGTTTTTTATTTCGAGGAATTCCCCTGCTCTGTGCGGAATGCCGATCAGGATACCAGAGCTTATTGTCGCGCTCGCACCTCGCAGATGTGCTGGACCGACTGAGCGTGATCCGTGGCGCCGGCGTGGCGGACGCCTACTCCTGGTCCTCCAAGCGGAGCTACAAGAACGACTACGTCTGGCACGACCTCACCGCCGACGACCCCGTCCACCCCGCCAAAGACTCAGAGCTGCTGCTGCTCCCCCACCTCCAGGCACGCCCGCGCGACGCCTCCGCCTCCTCCTCGTCTTCGACACCCAGCTGCCAGGCCAGCAAGAACAAGCCGCCTGTGGCGAGCGGAAGGGCAGCCCGGCGGAAGACCTGGAGCTTGTTCGACATGGGCGAGTCAGGGTCGCCGCGGTCGTGCAGATGAGCGCGGCCACGCAGACGGACGAGAGCCGACGCGGCCGGTGGCGGAACATACCGTTGGAGCCGCAGGAGGCGCCGAGGACGGAGCTCGGGAGCGACGAGATCTTGCCACCGCCGTCGTCCAGCAGCCCGGACACGCTGGAGACGCTTATCCAGCACGATGCCGCCGTCGCGGCGCCCCAGCCCGCGGAGGAGTACGGAGAGAGGCGGGACGATGTGGGCGTGATCTCGGGCGGGCGGATGCGCGCGTCCGCGGTGCTAATGCAGGTCATCTCATGCGGCTCCATCTCCGCCACCGGCAAGCACGACAGGCCACGGTACACGGCTGAGCGGCGGCTGCCGCGCGGGCGGTCGGACCTGACAGTGGACATTCGCACGATTCCTCTGTGATGCCTAGCTGACACACAGTGGACATTCAGTCATTCAAGCAGAGGCTACGTGGCGCACACATGCGTCACCAAATCTGACAAGCTAGCTTCTAATTTAACTTCAGATTCTTTCTTTCTTTCTCCCTGACTGACAATTATTTCTTTCTCTCTCGGACTGACTATTCAAATGTGTGAATGTGCATGGCAATACGATAGGCGCTGTTGAACTTATCTCATCTGGTCGCATGTAATCAGGAAAGATAGGCTCAACGTGTATTCTGGGGGGATACGTATGGAGGAGTCCTCACCGTATCTTTACCTGCCTTGTATTGCCTTCGAGGGGTTTTGCCTCGACTATATTAACACGCACCCGATGGTCTCAACAGGCATATCGTTTCCGCCTACGAAACCTAAGATGGTATCAGAGCGAGTTTCCTCCCTCTACCCGCCGATCTCCACGATCCAATCTACAAACCCTAGCAACCAGAAAACCTACGACACAAGCAATCTACAATCACAAGCCTACACTTACGATCAAGAAATCCCACATCAAGATCCAAGATACAACAAGAAACCCCACGATCTACAACCCAAAAACCCCAAAACCCCAAGCCTACAGACCACGATCACACAAACCGAAGTCTAAACACCAAAATCCCCGCCATCTGTTCGATCTCCATGGCATCCTCAACAACACCCACCGGCCTCGCATCGGTCCTAGGTGCGCCGCCGTCTCAGAAGCTAACCCGCACGAACTTTTTGTTCTGGAAGACCCTGGTCGCCCCGGCCATCCGCAGCGCGCAGGCAGGAGGCCTGCTGGATGGATCGGACGCTGCACCACCCGCTGAGCTGAAGTCCGAGAACGCCGAGGGAGAGAAGACCAAGATCCCCAACCCTGCTCACGCAGCTTGGGTGATCAAAGACTCAGCCGTGCTCACTTTTCTCCTGAACTCCTTCAGCCATGAAGTGCTAGCTCACGTTGTTGGGCTTGACACCACTGCCGAGGTATGGGGTGTCACCACGCGCATGTTTTTCTCTAGCTCCAGATCTCGGATAAACAGTCTTCGCGGCTCCCTCAACTCCACCAAGAAGCATGACCTCTCCGCCGCCCAATACTTTGCCAAGATGAAAGGGTATGCCTCGGAGCTCGCAGCCGCGGGCAAAGTGGTTGAAGAAGACGAGCTGGTCGGTTACGTGCTGAACGGCCTTGACGGCGCCTACGACTCCATTGTTGCCGCCGCAACGCCAACTCCATAACTACTCTCGACGACCTGTTCGCGCAAATCTGCGCCCATGACACTCGTCAGGCCATGCTGGCCGAGACCGGCCAGGGCGCCGGGTTCACCTCCTCCGCTAACCTGGCTCGGCGAGGCCAGGACAGCAGCCACCAGTATGGAGGCGGTGATCACGGTGATCGCGCGCGCCAGGAGGACCGCGGTGATCGCGGCCGCCAGGAGGACCGCGGCGGTGACCGTCGCTACCGCCAGGATGATGCACGCCGCCGTGACGATGACGCTCGTCGCGAGTGGCGCCGTGATGATGATGGTGGACGTCCACGTGATGACTGGCGCCGCCATGATGACGGTGGACGTCGTGATGATCGCGCCCGCGATGACCGCCCTCGCCGTGTCCGTCGTGTTGATCATGCACCCACTCCGTTCGTGGACGTGACGTGCCAAATCTGCAAGATCCACGGGCATCCCGCTGCGGATTGCTGGTGGAGGTATAAGAACGACAACGACTCCTACAGTGACACTGAACGCAAGGAGAAGAAAACAGCCAACATCGCCTCATACGGTGTCGGTACCAATTGGTATTCGGACACCGGCGCCACCGACCACATCACCGGAGCCCTCAACAAGCTGTCTACACATGAGAAATATCAAGGTCGTGACCATGTGCACACTGCCGATGGTCAAGGTATGCCCATACACCATATTCGTCATTCAACTTTGTAAATTCCCCATACATCATTACATCTAAACAATATATTACATGTCCCTAGTGCAAATAAAAATTTGCTATCCATACACAAACTTGCTCTTGACAACAATGAATTCATTGAGTTTCATGCTTCATTCTTTTTGATAAAGGACCTGGAAACAAGAAGAACTCTGTTTAAGGGCCCCTGTCATGGTGGTCTTTACCCTTTTGTGCCATTTTCTTTGGAGACATCCAAGCATGCTTTTTTGTCAATAAAGTCATCTTCATCTACATGGAATCGTCGTCTAGGACATCCTTCATCCTTTATTGTTCAGCAAGTTCTTAGGAGAAATGAACTAGAGTATTCTCCAGAAATAAATGCTTATGTTTGCGATCCTTGCCAACTAGCTAAGAGCCATCACCTCCCATATACTGTCTCTTCTAGTGTGTCCACTGTTCCATTAGAGCAAATATTCTCTGATGTTTGGGGGTCTGCCCCCACTTCTGTTGGCAAGCACAATTACTATGTAAGCTTCATTGATGATTTCAGTAAATTCACATGGATTTATTTGCTCAAGAAACGTTCTGATGTGTATCAAATCTTTCTGAATTTCCAACAACTTGTTGAACGCAAATTTGATAGAAAGATCATCACTATGCAAACTGATTGGGGAGCTGAATATGAGAAACTCAACAATTTCTCAAAAATTGGAGTTACACATCATGTTTCTTGTCCTCATGCACACCAACAAAATGGCTCAGCTGAACGAAAACACCGTCATATAGTAGAAATTGGTCTTTCACTTCTTGCACATGCATCCATGCCACTCAAATATTGGGATGAAGCTTTCCTCATAGCTACTTTTCTTATAAATCTCTTACCAAGAAAGGTTATCAAACTAGAATCTCCTTTTGAACGTCTTCTACACACTAAGCCAAACTATGAGCCTCTTAGAATTTTTGGTTGTGCTTGTTGGCCAAATCTTCGACCATACAATAAACGCAAGCTAGCTTTTCGTTCAACACGTTGTGTTTTTTTAGGGTATAGCCCTCGCCACAAAGGAGTAAAATGCCTTGAGCCATCTACAGTTCGCATATACATATCTCCTGATGTGGTTTTTGACGAACAAGTTTTCCCTTTTGCGTCCTTACACAAAAATGCTGGTGCTCTCCTCCGCCAATAAATTCTACTTTTACCACATACATCCACACCTCACATGCATGGGGATGCAAACGTTGATGACCATATGCCGCTACCTGTTGTTCCCGTAACTAATCATACACAGAACACAGAGGATCACACAGGCGAAGATTTGACCGAAATCGGTGAAGAAACGAGTGAAAACGGTGGCAGCAACGGTGCATTATCGGATGCAGCAGAAGACAATAATGGCACTGATTTTAATGTTGATTCAGGTGCTGCAGGTTCTGACTCTGCACTCTTGGATCCTGAGGAGGATTCCCCTGCATCACCTGCGCAGGCGTCGTCTTCCGTGCATGCAAACTCCAGCGACGAATCACCGTCTGTCACGCCATCAACGAGCCCCACGCGCTCCCCCGACAGCGCCAGAGGTGGGGCCCCAGTGCGGTGTCGTGTCGCATCTGCGCCCGACACACGCGCCAGCGAGCCGCCCCCTTCTCCACGCGCAATCATGGCGCTAATGATTGCGCTGTGGACAGCGACAGCACGCCCACGCCACCCCTGTCCCGCAATCATGGCGCTAATGATTGTGCTGTGGACATCGACCGCATGACCACGCCACCCCTGTCCCCCGACAGGATCTCCGACTCCCAATCCGTGGAGGCCACGTCATCATCTGCGCACCGTGGGGGATCCCGAGTTGATTCTCCTGCGCAGACTGCTGCAGCGCGCGGATCCGCTGCGGAGTCCTCTGGTGTGGTACTGCCTGTGGCCGAGAGAAGAACACGTCTTCATAAAGGTGTCCGTAAACCAAAAAATACACCGATGGTACAGTAAGGTATGATAAAAAGAGACAACCCGAAAAATATACTTATGGTGCTGTCAATTCTGGTATGAATGCTTCTTCAGGTGAACCCTCATCCTTGTTAGAAGCACTCGAGGATCCAAATTGGTGCAAAGCAATGGAGGAAGAATATGATGCTTTGCAGAAAAATAAAACTTGGCACCTTGTACCTCCAAGCTCAAAGAGAAATCTGATTGACTGTAAGTGGGTATATTGTGTCAAGAAGCATGCTAATGGTACAATTGATAGATACAAAGCACGTCTTGTTGCAAAAGGATTCAAACAAATGTATGGCATTGACTATGAGGATACCTTCAGTCCTGTTGTTAAAGCTGCAACCATTAGACTTGTTTTAGCAGTTGCAGTCTCTCGAGGATGGAGTTTAAGGCAGCTAGATGTCAAGAACACGTTCTTGCATGGTGTTCTGGAGGAAGAGGTTTATATGAAACAACCCCCAGGGTTTGAGGATCCTAATACTCCCCACTATATATGCAAACTTGACAAAACTCTTTATGGTTTAAAGCAAGCCCCAAGAGCTTGGTATTCTCAACTCAGTTCAAAATTACATGATATTGGTTTTATTCCATAAAAGGCTGATACTTAATTATTTCTATATCACAAAGGAGAAGTTAGCATGTTTATGTTAATCTATGTTGATCATATTATAATAGCAAGTTCTTCTGATGATGCTATTACTGCTTTATTACAAGATCTTAATACACATTTTGCTATCAAAGATCTTGGTGATTTACACTATTTTTTGGGTATTGAAGTGAAGAGGACTCAGAATGGATTGCTTTTGACTCAAGAAAAATACGCAAATGATTTGTTGGCTCGAGTTGGTATGAAAGATTGCAAACCAGCTCCCACACCATTATCATCCACAGAAACATTGTCCTTACATGAGGGAACACTCCTTGGTCCAGATGATAGCACACAATATAGAAGCATTGTTGGTGCTCTTCAGTATTTGACTCTTACATGTCCGGATTTGTCTTTTGCAGTGAACAAAGTTTGTCAATACCTTCATGCTCCCAAAAAACTCATTGGACAGCCACTAAGAGGATCTTGAGATATGTTCAGAAGATAGTGGATATTGGTATTACTTTCACATGTTCACCATCTACACTTTTGAGTGCTTTTTCAGATGCAGATTGGGCTGGTTGTCTTGATGACAGAAGATTCACTGGAGGTTTTGCTGTTTTCTTTGGACCTAACTTAATTTCATGGAGTGCTCGCAAACAAGCAACAATACCACGTTCCAGTACTGAAGCTGAATACAAATTCTTCGCAAATGCTACAACAGAGTTAATATGGGTTGAACCTTTACTTCATGAACTTGGAGTAAAAATGACACAAAAGCCATGCATTTGGTGTGACGACATTGGAGCTACATATTTGTCATCCAATCCTGTCTTTCATGCTCGTACCAAAGATATAGAGATAGATTATTATTTTGTTAGAGAGAGACTAGCAAACAAGCAACTAGAAGTTAAGTTTGTTTCTACTAAAGATCAAGTTGCAGATGGTTTTACTAAGGATCTACCTGTTAAGAGCTTAGATGAGTTTAAACGTTATCTAAATCTTCGTAGAAGTTTAGATTAAGGGAGGGTGTTGAACTTATCTCATCCGGTTGCATGTAATCAGGAGAGATAGGCTCAACGTGTATTCTGGTGAGATACGTATGGAGGAGTCCCCACCATATCTTTAACTGCCTTGTATTGCCTTCGAGGGGTTTCGCCTCGACTACATTAACACGCACCCGATGGCCTCAACAGGCACATCATTTCCGCCTACGAAACCTAAGAGGCGCTAGTGCTGCTGCCGCCGGTTTCAGCAAGCTTGAGCTTGCGGCGGAGGAGGTGGACGGCGTCCGCGCCCGGTGCATCCCTGCAGCCATGAAACCAAGAAGAGCAACAAGCTACCAGCCAGCCACGTCCATGTTAGCGGCGGCAGGCCAACTGAACTGACCCAAGCAAATTCCGGCAGAACTGAGGAAGAAGGGACAATATGGTGGCAATGAGGAACTGAACTGATTCCTTTCGAGATCCGTTTTGCCGAAACAAATTGTGGTTTTTCCGAAATAACTGAAAACGGTTCGTAATTCCGAAATACGGTTCTCGAGATATTCCATTTCTAAAAATGGATCTCGAAATAAATGCTCGAGCTGTAAGGGTGATTGATATTGAATTGCTATCTGGGCCGAGCAGAACTGAGGAAGAATCAAGTTGTAGGTTTTCCATCTTTTTTCTTCTGTGAAGGTAGCATGTGTGGGACGAGCACATTAGGTCTGTTGTTGATTTGGATGGGCTGGGATTCGCCTGGATGGGCTGGGATCCTCTGTTTATTGATTTGGATGGGCTAGGATGCCCTGTTTTGCACTAACTAAACTTCTCATTTGTTTCGGTGACACCATGGTCCGCATCAAGCGAACGAATGTGGTTGGTCAAAGATGTGTCTACAACTACGTTTTCACCCTTGCAAATGCAATGGTTCTGGTGGGATATGTTGCGCCATTGGCAGTGAGAAATGATGCGTCAACCAGGGGCCGGCTTATCGCTGGCATTGCCATATTTGCCACAATGGTTGAGTTCCTCTACACACTGTTTTATTACCACTA
Organism: Alopecurus myosuroides; assembly: GCA_028641055.1. Lineage (NCBI taxonomy): Eukaryota > Viridiplantae > Streptophyta > Magnoliopsida > Poales > Poaceae > Alopecurus > Alopecurus myosuroides. The sequence continues at coordinate 55,200,211 of CM054058.1, forward strand.
TTCCAAGGGCCAGGCTAAGCGTCTCGCTGGCTAGGCAGTGGTCAGTGAGGTGGTCTATACACTGGTGATGGTGACCGTATATTTTGCTACATTCTACCCGAACAGAAATTACGAGGTGCGAGTCTTCTTCTTCGGTGTACTAGCAGAGGTGACCGGCTGCATTATGTACGCTGCGATGATACCAGGTATGGTATGAACTCTTCCTTACCTATTTTGTTCCACTGAATGTTTCACATATGGAGGAGCTACAGATCGATCTTATTCTATAGTGTGCGGTTATCAGGACGCACGACGTCGACGTGGCCCAACAGAGCATGATCCTCCTACTGGCGTCTTTGGGCAACTCCACCTCGATCGTGGGCCATTTTCGGCGTGAGTCCACTGTCTCTCCTTATCTTGTACGTAGCACCACAATCTCTATGTGTCCTTGTAGGTAGGTTTTGTTCTTGCTAACTAACTAGCCTTGTGAATCCCAAGTAACCAGGGCCGGTCCAAACATATTCCGGGCCCGGGGCAATTTAAGAAAATGTATTTATATCAAACTCTTATACTTTAATATATTTAGATTTATTATATTACAATCTTATATAGTTAAGGAATTTAACTCAATATTTTTTTAATATATATCCTTCTTGTACATAAAAATGAACATTCAAACATTTACCTTTTGTTGAATCTAAATATTTTGTAAATAAAACTATGTTAGTATTTTTGTTGTTTGCACATAGACAAAAATCGTAAAAAAATTGTGCACCTCTTCATTTTTTGAAGTTGAACTTATACTTAACTATCTATAGCATTTTGGGAGAAATATCTATTGAGTCTATTTTAACAAATATCTTAATAGCAGTTTCAAGTGTATCGTTAGATCGGAAAGTTTATTAAAAGTTCTAGAGGATAAACTGAAGTGCTAGCTTCCCATGTTATTTCATTCAAGTGTGTCTTACAAGTAACTTTGTTTCCAATAATAATCCCACGACGTGTGATTATATGTACTTAATATTGAAAAATAAGCATTCAGACTAACAACCAACGGTCATACAAAGTACTAATGATACCATAAGTTTCACATTCATTTGGTTTGATCTATTATGGTCATTGAAATTTGTTTGATATTATCTAGTGTACACAATTTCTTATGTAATTTTCTCAGATATAAATTTGTACAAGCTATTAAAACTAGATACTTAGTCATAACTTTCATTAAATCTACTTAAACTTTGTCAGTGCTGACCAACTTTTGATTTTTATGAGTAAACCTGAAAGTGCATGGTGCCCCATATGTGGTTTTGGTAATTAATGACAATCCTTATGGAATAATGTTTGCATTGAGTTATCCTTGTAGATCTTGTCCAGAGGAAATAATGGAGTTCATGTGTTGAACTCTATTAGCTTCCTTGATGGCCATTGTTATATTCAAGGATTTATATGAAGAATGGTCATGGTTTGAGTTGAGCTTATTGCTAGTGTGTCTTGAAGAAAAGTATTAGGTTATCCTTCATGGTTATCTTCAAGACATCATCATTTGAAGTGAGAAGAAAAGATACAAGGTTTATCAAGCTAGTGATCAACACACAAAGCTACACGATGTACCAAGTGGGATTGTGTATCTCATGGTATGGTAAGCAATTGTCAATATATCTTTGTGATCTAACCCATATATATGTGTGTGGCATCTCTATGTGTGTTTAGGTATCTTTCCATGGGCATGAACAAAGATGATGATTTCATATTTCCCATGGTCTATGTCATTGTCAAGCGGTGTTTGTCACCTAGCTTGACGTGGAAGCTCAAGTGAAACATCTAGAAGAAATCCTATGCTTGATGCTTGCCACCCTTTTGGAGTTTGTGGCCTCGTGAAGATTTTCCATTAAGGGTCTCTCCCATAATGGTGTATGGGGGAGCATCCTCTCCCATAGTGGTGTATGGGGGAGCAACTTGCAAGTCTTCATCAAGCGAAGCATGTGATAGCAAGCACGATCAAGAAAGAAGATCCAACTTGAGAGAGTCAAGATCGTCATCATCTAGCTCAATTGGATTGTGCAAGGAAAAGGTATGACTTAGATATGGTTTCTATTTTACCGGTCTCATTATGCTAGTTGGGAGACCGGATTATAGGATAGATAACCGTACTATCAAGAGGGGCTCTTGAATGCATATCTTGATCGTATCTATCGTACAGAGCTCAAACCTTTGCATACTTGGAATCATCCTTCTTGGTTCTTATTTGGGTTTTCTCCATGTAAGGTTTTAGAGCTTGTAATATTCTTCATGTCAAGCTCAAGTTCATCAAAAATGGATCTCGTATGAAAAACTAATCGCATTTTTGTTGTTGGAGGTTTCTACCGGTTGTCCTTTATTGATAGGCCAAACCTTTCATCATTTGGTTTTATATTCCCATTTTGTACTATGATATTTATCTGCATATTCTTGTAGTTCTCGTCGTTGTGATTTCAACGAGCCCAAGAACATTGAAAACGGAGTCCGGATGCAAAAGTTACGACCGTTTTCATATAGGGTGTTCTGCAGTTTTTTCCACCAGCGGAGGCTCCGGTGGTGGCTCCGCCGGAAACCCCTTCGGGTTGATGTTGGCGGAGCCTCCGGTGAAACCACCGGAGGCTCGGTGGTTGGGGCATTTTTTCAGCCAGTTTGTGAGCTTGTTACTCTTGGGTGCTTGGTCACCGGAGAGATTGTTCCTCTTGGGTGTATTGAGCACCCTAGACGGTTAGTGCTTGGGGCTTCCACCTTGTTGCAAGAAGCTTCGTTGAGAGCCTCCAATTGAGTTGTGGAGATAGCCTCAGCCTCGTGTAAGGTTTGGTCAACGCCTTCAAGTCGACCTCATAGTGGAAACGAGCATCTCCCTCACCGGAGAAGCTCAAGGAGAATAAGGTGTGCACATCCGTGCTATTGAGGAGCGCCTAGGTGGCTCCCCACCTCTCCAACGGAGACGTACTTCCCTTGGGAAGGAACTTTGGTAATCACACCGGTGTCTCCTTGTGCTTCCGTTATCTCTATAGTCTAGCTCGTTACTTATGCATTTACCTTTGTGATAGCCATCGTGCTTGAAGTCATCTATCTTGCTTTCTCATAGTTGTATATCACGCCTAGCATAAGTTGTTGGTGCACATAGGTAAACCTAGCTTGCATAGGTTTTGTGCTTGATAAATTAAACGTTAGTTTTATTCCGCATTTACTCAAGCCTAAACCGTAATTATTTTAAAGCGCCTATTCACCCCCCTCTCGGCGGCATCCTTATACTTTCAATTGGTATCAGAGCGAGGGCTCTCATTGTTAGGCTTCACCGCCTTGAGAGTAATGATGTCGCTTTGTGAATTAGTGCACGATCCCACATTTCATTTCGATGGCACAAACTATGATCTTTGGAAATTTCGCATGCTCATTTATTTCCGGGTCATGGACCCACACATGGAGCAAATTGTAGAGATGGGTTTTTCTCCTCCAAAGGATCCTCAAAATCCAACTTTAGAGGAAGAGAAAAACTTATCTCTCGATGCTCTTGCTATTAATGCGTTTTTCCTTCTTGTGAGCCTTGTAGTTATTAAGCCACTTTTTCCTATTCGGAATGCTCATGAGTTATGGACAAAGCTTCAAGATAAATATGGAGTGTCCAATATTATTGAGGATGATTGCTCTCCCTCCATCTCCGGTCGTGATGAGTTCTCAACTTATTCTACTTCACCAACATGTGGTAAGCCACAAACTAATGAGATGGTGAGTAGTGATAGGCTTTGCAATAATGATAGTGAGATTATTATTGATGATCCTTCATCTCTATCTTATTGCAATGTCTCATCTTTGGACTTAAACACAACTAGCACCAAAAATGTTTTACATGCTTGTGTTGATAGTCTTTGCATATCATGTCGTCATTGCTTGACTAAATCTCATGATGATATGCTTGCTTTATCTTGTTCCCATGATAAAAATGATTGTGTTTCCTCTAGTATTTATATGGCTAACAATTCAAAGGAAACTCAACTCTCTATGGAACAATATGTGGACTTGAGTGGTGCCTCAAGTAATGATTCATCATCATCTACCACATTTTTCCTTATGGCCAAGGACTCAAAGGTATCTTCCACTTTGAACCCCAATATATATTATGATGATAGTAGTGATGATGATGTTGGTAAGGAAGATGATGATGAGTCTAAGGAATTAGGCTTATGGTTCGCAAGCCTTGTTGGTGAGACCAAAGAAAATGTGAATGCTCTCCTAGAACAACTTGATGAGGCTAACTCTCTTGTAGATGAAAAGGATATCATCGTGACTTGGGAAA